>OU452222.1:1170000-1770000 GCA_911728455.2 Marthasterias glacialis
TGTCGGATTGCAAGTCAATTCTTCTCATCTCAAAGGAGCACACCATGCATACCCCAGGACTTGCAAATCTCCTGAGCAGGTGCAGTTTTACTGTACCTACCTTGCTGAACGTGGAACAGGCCATAATGGTAAGGTTATTCTGCATTCTGAGCAGATACCACTTTGTAGAAATAGGTGTATACAAATGATCGAGGGGAAATCTGACTGAAACACTTAAAGATCATGTATGTATGTGGTAATTGTTAAGAACTTGTGTGCAATCTGGACACCCCTGTCTTCATTTCAATATTGCTTTGCGGATGTTGGTGATATGATTGTTTTTTCCTTGGATTACAGGAGAAGGAAATGAGCAAGAAATCCAAGTCTCTTTGTCACCAACTCAAGGCATTTGGGACATGCAGGTATGTATCTTAGTAACCAAACCGAATGAATCTGACTTGAAAAAGCATTTTTTTCCCGACCGAGAAAATGTCAAAATCATGCTCCATGAATTGCAAAACATCGACCGTTACCTACTGCATAGGATTGGTACTAATCCCGGAACCATGGCTTGATTTCTGACTTGAGCCGAAATAAAATGAATAAACAATGGTGGAAGCCTCTCGATGTCTCATAATCCTTTTCTTGGAACAAAATGACAAAGGTCTGGAATCGGGGATTACACAAAAACCACCTCTCAATGGCCAGAAAACGGCAAAATATTTAAGACCATGTGTTGCCTTTGTGTGGGTGAAACGAAGCGTTAGAAGGCGTGTGTGTGGTCTGTGCCTCTCCGCAGTGGAATGTCTGTGCGACCTTTGTTCTGGTATTCCAATTTTACACAATTATACACGGCTTCTGTTTCCAGGCAGAGGAAATATTTGCACAGCTTCCACTTCCAGGCAGGGGAAACGTTTGCGTGTATACACGTCATCTGGCGGCTAGCTAATTCATTTATGATGTGACTTCATTTTTAAAAAGCAACCTGTATTTTTGAGCAATTCCAGCAATAATGTTCTCTTGTGTTCAGTCAAGGAAGTTTATCCGTGTGGGATAAGAACATGATTATTTTGTTCTGTAGGAATGAGAAATCCTGTACAGGGCGTCATCAGATGTTTTCAGATGTAGACGCACCTGGTTGCCATGCTTGCCATATTCATCTGCCACCATCAGGTATTGTGAAGGTGAGTAGAGAAGTTGATTTTTCAAATCTTGCGTTTTGGAATTTAGTTATTCCTTTGTTATAGACCTTTATCATGCTGCAACCATCTTGGTCATGTTCCCTGTATCCAGTAACAGTAATAATATGCTAATATTCATTGTACAAAAAGGAACCAGACTATTTGCCCTTCTAGCCTTGGTTTGGTTACATTGGTTTGAATAGGAGAAAATCAAGATGGCCGCACCATGATAAAGGTCTGTTAATTACATCCATGCCGACATGAACCAGTTCAATGTTCATCTACCAAAGTAAACAACTAGCTGTCCAAGAGTTGGGTTGGTGATGTTGTTTGTGTTTTACCCATACACTGATGTGTTAAGCACTGTATACTCAGTTCTTTCCCGAGTCCTGTGAAAAAAATCCACAGGCGTATTACTCAGGTGGGATTCGAACCCACGACCTTTGCCATTCTGGAGCAGATGTCTTACCACTAGACCATTGAGCTCGTCTGGTACTATTTTTGCAGTGGGTACCGCAACGATTTTAATAGATGTTTAATTTCCATCAAGGATAAAGAATATATTTTTTATTTTGTGTTTACCCATTCACGGATGTTTGTAAACTCAGTACTTTTCGGAGTCCTGTGAAAACCCCCAAAACACAGGCATATAAGTGCTGAGTATACAGTGCTTATCACACATCCTTGTATGGGTAAATACATATAATAATTTTGTATCCCTGATGCAAATTTTAAATCTATTAATAGACCAATTGCGCGACCCGTGTCACGTGACCCCTTCTGGGTATAAAATGTAAACACACACAACGTCCTCCATAGGAAAGTGCGGTACGGTACAAGATGATTGTTGCATTTAGTTTATTTACTCGAAATCTGTGAAAAATATTCCAGAGTTTGTACCAGAGACCTTCTAGTGGCTGAATAAAGCCAGTAAGGACAGTTCCAGCAATTTTTGAAAATTGTACAAGTAACGTATAAATGTGCACGATGTGTACAGTGCACGACGGAACGTTAGGCCAGACGACCGCGATCACCACACACTTTTCAACACAAAAATTTCAAAGTTTTGAAGCTGAAATCATCCAAAGTTTATTTTCCAAAACTGTGATTCCTTTGCCCATTTGAAATTTTGCAAGGCTAGGTACTAATGCTCACTTTTCCAACGTTGTTTATCCTTTTTTTTTACAGTGATTTAGGCCAACATTACAAACAAAATAACAGACTGATGGCTACATAATAGTCGTCTGACGCCGGTAGTGCATGGCTAAAAAAAACTCTTTTTAGTAGAATTACATTATGAAACAGAGATGTGATTTAAATTAATGTCACAACATACTACTTTAAATAAAGGGGCTGAGTAACTAATTTATCACTTAACAAAAGTAAAATCGACTGTTTTCGTACTCACTCTGTGTCACGGCATATCTCTTTACTCTTTTTTTGCCATCAGCTGTGTGGCTGGTTTACCCAATAGGAGGTCACGTGACCACATGTCAACATTGTCGCGCAATCGGTCTATTAATCATGTTATTGAAATTTTCAATTAAAATCTTGAAATTTTGTTTACAGATTTTAGTTACACACATCGTAGATGCATCTAACTTCTATGCTCGTATTCTGGAATATCGGAACACTGAAGCCAGTGATGCCGTTGCCATGCCAACTACACATCTTGACCTTGCCTTTGACCTTGCTTCGTGGTTCAGTGATGCAAATCACAAGGAATTGTATAGTTCCCCTATGGCTGGTGACCTTTGTGTGATTGAAGATGGACAGCACGTCTACCATAGGGTCAGAGTACAAAGGTCAAAGAGGACAGGAAGTTCAATGTTTGAAGAGGAAAAAGAGGTGGGTTAACAGATCCTAATTCATTGTTTTGATTGAGTTAACTATTCGGCTGAGTAGTATTTTATCATAAATGGCAAAAATTACTTTTTGCTTTTGTACTGCTGGCATGTGATTTTTCTGGATTTCAGGGTTTTCTCAAAAACCTTGAGCCTTCAGATTTGTTAAGCAATCACTAAAGGGAGAAAGAAATAGTCCACATTGTGTCCAAACCTGTGGTTTTGTATTCCTGGTGATGCACAGAGTCTGTAAACCTCCTGAATGGAAACGTCTGGGAGGTTCCTGGTCTAGAATAAGGGGGAACCCAGGCCAGCAAGCCATTTTGCAGGAATGTTTACATTTGTCACATCTCATCCCTGGTATCGAGATGGTTTTATGATGGATGTGTTGTGGTAGGGACTGATTTAAGCATGGGTGTCTATCCCCCGTCCATCAGGATTTCAGGATTTTACACACTTTTTTATGGATTTTTGTTTTGTTTTTTGAATGTCATTTACATGTTCATGTACATCCAGGCCCTTGTAAAGCCTTAACACAGTACTTGTACTGTATTTTGACTACACCAAGGTGCTTGCCCCCATCTACATTTAAGCACAGAATGCTGCCATTGATACGGGTTATGGCGTGGTTGGTAACCACCAAACCCTCCGCCGGTGTTTCGTGGATTTGTCATTTTCATCCACTCTTATCCCTGGTCCATTGTCGTTTATGTCAAGGCCCAGAATAAGCAATATCCTTATCATATTCCTTGTTATGTTTCCTCTGTTCAGGTTCAATATGTTGACCAGGGAAGGAAAGAGCGGGTACCAGTCAGTAAGCTTCTGAGACTACCTGATCATTTATCCACCGTACCTTATCTGGTAAGCACTTCAAACTCTTGAGGAATGAGGCAATTCTCATAACCATTTTTCCTGGTAAATGGAATTAGATGTTTTTCTTTATGATTTATCTTCAGGCTGTTGAAATAGTTGTGTGTCGGATTAAACCGCTGGATGGAGATACGGATTGGACAACTCAGGTATGGAAAACAAAAATAAATGATTGAGAGTAGCTAATCGGGTACAGTGTGGTAACATTGAGACCTTCAGAGTGCAAAGGTCAAAGAGGACATCGTAAGTTCATCGCACTCAAGTTCTGGTGGCTAAGTCATCAGGATGTGGGTTCGAATCCCAGTCGTGATACTTGTGTCCTTGAGCAAGACACTCAACTAGAATTGCTTCTCTTCACCCAGGGGTATAAATGGGTACATGTGAAGGCAGAGATGGGTTTTTGTGATTGATTTAGCTTGGTGCGCTACATACTAGGCAGCACAGGCTGTATACTCCCCATGGAGCTGAGATGGTTTATGGGATGAAATAAATGGTCGAGTGACGGAGGGGTAATAATATTGGAAGTGCAATGATCATACTTTGGAATTGCACTATATAAGAGCTGATCATATTGTTATTTGTAGTAATTTACAATAAGATTCTGAGGTCTTACACGTTGAATGTGATTCGGTATTTTTAAGCTGCTTTAAGAATCTCATTATAGTAAAGTGACTAATAACTTTAAAAAATCATAATTTGTATTTGATTTTCAGGCTGGTTTCTTTGTCCACAACAAGATACATGATAAACAGCTAGAAGGGAAGATTATTCTAAAGTAAGTCAGATCTGTGGTGTCTTGAGGAGGAACAAAGTTTTGTTCTGAATGTGTAGGTTGTTAACAATGCATCCATTTGAACTGTTTCCCGATTGCCTGGCCTAGAATAGTTTTGACAAGACCCCTAACCATAAAGCTTACACCTTGAGGTACCCTTGTTGATTGATTTCTCTGCTAGTTTGGACAACACCCTATGGATTGACCCTCTTGTACAGCGTGTTCATCTACCAAGCCTCCAGACAAGCGTCAACATTCACAATATCAGACAGGAGTTACTTGAAGAAGGATATGCTGAGGATAATCCAGAGGTCTGTTGATCCACCTGTGTCTTTCTGTCTGTCTGTCTGTCTGTCTGTCTGTCTGTACGGCTGTCTGTCCGTCTGTCTGTACGGCTGTCTGTCTGTACGGCTGTCTCTCTGTCTGTCTGTACGGCTGTCTGTCTGTCTGTCTGTCTGTCTGTCTGTCTGTACGGCTGAGCTAACAAGAGCCACATTTGGGGAGAATTTTGGGTGAAAAACATAAGAATTATTACGTCTGACTGCCTGGCTCTCTGTCTATTTGTCTATTTATTAAGATACATTCTCAAAATGTTGCATGATTCTAGGGAGAGGCAGTTGCACATCATTGCAGTCCTTGCTTTCCTGGTTTGTTTAAAGGGGCTATGTCATCATAATTATAGCAGGCCTGTGGCTGTGCATGGAAAGATGAACTCTCACCCAGATACTGCACTTGCAGGCGCTTGCAGTCATATCACAAAAGGGTGCTGTCTTTGTCAAACTGTGATTTGACCGCAGATACGTACGCACGCATAGTAACTGGGTTATTCCATTTACTGCTATAAAAATGATGACACAACCCCTTTAAAGTTGGTTAAATAGTCTGACTTGTTACTCTATGGAATGAAAAACTCTTCATTATCAAACTGTTTGATTGCCTAGCTCATTGTGGGTTTGATTTCTTTAGTATGATGTATGTCATCTTTTTGAACACCATACAACCAAAGTTGTGAACGATTAGTTGATGGTGTTTTATTTTAGCATATCACCAACTTGAGAAAGAGATGTGAAGGACGATTGAGCCTCCCTGACCTGGTGATTCCGTTTGGTGAAGATCATAGGTAAGATGATATGAAGGCTCACTCACGACATTCATCACGACATTCAAAGCTATCTGAGATTGTCAAGATTTGTTATACTGTAATGATTACCCTGACCGTCATATCAACAAAGACTTTTTGTAACACTCATGGACTATCAAGTCATGTGTTTTAACTACATTTAATACTCTTCAATTCAACTACCAACATTGAGTAAACAAATGAAATATATGACCGAGTTTTACTGATTCTTTTTTTTTTTTTTCAGATTTTTTTTTAGCTTTAATGACATGCAAGCTAACTTTATTCACGGATAGCTTGTGTTGAAATATTAGTAGATTTCCTGCTTTTCTTTAATAAAAGCTTGAATTTCTCTCAGTACAATGTGTAAAAATTTCATTTGGTTTGCAGGTTTTGTTTATCATCTTTGTTATTCCCAATTATTTACAATGATGCTTATACCGAGTTCCATCGCCACTCCACCAGATACATAGTCATGAAAGCCAACCCTTAGCTAGTGCGCCTTATTATCCAAAATGAAGCTGAGAAACAGTCAGAGTCATTTTACAGATGAACTTATAGGCTTTATGACAAACATCATCATTCCAGGTACCAGACAAGCTGTACATGATTGTACAGTGCACATCCACACCGCCACTGGGTTGTTTAGTAAACCAGTTCTCGTAATCCGTCTTGCTTCCATCGGTCCAAATGAAGACATCTTCTTGAGCCTCGTCAGTGTAGCCGATCCATAATCCATCAAACACGCCCTCCTTGAAAGGATTAGCATTTCTTATGAATTGGTTCTCTTCTTCACTAGTTATTGATGCAAGATGAGCCAAACCATAAGACGTCGAGAGTTGTTTGCAATGAAACTCGGCTTCATCGTGTGCTTTCCTTTCATCAATAAACAGATAACAATTGTTACCATTAGATATCCACTCACTAGGGCATGTGACATGCCGATCTTGATGACTCGTGATAGTTGCTGGACAGGATTCTGCAGATACTGCCAGATTGAATGGCATCAGTGAAATCCATATGTATGTCAGTAGTTTAACGGCCATGTTGCATACAGTGCAAAGGATAGAGTTGTTTCGTGTTCGTCAATAAACGGTCACAGTTGACGTGGTGTTTATATGTCGACGTGACTGGTTGAGTGTAACTTGTGTCAGATTTAACAAAAATTTGAGTTTGTACTGTTGCTTAAGTACAGTTCAATTTGTCCTTGTACAATGGAGCAGTAGTCATTGCTTTTGCATTGCTTCAATATCATTGGGTGTACATTTATGTTGCTACTTGTCTCCATTAAAAGATAGGTACTTAAAAAGAATGCATAATGCACTTAGAATGAAGGTCGTCAGGGGTCTTTCTATTTCAAGCATCGTTGAGTACCGAGTGAATTATCTCGCTATAGAAAGCATACAAATGTCTTTATTCCAGAGAGCATTTGAGTTGTGGTGGTTAAGAGGATGGAAACTTGTCTTGTTATATGTCATGATTTTCAATGGAGAAATTTAATTAAGAGCAGACTGTTAGTATATAACATCTTCCATCTTACAACTTGATAATCACCAGTGAAGTGGTTACGTACCGATGCCTAAGTGCTTAATGCTGTTTTTTTTCTTGGTTGTTCCTGAGTAAATCTTCAATAACAATTCACTCTTAATGGCTTCAAATTCCATTGAAATTGTCCCTTCAGTCACTAACTACATCTATGTGTGATTGGCGGAGATAGAGTGGCTTTATTTAACCCTGTGCTGTTGTGATAGTTTGACGTTAGTGTTTTATGTCGATAATGACTTTTATTGTGATAGAGCTTCTGTCCTAGGAACTTAATGGTTTTCTCTGTGTTTACATAATCCATTATTTAAAAAGATACATGACAACTCACATAAACATATCAACCTTTTGTTGGGTTTAATTGTTTTGTAAAATTGTATTGAAACTAAGGAATACAAACTGTGAGTTTGGTTTGTTTGCGATTTTTTCTTTCGTATGATTCCTTGACCCAATGTTTTGGTAGTTCCAGTATGACTTTATGTCTAGTACTTTTGATATAAAATAAAAAAATTTTAATTTTATTTTGAAGGTATCAGATGCGGTGTACAAATTCTTTTTAGCAACTTTCGCCTTATTTTCTTTTTGGTTTGGTTATGTTATCTATTTAGAAGTCAGCCTATGCTACTGCCAGATCCAATCTACCTGAAGATATCAGATGAATTCTACACAGTGTTTGTGTCTTCAGTACATACTCCAGGTTGTCTGTACACACAACTAGCCAGTTATGCTAAAAGGTAGGATTACATTAGTTATCAAATGCTTTTGCTTCTCATATCCAACAAGGTCAAAGAGGAGCTACATTTGTCCATAGTCCACGAGCGGGTGTGTGATAATGAATTTATCTTCAAGCAAACTTGACGCACAGCTTAAAATAGGGCAGTACGTTGAGATATAAAAACATTAGAACAGGGTGTGATAAGGACGTGCAATGTGGTTTAATATTACACTGTTGTTGCCTTGGATCGACCAATCAGAATTGAGGATTCAAAATCACTTAAAGATAACACGCTTAATACACATGATGAGGAGATTGCCGCTTAGTCCAAACATGTCATCGCAATTTTTTCTACCATCAGATAAATTTGATCGGTCCTAGTTGATTTTGTTCTTGTTTGTTTTATAAGTAATGCAAAGCATTTTATTGAGTTTATGTTGACACAGTTAACTAATTTATGAAGACTTTCATTGATTGTGTCTTACTTGATCTTTTTAAATCTTTTACCACCTAATGTGTGTTTTCATTTGTTGTTATTTTGCTTTGCTTCTTGTCAGTTATAACTTATGTTTGTAATTAATAGTTAGAATCATTTACAATTATGTTTGAACCCTAACAGTCCCTATTCCATCAAACTCTAACAGCAGGTTTTGGGGGGATTTTGTTGGGCTGGGGACTGCATGAGTAAACTGATCATGCTTTACATGGGTTTAGGCATAGCACCATAAATCAGAGTACCACAGTTTAGGTGTTGAGTTACCCATATGGTGTTGGAACTTGTTAGAGTGGGGAAGGATCCTAGTATATCACTCAGGGGAGTTATGTTTCAGATTTTGTGTTCCAGTTTGTGTTGCATTTTTGGTATCCAGTCTGTAATCCTGTAAGGTGATTCTTAAGCATAAATCTAAAAGTTGTTGCCTGACTCTGAACATTTCTTGTTATTTATTTTAATCTTTACAGACTGGACAAATTGATGGAGGAAATCAATGCTAAATGTCAGTCTGATAAAATAGCGCCCTCTCAGCCCAAACAATGGCAACCTAAAGTAGGTGAAGTGTGTCTTGCCAAGTTCCATGAAGATGAAAGGTAAGGAAGTTCTAAGAAATGGGTTTTAAGAACAAAAATAAGAGTAAATTTTATATGTAGATTTTGAGTTGTGTGGTTTTGAGAAACAGGTTTTAAGAACAAAAATAAGAGTCAATTTTATATGTAGATTTTGAGTTGTGTGGTTTTGAGAAACAGGTTTTAAGAACAAAAATAAAAGTCAATTTTACATGTAGATTTTGAGTTGTGTGGTTTTGTGGTGTAGTGTAAAAGGCAAGTGATACCTTTGGTTTTTGGAACCAGACATTTGTTTCAATCCTTTATAACTGTAGATATGTACCATAAAACTAATCACTGAAAATTTTGTTTCAAAAGATGGTAGGGTTTTCAGATATCGGCAGAAATCTGGAGTGGTTATTTCCACGCAGAAGGATCTGAAAATTCTGAATGTGCATGTTATTTGTTACGTGAGAAACGACTCATGCATGAATGGGCAGAAAATTATCTCTTTCTATAAAACCACATTACTTCAAAGAGAATCGTTTCTCACAATGTTTATCATCAGCTCTCCATTGCTTCTTACTAAATAAATTTTTATGGCCGTCAATTTGTGGAGTAATTACCAAAGGTGTACCCTGCCTTTACCTAGAATTGCAATTTTATTATGAGCATATTCGTTTTGAATTTTGACATTGAAAAACTGATGTTAGCATTTCAACATGTCTCCTTTTTCCTTCTAGATGGAATAGAGTAAAGATTAGAGAGATCTCAGATGAAGGAAGGTATGAAGTCTTCTATCTGGATTATGGAGATCAAGAAGAAGTTCCAAGGGATTGGATACAACCTGCGTGGAATACTATTCTCCAGGTATAGTCTTGATTTTGTGTTTGATTAAACCAAACTTAAAGACGCCCACTCGTCAACGCGCGACAAACAAATGCATGCCGCGAAAGATCTCCTTTGACCTATGCGCACGTTGTACGTAAACTATGTACGGGTACATGATCGTTTTGTGCCACAGAAGTAGTCGTCGGGTAATGGTGATGAAATGGCGTTTTTTAATGACACACCTCTTGCAGTTTCTCGTGGCTAATGACACACCTCTTGCAGTTTCCCGTGGCATGTCAACCTTCACATGGGATATTTTTGATGTGACTTAAAGGATTTGTTGTTAACAGCTTTCTATTTTCATTTTGCACACTGTTCTCTGATTGCCATGATGTAAAACGGTCGAAGACGGACGAGAAGAATGTTTGATTGTCAGTGTCAACAAGATGTGAAGTACCTCATTCAATATTCACATCTTTTTCCCCATGTATACCCACTTTCAATACTCTGTTTATCTCTATCTATTTCCAGTTACCATTTCAAGCTATCAAGTGTAGTCTAACCAACATCCGCCCTCATCAAGGTGCTGATTGGACAGATGCTGCTGGAGATGCATTATGGGATATGTGTCTTGACGGAGATAGCAAGAAACTACTGATGGTTAAAGTAAATAATGGGAGACTTTTGAGATGTTAGAGGGCGCCCCAGTAACCGGTCCTTTTCTATTGGTCTCATAATAGAAAAGGACCGGTTACTGGGGCGCCCTCTAACATCTCAAAAGTCTCCCATTGATTTAGATTCTTCTTACACTCTACTGTAACGAGATCATTTATTTAAGTATGTACTTTGAAGGAATTTATTTATCAATCTCCCTTTTATTGATGAAAATTAGCAGTACATACATTAACCAGTTGCCACCGGGGGGTACCGCTGATACAAAGAAATGCTAACTTGACAATGCCAAGAGAACAAAATTGTCTTTCTTGGATAGTCCGTTTTTGTGTTCTCGACCGAGAAAAATGTCAAATTCATGCAGCGTGAATTGTAAAATATCGGCCGTTACCCACGGAATGGGATTGGTACTAAACCCAGAACCATGGCTCGATTCCCGGCTCACTCTGACGTCCGTTCAGCCGAAATACAATGAATGAACAATTGTGGAAACCTCTCGATATCTCGTAATCCTTTTCTTGGCACAAAATGACAAAGGTCTGGAATCGGGGATTACACAAAAACCGCCTCTCAACAGCCAGAAAACACCAACGTTTCAAGACCTTTTTTGGTCTTTGTGTGGGTGAAATGAAGCGTTAGATGGCTTGTGTGTGTTTCTGCCAGAAAACACCAACATTTCAAGACCTTTTTTTGGTCTTTGTGTGGGTGAAATGAAGCGTTAGATGGCTTGTGTTTGTTCTGTGCACGCTCAGCTGTAGAAGGTCCGGGCAACCTTCGCTTCGGTATTCTGAAATTACACCATGGCTTGATATTACCACAAACCCTATTCCCTATAGACCATGTGACCGGTGACATCACATGTTTACAAAAGAGCCACAAAGCCTGAACTTCTTCCCCAGGCATGATTTGTACACAGCCCAATGGAAGAGCACATCAAATCTTATATTTTCATGGAGATTGCACTGTCTGATTTTTATCAACTTTTGATATGAAGAAAGGGGGCACATCTCAAAACTTGTTCAGCTGTTACTTTTATAACTCTTGAATTTATGTGGAAATTGTGACATAAAATGTAAAATTTCCCATATTACCAGTGCACTAGCTTGCCTGCCGGAAAGGCCCTGGAATGTACAAGGTCACTCTTTTTGTAAACAAAGATTACATGTTCTAGAAAACAAGAAAACCAGGAAGTTTTGAATTTTAGCCCACTTTGTATGAAGCGTGTGAAGATGAGTGACAAGAAAAGAATGAAGCAGAAAAACATCTTTACATATTTTTTTGTTTTCCCCCCAAGGTGATATCTGAGAGGAAACACGATGCAGAGTCCATCCAGTACGAGATTGAACTCTTTGATACTAGCAGTGAACGAGACATTGTGATTGGTCAACAGCTTGTATATAATGGGCATGCATCTGGCAATGAGTCATTTCTAGAGGTCAGTGTAGAAAGGTCGTCACAATCTCATTGGCTCGTTCATCTCTTGCTATTTCATTTAGACCGTGTTCATCCAATGTAGCCCTCCTCATGCCATTATCTCTATTCCCTGCTGCTCTTGCCCATGTCATCCATCTCCTTCTTTGTCTGCCTCTTCTCCTTTTCCCTGTTCTTGGTTGCCAATCCATCAGTCTTGTTGTCGTTGTTTGTTCCTCAAGCATTGTGTCCATCCCATCTCCATTTAGCCTGTTTTATTGTCCTTATGATGTGGAGTGTCTTGGCTGAGTGGTCCAGTCTGTCTTAAGTTCTGTAGTTTACAGAATGTGGGTTCGAATCCCGGCCTGGCAAGTCACGACTCTTGTGTCCTTGAGCATACTTTGCATCTTTTACGTGTACTACACAACACACAGGACTAGCCGTAACGGTTAAGTGTCTTGCTTAAAGACATAAGTGTCATGACCGGGACTCAAACCCACACTCTGCTGATCAGAAACACCAGAGCTTGAGTCCGGTGTTCTTAGGCACCTTATCAAAACTATTCCGGGGTGACTAGCGGGAAGGATTCTACCCGGGGTGATTTTCTTCCCGAAACAATTTACTCTGCATTTCATTTGAACACCGGGATGGTGTCCGGGTGAGAAGTTTGCAATTCAACCAGACCCCAGGCTGTATGTTTACACTATGGCTAATAAACCACAAGCACCTAGATCGTTATCTACTGGAAGCCCAGCGGGCGGTCCCTTTGCCAGGCAAAGTCAACATTTATTGTGGTTTCCCACTGAACACAGTTACATCTAAGTGAGAGCCAGTTTGATCTGTGTAGACCTCTACCTATCCTTTTAAAGTCAAATGTTTGATGCTTTATTGGTATTCACAGACGTTATTTGAGTCATTGTTTTATACCATGCATGTAAAATAGTTCAGCATTGAAAGAGAAATTAAAGAAAAGAATATGTATTTTTTCATTATTATGCAGTGAAACCTGCACGCAACCGCATGGTCTATTCATAGAGCAATAGAGCAATTGCACTTACTGAGAAGTAGCACTATAAGGGCGTTTTTAAAAGTTAACTTTGAGTTTAAGATCTACCTCCATATACTGTTGATTGCATGCAACATTTGTTCAATTGATTCAGTTAAATTACAAACGTTTTCTCTGGATATCTAACACTTTCATACATTTCAACCAAATTATCCACAAAGCTTTCCCCTTAGCCCATAACTCTGATTGTACTGGTTTCTTATAAGCTGTTATAAGTGAGGTAATTATAGACACTTCCCCCTGCCACCTTCACTTAAATCCTAGGACTGTGACCTCAAACTGGGTTATCACCCTATCAATTACAGCACCCATTTGGTGTCTGCCACAGGCTGCTGGTGTTATATAACAAAAATTCTGAAGAGCTTGGATGGGGATGAAGCATGCATGAAGGAAGCCTGAGTGTTTCTTTTTTAATTTCTCAAGAATTACTTGGTCAATTTTTATGATTCAAATTTGGTTGTGTGGTTACTTTTGACACTCCTCTCAATTCTCAGGGAATTGGGGAGAATTTTGGAGTCACTTTTTGTTAATAAAGTCACAGGCAGTAGTGCCTGATACTACCTGTTCACGCCTAATTACATCCAAACTGGGGAATACTGAAACCGCAAGGGCTGCCATACTGAAGTTGAGATCTTATCAGTCACCCAAACCGCAGAGTGCTCAGCAGGGGAGTATAAACAATGACCGGGAAAGTAGGGACCATGTACCGGGAAGATTTGGGAGCGGGTGAAACTTTGTGCACAAAGTGTCCCGCACAAAATTCTCTGACCGGGTCGATCTTCCCGGTACTTTCCCTGGAATAGTTTTGATAAGGTGCCTTATCCGCTCGGCCACGCCCCTGTGCATCTTCAGCCCTATGTCTTCAATATTTAGTTGTGATTTAAAATCGTTAACAGAAGAGATGATCAGAACAACTTCATCCCTTGGTTCTATATCTTAAGAAACAGAGTGTGTCTGATTCCGATGTTAGTTTTTTTAGGAGGTAAATAATAATTGCTATTTGTGATGGTTGATGCTTTCCTTGCAGGCAGTGTTCCCAATTACAATCCCAGATGATGATACTGAGGTTCCCTTGACAACAGAAGTAGCCAATCAGCTGTCTCATCTTTGCTCGGAGATCTTTCAAAGAAAGGTTTGTTTCACACAGAATGAACTGATGATGTCTTGATAGAATCATTAGTGCAATGAAGAAGTGAACCATGCATTGACCTGTTGAATATAGAACATAGAAATAAACCAGGGAACAGGGACTTTGCGGCCATTGCTGTGGTCTGTGGAGAACAACATAATGTACCCTCGGCATGCCTCGGCTGTGCTGAAATGCGTTCGGTTACCATCGCTGTGAATACGTATTGTAACAAAAACGCATGGAATGGCAGGAACACATGCACCGCGATCGCGCCACGCACGTTCATAATTGCGCTGGATGTGCGGATCACACATAAAAAATGTCATATCTTGATGCACTGTCTACCGTTCAATTTCATCAATTGTCGGGTTTTCCAAGGGTACACTATGTGAGACATCCCCATTCTGTGGTTTATTTCTGCGATAAAGAAGTAAAGTACACCAAGACCCATAACTTGTCAGTCCACATAGATGCAGTTTAATCATGGTTTGATGTCATTCTTTATTTTGATTTTAGAGCTTGGTAGACCAGCTTGAAGCAGCCAAGCAGATCAAGGAATTAATGATGACAGCTTGGTATGTATAACAAACTAACAAACATCATCATAAGAACTGAGGAGGTTTATGTTAAACAACCAGGTCAATAAAATCTCTCTTGGGAGAACTATTGGTTCTGACAAGAACCAGGGTTGAGATATAGTAGAATCAACACTTCGCCTAAAGAAGAGAATATTTGATTGTCACTAGTAAATCTACTCAGTTCTTCCTACACCATGCAAAGCTTCAAATCTTCTTAATGGTTGTAAGGATGGATTAATATGCTTTCAAGCAACAGTGACTATACACTTGTATTAATCCTGGCCACCTTAGAATGGATTGTCTTGTGTTCTGTATCCAAATTGTTTCTGTCGCACTGTCTTATCTTGAATTATTTTTGATTTGATTGTTTGAATATTGGCCGAATAAATGATAATAATAATAAATAATAACTGGGGGATATATCGCTAGAGATGTATTATTGATACTACAGGCCTCGATCTTAAGAAAAACGGGGGCAGGCCTTTGCTGGCCAAATCAGAGAAATTGTACAAGGGCATGCTGGCCAAGTTGGTAGTGACAGTGCAATTTTTGTGCAGGGCATGCTGTCCAACTCACAAGGCATGAGGCCAATGGCCTCGGTGGCCTCGGTTAAGATCAAGGCCTGATACTATTATTAAGGGAATAAATGAGTGCTGACAAGGTCTTACATGGCCGTTTAATACCGGCAGGGTCGTAGCCGTGCGATAAAGGATCAAGCCAAAAGCAAGGTCCTTTATTGCACATCCACGACCCTGCAAGGTTTTAAATAAGGGAATAAAGGTGTGCTGAAGAGGTTTTTAACTATTGTTTAAAACCGGTGAGGGGCCTGATGGGCAATTATCAGCCACCAGGACCCTCGGAGGTTTGAAACAATAGTTAAAAACCGATTCAGCACACCTTTATGCCCATTCATAAATGCCCTTTTCGTTAAAAACCGTAATAATGTAGACAAATCCGTGAAACTTTTGAATAAGTTATTTTTCAATTCTTGCAACGTCTTCAGGCTCCATTACGCAAAGGGTTGCGCGTACGCGCGCGCATTATTAGACTTTACATTTAGTACCGCTATGTATTGATTGTGCTACGCGTAAATTAGCATCCGCGTAAACTCAGTGCGCCAACACGCGTATGGCTACCATGAGCGCAGAACGTGCCTTCACAGCTCCAGCTATGTCTATATCACCCATTTAAAACCGGTTTTAAACAGGCATGTGACCACCTTTCAACCAATAGGAATGCCCAAATTTTCCCAAACTGACTCGGTTATTTATGAATGGCCATTTAAGACCGAAGCACTACTCTTTTATTCCCGTTCATAAATGCCCTTTTTGTTAAAAAGTGTAATAATGTAGGATAATCTGTAAAACCTTTCTATTCCATGAGTATTTTATTCCTGTCAGGACCTCGGGCTCCTTTCGAGAGGGGGTTAAATTGCATGCAACACTCAACGGTTGTGCACACGTGTGCGCACTAATAGACTTACATTGATTACCAGTATGTATTGACTCTGCGATGCATTATTAGCGCCCGCGTAAGCTTGCGCACTAACACCCGTATGGCTATGAGCGCCGAACGCGCGGTAGCAAACCGGTCTTATTAAACAACGCCAGCTTTGTCTTTATCAGCTGTTTAATACCAGGTAAACCTGGTCATGTGACCACCTTTCAACCAGTTTACGCATTTGCCTTCATCTTTGAGGTCAAACTCACCATCGAACGTGTGTGGTAGCTGTTTTGACCTCAGAGCAAGGGTGTCTTTTCCTGTACTAAATACTCATAGTGACGTCATACGCATGAGGTCTCTAGTACTGCCTAAACTGGGATATTTATGAATCCTTCATACTGGTTTCAAGTATTAACTAATACTATTATTTTGGTCTTGACCTTACACCAATGTTTGATAAGCCTTATATACCCAGTGCTTTCCAGATCATGCTGATAATATCCTCAGAATACTCGGATGGGATTTGAACCCACAACCCTGGCATTTCTTGGATTAGATGATGATGTCATTTATTCTTGATCCCATATTGCAGCCAATCGGATTACTCATTAGAAGTTGACGTGACACCATTATGTCATCTACTAGTCTCCATGCAGGATGGTCAACTACTGACTGATACGCTGGCCACTGGTCTGGTGTATGGATGCTTCAAAAAACCCAAGTAATAATGACTTAATTCTACTCTGTAAGCTCGAGTTGCAGACACTGATATTTCAAATGTTTTATTCATGGTTTATTCATTCAGAAAACTTGAGTAATAACATCCACTAATAAGACTTTTCATGTTGTTAAATTGAGTTGCTGACTTTTATATTTGAAATGTTTTTGTTTGTTTTTGTTACATACAAATTTGTGTTAGATGTCTTTGTTCTCTCGGTATAAATAAATAAATTTATGTAAAATTAAATGAAACAAATTTACAATTTAATTTAATGGTATACGAGATAATTTTGTTGTTGTGTACCAAAAGTTAATTATTTACATCATGCATTTATTTATGAAACCTTTTCGACTTCCTTCTTGTTTATGACATTCATTTGTTATCGTCATAGAAACTGTGAGGTTGTCTGCAGAGTTGGAGGTTTAAAGCAACTATGCAGGCTGCTGCTTAAGGTGAGTTGATTTTATACAATCTTATTTTTTATTGTGTGTTTTTGTGTATTTACTTTACACAGGTTTTGTGTTACCATTATTTTTTTTCCCTTTAGTTTTCTGATTCTTGTTTTGATGTTTATATTACAGACAGAAGATGCTGGGCTTCAGGAGTTCATTCCATATATTTTAATGATGTCTTCAGGAAGTAGCGTGTAAGTATGTGGGCTTTCAAACATTTAACCCTCTTACAGTCTGACCATTCAACATCATCAACTGTGGTTTTGAATGATAGATAAATGAAGCCAGCCTGCAATTAGATATCGTGTTGTGAATGCATCTACACAGTACACATATTCACACATTACTACCACATATTCACACATTACTATGCAATGAGTAAGGATTTGCGGTGACGCTATGTGGGTTTAAATCTCTGTTTAATTAGTTCTGTGCAGTTGTGCAGTTGAATTGTTTGACATGGTTTGTCAACTCACTGGACATTTTCATCAAGAGTAGAGGTTTCAATTTGCTTGAATAACATCTTGTGATTTTCTTCTGTTACCCTTCACCAGAAGCAAGAAAAGTATTCAAGATTACGGTGGGATCGAAGCCTTGTGTAGACTTCTAGATAAGCCTGTAATGATCAACATCATCAACCAAGCCAGTTCAGCTCTAGCATCACTAGTTGCTGATAGTACTCAGTAAGTATCATTTAGGAATCCGTTTTCATCACAACTTGCATCAGCATCACAAGTTGCTGATAGTTGGAATTTCATTTTTAAAACAGTCCAATAACATTAACTCTGATTATTTTTAACATTAACAAACCGTAGTATTAATAATCAAAGATGTGTTTATCTTTGACAGGAACCAAGAAGTAGCAAGCAAGGCTGGCGGATTGAAATCAATTTGCAAGCTGCTTGGTGTCGTTAAAGATAAAGATTGCCTGATGAACATGTTGAGGGCGCTGTTCAAGATGGCTGCTCATCTAGGGTGAGACTGAATATTCTAATTGCTCGCTTTCTGTACATTGTTTTATGAATTATCAGAGTTGTTGAAGAAAAAGATTGCGTAATGAACATGTTGGGGGCGCTGTCCAAGACGGCTGCTCATCTTTGTAAGACTGAACATTCTGGCTGCTATCTTTCTGTACTTTGGTTTTTTTATGAATTATCAAAAGAGATGTTTTTGAATTTTGGAAATGTGGGTAAAAATATCGAAGCTCTCAAGCATTTTGTGACTGTTTTTGATTTCAGGAACAGAGATATGATTCGAGAGGAGGGTGGACTCACTGTGCTGTGTGACTATTTATGGGAGACAAGAGATAGTCCACTTGTTCACATTATTGCTCAAGCATTATCAGTATTGAGTAGTAATAATCTTGATAATCTACAAGTCATGGCTGAACAGCAAATGTTAGATTGTGTAGAGAGGTAGGTATGCTTTTATACAAAATGTAATTTCATTGTCACAATTAAGTCTTGAAAATAATAGCATTTTTAAAAAATTGTTGCGGGGAAAAGTGTTTTATAAAGTATGAAACAGATTTGTTTATTTTTTTTATTTATTCATCTGCAGTCAGTTGATGTGCATGAGTCATTCACAAAGCACACACCAGTTGCTAAGTACACTCCATGTCCGACTGATTGATTACACCAAAAAACACATGACCAACGACATCCAACGAGATTTCAGCTACTTCAGCAACCCATCAAATCAATTACTTGAAGGCGAGGGTCAGTCAGCTGTTGGAATGGGCCAATCAACAGTTGGTCAGCAGTTTCAGTCAAAGGTCATAGATGTTCATGAGATTGCAGAGGGGGAGGAGCCTCCTGAGTTGATTGACGATGATTTGTCTGACATGCCTCCATTGGAATACGTATCAGAAAGTACTCTGCCAAGGTGAGAACAACCACTTTGTTTTGTAGAATTTGGGATTTATTAATAATAATAATAATAATACACAGTTCTTAAAGGGCCCATGAAGAGGTTTTTTGTCACGGAACATTTTTGTGGCTTAATATATGGTTTGAAATTAACAAAACATAGTATTGACTATTTTGATGTGTCTGTTATGCGTTAATACACTTTAATTGAGCCCCGAAAATGTGTGCCATTTGATTGCGCAATGATCTGTGACGTAGAGTGTGGTGAAACATTTCAAAGACAGCTCTGGTGCCGAGTGGTCAACAATGCATAGTGTGTTATTGTCGCACACATGGACCTGGTCAGCCGTTCCACTGTCTACGTCACAGATTTTATGTTAATGAGGAAGGGTGGGTGGAGCGCTGCAACCCCCTAATTTTAGAAATCATTATTTCTACGATTAATACGCATGTAAAAACTGTGAAAAAATTAAAGATATACTATAGTAGGCATACTTTATTTTTTTAACCAATAAAAAAAATAATTCATGGGACCTTTAAATAGCATTTTATCACACCTTAGGGCATCTGAAAGCGCTCATTATTATTTTCTGCAAGGTATGTGGAGCTATGTTCGAATTATAAGACCCATTTATTTACATAGCACCATGTAACGGTTTACAAGGTGCTGTTACGCAATCTGCAGCCAACCATACCAGAAAACACTGGGGCAAACCCCTTCTCTTAACGACAAGGGTACTGGGTTCTTGTACGTGGATAACACAACACACGGGGCCTTCGGCTTTACTTCCCATCCGAAGGACGAAGCAATAATGGTTAAGTGTCTTGCTGAAGGACACAAGTGTCACGACCGGGACTCAAACCCACACTCTGCTGATCAGAAACACCAGAACTTGTTGTCATTATTTAAATGTAAAACTTAAAACTCATCCTGGTTGCCTAATATTTAGAAGGTTATTTTTTGTTTATCTTTGTTTCTTTCTTACCTCATGTTTATCTTTATGCACTAGTAATACCAATCAATGAGTTGTTATTAAGTTTGTATTGTTATCATATATAATTATTTATTTGCTTTGTTCTTGTACCACCACGCATTCTCCTGAACCTTTTATCCCTCTGCCTTTTGTTTGCCCACTAGCAGCGCCCTGATCTAGGTGGCAGTTGGCACTATATAAAAAAGCTGTTTATTATTACTATTGTTTACACAACGCTGTTGATGATATTTCTTAAAATGTGTATCTGAATCCTCCAGAATCCATCCTAAGGTGCTGTGGTCACAACGTCCCAACTCAGTCAGTCTAAGTGTACAGCTTCGAGGAGTCCAGACGTATGATATCAAACTGACTTCAACAAGCATTAGTTTCAGGTAATAAAATACTCGCAGTGCTCCAAACTGTAATCTGCCGCAAACGGAATCAAACTTCCATAATTAACTTCTCTCCATCAGGGAGAACACAATTTCTGTTCTTTTATTGGTGGATACTCGTCTTCTACTAAATCCAAATCCTAACAGTTTTATTTGATGTCATCTATTTCAGTACTCTATTGGATGCCACTAAGTACGAGTTTAAGTTAGATCTTTATAGTCGTGTGAGGGCACCAGACCACGCAGCTGTCCCTTCAGGCAGTGAAGTGTTAATCACATTGTACAAAGAGAGTGTTGGGTCGAAATGGTCCAGATTGTCAGCCAACAAGAACAAGGTGAGATGAGCGATGAACGTCTTTGTTTAGATGGCTTTTCAATGACACTGCGCTTTCAAAGTTGAAATTTTCCAGAGATCTATAGACTAATCCAAGCAGCTCGTTCATGGGCAGCTATGGTTACTGCACACACGTGGTGTCGCACATGGACTGTGAATCCTCCATGCTGATTGGTACATATGCGCGCTTACGGCTATTGTCGTGTAGCATGCGCGTGTGGCGGCCACACAGCAGCGGTGGTGTTAAAGACTATAAATGAGCACTTCTCGGATTAGTCTATATATATGTCTGGCATGCAACTTTTCAGCTGATATGCTGATTTTGTCTTCTTTGAAGAAAACTGTGTTGTGTTAAACTAAAAAACATTGTACAAAATTTTCTGTGCTTGATCATTTTCTCTTTTTGGATGTCTATTATAATATTTGAACTTCATTCGTTTGATAAAACTACTTGACATTAGTGGAAAAGGTTAAAAGTTTACCCACAAGTAACCTATGTCTATACAGCAAGAAGCTGAATTTGGATGTGTTTCATTTCTCTAGTTGTCTTATGTTGGTGTGGATTTTGAACGTTGGAATGAGGAATCAGATTCAGAAGATGACTTTGAAACTCGTTATGGAATTAAGAAGAAAAGTTTACATCGTAAGTATCTCAAGATATATCTGAAAAGGTTTACTATCTTAGAGGGCATTTAGAATTGTCAGTGCTTTCAAATTTTGAAAAACAATTAAGTTTTTTTTCTTCCTTTTTCCTGTTTTGTTTTTAATTAGATTTTCAATTATTTTCTTTGACCTGAATCTCACATTTTTGTTAAATTAACAAATTACTGATAACACTTAAAAGCCTGTTAGATTCAAAAGTTGCACTTCAGAAAACGTAAACTACAACTTATAAAATGAAGTTTTTAAAGTAAATTCTGAACTATGCTTTGCACAAATTCATATTATTCAAATTTCTTTTGAGACGGATTCAATTCTTAATTTATGTTTTAACTCTTTTAATGTTACTCCTGCGTCTGTTTATTTTCCAGCCATAAAGCCAAAGATAAAGAAAACCCCAAGCAATAAAATCCCGATAGCTTCAGTTCCAGAGCTGGATACATCAGAAAGTTCTGAGTCTGAATTTGAACTCCTGGATAGCTCCGAGGAAGGACCTGAGTTTGGTTACGCTAGCGATGAGAATTATGACCCTCGCAGTTGCATTCAGTCGTCGTCGCAGTAAGGCAACTGGGCCGGTTTGACTGACGCAAAATTCAACACCATCAACTTTTCTATTCTTCTTACCAGTCAAAGTACAGCTGCAGTAACAAACGTGATGGAATGGAGTGTAAAGAATCGAGTCACCAATACAGTAGGGTTGGAATTAACCTTATTCTTGCAAATCTTTTCTTTTGGACATGCTGCTCAGGTTTTATGCAGTGTTCAAACTATCTCTTAACGTTTAGATTGTTAGAACTTCTGATCTTTCGTTCTGGTTTTTGTTCACATTTTGGAGGCATGAAGAAAGTTGTCTTGGGAAAAAGTGTTTCTCTTTTCTTTTGTTCAAAGTTTATAGTGAATTTCGTTTTATTAATAAATACCCAAGTCTTATATAGCGCGGTCGTCTATCAATAAGTTACTCACAGTGCTGGAACAAAGAGAAACGAGCGGGTCAGTAATTTGATATTAGAAGGAATAATTATGTGAACCATTTTATGTTGCACCTTAAAAGGGTTTACAAGGAGCTGTGGCACATTCAGCAGCCACTGCCAGAAACACCGGGGCAACCCCTTCTCTTAACGATAAGTGAATTTTTGAATTATGTGAACCATTTTATGTAGCACCTTATAAGGGTTTACAAGGTGCTGCGGTGCTTTCAGCAGCCACTGCCAGAAACACCAGGGCAAACCCCTTCTCTTAGCGATAAGTGTAACTGGGTTCTTTTACTTGCATTACACAACACACGGGACCTACATCTTTACGTCCCATCCAATGGACGAAGCAATAATGGTTAAGTGTCTTGCTTAAGGACACAAGACCGGGACTCGAACCCACACTCTGCTGATCAGAAACACCAGAGCTTGAGTCCAGTGCGCTTGACCGCTCGACCACGACATACCATTTGTGTCTGTGAACTTGAAACATTTTTGCGTTGCATGGAACATCTATCACATACAAAGACTAATCAATAGATTGGTTTGTCGTCATAGTAACACAGGACTTTTATTGAACAGCTTCTTGGTTATCATTAAAGTCTGTCATTCAGATAGTTGATAACATTTATTACTTCAAGTCTACCAATACTTTGGCTGTTTTGTCAGCCGTTTGTTGCAAGATAATCTTGAAACCTCTTCTGAACTGGGTTGGGAAAGATCGTAATGTTTATCAGTATTGTCAGTTGTTAGACACGGAGCCTTTGAATCTGTAATGTACCCCCTGAGATGAAAGAGTTGTACAGAAGATGATTCTTACACAGTTGGAAACCTTGTCTTTGTTGCAACAAATGAAAGATGATACATAGTAGAATGAAGGTCCAGTTGACTCCTCTCCCCCCCCCCCCCCCCCCCCCCCCCCCCCGCAGTAAGGATGGATGTCCTTTTCCTTAACCAGTTGCCTCCGGGATTCTGTTTTTTTTTTGTCCCGCCCCTCTGGTGGGATTCTTTTGGCAGAATTGCCGGAATCTTTTTTCGTACCGCTGGCTCAAAGAAACCCTGACTTAAAAATGCCAAGAGAACAAAGATTCTCTTTATTGGATCCTTCATTTTGTTTCTCGACCGAGAAAATGTCAAATTTCCACACTGTGAATTGCAAAAACGTCAGCCGTTACCTACGGCATAGGAGTGGAACTAAACACAGAACCATGGCTTGACTCACTCTGACTTACCTCCATTGAGCCGAAATACAATAAATGAACAATGGTGGAAGCCTCTCGATGTCTCGTAATCCCCTTCTTGTAACAGAAAGGACAAAGGTCTGTAATCGGGGATTACAGAAAAATAGCCTCTCAATGGCCACAAAATTTGAGTATATTCAAGACCTGTTTTTGTCCTTGAGTTGGTGAGTTGAAGCGTTAGACGGCGTGTGTGTGGTCTGTGCAGTTGAATGACCGGGCGACTTTGCTCTGGTGGTCCGAAATTCCAAAATGGCGTATTTACATGGCTTCCATTTCCAGGCAGGGAAATCATTTGCGTGTATTCACGTCATCCGGTTTGAACTAGTAAAAGACAGAATCATAACCTTCCAATGAAGCTCTAACTCCTGAGTCAGTTGGATCAATGAATTAGTGATTTAGATTTGAGCTTAGCCCACAATGTCCAATTGCTTTAGATGACTTGTCCACTAAATTAAAAAAATCATTGATTATTTCTCATCAGTCACATCATATATCCGTTAACCTCATGGGTTGGCGGGGCATCACTGATGAATTGGCCGCAATCTTTCTCCATGCCTTTCTGTCCTCCAATGTCCTCTGTACGCAACAATCTTTCTCCTTGCGTCTCTGTCCTCCACTGCCCTGTGAGTTGACAAACTGGTCCTGTCTACTCTTTGATGTTGTCTTCCCATCTCTTCCTCTGGACTCTGCCTTGCAATAATGGTTTTTGCCAGGCTCAATGGATGGGAGACGTGACCACACCGCTTTAGTTTAGGTTTCTTCATGGTGGTTCGGACATCTTTGAACACTTCTTTGGCATATTGGCTCTTGGCGCAGACCTCTTGGTTGGTGGCATGATCTTTGAGATGTGCAGGATCTTACGGAAATATCTCATCTCCGTTTGCTTGGATTTATCTCTGAATATCTGCTGTGAGGGTCCATGAATCTCAAGCATATAGGAAGATGGAGGTGGAAGGGATTGAGTTTCATGTTGGTTTGGTTGATGTTTGGAACATCTACCTTGTGACAATGACATCTTTTCTGTCGTAACTCTTTGGACATCAAATAAGCAAGAATTGCAAGAACCTTGTTACCCACTAGTGCCTTGATTAGTGTTGACTCGTGGTGAGGGTCAATTGAGTGTAGTATCTTAACCTCATTGTTTACAGGCAGCTTCCTTTAACATAACGGCTCATTTATGTAGACTGGTCACCTGTTTTTATCAACACTGCGTAAAACATTGGTATTCGAATGGAATGGTTCCATTGGACTTGCATGCTTGCAAAGCACAAAGTATGCAGATGATCTTATTGTGCACTACACGTACATGTGCCTGAACATTTATCATTTGGGAGATAGCTGGTATTCATGTTAAACCATCAAATACCCATTAAGGACACCAGTCAAAACAAAATGTCAAAGGTAAATGCCCATCAATCACTGGTAGTAACTTTGTTGTGATGTTTTGAAGGCCAGTATCTTGTAATCACAAGCCTCAAACTGATGACTTGAGATGTTGTGGTAGGGTCCATGTATAAACGTGGACAATGACAGTAACTCTCCCAATTCTTGTTTTATGTCAAGGGATCCGACTATTTCTCCTTCCAGCCTCAATTTGGTAACACAGTTGCACCATGACGAAGGTTGATAGCAGTAAAGTAAAATAACTATGAATTTTAAACTAGTAGAATGTGGTACAAAGCCAATATTTAGGAAATGAAAACACTGTAAGATAAGATAAAAAGCCTCCAGCACAAAGCCCACAGACTGCTAAATATTATTCAGTTAATTCGTCAAGCAATTTTTCTCTCCTCTTGCAAAAAGAAAGTGCAATCAAAAGTTATGGAAGACATTGAATTTTCTTGACTTTGTAAAATACCTGTAAATCAGTTGTCTAAGTTGATATTTAAATTGTGTATAAAAGTGTCATTTGCTGTTGATAATGGAGTGTGGCTTGGCTTGTACTGTTTGGGGATTTACTGAACCAGTCGCCACTGGGAATCTTCCTTCTGTTTTTTTTCTCTGTCCAGCCTTATGGTAGTGAAGTTATCCGAGAAGTCCCCCCAATCCACTAAGCGAAAAAAGTAGTAGTAGTCCCGGCCGATTTCCTACCTCCCCAGGTAGTACTTAATAAGCAGGACAGTTCTTTTCAGAACTAAGTTGTCTCCCGAATTCCGAAATCTACTGCGCGTTAGTAGAATAATAACAAGACAAGTTCTCACAAGAATAATCTACTGTATATAGCAAAGTAGATATAATTACGTGGTGTTACTGCAAACCAAATATACATTGATACCTCACCATGCAATGCCTCAAATCCTATATATGTAAAATACCTGTAAATCAGTTGTTTAAGTTGATATTTAATTTGTGTATAAAAATGTCATTTGCTGTTGGTAATGGAGTGTGGCTTGGCTTGTACTCGGGCAACCCAAATATATTTGATATTATTTAATACTGTTTAGGGATCTACTAAACCAGTTGCCGCTGGGAATCTTCTTCTTTTTTTTCCCCTGTCCAGCCTTATGGGATTCTGTTCTCACCGCTGGCCTGTAACGCTGGCACAAAGACACCTGAACTTGACAATGCCAAGAGAACAAAGATTCTCTTTATAGTACTGGGATTTTAGTTTTAGAAATTATTTGATGGTTTTTTGTTTTGTTTTTTTAGATGGTTACCAATATCGTCTTTGAAGTCAAGATGTTATATGTGATCAAAACCATTTTCAGTACAGGATGTTAAACAGTCATTCTCATTGGGTTGTGGGGGGGGGCATGCGGGGGCAAAACATAATTTGGGGAGGGGCTATTTGACGTAACAAACCATTCATTTGTGTATTCTTTCCATCCCGCTTGGGGGGGGGGCAAGAGTTGGTGTGCAAGGGTTCTGAGGCAGGGGGGGTGGCAACCCTCTATAGAATTGCCTCCAAAAGCATGTTCAATTTCACTTCAAATGATGAGTCTACTCAGATTTTCACTACTACTGTACGTGCCTACATTATCATCTGTTTGATAAAGAGCTATCATACATTTCAGTCCAACAAAAAATTAAGACTCGAATGCAAGTTATGACTGGACAGACAGATACGTGCATTAATTGCTTTATTACATAAACTGACAAAATCAAAAATACATGGTGTTAAATGAGTTTAATAAAAAGCACGTTTAACAGTGATAATTCACAGTAGATACTTCACATTGACACAGTGTTGACGCATCTCAGTTTGGTACAAACATGAGATGATTCCATTATTCCCATGCAACTTTAAGATACAAGGTCCAGGATTAGAGAACATTCATATGACTTTTCAAGAAACAGCTTGAGAAAGTTTCAAGTAAAAGTTTAAATATGCATGGTGGGAACAGATGATTAATAAAAGTAAACTTATTCAGGAACAGGTTGACAGTGACACCATGTGACTAATCTCTCTTGAATATGTGCAGCTCTGAAAAGAACCGATGCTCAACGTTGCTCAAAGATTGTTATTAATTAATTTGGTAATGAAACCAAGGATGCCTCAAAAGCGAACTTAATCACTGTAGCTCAGAAGCCTGAGGAAACAAGTAGACAAGGGTGCTTGCTGTATGAACCAGAAACACCGGGGTAAACCCCTACTCTTTATATTCTGGGTTCTTTTACATGCACTACCCATCCTAGTACATGATACCTACGGCTTAACGTCCCATCCGAAGGACAAAGCAATTATGGTAAAGTGTCTTGCTCAAGGACACAAATGATGCAACTGGCCAGGCGGGGATTCAAACCCACATTCTGTAAACTGCAGAACTTAAGTTCGGCGGACTAGACCACTTGGCCACGAGACTCCACAACACTCAGATAACCTTGTGGTAACACCATGTGGTATAAAATCTCTTTTGAGTAGTGGTGTTACTGAGAAGAGCCTAGTAAATGTTGTTTGGAACAGTATGCTATGGTCGTCTTCTGGAGAAAGTTTCATAACACTGTGTATGAATAATTACTTATACTTTGGGGAATTTTGAGAAGTAAAACAAAAACTTTGTTTATTGACTTCTTTTTACATACACCATTTAACATGGAATAATTTTTTACGAGACACCAAATGCGCTGTCAATCAACGATGCTATATTTTTGTACATCAGGTTGTTAAACCTGTTTATTTCATCCGTAGCTTTAAAAGTTTCAAACATTGATTTGCTTTACTTATGTCTGAAGCATGATTAATGTTCTATTTTAGAAATATCTGATGGAAACATTAATTTAGTTTAATCTTATCGTGGAGTTTATTTACTTTCACATTTGATACTAAACATTGAATGTCCAGGTGACATCATTTTATAGTGACATTTTGTTCAATTGTTATAACTGTTGTTAACATGCTTACCATGGATGTAAGTGACAAAGATGGTTTATTGATTCACTGGCATGAATTTTAACATGCAACTGAACTTTGAAGTAGTTTGTTTTGTATTAAAAAGCCAACATGATATTTTGTATTTTTTGTCCACAATCATTGGAAGATGGTGCTGTTATTTAGTAATAGCATTTCAAATGGTTTCTCCATTCAGTGAGACAAGCTTTGGAAGAACTTCTTTCACTCTGGCTTTGAATTCTGGAATGTCACAAATAGGGTTGGAGCTCAGGTCTAAACTCTGCAGTCTCACACAGGACTGCAAGGAATGGAGATTCTGTACTGTTTTGATAGCTGTTATAACAAGTTAACGGAAATAAGCAATTAAGAGATGATACAAATCATTTGTCATTGATTGTTTATTGACCCCTTGCACGCATGTCACAAACGGCGACTGTGCCCTGCTCACCATTTTGAGAGTCGATAGGTTTAGTTAAAAAAGCGGCATCGTCCAAAATTCGCACTACACTGTGTATAACACACAGGAACACTGACTTCCCAAATGGCACCACCAAGATTATTGTGATGATGACATCAGGTGAATTGGATCAATACTCGGATAAAAAAATTATACTGTAATGGACCAGAATTACCTGAACACTGCCCCTTCTCAATCACCCTGTCTGTACTATCCAATTTGGAACCTTACACCGTGAAATAAGAACTGAATGAGTCCAGCGGGAATAAAACCCCACATGCTACTTGAAGGGATTCGAACCCACCCCAGCATTAAAAAGCAGATGCCTTAACCACGTTTGAATTCTACAATGCGTACCGCAAACAATTTAACAGATGTAGTAACGTATTGACCAATCATAGCCTTGACAACACCAATGAAAGTCCGACAAATGTCCGACATGTTAAAAATCCAGTAGAAAAGTAAACAAATCGCCGCCATTGTTCTGACCCAAAACAGCACACACAACTGTACTTACTTTTGTTTAGCTCTAATTTTTTTGTATTTCTGGTGGTGCAAATCCCACAGCAGTGGTCCCTGTACAGTCGTGTAAAAGTGGTTTAACAGTGTTCCTGTCTGCATTGTTCTTTGGACTCAATGCGCTGCTCAAAAGGCCACGAAACTTAATCCATACCGTTCACAAAAACCATGGCCTGTGCGTGTATCAACCGAACCACCACTGCGATAGTGGCAAGAAAGTCACGCCGTGTGCTGTTGCTAGGCAGTTGCTAAGGTAGGCGGGGCTTAATGGATCGGTCTATTGCATCAGGGATAAAGGATGCCATTTTGGTTTTACACTTACACCTTGGAACATAGTGTGCATTTTTGCGGCTGTAATCCAGAAAACACACCCTGTTGAAGTTAATCATTAAAAGGATACAATTGTTCTTCACTGATAATGTTTCCAAGTCGGGCAAATGTTGAAGATCCGTTAGATCCTCCAGGGCGTTGTTGTCGACCAATAAAATGCGAGTACACTGCAGTGCATGGCATCCTTTGAGAGATGAAAGCTGATTGGATGATAAGTTGACCTGGGTCATCAACACCATTAGCTCTGTGTGGCATAAGCTGGTAATTTGCTGGAGGAAAGTGAAATTCAAAATGCTGTTATTTGAAATGAAACAAACTACAATTGAAAAGTGTTCATCTCAAGAAACATGGTAGAGATCGTAAATGTTTATTTATGTGCTCATTAAATTTTTATGTACACCTCTAAATTTCATGAAACAAATAATAACAAACACTAGTTCTTAATTAGTGCATTTTGCAACAACCTCTCAATGCGCTTTACATTAATGCCCTGGTCATTGGACCAATAACATTCCTGTAATCTTTCTCAGCTCCCTGGGGAGTATACAGCCTTGAGCTGCCGTGGCGCTCTGAAGGCTTTTTCAAACACAATATCAACCTCTACCCTCACAGGTACCCATTTATACCCCTGGGTGAAGAGAAGCAATTATAGTATAGCATCTCACTCAAGGACACAAGTGTCACGACCGGGATTCGAACCCACACCACAATGACTTGACCACTGCCGAGTCCGCTGCACTAGAGTGCTCAGCCATGACACGCTCGATTTAACTCCTTAAAATGAAGCTGTCAATCGTTAAAAGAAACACCTTATTTGATAAATCCAGTTCTCTGCTACCAGTAGATATCTGTTGCATGTTTCTAGTGAGTTCATTCTCAATGACAAACTTGCTTCTAAGGTCCTGGAAGTAACCCGCCCTGCAGGGGTCAGTCTTGAGTAGTGTCTGGAAGTAGCGTAGAGTCTCCTCTTCATATCCTAGAGGATCTACTGCCCTCATGAGGAGGAGGATGGTCAGAAGACACCCTGTAATTTAGATGGATGGGGGTAAAAGATAATGATGTGACTTTAGTATCATGTGTGAAGTCGTAACACATCATGGGATCTTAACCAGTTGGCTGACCGGGCTGACGTGTATCAACGAGAAATATTTTTGAGCCAAGAAATGGGTGACACTGAAACACACCATTGTGTAAAATCAGAATACCGGAACAAAGGTCACCCGGACATTGCACTGCTGAGCGTGCACAGAACACGCACACACCATCCAATGCTTTGTTTCACCAACACAAAGAGAAAACATGGTCCTGAACATTTTGCCGATTTTGGCAATTGTGCAGAGGTTTTTGTGAAATCCCTGATTCCAGACCTTTGTCCCTTTGTTCCAAGAAGAGGGGGGGGGTGATATGGTGGAATACGATGGGACCTGTATCCAAAGACGTATTAACCATTTTGACACATTTACTTCAACGAAATGTCACCGTACATTTATTCTCAGGCTCCAATTCCTGTAGTTGTTGACATGACTCTAGTTCCTGAGTCAGGACTCCAGACTTCTCTACACTCAGCTGTGCAGAGAAGAGACCCATGGCATCTGTTGTGTCTCTACTCCAAGATTCATTCTCACCTGTAAATGAACATCAAAATACAGATTATGAACCGACTCAAATTACTGCACATTGATAATTAAAGTAAGCAACGCTCTGTACTACAGTAAGATCCTTACCTGCAGGAATTCTGCATTGCATATCAACAGTAGTGTCTTTAATTGATATGCGCACATCATTTGAGGCTGTAATGGTCAACACACTAGCATCTACTTCATGTATCTAAAATTGTCTCATTCAGGAAAATGCAATACACGGTTCACATTTGACACCTTTTGCAACAACTTCCCTACACACTTTGGATTAATTGGTTTAATAATCAACATCACACTTTACTATACTTCATACATATTTATGATCGAGAGCCGAATTCTCACTGGGCCATTCGGCATCACGTGCCAGATGCTATTTTTGCTGTTAATGAAGTGCGCAGGCCATTACTCACGCACATGGTAGATATGCATGCGTAGACTGTCGCATGTGTAACAATCTACTACACATGCACGTTATGTAACGCTCGTGGAACTATCGCACGGGTGTGGTGCACACGCGCAAACATTGCCCTAGCTACAAACACGTGAAAATGTGGCGGCACACGTAAATGTCTCTCTGCGCTTTCTCGAGCTCAATATGATGCCATTATGTTATGAGGTATACAGTAAAACAAGTATAACATGGTTTATTCCAGGTGGACAGGCAATATTAGCCCCCATCGGTATTTAAAGTTGACAAACTAGTTCCCTCAGTTTCACCTTGGGAACTAGTTTTGTCAACTTCCATAACCTCAGGGACCTAATATCAACTGTCTAGCCTCAAACCATGTTATATTTGTATATTGTAACATCCCAATCTATTCCTCATTGCTTCTTAATCAAAGGATACCCATACTAAGGCATAGTCTTTTGTTCCTTGTGAGTTCCTCCAAGTACCAAGACTTTTCTCTCCATCAATAGTCACAGATACTTCTGAAGCATTCTCAGCAAGCTTTATGGGTTGAGCAAAGACGGCAATGATCCTGCCTGGGTTTCTGCCAACGTAGAGTAGTTGGACTTCCTGAGGTTTGTCAGCTGTTGTGAAAACATGGAATTCATCAAAAATACACACACACACAAAACAAATGTTTATTGTCCTGTTATTTTTATATTTACAAGTAATTCAACGATGTAAGTAAAAAACAATAAAATAAATAGAGGGGATGTATTCCTTCCAAGATTTAACATACAACAAATTTCGTAACACCGTAATGTTTTCTCATAATTTTTTATAAATCTCTAATTGATGCATGAATGTTCAGGAACACAATTCTCTTCAACCCTCTGTTTTCTGATACATACTGAGATTACCCCTTTATATAAAATTGTTGCTCGGTTGGTTTAACACAATTCTTACAAAAGGCCTCCCGTCACCTTTTGACCTTTGACCTTTGACCTTTATACCCACCTCTTCCCAGGAGCCATCTGTGGTAGAACCAACCACTTTGATCGTTGGGATCAGTGAAGAAGGCGTTTTGGACCAATTCATATTCTACATAAACCACAAAAGCAAAGAAACTAGTCAGTTTATAACAATGGAAAACAGGTTTATAATAGATTGAGTTATATTTGAAGTAGTTTTGCCTCATACCTTGCAGCAAGATTTCCTCTTTGATTCGCCCCTTATTCTCAGGATCAGGGTACAGTAATGGAAGAAGCTTACTACGGTAATGCCACGAGGAGTAGTTGGAGAAATTACTTGATATCTTGGTCGTAGAGAACTTCAGTTCCTCAGCTGGTTCAACCTTGGCTTTGGTTACAACAAATCGGCGGTAATCCCAACAATGAACTGAAAGATCAAGAATTCTGTCAAGTTTATTATTATTATTATTATTATTCTATTTCTCTTCATAAATTCAATGAATAACACAATAAAATGCACAAGAATTAAGATAACATAAGAAATGTTAATTTAGATGTGGAGAAGGCTGGACTGAGAAAGAAAATATCAATTATTCCTTATAACCAAAAGGTTCAGTCTGCCAAGTTGAAGGTCAAACATTCACACATACTTCTTACAAATGGCGAGCATTAGTGGTCAGCCATAATTGCATACAGCTTTGTCAGTTAAGATTCAAACAGAATCAAAAGTCTAGTCAGTCATCCGGAGATGACAGATTTATTTGATTTAAGTTAAAGTCAAATATCGATATAGATTTATCGAAAGAATACCTTTGATCATTATTGTATAAAGGTAGCTGCTTTCAATGGTAGACTTTTGAGATGCTGGCAGCAGCAGACACAACAGGCCTTTTTGACAGTTCTGAGCGTGCGCGCACATGCTCAGAACTGCGTGTGTAGTTCTGAGTGTGCATACGAATGGTAAGCACCGTTCAAAAGTCTCCCAGTGTGACTCAAAAGTTAACAGATTTGAAGGAAAAAAACTGCCAAACGTTTCTTTGTGAATGACAAACATGTGACTCACAATTCCTCTCGTCATATTCCAGATACTTATTGCACAATAAGACTTCTCTACTCCAGTCTGGTTCCGGCATGTGTTCCATTACCCAGCAGCGATGATGCCATGCGCCGTAAGACTTTGGGTTGACCATCAGGCAAGATTCTAGAAACTTCAGCTCATTGCTGTATCTGTTCTGAAGGTCTTCAGAAGAACTGGCAAAAATAATCAGTGATACAATTTAGCAAGTCATAAATAGATGTTATTTGTCAACAATTTTACATGATGCTTTGCTTCTTCTCTTGAGCATTATGGCTAAATTGTGCATCAATCACTGAAAGACCAAATTTAGCTTCATGTCGGATTGTTGAAACGTTACTAGAATTCTTCTCAGAATCACACTTACTAAAAAGAAATTGTTCACATGGTGTCACCAGAAACCTATTCCTTATAGAATTTACTTACCTACTTGCAGTGGCGTAGCCAAGGGGGGTGGTAAAGGGGGGCAGCCGCCCCCCTTTGGAACATTTCATCCCCTACTTGCCCCCCCCCCTGTCAGTCTCTGGACACCGTGAAATTTGCTATGATCAGGCAATTTTAACTGAAATTGCCCCCTCTACAAATATCTGTGCCCCCACCTTTGCCCACCTTCAAGAGAAGCTGGCTATGCCACTGTCTATTTGATATCTGACAAAACTACAAAGTAGGACAAAGTATTTGACAAACCTAATCTTGGTAAGTTCCAGGAATATTTCTCTCCTATAGTTCCAGAGTGAATAGTAATCTGGGTTTGCTGAGAGGAGCTGATTGGTGAACTCTAACGCCTCTTCATCAAATTCTCCATCCTTTCTCTGTCAATTATAACAATAAAAAACCGTCAATCAGATTAATGAAAAGAGTGAAGGCGAATGAGAAAATGTGAGAGACACATCGGCCCTTTACAAAACCACGGCTTCAGCTTAGGATCCATCCGCCTGTTTATAGCCCTGTATCGACAACCCGCAGAATCAAAGCCAAAGTTTTAAAGGGTCTTTATATTCCACGATCTGACCATCAATGCTACAAGGATCATCCTTTACTATTTGGTAGGTGTCACGAAGGAACAAGAATGTATTGATGATTGATTACTTTCTGAATAATTCTCTGTGTAGCTCCAGTGTACACTTTGAGTTTCTTCTCTCGTTCTTTTCTTTTGGCCTCCTGTTGTTCAGCAGTTGTCTTCACTTTGAGTCGACCATGCTGAAATCACACAAAAATGAAGTATGATTAGTAGATCACTTCAGATTATTATTTTTTGTCATTCTTATGAATGGATCTAAGACTACAAGCCTCAGGTTTTTCACAATTAGATGTATGTGAACACAATATCATGACTAATTAATTGTACTTGAAACATATTATGGTCAAACTCTGAGAGAAATGGCATTTGTTATAACCAAAGACTACTTGATAAAACCATTATTATCCACTATTCACTAATTTACTATTTACCTTTATAACCATGTGTGACACTTCTAGTCCAAATAACTTGAACCCCATACCACCTTTTTAACATGTGGGCATTATTTTGCAACTTAGATCTCAAAAGGATCATATAAATTATAAAGTCTCAGCTCAGCCCACCTGTACTGCAGTTGGTTTATTTACAACTAACTACAGTCAGTAGCCTGGCCTACAACCACTTGAGTGTCGAGTACATTTTTATAAAGAAATGCTTTATCTGATTTTTACATGATTTACATTTCAAGACACCAAGAACTAGATCTGAAATTTGAGTTGATAACAAAAATATAATATTATGTAAATGCAAAAAGGGTAAATACCAACCATTTTGTCTGTAGATTAGGGAGTAGCCAGCGATACCGTGTGATGACTGTGCTTTTCGGATGCTGCATGTGTTTTGTGTGTTGGGATTTAAATGACCTTTGACCCGTGTGATTTATTTACAGGTAGTTGGAGTTTTCTTGTAAAATTCAACTTATTATGTAAAAAGATGGGGTTTTCAAAAACTTTAAAGTTTATCTTTAGTTTTATAAAAACATTTGGTACTTTATGTGCGTTTTTTTTAATGAGATATCTGGAGTAAGTTTGCTTTGAAATAAAACTGGGCTACACCAACTACACGTTATGTACGGGTATATCAACAATGGCAGAAGACGGGAGTAGCGCGGAAGAAAGACTTCTGCTAACACATCGGAAAGAAAAGAAAGAATTACAAGGTAGAACTTCAGGAATGATAATTGTTTCAAACCTAAAATCAATTCGCAAGCCTATGGGAATGTAATGGGATAATATCGTTGAAAATATTATGACTTAAAAGAGCATTGCTGAGCAGGTGATATGGTTGGTGCATTTTTAAGGCAGAAAGACGTATAATGCCGACACCGATTCGTTTTTTGTTGTTAAAATTTAACTTGGGTTAATTACGTATCGTCCTGTGTATGTTTGTTAGTTGTCTTGGGTTTTTTTGTTCGACAGAAGTTGCTGATGTTTACTTTTCTGCTCTATGTAGAAATTAATTAAAAATGGAAATGGAAATGGGTGAGCTGGTGAGTCGTTACTCCTTGAGGTTTGTTCCGCTATCGTCTCCACGAACCTCATAGAGTGACATGTACAAAATCCTATTCGAAACTTTCTGCCCTTCACGTTTACATGGCTACAGTTCTTTTTTGAAATCAGATCTCGCCAAAACTAGGCTCTATGTGTTCTTTCAACTCTCATCGAGCGTTGCACGGGTCCAGAAAATCCACTCCCAAACTAAAAGTTGTTAAAAAGTGATAAATTCTCACCGTAATTCAGATCCCATTCAAACAGTATTGCAACAAATATGGCGACTGGAGTTGCAAAATTAACTGGTATGCTGGTATGCGGTGCGCTGGTTCTATGGGCTGGTTCCGCGTACCAGTTAATTTTGCAACTCCGGTTGCCATATTTGTTGCAATACTGTTTGAATGGGATCTGAGTTACGGTGAGAATTTATCACTTTTTAACAACTTTTAGTTTGCGGAGTGGATTTTCTGGACCCGTGCAACGCTCGATGAGAGTTGAAAGAATACATAGAGCCTAGTTTTGGTGAGATCTGATTTCAAAAAAGAACTGTAGCCATGTAAACGTGAAGGGCAGAAAGTTTCGAATAGGATTTTGTACATGTCACTCTATGAGGTTCGTGGAGACAATAGCAGAACGAACCTCATAGTTCTAGGAGTAGTGAGTCGTCATATGGTTGTGAGATGCCAAATCATTTTTACTCAAAAAGTCATTAGTCAATCTTTTAATTTTTATTTTTATTGTATGAAAAACTGAATCTTTTAGGGTTGAATTTACTGTCACCCTAGCCAGACAGAATTATGATTTTGACCAAAACATGTGAAAAAGTGGTGGTTGGATACAGTGCGCTTGTTTACCTCAAGACATTATCTTATTTGAATAGATATCAGATAGGGCCTACTATTACTTTGCTTCGGTACCTTTTCCAAGCAGACTACATTCATTAAGCAGACCATTCAGCTTTCAGGCATAACCACCTTCACGGTAATACGTGCTATCTTGTTCAAGGGGCAAATTTCTTTTACTTCAAACACTCAGTTCTGCCTGCGACAGGGCACTAGAACTTTACACACCTTCCATATATGCGTGCATGGAAGCTCAAGCGCTTAGTCGCATGCGACAACGTGTGTTTAAAGGAAGCAAATCTGCCCCTTGAACAAGATGAAGGTGCTTCTTGCATAGTAATATTCTAAGATCGATATTTGAACATGTTGGATTTGAGTAAATATGTGACTGCCCAAGGGGTAATACTAGGCTGTAGCATATAGTCTCCGTCAACTTTTGATTTATGACTGATCTTGTAAAATAAGAATAAACTATTGCTAGTAAACTTGCGGGGTACAACCATGTGTCTAAATCTCTTTTGTGAGGAGTGTTGACTCTGAAAAGAGCCGGAGTGGTCTCGACGTTTCGATCAGTATACTCTGATCATCTTCAGGTTGTACCCGCAAATTTACTAGCTATAGTTAATTCGTACTCTCCTACACCATGCAAAGCTTCAAACATCACTTATGTGATCTTGTAAAATGTTGTAATTAAACCAATTAATTTTCTTCTGTCTTGATCAGCTCGGGTACAAGCATTGAAACGTTCCATCCCAAAAGGAGACAAGAAGAAGAAAAAAGAAGTGACGGCAGAGATAGCCAAGCTAGAATCAGAACTTAATGAGAGACAAGAAAAAGAACTAAACGCACTTCACGATGAGGTAGAAAAAGGGGATTCCGTCATACAGGTATGTGTTAAGTTTCTTTTCATAACAGTGTAACACTGTTGAGAAGTTTGCTTCATTTTCTTATTAGTTTAAATCGTTCAACAGAGCTTTGAAACTGAAAAGGCATTTGATTGTTGATTTTTATTCTAGGATAATTGCCTGTCTGGACAGCTAGATGACTTAACTTTAGACAGCAGCACAGACACTCAGCCTGGAAGAGTCAGTAAAGCACAGAGGAGAAGGGTAAGTCATCACTGTAGAGATTATTATGCGTATGGTGTCACTGGAGTAGGGCGCCCTCACATAGAAGTCAAAAGTTGCCCATTTTTCCATTTTGTGTGCCACGCGTAAACAGCTGTGCTTTGTCCATTGTTTCATGATCTATTTAAGATGGCATCCCGATGGCATCAATGCATAAGGTCTGTTCAAATTTCACGTCTTGGATAAGTTGTCGTAAGTGTTTGAAAGATTTCCGATGGAGACTTTTGAGGATGCTAGATGGCAGCAGACTTACCAGGTATATCCATTTTTCACGGAATCGTGCGCATGCCCATAACTACGTAAACAATGACAATGTACCTGGTAAGTCTGCTGCCACCTATCGTTCCAAAAGTCTCCCATTGTAAATCATCTTTGAAAACGCCCTCTTCATTTTACCGTTAGGATAAGAAGGCAGCCAAGGAGAAGCAACGAGAAGAGTGTGCCGCTGAAGATGCAGCAAATTTGGAGTTCAGCTCAAGGAAAATAGAAGAGAAAAAGATTGAGGCTGTCTTGGCAGACAGAGGATTAAAAGTGAAAGAGGTAATGGATGATATTCCCTTCTCAACCCCCACCACAATCAGGGTTGAGACGGAAGGAGGAGGTCATCCTCAGAAGTAGGGAGGGGGTTTTAGGAAGGAGACACCCTTGGAAATGTTATGCAGGTGGTCTGTGAAAATAAATCTTCTTAATTAAAAAAAAAGAAATGTTGATGTGATTCGCCCATCACAAGGCCCAAAGGCCACTCAATGTATGGGCTACTTTTTGAAGGGACAGAAACCTGCCCCAATGCGCAGAAACAAGACATGGAGAGATATTTAAATGCAAGTCTCTTTGCAGCACTGCTAAGAACAGGGAGGGGTGAATGAATCCGTTGCGAAACAAACATAACTGCCTCTTCCCCTATTTGAAGCAATTATATAGTTAAGCGTCTTGCTCAAGGACACAAGTGTCATGACCGGGATTCAAACCCAAATCGTAAACTTGAGTCCGATGCACTAAACCGCTCAGCCACGACACGCTAGTGTATTTGATGCTGTCCAATGGATTTGTAATTATTTTTGTATATTTATTTCTTCAGATTTCTTCCGATGGACATTGTCTGTACAATGCAGTGCAACATCAACTGGGGTTGCGTGGAACAGAGGTTTGTCTGCCTCCTTGTAAATAATTTTTCTGTGCTCCTCCGTTTCCCAACACAAAACTCATTTGAACAGGAATAGAATTATTCCTGTTGTTTTTTTACAATTGATTTCAAAGTGTATATTTGTTTGCAGGTTGCAATGCAGAAGATAAGGGAGCGTGTTGCAGACTACATGAGATCACATATCGATGATTTCTTGTATTTCTTATCCAAGCCTGACTCAGATGATCCTTACACGTTAGGTAAGATCTCATATTATTTATCAAATTTGGGGGTGAACAAAGAAAAATTGACTGGAGCAGGATTTGAACCTGCGACCACCGGCTTAACGTACCAGCGCTCTAAGCTATCCAGCCCTAATGTTGGTGGTCTCCCTATTAGTCAATATCTTTGTTTGGGGGGTGCTAGTCTTGGAACCATTCAGCTGGTTACTGCCATGTAGCCAGGGATCACACCCAAGTTTACGATACACAACATAGATATAACCTGGGAAGTGGCAGCACTGGGATCACCTTAAGGGTGATGCGACTTTTTTATTTCAAATATCAAGCAATAAACCACAAGAGAAACTGACTGGGTAAATTTTTTAATTCAATTTTGGGATGAACAACGAAAATGGACGAGCGGGATTTGAACCTGCAACCACCGGCTTAACGTACCAGTGCTCTAAGCTATCCAGCCCTGATGTTGGTGGTCTCCCTATTTGGTCGATATCTTTGTTTGGGGGAAGGGGTGCCAGTCAGAAGCCATTCAACCGGTTACTGCTGTGGATTGTTTGTCTAGCTACAGTGCATGGCTTAAATGACGTTGGGTAGTTTTATAACGGTCTGTGGTTGTTTATCTTAACAGATGAATATGAGACTTATTGCAGAGATATTGAAACCACTGCAGCTTGGGGTGGGCAACCAGAGGTAAGAACATCTAGCATTATGGGAATTTGATGACTTCATGGAATTATTTTTTGTAAATGCTCAACCCATGTATGAATTGTTAAACATTATACCTCGCACATTACAGTCCAAAGTGGCCATTCTAACGACCATTTGAGAGTTTCTATCAAAGTTAAGGCATTGCTGACAACTACTCTCCACTGGTCTTCTTTGCTCGGGCGTGTCGTGGCCGTGTGGTCTAGCACACCGGATTCAGGCCCTGGTGTTTCTGATCAGCAGAGTGTGGGTTCGAGCCCCGGTTGTGACACTTGTGTCCTTAAGCAAGACACTTAACCATTATTGCTTTGTCCTTCGGATGGGATGTAAAGCCGTAGGTCCCGTGTGTTGTGTAATGCACGTAAAAGAACCCAGTGACACTTATCGCTAAGAGAAGGGGTTTGCCCCAATGTTTCTGGCAGTGGCTGCTGAATGCTCCACAGCACATTGTAAACTTTTATAAGGTGCTACATAAATGGGTCTCATAGTTCAAAAACTTTCAAAAACCTGTCATAAAAAACTGACAATAATCTGTCAGGCGCTGTGTGCCTCGTAGAGCGCCATATAAATGCTAAATATTATTATTATTTTATAAAGTTAAAACAACTGAGGTGGTTTTTTATGAAACATAAAAACAACTACTAAAGTCACAAAGTATGACTGCCAATAGTATGTGAACACTGAACACTCCGTTAAAGGTAAAATATAGGGTTGGTACAGCTGATAGTGCAATGTTCTTTGTGTGGTTCAATGTATACATGATAACAAAACCTGTAAAACTTTGGGTTCAGTCTGTTCTTTGAGTCGGGAGAAAATAGTGAAAAAACAGGCACATTTTTCAGCTTGTAAACACATTGTCCTTACTTTCGATTGTTACAATCAAAATTAAAATTGGGGTCTCCAAATTCTATTTTCTTGACTTTGACAGAATTTCAGACAGAACTATTTCTTTGGAAGATTGGTACTGGTATGAACTTTATAATCAGTAAGCTTTCAGACTGATACAAATACAATATTTTTTTCGATGAATACCAGTCCTGTATTCTCCTTTTAACTGATTGTTTCCTGTTGAGGTATTCTTGGAGTGATGTTGACCTTGTGTTTTGTCTTGCAGATAAGTGCAATGACTAAAGTCTTTCAGATCCCTATTCTAGTCATCCAAGCAGACAGTCCTGTTGTTATCATTGGGGAGCAGTTTCAACAGGATCCTCTTGTTCTCATGTGAGTCATCATTTTATCTTTCATTACTATACCTCATACATATTCATGATCAAGAGCCGAATGCTCACTGGTCCAATCACCGTCACGTGCCAGATGCTATTTTTGCTGTTTACCAAGCGTGCGCGCCAGTATTCACACATTGGGTAAATATGCATCTGTAGTAGTGTAACAGTCTACTACCGTACGCACTTGCTCTACAAAGCACTCATGGAACTCATGGGCGCTTACGCGTAAGCATCATGTCGAGCTAAGCACAATATACACATGAAAACATGACGGCTTAATTACACGTAAATGTCAATCCACGAGCTCAATTCTCGAGCTCAATGGTGTCGAATTAGGGAAGTTATGATGTATAGTAATACAAATATAACATGATTTATTTTGGGTGGACAGTCGATATCAGCTCCCCTCATTATTGGAAAATGATGACAAACTAGTTCCCTCGGATTCGCCTCGGGTACTAGTTTAAATTTCCAATACCTCGGGGAGCTAGTATTGACTGGTCCACACTCAAACCATGTTACATTTGTGTGCTGTCTTCCCTCACGGTGATTCTCTTCAAAATATAGAAGTATAAAGAGTGGCTTGAAGTTTTTACCTAAATGTGTGTAACACCATACATTTTAAGCTGTAAATTACAAATACTAGAAATTTCAAACAAAAATTGTATAAACATCGACTGCAGTGAAGGCATACGCAAGTTCAAACCTGGCTTCCCATATTTTATTTTTGTCAGAACTTGAACTCTCACAAAGGTAACTTTAAGGTCACAAGGTGTGTTGTACTCAAAATAAATGTGTTATAAATAAATTCCGATTGAATTGTTCCTGCAAATACACAGTCCGAAAATCAGCCCAGAACACCGCTAGGGTGTACAGGGTGTGACGTACAATCTCTTTTTTATAATTGATAAAATCAACTGCAATTTGCAATATTTGGTCATTTGGTAATGATATTAATATTATGTATTTTCAGATACCATCGGCATGCATATGGGCTTGGGGAGCACTATAACTCGGTCATTTCTGCTTCAACATCATCAAATCAACCAGACAGCGAAGGCTTATAACAACCAATTGCAGGCGATGCCTGCTGCTGAGGGTTCTTCTTCTTCTTCATCTTTTTTTTTCATCCAGTAATTTATTTGGATATATTTCTCTGCAAGACCTATGTGGGAGAAAACAATTTTGTTTCATATGAAGGCAGATTCTGTGGAATCGTGCGCATAGAGGAAGAAAGAAATTGTGGCCTGAAATTGATAAACACTTTTCAAACTGAATGATAGGCTGTTTAAAGAAGATCACTTGCTGTTTTTAAAAACTCATGCTTCTTAAAACCCATGATTGACTTATTCTAATTGTCCCCAAAAAACTGTTTTGCTCATATATAGAACGCATAGCTGTACACTTTTATGCAGGTGTAGTTATTTTACTAGATGGCATTACATGTAAATGTTGAGAAAGATGAAATTCACTTCCTTCAAGTTTAAGAAGTTTACTTGTTGATCAGTGAACAAAGTTCTGCTCATAGTTTGAGGTGTGCACCCATAGTCCTTCTAGGGTAAACCTTTCAGAAACAGATTTTTGACAGTCATTGATGGAAAGTGTGGATATTTAAGCTCATCTTCAATCCAACAGCTGCTCAATGTGATCAGGAACGTAATATAAAAACTAATAATTGTGTTGGTTTTAAAATAAAATTGTTTTGCTAGATTTTTTTTTGTCCACAATGGATTTGAGTTTATGGTGACATTTCAGTTAATAAAGAATGTTCTATTGGATAAAGACATGTGGTTTCCAGAGTGCTGTGTGCCAAGCTGGGCTTGGGTTTCAGCCGGGGAACTGTCTGCTTGTTTGAACTCCTGTATTGAAGAAGCCCAAGTCTAAGCCGTAGCTGAAGCTGTAATTTTGAAAAGGGCCATAGTTAGGCCGCAACCAAAGTGACAGCTACGGCTACGACTGTGGCTAAGGGTGTTGCTAAGGACGTACTATGCTTCATTGCTTCATTGCATCATTGCATGATGGCATGGGGATGCAGCCATAGCTGTAGCTGTAGCCACTAATTCAGATTTAAAGCCTGTGTCTCTAGAGAAATGACTTCACTTCATACTGATTCCCTACCTGCCCCCCCCCCCCCCCCCAATTCGGAGGTTGCAAAAAAAGAAGGAAAAAAAAGGAAAAGTGAATTCATTTTGAAGACCCCCTTTTTTTTAAACAACCAATGTTTAATTTTTTTATTTGCCCGAATGGTTGTGTCTTGTTAAAAGAGGGCGTATAATAACGCCTGATACAGTCTAGTGTGCAAAATATCAAATGGAACAAAACGCATGATAAGTGGACCCAAAATGCACGGTTTATGACAAAACCCATTTAAGGTTTTATTAATGAATGCCATGTGACCTACAATCCTCCAATCATTACAGTATTCACGAGGACCTATTGAAAAAACTGTTGTATGTCCGTTTTCGGCGACGGTATTGAAAAAGTTTGCCCCTTTTCGAAACTGCGGCATCGACTTGGGCTCCTGCTTAGGCTCCGTCTGCCTACTTGGAGCCCCATAATGAAAGCGCACGTTTTCATAATGAGCCCCATTTGAACCACCAGTGATTTCGAAAAGGACCGGGATCTTTTGTTTAACAAACGGGCATGGCGCCCTCTTCTGACCTTGTAAACTTCACGTAACCAGGTAATAAAAGTTAATGTGGCAGTCGATCATCATCTACGACAATAATTTTGTGAGTTGGTATTCTATTGATTTTCCATTTTGTTTTGATAATTATTTACCCAGCTTTGGAAAAACTTTGTTGAGGATGTGATACTCTAGTTACACGGCTTCTATTAAGTTCAATCAAAACGAAACTCGCATTGTAAATCTTGAAATCAAAATGGTTTGAAACTGATATGATCATCACCGAAAATCAATTCATTTGTTAGAACAGTGGTGGCAGTGCTACTGCTGAGTGCTAGTTCTGTTATCAGTCTTTAGACTTGGTTACCTCGCTAAGTTGGTTTGTATTTTTTCAAAGAAGACTTTCTCTGCTTCTCCAGTACCAATATCATGTTAAAGTCAGTCAGCGACCACGATTTTTTTTTATCAGGTAAACATAAAATCAAATCAAAACGTTTTGATTTAATCTAAGTGGATTAAGTTCAGATAAAATACCACGCTGCCATTCCCAAGCCAAGAGCATTGCTGAATCTTGCACAGTGTTTAAATAGTTTATTTCCATATGAACTGATGTCTTTGTTGGTTTGAGTCCACAAAGGTGACCAAATGTTTCCAAGGTATACATAGTGAACAAGTTTCCAAGCAAAATTGGCAAAATCAGTCTAGATGAAACCCACAGCACCAGGTTCACCCACCATGCATAACCAAGAACTGTGAGCTTAATACAATTCTTGTACCACCGCTCTCCTCTCAGTCTCAGATTATGTGCTGACTGTTGCTATAACAAGCAAACCACCTTTGTAGAAGCCACAGGTTCACGTGGTTCGGTATGACACAAACATTTGGTTTGTGTTTGCTTGATGATTTACACTATACAGCCTGTGAATGAATCACTTGTGTATTATTGTGGCACGCTTTGCCTCCACGGTATTCCCACGTTGACGCTGGGAGATCCGTGCAAAGAGTGTCCAGGCAAGTGACTTATTAAATTGACTGACATGCAAGAGCTTATTGTATAGCATTATCCGCACGGTGCGTCACAAAAAATCTTGTCCGTTCAATGACTATGGGTAATGTAGACTGAGTGGGTGATGGTTACTCAAGTTTTACCAGACCTCGGCAGAGTTCTATATAAGAGGTTATGAGGTCACACACACACACCAAGTGTCATGAATTCCCAACATGTTGATCAGCCCTGTGCAGTTGGACTCTACTGACATTTGATATTCTTTATTGTACAGTTCACTGCACTTTATTTGGGAGGTACTTCGCAAACCCCACCACCTCTCTTTGGACCTTGCCTAGTCCTCTGGGGGGACTAGCTGACCCAGGGATTGCTTCTCAGCTGAGTGGACTTTAACACAAGTCTTTGTGGTGTGGAGTAGAGTACATCTACTTTGTCTACAATTGTAACTATGGATACAGGAATCTTCAAGTTGGTATGTCACTTTTTTCATAAATTTATTTCATCCTTCGGATGGGACATAAAACCGTACCTCCCCTGTGTAATGTACATAAAAGGACCCAGTTACACAAATTATCGCTAAGAGAAGGGGTTTGCTCCGGTGTTTCTGGCAGTGGCTGCTGAATGCACCGCAGCTCCTTGTAAATCCTTATTAGGTGCTACATAAAATGGTTCACGTTATTCAAAAATTCACTTATCGCTAAGAGAAGGAGTTGCCCCAGTATTTTTGGCAGCGGCTGCTGAATGCGCCGCAGCACCTTGTAAACCCTTATAAGGTGCTACATAAATGGGTCTCATAATTCAAAAACTAAAAAAAAAAACTGTCAAAAAAGGCAATTTAATTTAAGCACATTAAGTACAGGGTAGATGTGCTATATGCATGCACATGTAAGACTCCAGTATTGTTATTGTTAATTACATTGAAAGTCTGCAAAGGAGACAAGCTGAGACAGTTTTGTGGAGCAAGAACACTTCAAAGTCTGCTACTTGTTCTTTTTTACTGGAGAAATTCCTGTTTTCAATTCATTCAAACTTAAATTTGAGTCAAATTGAAATCAGAGGGTGGATGATGATCATTGTCATTGTTTAATATCATCATATATAGTTACTTCTTTTATGCTAAAGTTTATACATCGTTTCCCGGACAATGAGAGGCATTTAATTTAGATTTTATTTGACACTTTTTCCGCTCAAAATATTTGTAACTAAAGCTGGAAGGCCATAGATGTTTATGATTAGCATAACTAATTATTATTTTACAGGTTAATATTTCTTTAAAGATCAAGTGAATTACGAAGGGAAAGATGACTTCCTTCAATAGGAAATATAACCAACTTTGTGTAATTGGTTAAAAAATAATGAGAGATGAAGACCCACCAGATTTGCACCAAATCAAGAATGATAAAATTAAGTGTTTACTGCTTAAAAATCAAGCCCCCAGCCCCAACAAAACCAGACAATTTTAATAATTAAAAAAAGTAATTAATAATATCTGTTTTCATAAAATAGCAAGTGTCTTTGTATTGAACTGTAATGTCCAAATGTTATGAGAAAGTCCGGAAAGACTTCTTCTAGTTAATTATTCACAAGACTTTTTTTAAGAAGTCATTAATCAGTGTGGTGAATTGGACGAGTGCAGTTTCCTTATTAAAAGCGTAATTAGACTATTTACACATTCTTTTGCATTTATAGTTGTTCTATGTTTATTCGATAAGTAACTCATAGCCCAGGAATGCAGTTCTAATCAGCTTCCTGTGGGTCTTTTTAAATTCTTAATTGACTTGTCCACAAGACGTCAAACTGGAGAGAGGATAAAGTTTTAAAGAGATAATTTTGTACAGCGCTGGCTGCGTGTGGTTTCCTCTGTGGAAAAATGGAAAATAAGCCAGTATGCATCTTACATCTTGATGCTGTTTTCTGACTTGATGTGTTTGAGCTTGTAACATAGGGAATAACCAAGAATTAAAAGCAATCAAGATACATTAGTCAGCTTTCTGACAAAGATTTATAAACAATGGATGGTAATTTCTGTTGGTGATTAGGGGAAATCCTATAAATCAAATACAATGAATCCGTTCAGCTTTACAATTTGGTGGGGAATTTGATTCTTTTCGTCAATTAAGATCCTTCCTGGCAAACTGTCCTCCAGTTTATGAGACATATTAAATCCGTGGAGATTTGAGTCAAGAAACAACAATACTAAACACATAAAAACAATCTTGGGTTATGGAAGGGGAGTTTCTAATTATTTTTCCCCAAATGTCATCCTTGAAAGAAATTGTATTTACTTCATGGTCACAAAGCTTGCCAACAATTTCCACAACGTTTACAGGGTTGAATGGAATTCAATTTTGTTAAAACTTCACACATCTCTTAGCTGAGTACCGAAAGGCATCAAATTACATTTAAAGTTTGAAAATAAATAAAATTTAAAGGATACTTAAATTATGATTTAACCAGTTCCAGCTGGAAATGTTTCATTTATTTGTTTATTTATTTTCTCCATCCAGCCTGGTGGGATTATTTTCTTGGAATTGCAAGAATCTTTTTTTGCTTGAAAGTACCGCTGGCACAAAGAAACCTTGACTAAACAAAGCCGAGAGAACAAAGATTGTCTTTGAAGCACAGTTTTTTCTTTCTCTTTCAAAAAAGTACCATGTACTGGCACTGCGATTTGCAAAACCTCGGCCGTGAGCTACGGCCGAGAATTGTTCCATAGTCCAGAACCAGGGCTGGATACTCAGTTCACTTGGGCTTACCTCCATTGAGCCGAAATACAATGAATAAACAATGGTGGAAGCCGCTTGATGCCTCGAAATCCCCTTTTTGGAACAAAAGGACAAAGGTCTGGAATCGGGAATAACACAATAACCCCTGCATAATGGCACAAATCGGCAAAATATTCAGCACCATCTGTCCTCTTTGTATGGTTGAAGCGATGCGTTGTACAGTGAGTGCATACTCTGTGCACGCTCCGAAACAAAATGCTTTGTTCCTGTTTTCCGATTTTACACAAAAACTATCTACATGTTGCCCGTTTGCTGGCTAGGAAAATAGTGACCTGTAAACAGGTCATCCGCCCTCAACTGGTTAAAAGTAGAATTTGAAATGTTGCTTAGTAGGAAAACAATCTGAAGTTATCTCTCAATTGTCTTCTGGTGTTTCTAAAAATAACAAGTGGTTTAACAAATCCGTGTTTCACTTAGTATGCTCTGATCTTTTCCAGGAAAATCTATTTTTATGACTGTCCAGAAACTATTGCTTTCAAGAGAGCTTGTCCTTGCCCGAACGCCAAAGGATAAGTCACCCAGATATTAAACAGATAGATCAATGTGACATCTTGACACACAACACACTTTCAGTGCAAAGTCAGTCACTCAATTAAAGCTAAGCATTTGTTCTGTAGAGGGATTGGATGTGGGACGTTTTGGGAGTGGTCACTGTTCAGCCCCATGGATTACCGACTCGGAATCAGACAATATTTATGAACATCCCTTATTATAGACAGATACTCACACTTAATCATGCTGTCTGTATTTAATACATAAAAGTGGTATCTGTGAAGTGGATTCAAAGTTGGAGTGTGTTCAAGAGAAGGAATCATCAGTCATCCAATCTCATCCCAGATCATAATATTCCTCCCTGAGGCAGATTCCAAATCAGACTCCAGTTTGTCGAAAAATTTAAAAATCAAGAATCTTCTATGCCACTTTTTGGGTGGCAAAGTAATACCCAGTTCTTATATAGCACTTTATCACACCCGATGGGCATCTCAAAGCGCTCAGTAATTTTTTCTGCAAAGTATGATGAGTTACGTTTTTGAGTATGAGACCTGTTCCTCTACATAGCACCATGTAAGGGTTTACAAGGTGCTGTGGCGCAATCTGCAGCCGATCAAACCAGGAACACCGGGGCAAACCCCCTTCTCTTTGCGATAAGTGCACTGGGTTCTTTTACGCGCATTACACAACACAGGGGACCTACGGCTTTACGTCCCATCAGCAAAACTGGTTAAGTGTCTTGCTTAAGGACACAAGTGTCACGACCGGGACTTGAACCCATACTCTGCTGATCAGAAACTCCAGAGCTTGACTCAGGTGTTCTTTTCCGCTTGGCCACGACATGGCCACTAAGTGGGTGTGGGTGTCAAAAACTGAAAACTTCAAGATTTAAAATTTTATGTGCGATACATTATATCTACATGCAAAAAAATTGTTTAACGACCTCACATTTCAACCCTAGCAGAGTCTTTCTCAAATGCTTTCTCCTTTAGCCTTTGAGGAGGACTTTGCTAGGGTCGAAACGTGAGGCCATTAACAGTTTCTTGCATTTATACAACAGTTCCTTGTGGTTGGTAAGCAGTTTGCAACAGCTAATTTTACTTTTCCATAATATCTACATGTAACTTTGATTATTTATAAACCACTGGAGAAAAGTTCTTTCATTCTCTCAAATGTTCAGGGAGACTTTTCGGCTGGCTGTAGCATCTGAAAAAGGTTATGCTGACTGGAACTGCTTTGTATCTCAGTCCCTGTTCCAGGCCTCCAAGATGGCTGCTAGTTTCATTTTTACTGTGGTGATTTTGCTTGTGTCTTCAACTGCGTATGTGACCTGTACTGTGATACACCAGGATACCAGATGTTTACAAGACATTCCAGGTAAATGATAACTTTGATTCAGTGGAATTTATTTGTTCATTTTATTCTTAAAAATCCATCCCTAAGGACCAATCTTTAATTCCCCGAAAGGTCGTGACGGTTAAAAGTTTGGCATGTAAGCATGTAACATGGACGATGTAGATTGTGGAAGATCGACTGTGTTGTAACTCAGGAATGTTGAATGAATGGTGATATTTATGAGCAAATCTTCCCAGTGTGTATCATTGGTGGATCCAGTCCCCCCCCCCCTCCAATTTGTAAAAAAGAAAAAAAAAGAGACAGAGAGAGTGGGGGGGGGGGAGAGGAAGAACATAATCAGATACAAAGGGTAAGGTATTTCCCCTCATTTTTCCCCTTCCCCCCCCCCCTTCACTGTGCTTTGTTTTTTCAGCCTTTAATTAACTCATTGTAATTTGTAGCACTAAAAATTCTGGATCTGCCCATGTGTATTAATTTGAAATCAAAATTATGTTTAAAAAAAAATCTTTTACAAAAAAATCTTGCATATTGATGCATCGTTTTGTAAAGTGATCTCATTCTTGTATTCAATCATATTTGTCATTTTGTCACTTTGCTTTGAAAACGGCGCATGCTGTTCGTGTCGGGAAAATAATTCGCTTCCCATTTGCCTTTGTGCAGGGTGTGTTAAAATCATGAACCAAGCCTCAATAAATTCCAATGAGTTCATTTTATAAGCTTTACTAAGAAGCGGTCTTTACAATTCTACACTTAACCCGTATTTGACTTTGGTCCAATTGACTTGTATAATATTTGATTTTATCTCATAAGCCACCACAATCTCTGCACTTAGAGAAGATAACCTATGAATTGTCAACAAAACGGAGGTGAACTTTTATGACTTGCCAGAGATATGATGCATGTTGTGTAAACGTGCTTCCTGTAAAAACAACTCCCAACGGCTATTTTGTAATCACAAATCAAATCTTTCTCTTCAACAATATTTATTTAATGTTGACAAATAAAAAATAAATTTAGCGGAGTGAACACTATTACAGTAAACTAACATACCCAGGGACTGGAGTGTAAGGTAAAGGTGAAATGATATTGAACCTCCACCCACCCAATAGGATCAGACAACAGAGAAAGAATGGAAGGGCGATAACGATCACAAGAGATGAAAGAAACAGCCCGATATAAACACCAGGTCTTTAATTGTGTAAAGGTGGTACAATCAACCTCAGTTGCCCTGGTCATGGCTTTTTAAAAATGTTGCTATTGAAAGACTGGAAATGTTTCCATTACACCTTGCTATGTCAAGACACCCTCTGCAAAGTTCCAATATAGATTAACGAGAATAAAAACTAGTTATAATATAGTGCTTTATCTACAGGCGTCTCAAAGCGCTTTTTATTAAAACAAATTTAAGACATGTTCTTGAAGTTTTTGAATTATGAGACCCGATAGTTATGTAGCACCTTACAAGGATTTACAAGGTGCTGCGGTGCATTCAGCAGCCACTGCCAGAAACACCGGGGCAAACCCCTTCTCTTAACGATAAGTGTAACTGGGTTCTTTTACGTGTATTACACAACACATGGGACCTACAGCTTTACTCCCATCTGAAAGATGAAGCAATAAGTAATGGTTAAGTGTCTTGCTTAAGGACACAAGGTGTCAAGACATGGACTGGAACCCACACGCTGCTGATCAGAAACTTCAGAGCTTGAGTCCAGTGCGCTTGACCACTTGCCCAAGACACACCACACGCCACTGAACATTTTCCTCTCAGAAAGTTGGCAGATTGCTTTGCCTTTTTGAGAACAAAGTTGAAGTGGCTGACTTGAGATTTTGTTGCCCGGTACTTTGCAAAAGTAGTCGTGCCAGTCCATTTGAATATACTTTTTCTGTTGGTAATCAATACAGAATGATCAGAGGTAATTTAATAATAACTTGAAAACGTGCTCAATCCAACTAAGTTTCATCGGTTGTCCTGCCTGGCAATCAGCACCACCTGTCCCATGGTTGCTGAGATGATTATGCCTCAGGGCTGGGTGGAGACAGTTACCTTCTTGACAGGCAGACACTGGCCACGTTGACATCAGAAACAATCATCTCTTCATTTATTTCTGGAGACAAGTTGTGACTCTGACCGCGCTCTGACAACTCACTGGTGACGATTGGTCAAACAAGTTTGTTCATCAAAAACAAGATCTTCAGAAATACTGTTAGGGTTATTGCTAGTTTATTTTGAGATGGTATTTTTGCCAATTTGTACTGTTCTTGAAAACTTAAGTTTTAATTTTGTATTTATTTTTTCTTTTCTTTCATTATTTTATTATTTTATGATTGTATTATTTTATTGTTTTATTATTTTATTTATTTTATTTATTTTATTTTTTTATTTTTATTTATTTATTTATTGTTATTATTGTTATTTTTTTTCTTGGGGGGTGGGGTGGTCATTGACATTGACGCACCCTTTTCATTCACTCTTCTTCCCACTCCCTTTTCCTTAATTCACCCCTGCATGTATAATTTGAGGATCACCTTGCATCCTGATCTCATTACAAATGGATCAATGATTTACAGAAGACAATGTGTGTGTGCTCAGAACCAAGGAGTGATGATACACAGTCACAGTGGACACTAAATAAAACAAATTGACAAGTTTAATGCATCCATGCAGGCATATCTAGGAATATGGTTCCATAATGGAAGCCTCTGTACTGCCCATCCCCTAAATATTCAATATTTCTCAATTTGACAGCTGTGTGTTACTTTGACTTAGTTCTTATGGAAAGATTCAATGGTTTGAATCGTTACAAAAGTTCAGCACATATGTTTTTCATTCAGTTCTCTGTGGTTGTACATAAGATAATGTATTTATTAGCACCGAGTGTGAATTAGAGTATATCCATTAGGTCAATGAGTGAAGACGCTATATAACACAAGGAACACAGTTTGGTTATGTTCAGGGCCAAAGAGAATTGACACCAGTACTCTTAATAAACCAAATTAGTTGGACAGCATTGTTCAGTAGATTAGCCCTTCCTCTTAATGTATAGGGTAATCAAGTCGACATCCTCTGGGAATAGAGCTTGGTTTGGTTGTCAAAAGCAAACTGTGGTGACAAAATTTTATGGTTTTCGTAGATTATATTTTATGGTGATTTTCGAATAGCTATGGCAACTTAACTTTGTGGTTTACATCGGTTAGCATCTTACAGATTGTCCTCAGTGCGATTGTTGGAATGAGTTAGATCTTTGTTCTAGGGATTTGGGGGGTGGGGGAGGGGTAAATCCTTGGCCAATTGCCAAGTTTCAGCCAGTTAGATTTCATGCTTAATACTTGGGAAATCCCCGAGGAAATGGCTAATTTCTGGCCTAGTTGACTAACGACTGAACGTTGAGTTGGACTTGATGTGTGACGTTGCGTTACGTTGGAAATAGCCAGCATAAATGCCATAAATTTGCAAATAATGGTTGAATGAGAATCTCTAAAGATTTTAAAAGTTCACATCTTTTTCTTTCAATCATGCGCAATCAGCAAATGAAAAGTCCAGTTAGTGGAAAATATTTTGCGATAAAAACCACTAAGAGGTGAAACACGTTTCTTTCTTCATGGCAAGAATTCAGTTGGCCTTGAGTTTCTCTTCTAAAAAAAGGGTCTGAGGATTCAGTTCCTGCTTGGTCATTATTCAATCTGTCCACAGGTAACCAAAGACGATCCACCAGCAGGATTCCACCATGGGCATGAGGTGAAGTGACGGACTTCACGCTTGGAAACAAATCCAAGTTCGCTAATTAGAAAGAAATGCCGGCAGTGGGGAGATAAAAAAAAAGGGGGGTTAGAAAATAGAATCAGGTTAGAGAGTGACATCGTTGTGAGTAAGAGGAGGAACTTTGGCTCGTTAGTGAGTGTATGGGTTTGATGACAAGTTAAACTTGGGGGCGCGTTTCAGAATTGTTAAGGATGGCCTGCCTGTTATTCCTTTCGCTTATCATGGAGGTGGACTTGTATTGACCAGGAAAATTCATCTGATCATTGAATGAAACCAACTTGATTTATGAAGCACTTTGAATGTCCGTTATACATCCTTAATAAACCCAACTAGATTAATAGTTGTCATTGTAGGTTCTCTAATGCACACCTGATACCTCACGAAGGCAATGAAGGCAGTTGCCTCCGATGCCCCCTGGTCATTGCCTCGGTGCCCTTGTAACGTTCCAATAGAAATTTACAATTTCCTCACAGAGGTGCCCTTTATCAAAAAGAAAATGCTTTAGTGCCCTTGCCCTTTCAAGAGTGAAGTAATCGGGCCTGGTAATAGGTAACGACATGACTTCTGAAAGATACGTTCATGGAGCATGTCCCACTTCCTTTACTCCCCCCCCCCCCTTGAATTGAACTAACTAAAAGTAAGGAGAGTCAAACTTGATAAATTTCTGAATTTAATCAGAGAAAAAAAACTGTTTTCAATTTTATGTTAGGTCTGAACGGCAAATTGTCTCAAGACAAAACATTAAACGTAAGTTTCTGTTAGCTTTTGCCCTTGATCATACAAGTAATATTGATGTTGGTTTTACTGTCAGCTCGCATCAGTGACAGGAACTGGAATAGTTGAACTGAGTCTCGTTTTAGTAGTTTGCTCCCCTTCTATCTGATCCTAAACCACTTTTTGACACTGTTGTAAGTAACATAACACCTTTTTAGTGAAATCTGAATTCGTCAATTTATTTTAATTTGAAAAAACCTGTTTTCTTCTCACCATGTTGAGTCACGGCATTAGAAAGTGAAAAAAAAAGTGAGTGACACTCACAACTGTTTTGACCCCCCCTGCTGCGAACACACCTGTCTCCACTCCTCTGCCCTTTCCCAGTCTTCGTCAGATGGATTAAGTCGTTTCTCGTCCCTGCTTTGCTTAAACGATAGCCAATTTCCATGGCGGGGTCTCACTTGCTCAATTAGACGGGCCGCTAGCGTGGCATTTGAAAAAAGAGGAGAACGCTGAGAGTTTTGTGAGCTGTAGGGAAACTGGTGTGGTGGGAGATCAGTGTATGCCTCAAAGGCATTTCATCATCACTGAATGGATCATCAAAGTAATTCTGATTGAAACGGGGTGAAGCCGATGTAGGACAGTGGGATTGTCATCGTTAAAGTTTTTTTTAAAAACCAGAAAGGTTCATGAACATTCTCCTTTCGGCAATGTTGTGTTTTGTTTTGTTTTTGTTTTTTGTTTTATCTTTTTTTTTTGGCTTCCTTTTTAGGGTGTTCTTATTTTTGTATATAGTTATTTAAAAAAAAACTGTACAAAGTTGTCAAAGGATATGAGCATAATTTAGTAATACGATGACATGTTTTTTGAAAGAAGACTTTTCTCTTAAATTTGTGAAGTCTCCCCACCCCCCACCCCCCACACATGCACACAAAATCCCAATGTGTAGTGTCATAGACTGTAACCATGTCTCCAAAAAGAAAAAGACGCTGTCTTTTTGATGTTCTCGTCAGGTACATGTAGAAGTAGAAGAGTCTGTGTTTCACATAACACCAATATGGCTGTATGCATTTGCATTTAACGTGGAGCACGTACTCCGCCAAACGATTGGGTTAATTACACTTGCCATTCTTAAATTTAACCGAACTTTATTGAGAGACATGAGGGAGGGGGGGCAAGAGGGGGAGGTTTTTCGGAGGAGTGATCTCATCTCAGTTGTCAGTAGCCTTCCCTTGGAATTCCTGTAGAGGGCAGTATGGATTAACTCATTGTTCATCACCATTATGCTCAATTTCGATTGAGGAGTCTGGTTGGATGCCCCATGTCCCTCTAAGAAACAGAATCATAGACGCATACTTCACCACCTCAGGATATACTAAATTGGAAACTTTAGCGCAAGTATTTTGTTTCAGGTCTTGCGACCTGTTCTGGAATAATTTCTAGAGGATCTGAAATTTACGGTGTGCTTGCTGAGTGAGTTGTGGATTTTCTGCCGTCTGAATATTTGTGTTCATAATTTTATTCATCATGAATGTTTTTGTTGGTAGCTGATATAATGCCTCAGATCAGTTTCTCAGTCAAAGTCAGTTTTATAGACTGTAGTGTTTTTAAGTCAATTATTATCTGCTTGCCATTTGAGTCAACTTTTTAAAAACGATTTCTAGAGTGTGAAATAATGAGAAAAAAAGAAGAAGATGATGCAGAGTTGACAACAAGTTGAACCAGCAATCCATTCAACAGGCCTGTATGCTTCGTTCTTGAGAGGACAAGGGCACCAAGGCATTTTCTTCTCGATAAAGGGCGCCTCCATGAGGAAACCATACATTTCTAATTGAACATTTCAAGGGCACCATGGCAATGACCAGGGGCAACAGGGGCAACTGCCACCAGTGCCTCCGTGAAGCATCAGGCCAGCGGGCAGTGTGATTCTTCAAAGATTCAAAAGGATCAATTAGCCAGATGATGGAGGAATTATTGGAGACTTTCTTTCTGGAGCATTGTGAGTTTCTAGAGGCTTTCTCTACGCCGCAATCCAGATATAACGATAAAGAACGTGAACCATATTGTGAACTATGAGAAACCCCCCTAGGTCCTACACAAAGAATGTCCAGCACAAGGAAATATATGTCATATGGCAAACAAGTCTTGGGTGATTAGGAATCAGTTGGCATGGTTGTAATCCAATCGCCTGGTGCTCTTCCCAAGGAACTGCACACACTCTCTCCCCAGAACGAGGGCCCTGGATGACCCTCCTTGGACGTGGGGATTTTTCCTGAGCAAGACGACGTAAACTACGTGTACAGTTGGACAAGTGTGTGACTTGAGTCATGGTTTTTGACAAGTTTTGTCTCGGAGCAGATTGTCTGACTTGATCCGCCAGACCAACAGTTGTTGTTTTTTTTTTTTTCACTTGCAGGTTTTAAGTTCATGGAATTAAACCACCTGCCTGGAATTTCTCCTGCACTTTCTTTGCGTTTTAACCCCATGACATAGCACTTTCCATGGAAAGTCAGTGAGGTAAAAGGAAGGGAAAAAAAGAAACTTTGAAATAAGTAGGCCTATAGTTTGACATCGATGTCACAGGGGCATGAGAAAACGAAGGGAAAAATACATAATTTTTCCTTAGATGAACAAAGTTTTGCATGTTATTTTTTTTTAAAGTGACAAATTAACGGAAAATGTAATATTTAAAAAGTGCTCTATTTATTATTTTAAATGTTCTAGCTGCAGTGAGCTTTTCCCCATTGCTATTGCTACTTTTACCAGCTTGGACATCAGATAATTACTTGACATGTTTGTGATTCAGTAGACTGTAGTCATACCGGTATCCGAACTGCATGTGCATGTTTGTAATCGTGAAGAATTGGAAAAATAACATTAAACATTAACATTCATTAAACATTAAGAAAATATTTAATTATTCTTTTGGATGAGAGAAATTCGACTTCTTTCCACATTTAAGATGTAAGATCAGGTTAGTTCACAATCAGTGGCATAATCAGAAGTTGGCAGGGGGGCTGGAGCCCCCCTCTGCTTAGAACTCTTGCCCCCCCCCCTTCCGCCCCCCCCCCCAATCAGATTGGGGAAAAACGCACAAATGAATGGTTCGTTTGCTCTTTAGTATGAAATCATCTATATATCTCGGCTAAATAGGGAAGTCAGAGTTCAACCAGCTGGTGGTGTCTTCATCCAACTCCAGGAGTCTATGGGCCCCATGTGGTGATTTGTAGATGGGGCATGCGTCAATGATGTCCTCTATGGTCTGAATCTCTCCACATGCACAGTTGGGCGATGATTCTGCTCCAATCCTATTCAGGAATGTTTAAGTTCATTAAATAGCCCACCCTCAAATTACATCTTTGCCCCCGCTTGTCTCACCCCACCTCCCCCCTCTTTCCCCCCCAAAAAAAAAAAAATAATAAAAAAAAAAAATAGGAAAATGTCTGGTTACTTTACTGTTCACAATAAGTTAGAAAGAAAATAAAATTAACTTTGACTCAAAACAGAGAAACAAAAATGAACGCTCGTTTAGATTAAGAAATTTTTGGGCAACCTTCAGGAGATCGTGTGTTTTTTTTTTGACTTCAGGCTCTCTCTACACATTGTACATGCCTGTCATTTTCTTTAGCCTAAAAATAACAAATAGCGAAATTACTAAACCAAAAGTTGACTTCCCCTTTCAATAAAAACAAAAACCCAAGCGATTTTGGGTTTCTTGCCTATTTTCCTCTTCAGCGGCTGTTCTTAACAATATCTCCCCAAATTCCTAAAATAAACCACATCCAATAACCCTGTGATGCATGACAAAGCTTACAATTCTTGACAGTGACAAATGAATCTTAATAAAGGAGCCGATAAATTTCAGATTTTGTAAGCTTCCTCTCTCCTGGGACCTATGCCCCCCCCCCCACTCCTTATAGTTTCCTTTGTACACCTGTAATCCATATTACAAATGTGTATTGTTCTACACTTGTTAGCATTGTATGGTCGACCCTGTGTGGGATACCCTAGGTGTCCCACAATTAAAGCAGTATGTAAGGAAGTGAGTGATTTGCGAGAAGGTCGACCTCACTGGACAGTCACTTGTTGCATCTTGTAGTCCGAGATCTAACCACTGGTTCTTAAGTATCAATGAAGATGGAGATAGCACTTTCAAACAAAACAGTTTTTTGTTTGTTTCCGAGCTCTAAGACTTGTGTCTGATTTCGACCAAACTGGGCTTTACATTCCTTTGCAATCTTCAAAATGTGCAATTCCATATGACGTGTACATTCATATACAAATGCAAAAAAATTATCAAGAAAGGTTGTTATTAATTATAGCAAAATGCAATTCCTTTCGTCCTTTAAATCACTTCAGATTGAATAGTCTGCAGAATTTTTTTTAAATTCCTTTCCTTTTTCCTTTTTCAATTCAAACCTTCCCCTCCATCTCACCACCCGTTTTTAAAATCAACATCAATTCTGCCTCTTAAAGATTTGTTTACTCTTCATTGTCCTTCACTCCCCAATCCTTCAACCACTTATTTACATTCTTTGCTGCCTGCCAGATTTCAGTTCAATAAAACTTGAGTTTAATATGATGGAAGTCGACTGAGAGTGGCAGAGCTGCCAACTCTCCCTGATTCGGCAGAAAGTTCCCTGTAAAATAAACCAATCTTTCCATGTTCTCATGAACAAATTTGGACATCTCCCCGATTATGGAATCTTGTTCTCTATTACGTTGAATGTATTTCTAAATATCACCCTGATTGTTGTATAAAATCTCCCTGATTGCAAGATGCAAATGTTGGCAGCTCTGGAGTGGGTTTAGGCGCAACATCTTGAAAGTAATTAATTGCTCCTTGGAAAGGGGGGGGGGAGGTTCTAATTACAGATAGGAAATGTTAAGTCATATAAGACATTTTGGAATAAGAAGTCCATTCAAGGAGTCCATCTTAATTTGTTCAATATTGATTTCCAGGAATGCACCTCGTCATCTCGTTTTGATTTCATGTTTGGGTTTTCAAATTGAATGTTTTGTGACAGCCAGCAAAGCGCCACATGTTCCCATTGTGTGGTTTCATTGTCTTAAGGAAATTCTGCCCTTTCCCCATGAGTCTAACCCCATCACCATTCCCCCTCTGTTGCTTCGATTCTGATGTCACCCCAATCAAAAGCAAAAACAGGACCCCGAGAAATGCAAACATCATCCCCGGCGTGTCCCATTTAGTCATGATCCAGATCCATAATCAGCCAGAGACCTCCTGAGTACGGCCGAACTCTTCCCACAACAGGTGTAGCAGAGAAGGGTGATGCTACCCCCTTGCCCAGATACTCCTGCGTACTGCTGGGCACACTTGTGAGTGCAGGGAGCTGTGGTGCCACATCTGAGTCAGTGACAGTAATACAGACCATGTGTTAGGTGACACCCATCTTGGGAACTAAGCACATGTCATTTGTAATACATATAATGACCTCTTCCGGTCTTAAATGGGATGGTCCTACCCATTCCTATGAGCTCCACTGTGATTTTGTGGTTGTCGAATCAATGTACGACCCATTTGTTGTTTTTTGAATGTCCTCACGGGTAGAGATTGGGATCTTATCTTGTATGAACAACTGGATGATAAAGGATTAGTTTGTAGTATCTATAGGCATGCTTGTCTCCTTGTTCAAGATGTAAGTAGCTGTTAAGTTGAGACAAGGGGCCCAATAGTCGAACAATTGATGATGAAGGATGGGCCAAAGAGACCCTCCTCATTGCACCAGAGGATTCAAAAACTGAAACTACAGTCCTTCTTTTTGCGGGTGCGTTTTGAAGCAGATAAACTTCTCTAAATGCACTGGCAAATAGGCTCCATATGTCCATGGAGGTAGACTTTCTACCTCCACGTTTTGTCTAACTTGGGATAGCATGTTAAGATCTGAAGTAAAAATGGTACGCCATTTTCCCTCCAAGCAGAGTACAAAACGCCACACTAGGCATTGTCATAAAATTAGCCTAGTCTGCCACTACGGATTACACTCGCGAGTTCCTAGCTGGTGGAGAATCCAACAGGGTCATGTGTTAATTAAGTGGCTCATCAACAACTGCCAGTCAAAATTTCATTTCGACCAATCAGAGTTGTTGAGGGACCAAGTGCATGCCACTTTTACAACCCAGCAATATGTGATTCCATTTTTCTGCCGAGATTTGATAAGGAAATGATGTATGTGTAAATAATTCTATACATATGTAGGCTTTGTCAGCAGTTTTTTTTCAACAAGGATGTGGAATTGACCAACCAATCAGAGGCCTTGGTACACTTTGGGTCCAACTTGTGGCCAATCAGGGTTGTAATGCTCAAATTGATAAATTGATGGGTTTGTGTCAGCTGATATGACAGCAGTTGTGACGAAGTTCACTCCCGTGAGCAACATGACTTTAATCGTTTACGTCTTGTAAAGGTTCCCTGTATTATTACAACAATAACAGCTCTAATTCTTCAATCCAATGAAAGGACCAGACTATCTGTTCCATCCAGCCTCACTTTGGTCACATTAGGTTGAATTGGAGAAAAGCAAGATGGCTGAACCATCATAAAAGTCTTAGAATGGTCGACCAAGAAGAATTGACAGCAATAAAAATCCCTTGGTAAAATTACATTTTACTCAATGTTCATGCAAAGAATTTATGTGACAAAATGAAATGGGAGCTCCCTACGATGTTAAACAGAACGACAATTAACCCTGATCTGAACAATCTAGCCTCCATTCTTTTTCATTCCGGTATTTGGGGCATATACAAGGTAAAAGTGCCCTGTCATAGCCCAATCATCACACCCTGTAACTAAACTGCAGACCAGTTTAGTTGTAATGAGGTCCCAAGACAGACAGGGAAGGTGGAACGTGGTAGGTAGGTATACATCGCCCTGAGCTTGTAACTTGAAACTGAAATTGCTGTCATATATTCCCCCGCCCCCCTTTCCCTGTCATCATACTATTTGACTCTGGCACTTTGTTAAAGTTACTTGTGGTGTGTTTGCAACATAGAATATCATGGAGTCTGGTCATGGCCAAAGATCACAGAGTGCCGAAGGTGCAAGATGGGGAACTGGAGCTCTATCTGTTGTTGGAACGTGAAAAACACACGCGGGCGCCATTTCAGCAAGTGAATGTTTTGTTTCCCATTGACAGCAATGGTCATTTTCTACACTGATCTGCACTGAGGCCTGAGTTATTGTATCAAAAGAGTTACTTGCTGAAATGGCCTCCAGTGGGATTTCACATTTCAACTCGAGTTCCCCATCTTGCGCCCTCGGCGCTCTATAATCTTTGGTCGGGGCCTTGATGCCTCAAATATTATTTCCCGATGGGCATTCCTAAGAAGGTCATCTTGCCTCTTCGGAGAAAAGAAGCAAGAAAGTACAGTCAGGTAATAAATAACAATCCAGTCAGTCAAAACTGTTGCCCTATGGAAAGCATAACAACTTTTGAAAAACTGGTTGACATTTTGGCTATACACTTTGCTCAAATGTGGAAACTGTTCTGAAAAAGCAAAATGAGGAACCAGAAGATTGTAATTAAAAAGGCACAGATCTTGACTCAAGTTGGTGACTTATGTCCGACTCAAGTCACTTTTATTTACACTTGTGACTTGACTTGAACTCGGAAGGAATGACTTGTGAACTGGATTCTGACTTGTAAGAAATTACTTGCTACTTGGTATAGATTTGTAAGAACTGACTTGATACTTGGTAATGACTTGGAAGAAACAGTTGACTGCTTGACTCCGACACCACAACAATTAGTTGGTGACAAACCTAATTACAGAAGTTTACGCTGTAAATCTGTGCAAGGTGAAATCTGGCTCCATGAAGCTACTGCTACTTTTCTTTACTTAACTGACCTTCTTCTAGATGTGAGTGTAAAATTATTAAAATTAAAAAAAAAAACAATAAACCACAAGGAAAACTGACCTGGTAAATCTTTAATTTAATTTTGAGGTGAACAAAGAAAATTGAACCTGTGACCACCGGTATGTGAAGATGTTAAGCCAGTGATCGCACGATCAAATCCAGCTCCAGTTAATTTTCGTTGTCCACCCCAAAATTAATTCAAGAAACCTGACACTAAATCCTTAAGATTATTACTGTCCAAAAACAGAATTAGTTCTTCTGTAAAAGTATCTTAACATCTTGTCTACGGAACCTGCTGCTAATAACAGGATTTGAACTGTCCTCTTCCATTCTTCTTCCACTTCTTCTTGTCCAGCGTGACGGAGTTATTTTCTCGGAATTGCCGGAATCATTTTTCTTTGAGAGTACCCCTGGCACAAAGAAACCTTGACTTGACAAAGCCAAGAGAACTATGATTCTCATTATTTCACTGCGATTTTTGTTTTCTCTATTGGGAAAATTTCAAATTTATGCACCTTGAACTGCAAAACCTCGGCTGTGTGCCACGGCTTAAGATTGGTACTAAATCAGGAACCAAGGCTGGATCCCTGGCTCACTCTGACTAACCTCCATTGAGCCAAAATACAATGAATGATCTCTAACCCTCTTGGTCTTGTAACCCTCTTCTTGGAACAAAAGGACAAAGGTCTGGAATCGGGGATCACACATTAGCGCCTGCACAGTAGCCAAAAATGTTTTATTGTCACCTGTTTGCTGGCTCGAAAAATATTTTCATGGATACACGTCAGCTGGTACCATCTAGTTAAGACACTTGCTCTAGAATGTAGGAGTCAGGGGGTCCGAATCCCACATGAGTAGCATGTACATTTCTTTCCATGCCTATCACACATTATTGTAAGTGTCAGACCTAGATAATATTTAGTATCCCCGCGGGGCCCTGATGCAATTCTTACTCTTACCTCAAATAAAATTACTTACCGTGTGTTTGATTGTCAAAGTTCTCCATCTTTGATCAATTTGGTTAACTATGCAAGTTGGGTTTAATGATGAGTTCCTCCGCGGTTGTTGTTGAATTCATTTGGGATTAAATTTGATGAGTAAGAGTTACTTTAAGGTCAACGTTAATCTGTGGAGTCTTAAAACGAACTTAAACTCACTACACAACTTCTTTACTGACTTTGGTCATTTCCTCCGCCAGAGGCTACTTGATTAATTTCCATCGGTCATGTTTAATATTCTGGACACAACAGCCATCTTTGATTCAGGTGTGATCATTTCTTAAATGATTTTTTTTTTTTCGGATGTAAATTGAGATAATTGTCTTGGCGATGCCAGTAGTTAGAATCTTTGACCTGAGCTGCCCTGTACTTGAATTCTTAGGGATGACAATTGAAGAAAATTAAGATCAAATTAATAGTCTCATTTTCTTCTGAACCATGCACGTCAGACAGTAGTAGTCATGGAATGTTCCCAGTCAGCATTGGGCAAGTTCGCGCAGCAACCATCGTCAACCAATGGTTGGTTTGTGTCTAACAGTGAGCATGCGCTTTAATATTAAAGCGCGAACGACTCTAGTCGAACTAGCGTGAGCTATTTTTGTGTAATGTCAACGTGGCGGCCTCCAGTAATATGTTTGCATTATTATAAACACAAGCCTACTCGCATCTTCTTCTCCTCCGCCGATTCCGCCATTTTTATTTTTATTTTTGTTGTGGTTCCTGTGCAGTTTGTCATAGTGAAGAACGAACAAATCCTGTGATAACCAGTGAAGCAACCAGTGAGCGACTAGGCTGGTTCCAAATAGTTGACTAGTGTTGACTAACCATAGGTGACTAGACAGCGTTTGGGTGAAGATAGTCGAACAAAGTTGACAATTGTCCTTGCACGAACTTGCCCATGGGCTGTTTCTTGTTTCATATCTGAGCAGAGGGACACTGAAGAGACACAGTGCCCCCCCGCCTCCCAATCAAGGCGCTTGGAGGAAACTTCTCTCTTTTTTCTTCTTTTCTTTTTTCCAAAGGATTTTAAAAGTATGCCTTGTAAGACAAGTGGACAACGCCTCCTCATTGATCACATGACTACTATATGAGATTTCATATAACCTCTTATGTGGATTTGCCTCTTGGTTGCTAAAATGACTATTTTATAAAATAGAGCAAGTTCGATCAAGGACCACAGTTAACCATAGTTCAACTAACTCTGATCGAACTCAGGCTAGTCAATGATGGTTGGACTAATCTAGTCGACTATTTGAGACCAGCCCATCGAGGTTGGTCGCATTGCTGGTTACCAATACCCGTTGCATTAGCACAGTGCAGAGGGGACCAGTTATCAGAAAAGTTATAACGTTGATGTCAACATTTTCTCATGGTCGCATGGGCGTGACATGACTAGAGTCATTCGCACTTCAACTTCAGTACGCATGCGCTACAAACGTCACTAACCAACCACTAGTTAGCCATTGGTTCTTGACCGAACTTTCTCATAGTCATTTTGATAATCATACTAGGAATGAAATATACTTCTTTCCTATCACTGTCTATGTGTCATGTTTACTCACCATGAACGATGTTCAACAAATGTATGTGAATCTAGCCTCATGAGATTTTATCTGTCCCCTCAAGACGAACTATAGTTTCGAAAGGCTGTCTGCGCTGTACAAACAACACCAACTATCATTTATTGAATCTCGGCAACTTAATAATCTTTAAAACACTTGCAAAAAGTGATGTCTGTTGTTTGAGCTGTCTAAAGAACACAGCTAGAGAGACAGCTGAAAGAAGAAATAATTACGTGTACTTGTCAACTTAAACTGACTGAACAGATCAATTGCAATGTTTTGTTCAACAATTTTCTGTGAATTATAAAAGGGAATATATTTCAGACTTATTGTGAACTATACATTTTAGAAACAGAATCTTTATAACAATTCTTAATCTTATGGAGAGGTTGCGCGACCCCGGGAAAAGTTCATTTCGCAGCCATGTTGGGTCCAGCCATGTACGAACTGAGGCGTCATCTGCTGAATGATTTGCAGCGTCTGTTTGTGCACGCAGCGTTGGAAAAAGGTCTCGGGTGCCGTCACGTGAAACCTCTCTATTGCATTCTCTTTATGCACCAAAGAAAACCATCAATGATAGTTTGTTGACAAATTTGTTGTTTTTCTGCATTTCAGCACAAAAATGACAAATCTTTGCCGGAGGATCATATCGTGACTTTCTGAACAAGTCATGAATTCCCCGAGTAGAGATTAATGTGTCACGTTATCCATCGCTGGGAATGCTATAGTAACTCCCAAGGTTTAGAGTTAGTTGTTTGATTGATTGAATGACAGATTGGTGGATCATTTCTACCTGTGAGGCAGACAGAATGATTTGTCTCGCCATCCTAAATCTTGTCGCTATGTTTGTATAAAATTCCCGTTGGAGTGTTCCGGGCCAAGTAGGTTAGTGCAGGAATCTTGGCTTCTTTCCCTCAAGTTTTAATCTTTGCAAACCATTCTTTCTGTTCTCTGAACTTGTCCTGGTTTCGAGAATCCTGCTCTGTGTTTGTCATACTTTTAAAGTTGAAGACGTGGTTAGCTTATGACATCTGGTCTAGAATGTGGAAGGTCATGGGTTCGAGTCCCACCTGAGGTGCCTGCAGATTTTACATACTACAGTACTTTGATAGCACTGAGCGTACAGTGTGTATCGAACACCGAAAAAAGGGTCAACACAATTATACGTGGCATTTACATCATTTACTGACAAAGTATCGGATTTGTATTTTGTTTTGATGAGTTTTCAGAAAGCTCGTTTATTATCAAGTTCATACCAGAACAAATTCTTCAGAGTAATATATCTGCCTGAAATGCTGTCAAAATCAAGAAAATAGCATTTGAAAACCTACCAAATCACCACTGCTTCTTTTGACTGCGGCAATCAAAATAAGCCCAGTATCAACAGACGCAAAATCCCTTACAAAGCACAAATGGTTTTTTATTGTTTTTTTTTATTTTTTAAATATGACCACCAAATTTGATGTAATTTTATGAAAAACAATTGGGAGAATAGGAGGATAGGAGTTAACTTAAAAAACAAAAAAAAAACAGTGTTTTCTCTTTAAAAGTTGCCAAGTGTTAACTTTGGCTGTTTGACATCTATACTCCATCTGTTTTATAAAAAAAAATGAAGTTTTTAAAGAAATAATTTCACAGTTAGTTGCTCTAAGAAATAATTTCACAGTTAGTTGCTCTACCTGAGCATGCAGGAAATTTCCAAATACAAATATGTTTTCTTTATAAAAAGAGTTTTGAAAAGTGTTCTTATTTATTCATTTGTCTGGCAGAAGTGTTTCCCAAGAAGCAGTTCTTCATCGAAGGTGAGCCAAGACCCATTCTTCTTGATGGTAGGCCTGGCGTTAACCCCTCGGCAGACTTCAACAACTACCTGGTCAAGATCCTTGCAGAGGAAGTACTTGGTTATGAAGACGTGCAAATCTTGAGCTCCGATAGTGACTTTCACAACGCCACGGTGGCGCTGCAACGTATCTCTGGCTGCGAGGATGCCAGGTGAGTTCATCGTTGTCGAGGGGTGTATATTTTTCCCAAGGGGAACATATAGTTGGGGGAAGCTTGTTGTAACATACCCCCCTCACTAGCTTATGACGGAAAAGAACTCTCCCCCCCCCCCACCATCCCCTACTCCTCTCCTTCAAGGAATCTTGCTGAATCATCTGAAATTAAAGTTTGGAAGTCGTTGTCCCCTGTGGGATGTCAAGCTGTACACCACTCAATCTCACTGATGTGAACTCATATTATGGGCATTGATTAAGATGAGATTAGATTGTGATTTGATATTTTGTATGGTCATGTTTAAAATGAAGTTGGTGAAAATTACATTGCTGCTTAGAAATGCCAAAAATAGCCTAGTAGTAAAGCTAGGCTAAAATATTGCAACCAAACATTTGATGATATATGTTTGATTTTTTTGTTTTATTTATTTATTTATTTATTTTATTTTTTTTGGGGGGGGGGGGGGCAGGGTGGTGGGACATGTTGTCATAGAATGACAAAGCTGACATCTTAAATTGTCCCCTTGAGAAATAAATGTTGTACAATGTTCAACTTAGAGCAGTTAGCATAAGTGACTGCAAATTTGAATTCAAACGTGAATGTGTTTTGACACATGTCTTGTAGTACGAAGAAAGCGTCGTGTAAGTACTTGGCAATTAGTCCCGTTGCGGTAAACTACAGTCATTCTTGTCGGAGGGTGTAAATTACAAAGTGTCATCTGCAATATCAACTTCTGACGTGTGACAAGTATGAATGTCCTTGGCAGTCAAACAAGAACAGCTTTTGACATGTTATTGAATTTTTTTGGACAGTCCATCAACAACTTGGTTAAAGTTGCACCAATTTTCTGGAGTGACAGGTGAATTTCAAAAGAAATCAGATTATTAAGTTAATTGTGTTACCCACAATGTTAATTTGTTCTGACTTAGCTCTAGGATGGTAAGAATTGTTTGAGTTACTGCTTCATTAACAGGACCAAGTTTCTTGCCTGAGTTTTAAAAGTGGTATTAATATTACCTACGACCACCACACCCTGCTTACAGTGTTAAGACAGAAGTAGCTTATAAAAAATGCTTACCCATACATGAACAACTTTTTTTCTGCTCTGTTTACTCAGTCTAATGAATGGTACATGTACATGCTCAACATTGTGAATAACCAGCAAGAAGAAACAAAATAGACATGTGTACAAAGTTTTTTGCAAAAATGAAATTAAAAGCATTTCATCTGATTCAGGCCTGACTGCTTCGTTCTTGAAAGGGCAAGGGCACCAGGGCATTTTCTTCTTGATAAAGGGCACCTCTATGAGGAAATGGTAAATTTGTACTGGAACATTTCAAGGGCACCAAGGCAATGACCAGGGGCAATGGAGGCAATTACCTCCGTGAAATATCAGGCCTGCTAATTAACAAGAATCGTTTGTCACAAATTTGCAGTATCACAGTGTGCTTTGTTTTTGAGGTTAGTCTGAGGTATGTTAAAGCATAGACTTATTCTATCCCATTCTCTTTTAGTTGTCGAGCATGGTTGATGCCCAAAGGCGTCACCAATTCTTCAGTTAATATGGAAGTGTGGCAAGACAACCTCCTAGAGGCAGCTTTGTGGCTACAGACTGGAACAGTTACAGTCAATGGTTTCTTAGGATACACAGCAAGGTATGTCTTCTTGTCTTCTTGCTAGAGATTTGGGAATGAAAACCCCCAAACAATGGGGACAAAGTTGACTCTTTCAACAACAATTTTCAATATTTGTAGGCATGCAGCTGATCAGCTGGTTTCCTTGTTTTCAGTTTCTCAGCTAATAATAATAATAATAAATGTTTATACAGCGCTTTATCTACGGATGTCTCAAAGCGCTTACTACTAATAATAATAATATTATGCAGTTCTTATACAGTGCTTTATCACACCCGATGGGCATCTCAAAGCGCTGAGTATTTGTTCCTGTAAGGAACGATTATTTATGTTTTTGAAGTGTGAGACCTGTTCCTTTACATAGCACCATGTAATAGTTTACAAGGTACTGTGGCGCAATCTGCAGCCGATCAAACCAGGAACACCGGGGCGAACCCCTTCTCTTTGCGATAAGTGCACTAGGTTCTTTTACGTGCATTACACAACACACAGGACCTACAGCTTTACATCTCATCCAAAGGAGGCAGCAATAATGGTCAAGTGTCTTGCTTAAAGACACAAGTGTCGAGACCGGGACTCAAACCCACACTCTGCTGATCAGAAACACCAGAGCTTGAGTCTTGACCACTTGCTTGGCCATGACACACTGCTATGCTATTGAAAAATGAAAATCACAGTACAAAATCTTGCTGTTCCTGACACTTTACTTTTGTTTTAAAATTAGTTTTATCTTGCTCTGAACTGTGCCCAATGTCATACAGCTGCTTGTATCCGTACAAAGCACAAAATACTGATGTTTACATAAACAATAATAATAATGAGCTAGGGTTTTTAGAACAAAGGGATGCATGGTTTATATTTTTGATAATCAGTAAGCATTAAAAAAAAAGTTAAAAAGTAAAATATACCCAGGATTTGGCCAATCGCAGCTACACTTTCCTAAAACATAAATGTTTACATCCCCGATCATTTTAGGGGAAAAATACTTGAAGACATTAAAGCAAATTATCTTGCGTTGTTTTCCATTCCACTCCGCTGCAAACGTGTCTCGATAGCGCTTTCTAAAAACGAGCTCCAACAGACGAGTGAGAAAAAGGAAATCTATGTTATGCTTTTTGATTAAAGTGGGAAATATCAAATCCATTATCCATTACCCGATTTCCACCTCCCCCTATCCAATCCTTACAGTCACTTCGGTCTAGCTAACACAAACTGATTTCCAAACGACAGGTGGTACTAGAGATCAAGTCAACCGTTCAAGTCTTGCTGTTGATCCCAGAGCAGGAGCGTACGTGCACCTCACCTACCCCTACCCAACTCTCACATCCCTTTCAATAATCATTAAGACTCTCTGCTTGGCTTATAAGGTCTCCCTCGGATCCGCCATTCAGATGATTCTTGTGGTTGATTCTTTTCACATAACTTGAGGGAAAGCCACCACAATAATTGTTGGGGAGGGGGAAGTGTTCGCTCATCAATTTATCAATCGGTCTTGTTTTGAGAAATACGTGGAAATGAGGAAACTCATTCTCAGGGGTATTTGTTTCTGTCACTCGTCATCAAATAATATACACTTATACAGACTACGTCAACAATTTTCATCCAAATCCATTATTTAGTTTCTGTCCTTAAAAACTAAATATTAAGTACCTTGAAAATATGACCTTACACAGTAACCAAATTGAAAGATACTTTTCACCTTTTTTTTTAAACCAGTATTTCGCTTGATTGAAACCTTTTGTTGATTGTTTTGAATAGCCTTGCGAATAAGGTTCTGATTATTTTTTTTTATAATCAAAATGTAAACAAGTTTTCTCGCTGTAAAGTAAAGGGTTAAATGAGTCCGATTTTTAAATTCTTCCATTGTAACATGAAAGGTATTTAGGATTCCTACGTATCTGCTCAATGACTGTGTATTGTTACCCTTGTGTGTGTGTGTGTGTTTTTTTTTTCACTGAGCAGTAGGTGTGATCATTGTTGGGAAACCGGAAGGCTGTGGTTGTCGGGCAATTAACTGATTTCCACATTTCCTAAGTGGAAATTCAAGCAACACCTTATGCTAGTCGCTTTCTTAATCGTGTACACAGTGATGCACAGGGGAGGGGTCGGCCGGCAAGGACAAACCCGCTGTGAAACTCAATTTATTTAGTGAAACAAAACAGACAATAGGATGGTAAACCATTCTAACAATAGATTTAAATAAGAAACTTTCTGCTCAAAACCTGGTGTACATCTTGTGTAATTAGTGAAGGAAGTTTGGATGATAATAAATTTAAGTCAGTTTTTAAATGTAAAATATAGGATTGGTATTCATAAAACATTTGTTATTAATATCAGTCTGAAAGCTTACTGATTATGAAGTTCATACCAGTACCAATCTTCCATAGAAATATATCTGTCTGAAATACTGTCAAAGTTGAGAAAATACAATTTGAAGACCTCAATTTTAATTTTGGTTATAACAAACAAAAAACAGTGTGTTTACATGCTGAAAAGTGTGCATGGTTTTTCACTATTTTCTCCTGACTTGGACAACAGATTGAGCCACTATTGAATCAAATCAAGTAAGAACACTTCACTATCAGCTTTACCAATCCCATATTTTACCTTTAAAGTCCAAACTTATAAAGTTTCGATGATGGAATTGAAAAGAGACAACTTGTTTTCAAAACTGGATTTGCTGAAACTGTTACTTGCCTTCACAAGGGGTCATTTTGGTTGGTTAACAGTTTGCGACAGCTAGTGCTTTTTGTTCACCCTTTAACCAAATTAAAGAGCTAGACCTTTGACATTATGCAAATAGAGTGTGTGAGCTCTGGGTCCGATGTATTAAAAACTAATCTTATCTTGATTCACTACGTGATTATAAAGTGGATTTCTATCTTGATGTTGTGTCGCCATCTTATCGACAGACACCAAACCTCAAATTGCACTTCCACCTTTGTGCTCTTTGGTTGAATCCGTGTTCTTCTTTAAAACAAACATCAGAATTGTAAATGCAAACAGAGATAAGTTTCAATTTGACTGCTTATATGAAGATACTACCAGTGCCAATTATCCAGACTGCTCTCTAAAATACTGTTTAAGTCAATATAAAAGCATTTGAAGACCCCATAAATTGCTGTTGCTTATTTTGATTGCTACAATCAAATAAATAAGCCTTGAAGATGAACACTGTGACATACAAAGTGTTTGTAAGATATGAGTTATTAAGGAGACAGTCAAGCCAAGAGATTTGAAAATCGCCTGAGCCGGAATACTTTAGCCACTAATTTTGTCTTTATTTTTGTGACCTAACTGTTGATGCCAATCTGTATTATTAAAGCAAAGCACGCCGTCCTGCTAATAGTAATAAACTTTGAGTCATTGTATAGTTATAAGTCAAAGAATTTACTTTCTTGAGACATTTCGAACCAATTCATGTTTGAGTTAACCAGACAGTGTTTGACAGGGGATGAGGCAGTCGCTTGATGTGTCAGCAAAACTGTGTCTAAATAATTAAGAATTTTTAGAATCAATAGTCAGGAAGCAACCAACAGATTGTTTCCTTTGAAGTGGTTGTCTTTATATGTTTGTCTTTGTTAAAGTTTATTTGAAACTGACTTTTTTAGCCACAAAGTAGAGGGCAACCAGTTTTTTATTTGTCCTCAATTTATGTTGGTTTAATTACAGGAGAGACACATCATTGTTCATTATATTTTAATGACTTGTTGCATTTGATGGCTTACACCCCGAGGCTTCAGGCTGGTCTGTGTTGCTTATGGATTCATGTACTGCAGTTGCGTAACCGGAGGGGGGGGGGCTGGACCCGGGGGGGGGTCTGGAGCCCCCCCTCCCCCGCTCAGAACCCTTAACACCCCCCAAATGAGATGAAAAATGCACAAATGAATGGTTTGATACTTAAAATAGCCCCTGTTCCCCATCCCGCAATTATGTCTTTGCTCCCACTTGCCGCCCCCCCCCCCCCCCAAATGAAAATGTCTGGTTAGGTCACTGATGTCCCGAAAACTCTTAAATATATCGTGCTCAGGAGTCAAATTGATCCTTTAAATTTCTGTTTTTTCCTGACCAGGTATGGGTGGCATATATCTCAACGTCTCGTTGCACAGATGTGGGATCTTTACCACATAGTTGCTGACCATTGGAAAAGTCTTCATTCACCGAAAATGATTCAACAGCTGTCCCTCCCCATGACTGATCTCCAGCAGCTCGTTGTGATCAGACCGCCACTGAGCAAGGGGGGCAAGTCCATCAAGGAAGGGCCGAGGTATTATTGCGAGAAGGAGCCTTGCGTGAATGGAATGTTTATCCCAACCTGGTGTAAAGGGTTGACTGGAAACACAACTAGCGCTAGCTGCTCGGCTCTCTTAGTTGGCTATCCAGGTTGGTAGCTTCTACTCTCTTCACATTTCATGAACACTGACACTGGGTAAAGATATTGATTATGACGGCATCTGATATGGACAACAACAAGTACAAAAGTATAAATTAAAAAGTCATTTCAAAGTACAGACACTGTTATCAGACTCATCAGAGTGTAGTTTTAGATTAACTCATAAACACTTTATTGAAAAAAAGGGGAAATATTTGCAACTGAGAAATGTGTTCCCAAAGCTGCTAAATCAACAGGTCTGATTGGAATTATTTTGTAATGCTAAAGCATGACCCTGGCCACCAAAACAATATTGACAAATGTCCTTTAAATTTTTTTTTTTTCTTCCTCCTCCCTCCCTGGACATCAGTGCTGTCTAGCACCTTCCTGTGTACTGTGTTTTAATTTCATCTGCTTCAGCATATTTGGCATCTTTCTGTAACTCAAAAATACGAACGGTTTATACATGTGGGCCACAAGTCGTTGGAAAAATCACATAATTACACGAACAGGTAAAACCACAAAAAAAATTAACGCTAATTTTGTATGTTTCCGCCATGAATTGGCAGTTCCCAATAGTGATCGATGGGAGTTTGTTGGTCATCATTGAAAAGCTCCGGATATCAAACACCCAGGGAGCAATCCTGGATCCAACAGGCCTTTACATTGCTTCATTAAGCCACCGATAGTCAGTGATGTTTAACTCATAAATCACGCTGGAATGAATAACTTACCATATGCTGGTATCCTGTCAGTTTTTTCAACCGGTTTCTGACTCCAAGATACAGAGGTTGTCACAGGAAACCGTTTATCGTCCGATACTAGGGGACTCACTGGGTCCAATTTATGTAGACCCACTTGTGTCAGTGGCATTTGAACATTACTGTTTCTTTACTGAATCACAGGCGGCATAGTAATGATACGGTGACAGGCTGGATTGAGGGTACAATCCTTGATTTCTACCTTGGAGTTGGTTTTCACGTCTTGTTTATATCTCTCACACTTAGCTGGCAAAACAGTGACACAGATTAGGTGACCTTTTGCTTTTGAGATTTCATCAGAAGTCACTTTGGAGGGAGATGGGGGGGGGGTAGGGGGGGTTAATTGGAATAGTGACCTCAGATGGACGCTGATTTACATGTTTAGAGATATTAAAATGATGCATAGTTTCTCATATCCCTATGGTTTCAGATTGAAGGATAGAAACGAGGATTACTAAATCAAATTTGGGGTATTGAATCGATTACTTTGTATGTCTTACAAAAGCACATGAAACAATCCTATTTTAAGAGAGATTTCTCAAAGATGAAAAAAAAATGAAACAATTCTCAAGATGACCTGCAATTTCACATTCTTAACAGGTTTTTAAAATATTTTATGGAACGCTTTATGACCTTTTTGTTTACTTATTAGATACTTCATTCAGCATGCTGATTGGTCAGATTCTAAGCCTCAATCTTCCTGTCATCGTCGCATGGATTGGTCCAAACCTTGATAGCTACGTCAGCGCCCGTTCCCACGGAAACAAACCCACCCTCTACTTCAGCTGGACTCCTAACACACTGACAGCTTCTGGGCTCTACCATCGCATCTCCTTCCCAACATGTGTGGAAGGATCTACCTCGGAGACGAGCTTTGGCTGTGACTTCCAACCGTACCCTGTCAGCAAAGTGTCATGGCTTCCACTGTCTCTTAATGCAGCCGACATCAGCATGATGATCACCGAACTGAGCTTCAGTGACTTTGAGATGCTGATGATATTGGGGACATTTTATCGCAGTGATGGCAACATGGCCAACTTTGCTTGTGATTGGCTGAAAGCAAACAAAGTGGTTTGGAGTACTTGGGTTCCAGGTAAGTTAGTTTTTAGTCAATTTCCTTTGAATGGATGTGGCACCCCTAATTTGTGTTCCTGTTTTATAATAAGCACTCACATATAGTTATAAACTTTGCAGCTCAAGTGTGTAAAACTAGCTAACTTTGCACAGTTTCTTAAAAGATATTTATACCATAACTGAATAACCATGATTGTGTTCCAAAACTTGTAGCTTTAATTAAGCTACAACCACTAATGAGTAACTGTCTGGCAGACTGTTGCAGCGTTACTTCACTTACCTCATTTAAACCACAAACCCATGAGTAACGACACACCAGCTTATGTGATTTCACTTAGTACACACTACCTGTAGTCTGACTAATGCTACAAGCCCCAGAGTGAACGAGAATCACAGACTGTGTGATTTCATTTTTGTTTTCTACCCAAAGCTCCGTCATGAACCCCAAAGAGACTATAGTACAAGTCATACAACCTCATTTGATTTCCCATTCAGTGTCATATAAAGAAGAAAAAAGCCGCAAACTACATTTTTTTTTTTTTTCAGTTCCTGGCGTGAGAGTTTTTAGGATTATATTTTGTATGTATTTTTACCTTCCAACAAAAAAAGGGAATACAATTTTATAAAGTTTTTTATGTCTAATTTGTTGTGAGAAACTGAAAATCCTCTGATGTTGAAGGGCCACGTCACACGTGGCAATTTACAGGCAACCACTTCCAGGCAATCTCCATGGAGAACAAAACATTCACATGTCATTTTCCACATAATTGTCTTGGGGACTGTAGTACGATACTAAAAGAAAACTGTATGTTACACTACAGAAGTGTTCCTTTTGTGGACACTGCAGCATCGTAATTTGTTTATGGCCCTAACCGCTCCTATTTATTTTACCCGGTTTTACTCAATTTTGCACATTGTGTGATTGTAACAAAATGGAAGGCATACACGCGTTACGCATAAACTGAACGCTCACAACGTAAATGTAAGCGGGATTATGACTGGCGATCATCTTCTTCAATCCTAAAAGTACAAGCCTCAACAAAAAGGTCCAATCAGAACAAGTTTGAGATGATTAGTTAGAACAGAATCTTCCTTAACAACACTTTTTTTTTAAGGTCACACGGTGGTGCTGTTTTTATGTATGGTGAGTTGAAGAGACACAGGTTTACTGAAAACTGTGATTTTACACGCAAAATGGCGATAAATTCTGCTAAAACAACAATGAAAATCCTAAAAAGTATGGACTTTCTCTTTTATAAATTTCAATATTTTGTACCAGTGTGATGTAGAGTTATGTTGTCTTCCTTATACCCTTTTAATAAGTCAAAGCATTGCTCCTATTTTTAGTTGTGTACAAAAAAAGACAATGAGGAAAACTTTTTTGATGGCAATTCCCATAGCGGAAACTGTGTGAATGCTTGAAAAGGAGCGCTAACAAATTGTTATGTTGGTTGGCTCCAAATTGCTTGTAAAAAATTGCCCTGTGTGACATGGCCCCAACACTCAAGAGATTTAGGGAGCTGCGTCCTCTGGATCAAGGGCAGGCTACTGTCTGAAAATGACAATACCAAGAAAGTTCCCAAGCTACATCCTGCAGACTAAAGATAGACTTCTTTTTAATGCAGTCTGCCCATCACAAGGCCCACAGGCTACCTTTTGAGGGGATATAAACCTGCCCCAATGCGCAGAAACAAGACATGGAGAGATATAAACGCAAGTCTCTTCACAGCACAGCTAAGAACAGGAAGGGGTAAATGAATCCGTTGCGAGACAAACATAACTGCCACTTCCCCTATTTGAAGCAATTATAGTTAAGTGTCTTGCTCAAGGTCTTCTGAAATGACTCGCCAAGGAGGTTCAAAAGCACCCTCATCAGAACCAAAGGGATACCCAGGTCCACTTCCTAATTTTCAGGGTTTTCTTTTTTTTCAAATCACACCTTGCTGACTCTTAACAAACAGACAAGCTGAGCCCAAAGAAGAAGATCTACCTGGGAGGTTTGTTCCCTGACAGCATCGCAGAATACAGTAGTATTGGGATCGGTGCTCAGCTTGCTGTAGAGGCTGTGAACAAAGACGAGAATGTCTTAAGTTCTCATGAGATAGAGCTGATCGTGGATGGATCTGATGGTAGTGATGCAGTGGCGTCTTACTTGAGACTCCAGAGTGACAAAGGAAAACCAATCATAGGTGAGAAAGTTTAGATCATTTGCAAAATATCTTCACTTTGTTCTCGTAAGTTGAGGTTTGCCAACTTTTAGCTGTCGATGGTCTGCTTGTGGCACCATTGGTTTGATATTGACGTCATTGGTTTGCTAGTGGCATTATTGATTTCCTGAGACAGTACAAAAACTGCATCTGCAATATATCAAGCGCTATTTTAAGAAATAAGGTGTGTTGGAAAGAATTACAATAAATCAGCTCAGTTATGAACAAAACTAGGGTAACATTTTAGGGGGCACAAGGGGGTGCACCATTTTTTCTATGGGGGGACTTCCGGTTTGCATTTTTTTTTTAAACAAGCCCCTTTTCAGCACTCCTGTTATGCCATTTGCTTTTATTTTGTTTTATAGGATAATCTGATGTGGAGGTAAAAACAAATACATTGTTCGCGTGTAAATAAAAAAAAATGTTTAAAAAACATTGAAATTGCTGCATGAAAGCTTATAAAATGAAACATTTATTCTGGTAGTTTTTAATCTCAAAAGTCCAGATTTCAAGGGGGGCACCAGGGTGGGGTGGGGGAAGGGGGTGCATGTGCCCATTTTAGTTACGCAACTGTATGTAATACCTCCATCGTGCCATTTTCCTTCTTTTTTATTACTTTTTGTCTTACAAAATATTGCACTCCATCATGTATGGTGTCATTTTAGGCTTCAAATGTACAAAAGTAAACAAAGTTTAACGTGCTCTGAGATCTTTGTACTCAGGTCAGCTGGCAATCATATTTAAAAAGGATTTTACATTTTATGAAATCCATTGAAGCAGTAGTTAAAGCCCAAGTTTTTCAAATCTTCCAGTAAATCATGAGCAAGTTGGAGTGTGCACATTTGGTCGAACTGTGGTTGACCACTGACTAGCCATGCACATAAGCAGTGACGTATACACTTGAACGACCCGTTAGGTGTGGTCTAGTTTAAACACAATTCTTTGTCAGCACTGATACTTGCACTTCCATGACTTTCCGCCATTCTGCAATTTTGTCACTGGTTCCCTTCTGCGCTTCAGACAGGTTGACATGAAACAAGGCTACCGGGACCAGGGAAGAAACCAAGGTCCCGAGGCTGGTTCCAAATGGTCGATCACAGTGGTCAACCAATGGTCGATCAGCCTAGGTTCGGGTCAAGATGGTCGACCTTTAGTTAACTGTAGTGCGCACTCCAACTTGCTCCATGCTAAACACATTAAACCTGTCCCAGTCCACCAGCCTTTTATCTCTGTTTACCCTCCCCCTGTCATGTACGTCATCCTCCTATTGCTTTCTTAGCTCCTTAATCTACATATCTCATGTTTAGATTTCTTCTCATTAGAGACAGATGTAAGACTTTATTTTCCCAATTGATTCACACACAGCACTTATCCAGCTTGGCTCCATACACTTCCTGTGTCTGTCTCAACTCATTCTTATCAAAGTTACCGTTCGGCATTGAGTTTGTTTTGGCTTCAAAACAGCCAAATTTCGTTTTTATATTCAAGAAAAAAACAACTGGTAGCACAATTAAGAAGTACTTGCTCGTACCTTTTATGGATTGGGCAAAATGAGTTTTGTGTCATGAATATGTAAGATATGCACACTGAGAGTCACATGAGCTCTCCTGCTTTATTATTGGTCTTAAAGTGGTTCAGCCATCATTGATATGTATGTATGCACACACACTGTCAGCTGCAGGATGTTCTTCTGCTTCATGATTGGTCTAAAAAGTTTTCATTATCATGAATATGTATGTATGCACACTGTCAGCTACAGGATGATTTCCTGACCCATGATTGGTCCAAAAGTTGTTTTATTATCTTGAATATGTATGATATGCAAACTAACTGTCTAATTATCTTTTCCTACAGGTGTGATTGGTCCAATGGAGTCAGAGGACTGTAAGGTTGTTGGTTTAATTGCAGGCCTTTACAAGACTGTTATTATAAGCTACAGTGCAGAATCACCCATTCTATCAAATGATGTGCAGTTTCCATACTTTGCTCGTACAATACCAAGTGCAGATGAAGATGCGTAAGTAAAGTATTCCTTTGGCATCCCCAGGTTCAAGATCGGACAAATTCAGGGTAAAATTGTAAAAACGAATAAATAACAAGATACATAAATAAAACAAACAAAATGATTCCAGAAGGGAAACAACACAATACCACGTCCTACTCAACTTCAAGATGATGTGTTAAAAAGAAGACAAACCATCTTTGGAAATTCTAACAATTCTTCCTGATTGCATTTGAAGCTATGTCTTGTCAGAATTGCTGTTTCTGATGATACTTCAGTGTAGCGCCTTCAAACATGGTATGACCACCTTGGTCAGATTTCCTGAATTCACAATGACAATAATAGTCATATTTGTCCTTTCATATGAAGGAACCAGACTATTTTCATTTCGGCCTCAGTTTGGTTCTATTGGGTCGAATGGAAGGACGACAAAAAGGCCAAAACCATGGTACCATGGTGCACTGCCGCTCAAATCAAGAGCCTCAATTTAGTCAAGTACTGATTTATTGTATTTTAATGTACAAGTCATAGTTTACACTTCTTCTTCTTGGGTATGGCATACTTAGCCTGTAGTTATTATTTTTAATCCATTTTAGAAACTAATTGTATGTCTAGTTTTATAAATATTTTTATTGTATTGAGGGCCTCCATGGAAAGCAGTGCTGGTCGCTGATTGGAGTTTACCCTCATTAAAAATGACGTAAATAAATTTAAAAAAATAAAGTTGTAGGTCAAGGATAGAGATCCAGGCTTGCAACATTTACGTGCTCCACTGTTTCACACATGGTAGCATTTGACCAGACCCCTTTCTATACAACCACGAATCTACAAGATTTTTACATAAATATTGAGACCTTGTTGAGCAGTCGTGTAAATGAGTGAAACATCTTAATTGCACAACTCCTTGGGTAATGACTTCTTGAGGATTCAGGAAATTGAGGCGATATCAATCTACGGAGACTGATTTATCCTCCCCCCACCCCCTCCAGTGGATTAGATGAGCCGTGGGATTAAGACACTGCTTCCTCCGTAGCGAATCACATCCTATCTTTACCCCAGTGATTCATACCCCTCCTGGGCTAAATTTAAAACCAGTGTTATGACCGACAATGACCAGTCAGCTAAAGCTTAGAAACTTCCATCTCGGACTTCAGTTCATATGGACATTTACAAGGAGGCATTGGAGAAGATAACATTTCTTTTATACTTTGTCGAAAGAGGGTTGGGATGGCCGTCTTCTTGGAGAATAAAATCAACCTATTTAGTTTGAAAATAGGATAGTAAAAATATTACTTTGAATATCTTTTAGTAACTTGAATGTTTTTTAATAACTTGAAAAAAAATGATTAAGATTCTTTTCTGACAAGTGGCTGTGTAACTGTAAGACCTAGTGATTTTGTCCAAAGCATTTGGCTTTAACAATTTGAGGTATATCTTTTCTTTATTATTGGCTGATAGTTTTGTCGTTCTCCGTGTTTTCTTACACCCATGACATGAAAGCCCAATTCATGTCAAGGTGTACTATGAAATAATTAAATTTTGATTTTGTGGTGAACAAAGAAAAATTTACTGGATTGGGATTTGAACCAGCAGAATTAACGTACGGTTTACCAACTGAGCTATCCAGCCCTAACGTTGGAGGGTCTTCCCTATTCTGTCAATATCTTTGCTCTTGAGGTTACATGGGGTGTGATTCCTGGCTACAGGGCAGTTTCTGGTTGAATGGCTTCTGACTGGTACCCCCTAACAAACATATTGACAAAATAGGGAGACTGCCAACATTAGGGCTGGATAGCTCAGTTGGTAGAGCACCGGAACGGTAATCCGAGGGTAGCTGGTTCAAATCCTAGTAAATTTTTATTTGTTCAGCCCAAAATGGTATTAAAATTTACTGAGTCGGTTTCCCTTGTGGTTTATAGCTTAATATATGAAATAATTCATTGAACAAATAGTACATGCTGCCAAAATAGGGACAACCAAGCTGTCAAAATTAGGCATCATAAAATCAAGTTTTTACATATTTTTTTTGTTAAAATTTGTTGGAGTTGATAGTAGTATCAATAGATTGATCAAATCCATCCTAATCACACTTCATTGGTTTTTTCAGTGGTGTGCAGATGTGACAAGCACAATCTATTATTTTGTTGACGTAGCAACCTACACAACTCTTGGAGAGTTTATTTATCTTGATAAGTCAAATTGACAGTCACAAGTTGGTAGCTTCAGACTGGACAAGTAGCCAGATTTTATTTTGATCGTTACACTTGCTCAAACTTTACTTCTTGAAGATGATTCAAATGGACGTGATCGGGATGATCGCACCATGACATGGGTTCCAGTTAAGAATTGAAGGTGGGGGGGGGTAGTCAAACTGTAGTTTAATCTCGGCACTGCATGCCTGTTTCATGACCTTGATCGAGATTTCACACGGGAGTTCAACGATAATCGTTAGCATGCCCTCAAACCCGACGAGATGGGATGAGGTCAAAATTGTCATAAAAATCATTTTCTTGCGAGAAGGGTGTGATATTTAGCAGGTATAAGGGTGACTCGTAGGGTAATCCGTCAGTCTTGTCGAGTGAGTTGGCCAAAGCATGGAGTCTTCCCTCATCAATGAGGTTGAAGTATAGGAGGAGACTTCATTTTGATGTGTTCTCGGCGACACATGGAGTGCATTAAGGTGCAGCCGAGGCAGCCTAGCTCGGCTAGGATGACTTCCCATTCTTGTAATGCCACAAATTAAGGCAAATACGGACTGTTCCTGCACCTAGAGAGGAGATACGCGTGACTCACGACGTCTCTAGCGGCCAACTTGATGGAGGGAGGGATCGAACGTCGGCAAAAATGGACGTCAACATTTTGTCCCTTGCCTCAGTGCATATGTCAAACGTTATTGGAAGTCAACATCAATAAAATATTGATCTACTGGACATCCACAGATGTCAAACATTACTGCAAGCTCACCGGCAAAGTGCTTCCCATTTTGTTATCAGACCTGAACGGATTAGTAATAAGGTCTCCCTTTTTCTGACCGCTTGGATATTATTTTTAAATGTTTCAACTAAAGTGAAACTATACCTTTGGAAACATTAGTGCACTTTGTTGCTAAACCTTTTTTTTTTGTATTCTTTGCTAGATTTTCGACTGGTTATTATTTTATAAAATGTCTACATCACAAATATCTGTAAACTAAATAAGTATGCTTATTTACCTGCCTGGCCAAGCTGCCTGAAAGTTTTATCCTTTTTTTTTGTATATCATTTTTACAGACTATGTGATATATCATTTTATTTTATTTTATTTGATAGTTATGCCATGATAGAGTTCTTCAACCACTACGATTGGAAGCGATATGCAGCCTTATCAGACAGCAGAATCTCAAGTCTTGAGGTCATCTCAGCCGTAGAAGATATTCTGGAGTCGCATGAGATAACTCTTGTGTCCTCTCAGAGTTTCACCACTCCACTCCCTCTCAACCCAGCCCTCTTCTTTGAAGACATTAAGAACCAGCGAGCTAGTATCATCATTGGAAAGTTTTCAGACGCAGCGGCACGAGTGCTGCTATGTGAAGCTTATAAGCAGGTGAAGACTCAACCCTTTAATTTAGTTGTCATATCTCTTGTCTCTGCAAAACCAATAGTTGCCTGTGTTTTCCTTCCAGCCTATAATTGGCAGCATTGATCCAAACAGGAGAACAAAATGGCAGGACCACGATAAGTGTTTGGTACATATTGGAAGTACTTCAAATATTGGATAAACAAAGACGAGATGTATAAATGCCATGTGTAAATAAGAGATTTTATCAAAATAATTGATAGAATCCTTTCTCTGTGGTGAAGTGGCGTGTTTTAGCCGAGTGGTTAAGAACACCGGACTCAAGCTCTGGTGTTTCTGATCAGCAGAGTGTGGGTTTGGGACCCAGTCTTGACACTTGTGTCCTTAAGCAAGACATTTAACCATCATTGCTTCATCCTTTCCTAGATGGGATGTAAAGCTTTATGTCCCTCGTGTTGTATTAATATCTATCAACGCACGTAAAAGAACCTAGAAACACTTATCGCTAAGAGAAGGGGTTCGCCCCGGTGTTTCTGGCGTGGTTAGTAATTGCAACTGGCTTTCACAAGTTGGTGTGATGTTTCTGTAAGGATACTTTGACTATATGATACAGATACAGATACAGAAGTAAAGTTTTTAAAAAGTTTTTTTACTTTTTCATCTTCAATTTTCCCTCACTCCAAACAATTTGCATGCTCACATTGCCTGCTACAGCTCAATCCACCATTGGTTTGTGTACAGACCTGTTTTATGCAAATTGAAGGTTTATGGAAAGGATTCTGGCACTAATTATTCATAAACCTTGGCCAATCACGTTTCAAGTTGGTTATCCAATCTTGTGCAGGGTTCAATCTGATTTTTGGGGCGGCAGAACCAATCACTATCGGTTTCACTTTTAAAGTTTCATCACGCAGTGTGTTCTGAAATCCATTCCCAATGGATTAAATGTTTTCAACTGAAGTACTATCGAAACGGAAAACACTAATCACCAATTACTTTGTTGAATTTAATATTCAGGATGTTACCGGCTACACAGGCTACCAGTGGTTCTTACCCACCCATTACCCCGATGGTTGGTGGGATACCGACTTTTACAACAGTGATCTGTATGAATTACCTGAGTCGGTGCCCTGTAGGACTCATGAGATGGCGCTAGCTGTAGCTGGGTATATGAGCCTATCAAGAATGAGCGTTGCTGAAGGTGATGAGCCTGTGATTGGTGGACTCAGTGCAGCTCAGTGGCATGAACGATATCAGCGTGAACTCAACCATCAGGTTGGTATTTGGGATTCAATTTATTTTATTGTTCATTTCCACAACTTCAATATAAACATAGATGAAAGGTTTTAATGAGTTTCCTATGCTAACATTAGGAAAAAAGAAATGAAATGATTGGTCACCAACTTTTGAAAGATGAGATTGTGATTAATTTGTTGAAGTTTGTTTTTTATTCAGGGCGTGGTCTTTTTTTTTTAAATTCTTTTTCTTTTTCTTTGAAAAAACATGTGTTGGCATGCCACCAAGATAATTTGTTCAATGGTTATTTTCAGGGAAAGCAGGCAACCGATTTTGCAGCGTATGCGTATGACGCAGTCTGGACCTTTGCCTTAGCATATGAGAAGCTCCTGCAGGAAAGCCCAGGTGCACTGACTGTCTCAAGGCAAAATCGTGAGATGAAGTAAGTAGACAGTAAGAAAAGTGTCCAAGTTATTAAGTAATGAACAAAACTACAGTAAAATGTGTTGACAAACAAAAGGAAGCAATCAAGAAAGTTTTTTTTGTGTTAATTAAGTATTTTGATAATGAAGTGTTATTCTCCTACAAGTTTTGTTTTTCTTCAAGAGTAAGTTAAGTACTATCAAAACATTCTCAATTAAAACATTGTGGTTTGACCAAAGCCTTGTACATATTATATTGTTCCTGAGAGGGGGTTGGGCAAAGCCAAATAAGCTACAATTTGTGAAAGGACTTCATGACTTGTTTTTCAAGAGAAAGTGTGTTTTTACTCTACAAAGGTTTATCATGGAGAACTTGTCTCAGACTCAGTTTCAAGGCATAACAGGAAAAGTGGCATTTGATGGGACGGACCGTCGAGGACCCGTCCGGATCTTTCAGCATCTACCCCTGGGGTCAAAGGATCTCATGGTGAGTACAAACCGTTTAAAGATCTTCAGTAAGATGTATGTCTAGGACTATCTCCGGATCCTCTACTGTAATTTTTATTAAAAATCAACGTGAACGAAATTAACATTGCTGTTCTTTTGTTATAGAAAGGTAAGTGCGTGCGTAATGATTACATATATATGAGTAAAACTCAATAAAAATGCGGAGTTACACAAAATAAAATAAGCACCTAGGAATCAGCACTGTGATGGTCACACCACGGACTCGATCCAAACAAGACAATGGAAAATGCATAGCGACGAAGATAAACTACCATCACCCAGTTGGTGATGTGACGTTATGGTTTACACTGGTTCACTGCGACACTACACTGGTTTACTGAGGCACTGGTACTTCGAGGGGTGTTGATTTCACGTTGCATTTTTACGGGTCTTTGCTGGGAACCATGCAGGGTGCAGCCATCAGGTAGAAAAAACAGGTAGTTCAAAAATCGAAGGAGGGGGGGGGCTAGTTTTTCCTATCAAATTTTAACAAAATTACAGGGAGGGAAACTTCACACTTGTGATCAAATAATAAACAAAACACAAAATAAACGTGGATAAACAGTCAAATTAGTTTGAGTGATATCATTTTTCAAGTTGATCTTTAAAAACAACTAGGATCATTGTTGATCAGTTGTATTTTTAACGATAGTGAGGTTGCAGAGTGTGTTAATGATTGTAGCCTTTTTAAGTTTGAACCTGTGGAACTTTTTTGAAGGGAAGGTAAAGTTTCCCTTCCACTAACTTGGTTCAGGGTAAAATCTTAACAGTTCAGAGAGCACCTTGAGGTGGGACAGACTGACTCAAATGGTACGCACTGGGGAATGCTGAGTTGTGTTGTGTCATTTTGACTTCCTGAATATCAAGGTAGTACTAAGGGACATTTTTGGGGTCTGTTGATGTACGTCATTTGATACGAGAACAAGGCCTATTGTCTAGTGACTGAGGAACGTAATAAGTGTTTTTTGGGGGTTTTTTTTTCATTATGTAAATCACACTTGATCCATCTCTTCTATTGCATAAATCAGATAACGTCTAATGACAAATTTAGATTTAATTCTGGGGCATTGGACAATCTTGATTTGAATTGATTCATCTAACAAAAGTTGTGAAATATTTGCAAATGTTATACTTCAAACAGTCAGTGTCAATTAATTGAAATCAATTTACTAAAAGCGATTCTATTATTTAGTTTAAGACCAGTAAGAAGTCCCATGCTGTGTATCATGAATCAGCTTTTACTTTAAGATGCTGTCTGTTGGCAGATAAACAACTTTGATAGTTTGGTACTGTAACTATTTTTGGTTGACAACAAAATTGCGATTACATACTTTGAAACAAAACCTTGGACGATTAGCAATGATGTACATATCCTGACGTTGTGTTTCATCAATCCAACATCAAAACAATCCAAGTCTTTAGTTACCACAAAATTAGATTACGTTTTTAATTGGGTAACAGTCAGAAATGACAGCGAGAACAAAAAGCGATTTGACTTTTGAAATGTTGTCCCCGTTGGTTTGGGAATTCCTCTCTCTCTCTTTTTTTTTTTTTGTTACCCTTCAATCATTCCAATTCCTGGTGTGACTCACTGACAAACCACAAGAGGCACGGGTAGTGTAGACATAACGTCTCCAGTCTTACTACCGTTGAGTGAACACCAAAGACTTCTAGATTGACTTGAGTTCGTTTCATCTCGACCCGGCCGCCCTACGTTCATGGAAATCATTATTGCTGTAATAAGTTACTTGACAGAAACTGTCATGTGTTTTTTTTCCCCTCTTCCCCCCTGTGGAATACCTTGAAGATGGTTTTGTAAGGAGGTGCGTCATGTGTCATGCAGGGATTATCATGGGTAAATGAGTGTGTTCTGATTGGCCGTGTAAACGCTTTTCCTTTCTGTTGGTGATCTTGCGATGAGTCTGCTCAAGAACTTAAAGTTGGTTTGTTTTCAAATAGAAAATGGGTATATGTTTTGACTAGTACCCTTCTTGATGGAAAGTGGGTATATGTTTTGACTAGTACCCTTCTTGATGGAAAGTGGGTATATGTTTTGACCAGTACCCTTCTTGATGGAAAGTGGGTATGTGTTTTGACTAGTACCCTTCTTGATGGAAAGTGTGTATATGTTTTGACTAGTACCCTTCTTGATGGAAAGTGGGTATATGTTTTGACTAGTACCCTTCTTGATGGAAAGTGGGTATATGTTTTGACTAGTACCCTTCTTGATGGAAAGTGAGTATATGTTTTGACTTGTACCCTTCTTGATGGAAAGTGGGTATATGTTTTGACTTGTACCCTTCTTGATGGAAAGTGGGTATATGTTTTGACCAGTACCCTTCTTGATGGAAAGTGGGTATATGTTTTGACTTGTACCCTTCTTGATGGAAAGTGGGTATATGTTTTGACCAGTACCCTTCTTGATGGAAAGTGAGTATATGTTTTGACTTGTACCCTTCTTGATGGAAAGTGGGTATATGTTTTGACCAGTACCCTTCTTGATGGAAAGTGGGTATATGTTTTGACTTGTACCCTTCTTGATGGAAAGTGGGTATATGTTTTGACTTGTACCCTTCTTGATGGAAAGTGGGTATATGTTTTGACTTGTACCTCTCTTCATAGAAAGTGGGTATATGTTTTGACTAGTACCCGTCTTGATGGAAAGTGGGTATATGTTTTGACTAGTACCCTTCTTGATGGAAAGTAGGATATGTTTTGACCAGTACCCTTCTTGATGGAAAGTGGGTATATGTTTTAACCAGTACCCTTCTTGATGGAAAGTGACGATATGTTTAGACTTGTACCCTTTTTGATGGAAAGTAGACTTGTACCCTTCTTGATGGAAAGTGGGTATATGTTTTGACTAGTACCCTTCTTGATGGAAAGTGGGTATATGTTTTGACTAGTACCCTTCTTGATGGAAAGTGGGTATATGTTTTGACTTGTACCCTTCTTGATGGAAAGTAGGATATGTTTTGACCAGTACCCTTCTTGATGGAAAGTGGGTATATGTTTTGACTAGTACCCTTCTTGATGGAAAGTGGGTATATGTTTTGACCAGTACCCTTCTTGATGGAAAGTAGGATATGTTTTGACCAGTACCCTTCTTGATGGAAAGTGGGTATATGTTTTAACCAGTACCCTTCTTGATGGAAAGTGACGATATGTTTAGACTTGTACCCTTTTTGATGGAAAGTAGACTTGTACCCTTCTTGATGGAAAGTGGGTATATGTTTTGACTAGTACCCTTCTTGATGGAAAGCGGGTATATGTTTTGACCAGTACCCTTCTTGATGGAAAGTGGGTATATGTTTTGACTAGTACCCTTCTTGATGGAAAGTGGGTATATGTTTTGACTAGTACCCTTCTTGATGGAAAGTGGGTATATGTTTTGACTAGTACCCTTCTTGATGGAAAGTGAGTATATGTTTTGACTTGTACCCTTCTTGATGGAAAGTGGGTATATGTTTTGACTTGTACCCTTCTTGATGGAAAGTGGGTATATGTTTTGACCAGTACCCTTCTTGATGGAAAGTGGGTATATGTTTTGACTTGTACCCTTCTTGATGGAAAGTGGGTATATGTTTTGACTTGTACCCTTCTTGATGGAAAGTGGGTATATGTTTTGACTTGTACCCTTCTTGATGGAAAGTGGGTATGTGTTTTGACTTGTACCTCTCTTCATAGAAAGTGGGTATATGTTTTGACTAGTACCCGTCTTGATGGAAAGTAGGATATGTTTTGACCAGTACCCTTCTTGATGGAAAGTGGGTATATGTTTTAACCAGTACCCTTCTTGATGGAAAGTGACGATATGTTTAGACTTGTACCCTTTTTGATGGAAAGTAGACTTGTACCCTTCTTGATGGAAAGTGGGTATGTGTTTTGACTAGTACCCTTCTTGATGGAAAGTGGGTATATGTTTTGACTTGTACCCTTCTTGATGGAAAGTGGGTATATGTTTTGACCAGTACCCTTCTTGATGGAAAGTGGGTATATGTTTTGACTAGTACCCTTCTTGATGGAAAGTGGGTATATGTTTTGACTTGTACCCTTCTTGATGGAAAGTGGGTATATGTTTTAACCAGTACCCTTCTTGATGGAAAGTGACGATATGTTTAGACTTGTACCCTTTTTGATGGAAAGTAGACTTGTACCCTTCTTGATGGAAAGTGGGTATGTGTTTTGACTAGTACCCTTCTTGATGGAAAGTGGGTATATGTTTTGACTTGTACCCTTCTTGATGGAAAGTGGGTATATGTTTTGACTAGTACCCTTCTTGATGGAAAGTGGGTATATGTTTTGACTAGTACCCTTCTTGATGGAAAGTGGGTATATGTTTTGACTTGTACCCTTCTTGATGGAAAGTGGGTATATGTTTTAACCAGTACCCTTCTTGATGGAAAGTGACGATATGTTTAGACTTGTACCCTTTTTGATGGAAAGTAGACTTGTACCCTTCTTGATGGAAAGTGGGTATATGTTTTGACTAGTACCCTTCTTGATGGAAAGTGGGTATATGTTTTGACTAGTACCCTTCTTGATGGAAAGTGGGTATATGTTTTGACTTGTACCCTTCTTGATGGACAGTGGGTATATGTTTTGACTAGTACCCTTCTTGATGGAAAGTGGGTATATGTTTTGACTTGTACCCTTCTTGATGGAAAGTGGGTATATGTTTTAACCAGTACCCTTCTTGATGGAAAGTGACGATATGTTTAGACTTGTACCCTTTTTGATGGAAAGTAGACTTGTACCCTTCTTGATGGAAAGTGGGTATATGTTTTGACTAGTACCCTTCTTGATGGAAAGTGGGTATATGTTTTGACTTGTACCCTTCTTGATGGAAAGTGGGTATATGTTTTGACTAGTACCCTTCTTGATGGAAAGTGGGTATATGTTTTGACTTGTACCCTTCTTGATGGAAAGTGGGTATATGTTTTGACCAGTACCCTTCTTGATGGAAAGTGGGTATATGTTTTGACTTGTACCCTTCTTGATGGAAAGTAGGATATGTTTTGACTTGTACCCTTCTTGATGGAAAGTGGGTATATGTTTTAACCAGTACCCTTCTTGATGGAAAGTGACGATATGTTTAGACTTGTACCCTTTTTGATGGAAAGTAGACTTGTACCCTTCTTGATGGAAAGTGGGTATATGTTTTGACTAGTACCCTTCTTGATGGAAAGTGGGTATATGTTTTGACTTGTACCCTTCTTGATGGAAAGTAGGATATGTTTTGACCAGTACCCTTCTTGATGGAAAGTGGGTATATGTTTTGACTAGTACCCTTCTTGATGGAAAGTGGGTATATGTTTTGACTTGTACCCTTCTTGATGGAAAGTAGGATATGTTTTGACCAGTACCCTTCTTGATGGAAAGTGGGTATATGTTTTAACCAGTACCCTTCTTGATGGAAAGTGACGATATGTTTAGACTTGTACCCTTTTTGATGGAAAGTAGACTTGTACCCTTCTTGATGGAAAGTGGGTATATGTTTTGACTAGTACCCTTCTTGATGGAAAGTGGGTATATGTTTTGACTAGTACCCTTCTTGATGGAAAGTGGGTATATGTTTTGACTTGTACCCTTCTTGATGGAAAGTAGGATATGTTTTGACCAGTACCCTTCTTGATGGAAAGTGGGTATATGTTTTGACTAGTACCCTTCTTGATGGAAAGTAGGATATGTTTTGACCAGTACCCTTCTTGATGGAAAGTGGGTATATGTTTTAACCAGTACCCTTCTTGATGGAAAGTGACGATATGTTTAGACTTGTACCCTTTTTGATGGAAAGTAGACTTGTACCCTTCTTGATGGAAAGTGGGTATATGTTTTGACTAGTACCCTTCTTGATGGAAAGTGGGTATATGTTTTGACTAGTACCCTTCTTGATGGAAAGTGGGTATATGTTTTGACCAGTACCCTTCTTGATGGAAAGTGGGTATGTGTTTTAACCAGTACCCTTCTTGATGGAAAGTGACGATATGTTTAGACTTGTACCCTTTTTGATGGAAAGTAGACTTGTACCCTTCTTGATGGAAAGTGTGTATATGTTTTGACTTGTACCCTTCTTGATGGAAAGTGGGTATATGTTTTGACTAGTACCCTTCTTGATGGAAAGTGGGTATATGTTTTGACTTGTACCCTTCTTGATGGAAAGTGTGTATATGTTTTGACTAGTACCCTTCTTGATGGAAAGTGGGTATATGTTTTGACTAGTACCCTTCTTGATGGAAAGTGGGTATATGTTTTGACTAGTACCCTTCTTGATGGAAAGTGAGTATATGTTTTGACTTGTACCCTTCTTGATGGAAAGTGGGTATATGTTTTGACTAGTACCCTTCTTGATGGAAAGTGGGTATATGTTTTGACTTGTACCCTTCTTGATGGAAAGTGTGTATATGTTTTGACTTGTACCCTTCTTGATGGAAAGTGGGTATATGTTTTGACCAGTACCCTTCTTGATGGAAAGTGGGTATATGTTTTGACTTGTACCCTTCTTGATGGAAAGTGGGTATGTGTTTTGACTTGTACCTCTCTTCATAGAAAGTGGGTATATGTTTTGACTAGTACCCGTCTTGATGGAAAGTGGGTATGTGTTTTGACTAGTACCCTTCTTGATGGAAAGTGGGTATATGTTTTGACTTGTACCCTTCTTGATGGAAAGTGGGTATATGTTTTGACCAGTACCCTTCTTGATGGAAAGTGGGTATATGTTTTGACTAGTACCCTTCTTGATGGAAAGTGGGTATATGTTTTGACTTGTACCCTTCTTGATGGAAAGTGGGTATATGTTTTAACCAGTACCCTTCTTGATGGAAAGTGACGATATGTTTAGACTTGTACCCTTTTTGATGGAAAGTAGACTTGTACCCTTCTTGATGGAAAGTGGGTATGTGTTTTGACTAGTACCCTTCTTGATGGAAAGTGGGTATATGTTTTGACTTGTACCCTTCTTGATGGAAAGTGGGTATATGTTTTGACTAGTACCCTTCTTGATGGAAAGTGGGTATATGTTTTGACTAGTACCCTTCTTGATGGAAAGTGGGTATATGTTTTGACTTGTACCCTTCTTGATGGAAAGTGGGTATATGTTTTAACCAGTACCCTTCTTGATGGAAAGTGACGATATGTTTAGACTTGTACCCTTTTTGATGGAAAGTAGACTTGTACCCTTCTTGATGGAAAGTGGGTATATGTTTTGACTAGTACCCTTCTTGATGGAAAGTGGGTATATGTTTTGACTTGTACCCTTCTTGATGGAAAGTGGGTATATGTTTTGACTAGTACCCTTCTTGATGGAAAGTGGGTATATGTTTTGACTTGTACCCTTCTTGATGGAAAGTGGGTATATGTTTTGACCAGTACCCTTCTTGATGGAAAGTGGGTATATGTTTTGACTTGTACCCTTCTTGATGGAAAGTAGGATATGTTTTGACTTGTACCCTTCTTGATGGAAAGTGGGTATATGTTTTAACCAGTACCCTTCTTGATGGAAAGTGACGATATGTTTAGACTTGTACCCTTTTTGATGGAAAGTAGACTTGTACCCTTCTTGATGGAAAGTGGGTATATGTTTTGACTAGTACCCTTCTTGATGGAAAGTGGGTATATGTTTTGACTTGTACCCTTCTTGATGGAAAGTAGGATATGTTTTGACCAGTACCCTTCTTGATGGAAAGTGGGTATATGTTTTGACTAGTACCCTTCTTGATGGAAAGTGGGTATATGTTTTGACTTGTACCCTTCTTGATGGAAAGTAGGATATGTTTTGACCAGTACCCTTCTTGATGGAAAGTGGGTATATGTTTTAACCAGTACCCTTCTTGATGGAAAGTGACGATATGTTTAGACTTGTACCCTTTTTGATGGAAAGTAGACTTGTACCCTTCTTGATGGAAAGTGGGTATATGTTTTGACTAGTACCCTTCTTGATGGAAAGTGGGTATATGTTTTGACTAGTACCCTTCTTGATGGAAAGTGGGTATATGTTTTGACTTGTACCCTTCTTGATGGAAAGTAGGATATGTTTTGACCAGTACCCTTCTTGATGGAAAGTGGGTATATGTTTTGACTAGTACCCTTCTTGATGGAAAGTAGGATATGTTTTGACCAGTACCCTTCTTGATGGAAAGTGGGTATATGTTTTAACCAGTACCCTTCTTGATGGAAAGTGACGATATGTTTAGACTTGTACCCTTTTTGATGGAAAGTAGACTTGTACCCTTCTTGATGGAAAGTGGGTATATGTTTTGACTAGTACCCTTCTTGATGGAAAGTGGGTATATGTTTTGACTAGTACCCTTCTTGATGGAAAGTGGGTATATGTTTTGACCAGTACCCTTCTTGATGGAAAGTGGGTATGTGTTTTAACCAGTACCCTTCTTGATGGAAAGTGACGATATGTTTAGACTTGTACCCTTTTTGATGGAAAGTAGACTTGTACCCTTCTTGATGGAAAGTGTGTATATGTTTTGACTTGTACCCTTCTTGATGGAAAGTGGGTATATGTTTTGACTAGTACCCTTCTTGATGGAAAGTGGGTATATGTTTTGACTTGTACCCTTCTTGATGGAAAGTGTGTATATGTTTTGACTAGTACCCTTCTTGATGGAAAGTGGGTATATGTTTTGACTAGTACCCTTCTTGATGGAAAGTGGGTATATGTTTTGACTAGTACCCTTCTTGATGGAAAGTGAGTATATGTTTTGACTTGTACCCTTCTTGATGGAAAGTGGGTATATGTTTTGACTAGTACCCTTCTTGATGGAAAGTGGGTATATGTTTTGACTTGTACCCTTCTTGATGGAAAGTGTGTATATGTTTTGACTTGTACCCTTCTTGATGGAAAGTGGGTATATGTTTTGACCAGTACCCTTCTTGATGGAAAGTGGGTATATGTTTTGACTTGTACCCTTCTTGATGGAAAGTGGGTATGTGTTTTGACTTGTACCTCTCTTCATAGAAAGTGGGTATATGTTTTGACTAGTACCCGTCTTGATGGAAAGTGGGTATGTGTTTTGACTAGTACCCTTCTTGATGGAAAGTGGGTATATGTTTTGACTTGTACCCTTCTTGATGGAAAGTGGGTATATGTTTTGACTAGTACCCTTCTTGATGGAAAGTGGGTATATGTTTTGACCAGTACCCTTCTTGATGGAAAGTGGGTATATGTTTTGACCAGTACCCTTCTTGATGGAAAGTGGGTATATGTTTTGACCAGTGCCCTTCTTGATGGAAAGTGGGTGTGTGTTTTGACAAGTACCCTTCTTGATGTCCCCATTAATCTCACTGTCACAATTATAATTCATTTCTTTAAGCAAATCTCTGCTGCTCGTTAACCAGGATTACACCTTTCACTTTGAACTAACTGCTAAACGACTGAGATACACTGTTTAGTGCTAAACTAAATGCGGTGTGTCTCGGAACTGTGTCGATTAGAGTGTGTCCACACTTTGTATGAGACACATTGCCTAGAGGTGAATAAACTCAGTATGTAGGAAATCTACGATAAAAAGCCGCTACATAATTACCCGTAACAAGCAGAGACATTAGTAGGGGTATTACAGCCAAGCGCCCGGTCAATGTCCCCTCTTTCCAAAACACGATCCCCCCAGGAGGGGTGCAGCAAGAGAGTCGAGGACTCTGCCAGGATACTTCAAGAAACCCCGATGATAGACGCAATTTCTTGTGTTTGGGGGTCCGCTAATTGTTCCATCTAAACCTAAAGTGACATCCCAAGGAAATTGGATGATCCTATATTGGCTGGAGTGTGTTCTTGCATCGTCGTCGTGGGGGAGAGGGGTGAAGATGTAGGGCAGTGAAACGGAGGGTTTCCGTACGTGACTAAATATCCAGCCTCTGAGTAATTGTGTGTTGGGATTCTCAGTGAGTCCCACGGGTGAATGTTAGAGATGGAACATGGGAGGTATTGGTAGTGACACTACAACAGATTTGTTGTGGTCAAACCAGCGCTTGTTTTATAATTTGTCAACTTGACACAAAGAGCTGTTCCAAATAATAATTAATTGCAGTACAATTCCTTTGAAAACGAGTTTATTATCATAAGTTCCAAAGGAAAAACAAACAAAACGGAAACCCCAAATAACTTGCAATTTGCACAGATGAATCTGTGATATCCTTATATTAGTCATTTTTTTATTTTGTTTTGTGCAGTTTAACAGTTGAGTGTTCTCAACCATCTTATCAAAAATTGTTTTGATTTTTCTGTTTTTATTTTGTTACAGTCGATTGCTGAATACGTGCCACATCGAATCAACACCAGTGATTGGACAGGAACATTTGAATTGAATGCAAGTGATGTCATCTGGTTAAATGATGGGAAAGTACCCCATGATGGAACAATAAGTGAGTTCAATGTGAAGATGTTAAGGTCTGCCCAGGAGAGGTTACAATAGAGTGACCCCAAAAACCTCGTCTGAAACTTCCGAGAAACTTTTCATAAATACATACCTTGCCATAATGAGAAAACAAAACTAGAAATGATCAATCAAGTTCCCAAAATAAAGTTGTAAAATTACAAGATAATGCCGTGTTTTGTAGCAAATTAAAAACAATTTTTTTATTTTTTTTTTTTTACTTTTTACTAGTAATGAGCCCAGGAGATGCTCAAGTTTGAGAAAATGTCATTGAAGTTTTATTTATTAATTTTTAATTTTGGGTAATCAAAGAAAAATTGACTTTGTTCACCCACAATTTCCCTTGTGATTTGTTACTTGTTTCTTTCTATTTAAACCGTCTTCAACAAGGGTGACCCATCCAGCACAACTGATCATTTAGGGTCCTCACATAATATCAAAAGACACCAAGAATAAAATGCAAACATCGACAAGCTTTGGCAGAAAGGGTAAAAAGTAAATTGATAAAAAAACAACCAGTCTTAACAGACAGTTAGTTACAAACGAGATCCAACTTTAGGGCATGATTGCACAAAAAAGACCCCCCCCCCCCGCCAAGCGTGGCAGCACTAATTAAAGATAGGGCTATGGGTTTCAAGTCATATGGTTCAGCTTGTGAGATTTTGCATAACCACAATTTTGTTTTTTCATTAATTGTAACAATTTCATTTAACATTTATGAACCTTTAATATCCTTGATATTTCTCAGTTGATAACGTAGGATGCGCTGTTGAGAGTTTCCGAGCGTTTCTTAACGTTGACTGTCAATCTGCGATGGCAATCCTTAATGCTTTTCTCATCATCGTTGTCTTCATCATACTCATCATCTTTGTTGTCCTCGTCAAGAAAGCGTAAGTTTCTGAAACTCTCAAAGATTTCTAATCTACAGCATCTGATGGAGAAAGATTCCACAAAAAAATGCTAGATAGTTTGGCAGGCCAGCAAGAACTAATTTTTTGGCAAGGGGGTGCTGGGTGCTGCGTTGCATGCACAGCAGCATGTGCCAATATCACTGATTCTGTGGCGTGTCGTGGCCGAGCGGTTTAGTGCATCAGACTCAAGTTCTTGTGGCTAAGTCATCAGGGTGTGGGTTCGAATCCCGGTCATGACACTTGTGTCCTTGAACAAGACACTTAACTATAATTGCTTCTAATAGGGGAAGAGGCAGTTATATTTGTCTCGCAACGGATTCATTTACTCCTCCCTGTTCTTAGCTGTGCTGTGATATATCTCTTGCGTTTATATCTCTCCATGTCTTGTTTCTGCACATCGGGGCAGGTTTCTGTCCCTTCAAAAAGTAGCCCACACCTCGAGTGGCCTTTGGCCCTTGTGAGGATGGGCGAATTGCATAAAAAAAAATGAAGTTAGACATGAAGAGTGTGTCGCCGAAAGAGTGGGATGTCTACATCTATATCCTTTTTTTTATGTGTTATAATTTCTTCTTGATGAAGTAAGAAGTGGATTTTATGATAGAATGTGCATTTATATGTTTGAAAAGTGGGGTGGGGTGCTGTAGTATATTCCAGCACCCACATCCAAAACATTGGGGGTGCTACAGCACCCACAGCACCCCCTGTTGGGTTGGTGCGGGCCTGTAGGTTGTAGACAGCAGTGGTCCCTCCTGGTTAATCAACATCCCATTCTATATCTCCTGTGACCACAGTTACGACCGTAAGATCAAGAAAGCTGAGGAGAGGGTGAAAGATCTTGGTATCATCGCTCTAGGACAGAGCACTCTTCTCTCTCTAGACAAGTGGGAGATACCGAGGAACAATGTCATCCTGAATCGTAAGCTGGGAGAGGGTGCTTTTGGGACTGTCTATGGCGGGGAGGCGTTGCTGACTGGTACCAAGTGGGTCGGAGTGGCTGTCAAGACACTCAAAGTGGAATCTACCATTGAGGAAAAGGTGGGTTAAGGTGACATCGGTTGTAGGAGGGGATGTAATATTTATTGTAAATATTGGTTACCTTATTATACTAAAATAAACGCTATTTTGTTAGATTTGTTTTAAGAAAAAGATTTTGAATGGTGTACTCAACACTTGTGGGAATTATTTTTAAAGTTTATTTTGGGATAACTACTTTCAAATGTTTTCACAACTTTAAAGTTACTTCCATTTTATGTTCACCTGCTACAAATCTTTTGCAAACTTCTACTGATTTATTTGAAAAGATAACATTTGGTTTAATGATTTTTTTAACAGTGATAAAGAAACCAAAGTTAAGTTTGAAAGTATATAATTATTTGGTTTTAAATTGCAATTGACAGAATGGTAAAGATTGTTTAAACCCTTATACATATCATTGTCTGCATTGTGTGTATTGTAGACTAAAGAAATAATCCAAGTGTTTTTCCCAAATTTCTCTTGTTTTTTTTTGACATCACAGCTTGATTTCTTGAGTGAGGCAGAGATGATGAAACGATTTGACCACAAGAACATTGTGCAGTTGTTGGGTGTGTGCACTCGTAGAGAACCCATATACGCCATCATGGACTTCATGTTACACGGTAAGTTAAGTATGAGTCGCCAGACTATTGCTTAAAGACCAACAATTAAGAATTAGCCCCATTCACACTATAGAGCAGATTCCCAGGAGATAAAACCCCCAGGAAATTCCTGGGTAATGTAAACCCCACTGCACCCCATGTTCACACTTGATGCAGTTTTCTTTGGGGAAAATGAACACTTAGTTTGCTGACCCTGGGGTTATCTTGTTTCACCCAACCCCCTAGCATGGTAATAGTTAGTTCCCAGGAATTTCCCAGGGTTAGAAATTCAAGTGTGAATCAACCAAATCTTCCTGGGAAATTAGTCTAGGGTGAAAGGGACTACAGTCATGTCTAGACCTTTGCTTTGCAACTATGAAAAGAAATATCAAGTTAACCTGGATAAGAATTCAAATTCTATGGCCCTTAGATGCCTCAAATACCTGTAAATCCTTAAACAAATGGTTTGACAAATAATTGAAGAAATGTTCAGGGATACTGTGGTATGCTTTAACGACATCATGATTGCAGATGAGCAAATTATTTAAGTAAAGATATTCTACAATTTTCCATATAAACCTTTCTGATTTAACTAGCAATTAGTGCAATCACGATCTTCCAAAACCATCACTGAGAAATGTGTCTATTAGAAAACTATGACTGCATCTGACAAATTGTATAAAGAATTCCTTAAATTGACACTCAATCGTTGAATTGATTTGATCAGGTGATTTAAAAACCTTCCTATTGGCCAGACGACACCTTGTAAACCAGAGTTCATCAAATGATTTGACCGTATCTCCTGAGCGACTTACCTCCATGGTTCTTGATGTTGCTACTGGATTAAGATACTTAGCTTCTAATAAATATGTGCATCGGTAAGTTACTGATTTCTAGAATTATAGGTTGCTTTTTTCTCTTCATTTATTTTTGAGGGGGTCTCTTGTTTTGAATGACCCCCCCCCCCCTTTAAAATCAAATGATTAGCGTCTAAGGCTAACATGCTGTCCAGAAATTTTGAAGTTGAAGCTGTGATCATCGTTAACTGGGATGGTCTCTATTGCTTTTTCTTAAAATCTCATTAAAAGGGGCACATAGTTTTTGAGACAAAAAAAGAGTAATTACAATTCAGTGATATTTTTTGCATACATTATATCTTTTGTCACACTCTAGTTTCAGACTGAAATACAATTGTCTCAAGTTGTTCAGATGGAACAGCTGATAAAGTCTCATTACCAACTTTACACAAAGCATTGTTTTGACACAGTATGGTTCAGAATGAACCATTGATGATGTACATCAAATACTCCTAGAACCACACCACTATTCTGTTAATAAAAAAAACCTGCGAATTGAAACGTCTCTCAGACCGAGCTTCATATTTTGTGATATGATCTTTTGACAGGGATCTTGCATGTCGTAACTGCCTTGTGGACTGTTCTTACACTGTTAAGATTGCAGACTTTGGGATGACGAGAGCAACTTATGATTCTAACTACTACAGACTCAGCAGGGAAGGTAAATATTGACAACAACAAATACAGCAACAACAACCTCAAAAACAAAAACAACAACAACAGCTTTAACAGCAACAACAAACGAACATTAACAGCAACAGCAACAATTACAACAATTCAAATTTGTTTTATTTGTTTGCAGTTTTATTTGGACAGGGTAGCCTTATTGCTCAGGTTCCTATATACACTAGTCCGAGCAGCGCTCGTTTATGGTGTTTTACATCAACGCAAATGGCCCTCACACGCACGCGTAACACGAAAATAGCACGTCAGCGCACATATGCACCAATCGGCATGGAGGATTCACAGTGCGTGTGCGTCGACACGTGCGTGCGGCGGCCATAGCTGCGGTGGTGTAGACGCCCATGAATGAGCTGTGGATTAGTCTACACAGCAGTCAAATAGTCAAGTAGTAAAATACAGAGCGATAGACCGATCCATTAGTAACAAATTAAATGTAAGCCAACAACCTTTACCAATCAGTAAAGTACTATAGAAAAATAAACAACCAACATATACACTGAAATCAGAACCATAAAACGTGAACAGACAACACATTTCAGTAAATAAGGCAACTTGTTTATAAACAGTAAAAACACAGACAGAAACAGACAAACCCAAATCCAACCCATAGAAACTAAAGAAAACATTATCTCTAAAAATGATTTAAAAAAACAATAAAAACAGTAACTATAACGGCAGCAAACGAAAATAACAACAACTACAGCAACAACAACAAAAAGGTCTCTTTCTCGTGACATCTCATGGAACTTTGACAAATAAAGCCATTTTGTTTATACTGATGAAGGTAAGATGCCAGTTCGCTGGATGGCCCCAGAGAGTGTCAATGAAGGAATCTTTACAACAAAGAGTGACATCTGGAGTCTTGGTATCATCATCTATGAGGTCGTGACCTTTGGTGGATTTCCTTATAAGGAGTTGAGCAATGCTGATGTATTGGAGTTCATCCGTAATAACAACGCTATGAGACCACCAGAGAACTGTAGCCCATCTCTGTAAGTTGGACATTTCTTCCTCATTCTAAGTAGTTATCTGTTCTGTCAGGTCACCCTTCTCTTTCTTGTCTTGTCTTCTCTCTGCTTAATCTAACTTTTCTGTTTTCTGTATTTTAGTTTTTGGTTTTTTATTTGTTCATCCTCCAAATTGTTATAGGCTTTGAGGCATTGCATGGTGAGGTATCAATGTATATTTGGTTTGCGGTAACACCATGTGATTATATCTACTTTGCTATATACAGTAGATTGTTCTTGTGAGAACTTGTCCTGTTATTATTCTACTACCCCGCAGTAGATTTCGGAATTTGGGAGACAACTTAGTTTTGAAAAGAGCTGTCCTGCTTATTAAGTACTACCTGGGGAGGTAGGAAATCGGCCGAGACTATTACTACTTTTGCTTAGTGAATCGAGGGGACTTCTCGGATAACTTCACTGCCGCGGAGTGAGTTTATTAATTGGTCTCAACGTTTTGACTAGCTCACTCTAGTCATTGTCAAATTGTTGTTGTTGTTAGTGTTTTTTTTGTTTTTTTTATTTAATATCAAATAAAGACTTGGAATATCAGACCCATGTACTATTAACTCTGAGGTGTAGACAACATCAATATTGGAAACATTAATACCACTTGTTCTTACCAAACTGCCAGTACTTTGGAGCTCATGTGTGGAGGGATTACTACGGTACATTTTAGCCTTTCTTGTAGCCTTTCTGTACCTTGTTTTTGTGTGTTGTCTTGTAGTTCAGTTTGTCTCAGTCCTGTCTCTGTATAAGTCCAATATGTCCTGTATATCAGATTAACAAATATTCTTCCATTATTATTCTCTCCTTCTGCAGTGCTGGTCTGATGCAACGTTGTTGGTCTATTGAACCTGAAGAACGTCCTACAGCTTCTGACGTTGTTGAAATCCTGAGTGTTAATGTAGATCTCATTCAACCATCCATCAATGAGCCTGTGATGAACATTCTAGAAGATGACCTGGCACAATCTCGGACTGGACCTCGAGGGAACAGAGCGGACAGCTTCCAGAGTGAGGGTACCATCATGGATTTTGACCCACCAAATCTCTCAAGGACAGAACAGGTTGCGAGTCTTGGAAGGCGACTGCGAGCATCATTTGTACGAACATTGTCATGGAACAGACGTCGTTCACATACATTACATACAATTGAGATGTCTAATGCTGATAATAAACGTAAACAAGACTTAGGTCTAGAGTCTTCCACCCAGGAACTTGTGCCATCAACATTCTCAGTGCTAACATGTACTACAAGGAGTTCCTTGATATCTCTTAATCAATCTATGAGGACTAGCTTAAGGAGTACATCAGCCCCAAGAGATTCAAGCTCATCTAGTGGAGTAGACTTTAACATCACAGACAGTGTGTCGGCTGAAATGCCTCTTGGCGGGCAATTTGTACTGCGTCGGTCGGCTACTGATTCAGACATTGTTGATCCGACAATAAACAACAATTCCAAGAGAGCTGCTGCAAGGCAGAATAAATATCAAGACTTGAACTTACAGCATGGTATTGTTATTCAAATTGGAGATGAGTCTCTTCTGTTACCGACCAAACAGAAGTCTCGACAACCCAAAAGGTCAAGAAGTAGGTCATTAGGTAATATCACCCCACACTCCCCCCAAAATACTCAATGAAAGATGTTTAAATTCAGAAGAAAGTAAGACTTCATCTGTGTGAAATGACAGCACTATTTGGCTATCAACAGGAAAATGTTCCTCAGGGATCAATACTTGGCCCTGAAGTAAAAGTAATAAATGAATAAACAGGTTTCTTGAAGAGGCACCCATGTTTGAAGAAACTTGGTGTTGGTTTATACTTTCATCAGCACAAAGAGGTAAAACTTGTGGATTTTTGTTTAAGAGTAAATATGAGAGCAGTTATGATAGTGATGTTTATAACAAAATGATACAAGAGAAAAAACTGTAAGCACAGAATGTCTTCCATTGCAAGTGTTATATCAATATCATAATTATACACATAGAATGTATTCCATTGCAAGTATTATATCAATATCATATACACATAGAATGTTTTCCATTGCAAGTATTATATCAATATCATATACTTTACAGCTCAGTGAAAATATTTTCAAAAATTATTTTTTATATTTAATGTACAACCATTTTGCTATGTTGCAAATTACAATGGTATTAGTTCAAACACTATTGAACATTCATACTTTTTATCACATAACTAAATGGTGCAAACTATTTTTAAGATATTTTATGATAATTTAATGCAAAACAAGTGAGTGCTTAGTTTAATTCTGTGAATTAAATAAGTTGAATTAATATGTCATGCCCAAGTAATTGTGTCATTGTCCAAACTATAGTCTGGTCACTCATCAAGTTCAAAGGCATGACAAGTAAACAGTATAGCCACATTGGATACTAGGTCTTTATTGGAGATATTGGACATTGTTAGTTACCAATGTAAAACCAAAGTGTACAGTTTAAAAGGCAGTGAAATATTGGGGTTATAAGAAAAGATGATTGCCAATAAGCTTGAAGCTGATTTGTAAAATGTTAGCATGGGTATTATCCCGATTAATATTACAACTTAAAAAATGTCAATTGTAGACAATTAGTTTAGAATTGTCTCATTTTTCCTTGCTTGATTAGTCAAGAGATTTTTTTTTTCTGAGCAAATTTTTCAATTTCAATATTTACTTAAGCTTTGCTATAAAATCTGAAGCAATGTTGTTTTAGAAGTAATCCAACAGATCTTTATATTATTATTGTAAATGGAAGATTTACTTAAACTATGCAATTACTATAAACAGTTTTTCTGTAAAGTGCAATTACTAAAAGAGTTCCAATAGTTGAAAATATGTTTATATATTCTGGAGAAGAGAAATATTTGTAATAAATAATAATATTGATGATGAGAGATAAAAAAAATGATGTGTTGTTGACTTTGTTGCGTACATTAAGGATTTGGGGCGGGGTCCATCAGTTTGGGGCTACCATTATTATGCCAACAACCGGGGTAGTTGGGGTACCATAAAGGAAGAGCAAATAAATGACAACATTTGTTGGGGAAAAAATGTTAACGTAAATTCTGGCTATGCCATTTCTCGGGACTCATGTGGGCTGCTGCTGATGGGGGCCATTTTCACGTGACAATCTTGTATGGTGATGGACTGGATACCTACGCGGAGTCTTTTTTACCCGTCGACTGTTTTTATTTTATACAGCGACATTTCTGGCGGTGACCTTTTTTTTTGGCGGGCCCCCCCAAAAAAAATATATATATATAAATAAATAAATAAATAAATAAATAAATGAAAAGTCACCGCCTTAATAAAAAAACACGAAAGAAAGACACGCTCTGTACGATTACAAGCTTGTTCATAGACACACCCTTGGTGATAGTATTCTTAATAGGGTTGATGTTCAGAAAGATCTTGGTATTTTTATTGACAGTAAACTCTTCTTTGTCCCTCATTGAAAGATGAACACGTTTTACACACCTTGTTTTGTTCACTAATTAAACCAATTCAATCTCTACTCATCAGGCACAAAGGATAGAAGGAGTTCAATATGCAGATTAAGTTATCTTTATTTACCCCTTCTTGTAGTTGGCGGTTCCTCCGCTGTTGGTTTGGACAATAAAATATATAATATATAATTATGAATATAAATATACAATGTACACAAACAATTACCTTGCCAGTGAACTTAAGTCCCCAAATCGTTATAGCCAGGTCTGCAGGCAAGGAAGTTAAATCAGGAATTCAACAGTGATTTCAAAATCTGACGGCAGGAACCCAAACTTTATTTTGGGAAAATAATAAGGAAAAACATTATTTAATGTTTTTAAGTTCGTGAATAAGTCTTGTAAACCTTAAAAAGCCTTGTAAACCTTAAAAACGACTTTCTTTTTTTTCAATTCCACCAAAAAACATTTATTTTAATCAAAATTCCAAAAATCCCAAAACCCCCTCCATGAGAAAATTGCCGTGTTGACCCAGGATATGGGCAATTTCCTGTGCGGTTATTTTGTACACGGCCTATGGAGCATGGTGGACCCGGAATATGACTATATTCCTGTACCCATCGCTTGTGCACAGCGTATGAGAGACGTGGCCGTGCGTTACGGTCATGGTGGACCCGGGATATGGCTATATTCCTGTACCCATTGCTTGTGCACAGTGTAAGGGCCTTGGTGGACCCGGGATATGGCTATATTCCTGTACCCATTGCTTGTGCACAGTGTATGGGAGACGTGACCGTGCGTTACGGTCATGGTGGACCCGGGATATGGCTATATTCCTGTGCCCATTGCTTGTGCACAGTGTAAGGGCCTTGGTGGACCCGGGATATGGCCATATTCCTGCACCCATTGCTTGTGCACAGCTTATGAGAGACGTGGCCGTGCGTTACGGTCATGGTGGACCCGGGATATGGTCATATTCCTGTACCCATTGCTTGTGCACAACGTATGGGCCTTGGTGGACCCAAGATATGGCTATATTCCTGTACCCATTGCTTGTGCACAACGTATGGGCCTTGGTGGACCCGGGATATGGCCATATTCCTGTACCCATTGCTTGTGCACAACGTATGGGCCTTGGTGGACCCGGGATATGGTAATATTCCTGTACCCATTGCTTGTGCACAACGTATGGGCCTTGGTGGACCCGGGATATGGTAATATTCCTGTACCCATTGCTTGTGCACAGAGAATGGGAGACGTGTCCGTGCGTTACGGTCATGGTGGACCCGGGATATGGTCATATTCCTGTACCCATTGCTTGTGCACAGTGTATGGGCCTTGGTGGACCCGGGATATGTTTATATTCCTGTACCCATTGCTTGTGCACAGCGTATGGGCCTTGGTGGACCCGGGATATGGCTATATTCCTGTACCCATTGCTTGTGCACATTGTATGGGAGACGTGGCCGTGCGTTACGGTCATGGTGGACCCGGGATATGGTTGTATTCCTGTACCCATTGCTTGTGCACAGTGTATGGGAGACGTGGCCGTGTATTACGGTCATATTCCTGTGCCCATTGCTTGTGCACAGTGTATGGGGACTCTGCGACTAAGAATATACTTATTTAGCAGGTTCAATTGGCATCATAGGCCATGTACAAAATAACCGCATAGGAAATAGCCCATATCCTGGGTCAAAATGGGGATTTTCACAATGGTGGGGGGTTTTCTCATAACTAGATCTTTGTTTAAAAAGTTTTTTTTAGCTTCAAAACTTGCGGTAAACTAATTTTTACAACAGGTTTTACAACTAATGTAGACCTCTTTTCTCATAAACTGCATTTTTTGAAGGAAAATGAAACTAACCCTAACTTTATTTCGGGAAAATAATAAGGAAAAACATTATTATTATTTGTAAGTTCGTAAATAAGTCTTGTAAACCTTAAAAAGCCTTAAAACGACTTTCTTTCTTTTAATTCCACCCAAAAAACATTTATTTTAATCAAAATTTCAAAAATTCCCCAAACCCCCTCCATGAGAAAATGAGAAAATAATAATGTTTTTCCTTATGTTGTTCCCCCTTCAAAACGGAGCTAATTTCCAAGTTAAACATTTTTTAGTAATCCCAATAAAGTTTATTTTGAATGATAATCTATGGCCGGTTTATTGGGGCAAAATTGAAAAAATAGAAATTACAAAACGGATAAAACAAAAATAAATAAATCGTCCACATTCGGTGTCAAAACGGCAATTTTCATTATGGTTTGGCGACGTTTAGAATAATGAAAAAAATAAGTGTTTTAAGATAAAATAGATAGGCGAAAAGTAATTTTCACTACACTTTAAGGTCGACTTCACATAATATTTAAGAACTTTCGAAACAATTGAATATTTTAACAAGTTTTTTGAGATTTTGATACTAATGATATTATTAATGAATTTCTTCAAAGTTTAGAGTTGCAGAAATTGCCAGAGTTTGATATTAATATCCAAGATGCTTATTCTGCCCTGTAGTTTAAAATTTAGATGTAATATATACCAACAAACAAAAGTCTTGATCAGGGACTAAATTTTGTTTTGAAAATGTTCTAATGAGGTCAAAAGGAAAAGAGGCTGAAGACGGTGGAGGTATCCGGTTCAAATCCCACCCTTAACTATTTTATTAATCGACTAGCAACAGTGACTGCAACTTTAAATAAAAATAGAAATAAGAAAATCCATCTTTCATTTCTTTTGAGACAATTTTGTCTTTGATAAAACCACTCCCTTCACATAATCTTTTGTACAATATAAGCTTTCAGATTCAAATATTGGAAAGTTAGATTCAGACCTTAGTATTTGATTTATCGCGATTTATTTGATACCTTCTGATGTAAGCACTTACAAGTGCTTCGTATCTCTCAAAAGAAATTACTAAGTTTTATTAATATTTCATGATGATTACTTTTGTCCAATGAGAAGGACTTTGTTTTGTTATGCAAATTAACTAATGGAAGCCTAGCCCATGAGAGTTGCATGATCACTTGACAAGTAACACGTCATGCCGCACATTTCATGGGGTACTTTATCATTTTTTATATATGTTATTGAAACTTTAGATTAAAAAAATTGTCCATCCCATAATATGAACAGTTTTCTTCATTATTATGGCCTGTCATAATTATATTATATGACTGTCCCTAATGGTAACGTTTTTAATGAAACGCCCTTTGTTTTGTTATGCAAATTATTCCTGGGGCGCCCGGGCGTTGCCTGATCACATGACACAAGCAGCACGTTGTACCGCCATTTTTAAAGACAAGATGGCCAGCGTCAACACGTCTTCGTATATATTCTCCAACAAAATCAAGTTTTTACCTAGATCCGAGGACACAACTACCACAAAAGCGTGATGGTGAGTTTCTCCTTTAATTGCGATAAAGATGATTTTAGTATTAAGGATTTTCACAGAAAGAATTTAAAGAATTGGTGAGGGTAATTTTGGCACGAGCCTGCCAATATGCAGTCGTTTGACTTAAGATCATTGAACAGTTCCGAATCACTGAAAATCATATTAAATTTTTTTTTATTGCATCTTTACCGCTGAAGATGATAAATTGAAACTTTACTCACGAAGATAACAACCATTCCCCTATTCATGTTTATGATGCATTTTTAAGTGATCAAGTATAAGAAAATTGCAAATTGCCCCCAAAAGAGTGGCATTCTTTGAATTAGTTCCGGATCATACCCGGAGTCTTGCATTGATTTTGTGCATATTTTGTTCGTGAACAAACCTGAGCACGTTCTGCACCGGCACTGTTGACTTAGTGATCTGGAAGGGATTAAACTGATCCGGGATTGGTTAAAACTTAAATGAGTGTGAAGATGTTTTGATTTTGTGTTTCTAAACGCCAAGGACTTAAGACTTCATATTTTCTATGCTTCCTCACGGAGACCAATGCTGAAATATTTTGTGTTTGCAAAGCAAACACAAAAAGTAGCCCGGAAGTAGTCAAAAGTGATCAGGAACTGATAGTCAAACGACTGTAGTACTCGACAGATCAGAAACCTTTTTTCATTCAGAATTATAGCCTTAATTTAACTTTAAGTTGATTCTTACTTTTTATCGGTTTAACCGGATTTCTATCCATTTTGAACTCAAAGGAAACTGTTGGCACCCATAAAACTTGGCACCTATAAAACTCGGCACCTTGCAAACTTGACACCTTGCAAACTCGGCACCTTGCAAACTTGGCACCCACAAACATGTGCCCACCCATGTGATTAATTTTCAGAATTTCCTGAATAATTTGTGTGTGTGTGAATAGCGTTGTTGCAATGAAACCATAACTTAAAGCCCCAACTGAAAGCAAACTGGGCTATGCTTATGAAGATTTTTGTGCTTACGGCCTATTCACATGCTTTACAGGTCCCCTGTAAGCGCTGAATTATGTGGTAAGCAGCGCCACGCACAGAGCCGTTCAAAGTAATAAAACCAACCTGCTAAAACTTCAGCTCATTTCGTCATTATTTCATTTGTGAGAAAACAGTAAAAATGCATTCAGGATTTTTGTATGAATTCTTAGCAGATTTTGGTCTCACATGAGAAGAACAACTTATTTTGGATCTTATTTCAAGTAAAGTTTTCTACCATCATTATCTTTATACCATGTAAGGTATATGTAAACATTTAAGCTTTTCTTTCTGACCAATGTTGAGCTGGGGCTTTAACCAAAATATACAGAAATCAAAAGTTCTCATAAAATAATTGTATCTGGAATAAAGAATATCATTTTTGTGTGTGTAATGAGTGCTGTATACTCGGTGCTTTCCAAGTCATGCAGAAAAAACCCTCATTTGAGTTGCCTGAGTATACAGAGCTTATCACACATAGGTGTCAGGGTAAAATAAAAACTGATAATGGTTAAAAGTACGACCAATTCTTTAATGAAAGGGGAAAATGTAATCTCATACTACCCTTGTGCTTTATATAAATATTTTAAAAGCTAAACCATCATTGTTTTCTTTGTTTGCATGATACAGCAAGGGTTGTCACCTCCACAGAGATCTACTCGTCACCTAAGTAGATGTCTAAGACCTGCAGTTGATAAGCTTCCTCACAATGTCCAATGAGTCTGGTAAATGAACTGCTCTCTCCTTTATAAAAAGGTATGGGAAACTCCTGAACCAGTTGTCAGTTCATAGTAACAGTTGTTGCTCATAAATCTATCCTAGTTTCCTTCATTAAAATTTAGCATTACTGTCCCTTGGCAGTTCAACCTTTTGGCAGTGGAGGCGCCAGACTCTAAAAACGAGCAAAGAAGTGGTTTGGGGAAAAGGGGCGCAATCAAATATATCTGATTTCCACTGTATCAAAAACATTAACAACCAGAGTCATTAATATGAACAATCGGAAGTCTGGGGAGTCCTTAGTCCAGCAAAGTTTAATCTCTATTGCACTCTGCGTATTTTGGGTATCATGCGTCACGCTGCATATACGGACAGTGCAAAATGACGTTCTAAAATGTTTGCGTTATGAAATAACGCTCAAAAGTTGGCTGGAAGATAAATTTGTTATCACAAGCACGCTCGTGGAATACGGAAAAATATAGCGCGTCTGCATCCCATATCCCATGCAGTCGGAAGGCCTCGCGGAATATGGGACGCGAAAGCTTGTGTGATAACTTATAATAACAATGGTTAGAAAGAACTTCTGATTAGATGTCTTGTCTTTTAGATAGCCTTTTGTGGTACTGGATGCAAAATATACATTTACATTACTTGTGTATGTTTATAAGAAAAAGGCCATATAATCTTTTGTAAGTTTGAATGACAACCCTTTGCTGGTTTAATCAGCATTTCAATCTTCTAAAGTAATTTCAAATTCTTTCTTGGAAAAAATCTTCTTGTACTACTTTTGAAAAATCATTCCAAGTACCATCCCTTTTCTTGTAGAATAATTAGTTTCTATAAAAAACTCAGAGAATCACATTGTTCTCAAATATTTACACCTCATGGTTCTACTTCAACCATCGTCTAATATTTCCTCCGATTAATTAAAAAACTAAAACCAAAAATTTAATGGCCACATGTTAACTACACCTATATTGAAATATTTGTTTGACTTAATGTGTTAAAGTTTTAATTTGTTTGTATTTTGAAGGTGTGCCATCTGTAGATGAAGTCTACCTGTCACAAAAAGAAGTTTCCTGAGACCTGCAGGTGATCAACCCCGATCAAGTGCCATACAAGAGAACAGAGGTATGTACAATCCCTGTGGGTTACATTGCTTGTTTTACACTAACATCAAAAAGTGGGCTGTTTTTGCAGCACTGTACAGACAGCACCCCTACATCACATGCCACAACACTCTGGGGAGACCATGCTGGCACCAGCCTAACCCAGATGAGTGGTTTGTCCCTACAGATTGATTACAGCTTTAAAAAATAAAAACACGTTCTTATTAACAAAACCCTGTTCATAAATAATTAAGCACATTCTATAAACGTTCTTCTTCTGTGCTTTCTTGAAATTATAACCACCTTGTCGAGAAGATGGGAATGCATGATTCTTCAAAAACCAATGATTTAATAAGATACAGTTGTGTTGATCTAAATTCACTGTGCTATCAATAATTCTATTTTTCATTTAGAAGTTTTATTCAAGACGAACAAGCACTGGTATTTTTACAAAACAAAGCATCAAGAGTTATTGCTCAACATTTCCTTTGATTTGTTAAACAACCAGAGTTTGATGAACTTCATGTCTTTCATGGGTGAAAAATTACTCAAACTTGTACGTTGTGAAATTTTAATTGAAATAAAATTCAATGATGGCTTATAAGATTTCATTGACAAGGTCAACTTGATACAGGGTGGGGGGAGCATCATTTGACCTTTCCCCTTTTTCATGTGCCCTAATGTGTTACCTCTATACATTTGTTTTCTTTACTGTTTCACAGCATGGGAAAGCAGATGTCGTACAACCAAGTGTGTAGCAGACGTCTTTGAGGCATGCTACACATCAAGGAATCATGGATAAACAACCAAGCAACTTGTTGATTTTATTTGTAAGATTGTAGACATGTTAATTAATGATGTCAAGTACCTCCCTAATGCAACTCTTACATCTACATAGCCTAAATGTTCTTGTAAAGAAAGTGCAACATTTGCAAGCAAGCACACAATATGTGTATTAAGTTTCATTAAACTGGTTTTGGGGTGGCTGCTGACCAGACCCTTCCAAAAAGGAGGTGCAATGGCCCTCAAGATCTAATAAAGCGTATGGGGCTGGTATCCTGGAAACTACACATGGCGGCTCTGCTTTAGATTAACCTTACCAGGATGATAAAATTGATCTCAAAAATTAAACTGCTTGCAAGATGCACTTATTTTACTCCACAAACTTAATATAAAGGCACATATATAATGTCAAGTACTGAAATTTCTTATATACACATGAACAAAGAAAGCAAGAAGTAAAAAATAATAGTTTTTAATTCAAAAGATTTCCTTCACAAGTTAGGTCGTATTTGCGAGTGGCTCTAGCAAAACCCTTAACTTTGACCCAATTTATAAAAAGGTGAGATTTTTGTATTTATTTTGGAAAGAACAATGCTCCCAATAATTTGTCATAATCTAGAGAAAATGCTCTACACGGTGACATGAAATTTTTAAATTGGGGACTAGTCCATGGAGTCAATTGTTGACCTTTTCATGGCTGTTACACAGTGATTGTAAATGCCAATAAGTTTTTGGTTTTGCTAGAATTTACTCAAAGTCAAAACTATGAATGTGCACAGAATTTCTGAAAAACAAACCAGACATCTTTGTTATAGTTTCTAATTACCTAATTTGATAACAATTTAACAGGTGTAGTTGAATGAATTTTCTTTACTGCAAAAAAACATTGATTTATTATCTTTAAAATACCTTAAACGAAGCATACTTTTTAAAACCTTTATAGCAAAATCAATAGTACAAGACAAATGTTACACATAATTGGAAGAGACAAAACATTACACGTGGGTTAACTTGAAAACATGCGCGAATAATTAAGTTTCCATAGCTTAGCGGAGTAGTTTATTTGGTTAATAAATAAGAAATTAGTCCCCAAAAGATCATGTCCAGAAATGTTCACTCTTTCAGACTAGTTCAATTTCAGTAAGTTTATTGTTCTTATGCTAATAGTGTTAAAAATATATATTGTTTATAGTTTATTATTTGGAGTTGTCAAATAAAATGATTCTATAAATGTAGCAAGAAATCTGTTCCATTCCCTTCCTTCATGTGCTATTGTTTTACATATTATGTGTTATGGTTACGTTTCGAGCAGACATAGAGCATAATTAAAATACAAGATAATTAAAAACGGTCAAAGTTTGAACAATATATTTTGTACTATTAAAAAAACCCACTTGGGCCCACACAAAAACATATGCGACTAAATCCAACCTCGCGCAAATAAAATAGACTGGTCCCATTCAGTAAACAAGTAAATGTAATCCATTTTATTTGAGTAAACAGGGAATCCAACAACAATGGCTCCAATAAAACCGTTTTATATCCTCTGAATCCTTTCCCAGAAAAGTGCAGTAAATTAGAGTCTGTAATCTCTACAGCATAAAAGTATAACCCCTTTAAATATATTTGAAAATACAACTCCTTTAATCTAAAAAGTACCATACCTTTAAAATCATTCTATACCACCCAGTCATACCTTCAAAACAAAATGTACCACGCCTTTAAATTTATTTGGAAACCACCCCCCCCCCAAACAAAAAGTTCCCCACCTTTACATTTCATTTGAGAGTTGCTTCAATATAAAAATGTTCCACAACAATTAATACTTGTATACCGGTACCATTAAATCAATGCTGCAATATAGTTATTCCTTTAATACAATTTAAACTGTTCCTTTAAATCAATTCCACCCTACAGTGAAGTCCCATGAACCTATACCCAACAACCCCCCTCCCAACCAGGCCCAGTTATATACCTATACTGATCATGCCCATCCCCTGCTAGCCATTTCCCAGCATGATGACTGCTAGTCCATCACCCCTACCATCAAATCCAACCCACCCATCAACCTCCCAGCCCCTGGCCCAAGTCCTCTACCCAGCGTGATCATGCCCATGTAAATCCAGCCACACCCCAACATGATGACTACTAGTCCATCACCCCTACCCTCAAATCCAACCACCCATCAACCTCCCAGCCCCTGGCCCAAGTCCTCTACCCAGCGTGATCATGCCCATGTAAATCCAGCCACACCCCAACATGACGACTACTAGTCCATCACCCCTACCATCAAATCTAACCCACCCATCAACCTCCCGGCCCCTGGCCCAAGTCCTCTACCCAGCGTGATCATGCCCATGTAAATCCAGCCACACCCCAACATGACGACTACTAGTCCATCACCCCTACCATCAAATCTAACCCACCCATCAACCTCCCGGCCCCTGGCCCAAGTCCTCTACCCAGCGTGATCATGCCCATGTAAATCCAGCCACACCCCAACATGACGACTACTAGTCCATCACCCCTACCATCAAATCTAACCCACCCATCAACCTCCCGGCCCCTGGCCCAAGTCCTCTACCCAGCGTGATCATGCCCATGTCCATCCAGCCATCACCCCAACATGACGACTACTAGTCCATCTCGCCTACCCTCAAATCCAACCAGCTCATCAACCCAATTGCCAACTGACTGCCCATCAACCTCCCAGCCACTGGCCCAAGTCCTGTACCCAGCTTGATCATGCCCATGTCCATCCAGCCATCACCCTACTCTCACCCCAAGCCTCAAGTCCAACCAGCCCATGCCACTGGCTGACTGACTGCCCAGCAACCTACCAGCCCCTGGCCCCTCAGCCATCAGAAATTTTACTCCTCAATCTCAGCTCCAAGGCCCTTGGTCAACCCTCAGATCTGCCAGAAATCCAAGGGTATAGCCAGGGAAAAAATTTTCTGAAATTTTTTTTTAAGTCCAGCCATTCTAATATTCATCAGGTCAAAAACCGTTAAGATTTTCATGAAAGCTCAGTAGCAGAGTGGTGAGAGATAGAGGTTACAGAGCTGAAGGTACCAGGTTCAAGCCCTACCCTATTTTACAAGAATTTAAAAAAAAGTTGTTTTTTACTGGTAAAAAAGGGGCCCACCAGGATTTGAACCCCCGAGCTCACAGCCCCAGAATTCCGGGAGCTGTGAGCTAGCCCACTGGGCTAAATCGCCGCTTGAAAAAATTCGCTCGGACGTTATATATAAACCTTAGGATGGATAGGTCAAAAAAAAAATTATAAAAATGACATGCGCCCTTTGACCTATGACCTTTGCAAGAGCCAGAAGAAAAAGATGAGGAAATATAGGTCAGTTTACAAAAGTTTATTTATAGAACAAAAAAACCTACCATATTACACGATATGAATTGTATTTAACAAGTAAAATTAAAAGTAAAGACTATTTAGACTACAAAACATAATAAGTAGTTTAACATTAAAAATTATAATAAAAGTGTTAGTCAGAGGTATGGGTCCTTTATTATTTTAAGAATTAATTAAATTGCATAAAAAAACATGAGTTTTCTTATCAAAGTATTGGACTTTTTAGAGCAAAAATGTGATCCACAATATCTCAGAAGGAATAAGTTACACTATTAGAGTAAATCTACTTTATAATTCTGTTAACGCATAAAAACACTCATTATTCCCTTTAAAACAGGTTCGTAAAAACTGCATTCTCTTATCAAGTCACCTCCCCCCAGATTTTACTTCAACAAGTTCGTGAAAATTGCATTCTCTTATCAAGTCACACCCCCCCCCCCCAGATTTTACAGGTTCATAAAAACTGCATACCGTACTCTTATCAAGTCCCCCCCCCCCCCAGATTTTAATTCAACAAGTTCATAAAAACTTCATTCTCTTTATATCAACTCATCCCCCCCCCCCACCAGAGTTTAAAAAACACTGTATTTATTTCAATTTGTAAATCAGAACCCTTGTCGACTACACAGTGCTTGCAATGCAAGTGTTTTATATCAATTACTATACTTCCATACTCATAGCATAATCCCCCCCAACAGTAGTTTGGGTAGGGTCTACAAACAGATTTCTACGTTTCCCTTACTGATAGGTATTTACCACTTGAGAGTTTAACAATACATAGTGCCCCTATGTTCTACCCACAATGCCATGCGACATCAGTGCCTCTACTGAGATTGCGTGCAGTTCGCTAAGTTTTCGTGCTGTAGCCACTGCTAACAAGAAAACCACCTTGATAGACAATCACAAGTGTTGATTCGTCTATTGGTTCAAATGGGGGTATTAGGTTTACGCACAGGGAGGCACGACACAAAACATCCTCCTCACCAACTGGCTGATAGCCCGATTGTTGTGAACTGTGGTCTCTTCCGGGAAGCATTTTATGAACGGCCGAAATGGCTGGTCGACAATTTTTAACTGTAGCTGTTTTAAGGTCACTGTCGAGACAGATATAGTAAGAAGTCCCTTACATCCCTACAAAAGTACTGCGGGATGTAGACAGTGCTGTTTACACCATTTGTAAAAGTGGCGTAGTCTGCTATCACATATCTTTTTGGTTGAAGCTCTGCAGCAGTGGGCTGCAACACCTGCAGCTCGCGCAGAAAGGCCTGCCATGCAGAGGGATTGGGTAAATAAAACCCAGCACGTCAGGTGGAGATCCGCCGGCATCAGGTGTAGGAGACTGAACCGGGCTGAAATGTCTGCTCTCTGGAGTAACATCACCAGTCGGTGAACAAGGAGCTTGACTAGAGCTGCTTACGCACAAAAAGTTGCTAAGCACAACAAAATTATGCTTACCAGAATGAGGTTACCAGCCAAACTACCATGTCACATGTTCAATTTGTGGCTGGTATCCTGCTCATTAATGCTTAGCAGAAAATGTTAAAGCAATATTTTCTGCTTAAGCAGTTCAAAGAAATTGGGAAACCACGGCTGACGAGACCAAAGGGAGCTACAAGAGGACTCTACAACTCTCTTGCTCGATTTTGGTTAGTCCTCGAGGGATGAGGGAAGGTGTAGGCTAGCAGCCCATCCCACCGTTTCCCCAGGGCACTGATCTGACATTGTGGGGGTCGGGGGTCCTCGCACAGTAGATCAGCAACTGGTTGTTAAATCTCAACAAAAACAAGTCCACATGCAATCGCACAACCTGTGGGAGTAACGTCCACTCTGTTGGGACAATCCACCCCCTGGATAAGGCGTCTGTTGCGACACTCTTCACACCAGGTAGATGGCCCGTCGAAAGAGACATTCTGTGTCCCATGCACCAGTGGAGCAGCTACTACATCAGTGCACACACAGATGGCTCAAATGAGTGCCGCCCTGGTGATTGATGTATGACACAACTGTAGTGTTGTTGCATCAAACCAGAACCACTCGACATGGCCCACCACTAAGTCCTGGAAGTGCTTGAGGGCATTGGATACTGCCAGCATTTTGAGGAAGTTGATGTGGTCTGAGCTTTGCTCAGGGCCACATAGACCCATCACTTGACGTGAGGGAATGGTGGCTCCAATCGTCATACGGTCGGTTGTGGGCCGAGCTTAAGCCCTCTCAGAGATAGAGCACCGCTCCCACCAGAAACATTGGTAACTGAGAAGGGAGGGGGTGCAATTTCTCGGCATTGACGATTAAACCAAGGTTGGCCCCAATGCAGAGTGCCGTGATCGTAGTCTCTCGAGACTGTCCTATGATCAGCCAATCATCAAGGTACATAAAGATTGTGATACCTCTTCTCTGAAGCACAGCTCCAATCACTTTTACTGTGTGCGGGTGAATATCCGAGGTGAAGTGGAAATCCCAAATGGGAGCACCGTAAATTCATACTGGATGTCTCTGTACTAGAAATGTAGGAATTCCCTGTGCTCCGACCTGATAGGAAGGTGAAGATACGTATCTTTCAGGTTTAGGCTTGCTGCCCATGCAGGCGTGTTGATTGACTTGAGAGTAGTCCGTAGCGTTTCCTTCCGAAAACGACTGAGTATTGGGCGCCGAGTATTGTGAAACAAGAAGGTCAACATAAAGCCTGACCATGGTTGCACGGGGAAGCATAATTGCTATAGGTCGGACGGTACTGGCATTGTCCAAAATAATGAGCATGTCTGACGGGTGGGGAATTTAACTGAACTCAGGACCCCCCTTAAGTCCTGAACATGGCCCCTACAGGTCTGTCAGCAAAACGCTGCCCTAAGTTGGAACAGTCTTTTGCACCTGCCCCCAGGGTAGTTGGGGGGGGGGCAGGTGCACAGAAACTATGGGCTGATGCTGACCGGGTCTGCCCAAGGACTGAGTCTGCCCAATGCGCTGTCCAAATAAAACATCGGAGCAACCGCAAAAACTACCGGGGGTGGATTTCAGAGGTTGATGACACCACCTTACGTCGGGACAGTCATTTGCACCCACCCCAGGGTAATGAGCGCACAGACCTTATCCAACGGTAACACAGAAAAAACATCTGTATTTTCTTAAGTCCAATCCATCCTCCGTTTGAATGATTTATGTTCAGGAGGGGGCTGTTCATCAGTAGGGGCCAAGTTCAAAACCCAAATCATAAATCGCGTTACATCAAACACAACTCTGTCTCTGTGACTGACAGACGCTGCATCCTTGCCGTCAAGTTGACTGTGGAGAACATGCAACACTCATCGGTATTGGTGTCAGTGGCTCCAAGCTGTTGACATCAGGCTGTAGATCCAACTCCGAACCCAATGCCATGGATGTGTGAATACCAATTGCGGGGCAGAGGGGTGGGGGGTTGCAGGTGCATGGCTGACCATATGAAGTGTTTCCCCATAGCCCTGGGTCATCAAACCGTGGTCGGAGTACGGACCGATGAGTGTGGGCATTATTGGCCTGGTATAGACATAGCCTGCTGGGATATCATTGTCTACATGGAGGCTGTCAGAGATTAAAATTCTGCCCTGGAGATTGTTTCACTACTAGGCGTTTGCCACAGTGTGAGTGGCCCAGTGAGCTGCTCAAATCCGATTAGTTCTAGCGTTGATTCCTTTTGTTCTTCTTTTCTGGAAAATTTGGCCCCTGGTCAATCTTTAAGTAAAGCAAGAGGCCGCCGTAAGTCAGGGCAGTCATTTGCGTCAGCCTCCACCAGGAGGGCAGGCGGGCAGAAACCACATGCTGGTTGGGGCTGATGCTGTACGGGAAAGAACTCAGCCTGCCCTGTGCGCTGTCCGAATGAAACATCGGAGCAACCACGAAAACTACTGCAGGTGGACTTCAAAGGTTGATGGTGACGGATCATGAATGCTGATTGAGCCTTGGTTCAAGTTGTTGTCAAGTGACTTCTTCAGAATTACCGTCTCTGTAGCATCTATTTTCTTTGCTTCTGCCTCCATAGAGTCCTGGATAAGGTCATGGCAGGAAACCAAACCCTTTGCATGCACCATACGAGAGTAAGAAAAATGCACTGAGCATGTTGGTTTGGTGTGCTGAGGTTGTTAGGTTTGCACATGTGCAAATTAATCCAGCACCCTGCGAAGACGTGATTAGGGCAGTGAAAAGCTGCTGTCAGCATGTGGGCTGGTACTGCCGATTCGTCTGAACACCCAGCTGCCAAGTACTCCGTGAGGTGAAGCAAGAATGATGAAGCTCACATGTCTTTATGGGGGGCTGATGAATCTACTTTTTTTAGTACGTCCTCCATTTTACATTGGTTTTATCTGTGAAGGGGATTTTGGAAGAATCAGTTCCACCCTCAGCTGCCAGCTTATCCATTGACCAGTTTGGAAGAGAAGGCGGCGAAGAATTGATTGAAGTTCGCCCAAGGGAAGCGGTAGTAGTCAGTTTCCCACCTTGTAAATAGAACAGTCACCACAGCACCAGGACACGGTAGCGTGACAAACTTGACCATAGCTGGTGGAATCCTTGGCCAGTAATCCCGCTACTGGGGTAGGTACGGGTAGCGAAGTGACCGGTACGGTGTTTTGCTTACCTTGTTTCCCCTTCTTCGGTACAGCCCTGGCACAGAAGGTTTTTTCTGTTAAGCCTTGCCGGGTTGGATACCTTTTTGTTGGGTGGTTCCATGTGTGCTGACTGGAGATAGTGGACTTATGATGTCCCCTACTCTATCAACGGAACGCTCACCCTTTATTCCCTTCTTTTGGTACAGCCCCGGCACAGAAATTTTTTTCTGTTTAGCTTTGCCGGGGTTGCTAACTTTTTGTTGGGTGGTTCCGTGTGTGCTGACTGGAGATAGTGGACGTATGATGTCCCCTACTCTGTCAACGGAATGCTTACCCTGTTTCCCCTTCTTGGGTACCGCCCCGGTACAGAAGGATTTTTCTGCTTAGCCTTACTGGGGTTGCAACTTTTTTGTTGGGTGGTTCCGTGTGTGCTGACTGGAGATAGCAGACGTAGATGTCCCCTACTCTGTCAACGGAACACTTACCCTGTTTCCACTTCTTAATGGTACAGCCCTGGCACAGAATGATTTTTCTGTTTAACCTTGCCAGGGTTGGGTGGTTCCGTGTGTGGTGACTAGAGATAGTGGATGGGTGATGTCCCCAACTCTGTCAACGGAACCATCAGCACCAACAGCCGACTGTGGCTGAGTGTGCCAGGTAGGGGAATGCTGACACGGTAGCGGTATGCCACCAGTGAAGTCTCCCAGAAATCGGCAGTCCTCGGGGAGAGGTATTCTGAGCGGTAGCGACAGAACCATTTCTCCCCAACCTTCTCGTATCAAAAACACTTCAGTTCAACAAGAAAACTACACGAAACCACATTATTCTCACCAATCTCCGGAATTAACCAAGTTTACAAAATGTTTACGAAACGTGTTTCTCAGAACTTGCCGCTGAGAAAAGAGGATGCCAAACGTGGCACGCGTGTTGCAGGGCATTGTGGGTAGAACATAGGGGGACTATTACATGTATTGTTAAACTCTCAAGCGATAAATACCTGCCAGTAAGGAAAATATACAAATGTAGATCGTGGCTCTACAGGTAGGCCTAAGTAGAGTGACGTAGACTGTATACTTTTTCCTTTGGTCACTGCTAGAGGGGGCTACCACTATCTTCAGTTAATTTTATTCATTCTTGATAAAAACCACCCTCCTACAAGCATCTTGAATAAACAAATTATTTAAGAAATATTGTTTATACATGATAAAAGTGGTTTTACAATATCAAAGTTTCCCTTCAATCTTATTCTCTTATCACCAAGTAAAGTGTGGGACCATACTGATCTTTAAACACACTGATTGAATTATATTCACAGCAACTCATTAGGTAATAATTTATATTCTTATCACAATTCAAATATTGAAACGTTACAGAAACGAGGCTGCTTTTTTGCACGGCTTAATAGATGCACCGATCGTGTACAACATGCAAGTTAGCGTTCAATCTCTGCAGCGCCCGGTCATAAAAATCAAAACACGATATTTCCTTTCACCGACATCACTCGAGATTTTCCCAATTAGAAAGTCACAGCAAAAGTTATGCTTTTGTGTAACCTTTTCAGTTTCATTTGCTTTAATGACATTAATTAATTCTTATTAATAATTTACTTTTATCGCATGATTTTCTAAATACGATTAGATATGGTGCATAATTGAAAAGAGTAATGTACACATTTAGAATGGTTACTGGTAAGTTTGTTGTTAACAAAGACAAAGTTTCAAATTTTTGTTAGTGATGCACAAAATAAAATACATAATATTGTACAGTTAAATTTAAACATTTACTTTTTCAATAGAAAGTTCAGGGCTGAAATTTCTTTTGTAATATCTGCATTGACATAAGTTTATTTACTACTTAATTATTTTTGTAATAATTAAAATACCACTTGACGTTTGACTTTGACCCTCAAGCACCAAAAAATATAATTTCAAGTTATTAATTTCATATATTTTTTATAATAATAATAAATTATATTGTTAGAAAATAAATGAGAGCATATGTTAGATAAATTGTGAATTGTTAAAAAGTAATCAATTGGTTGTAGTTTCATTTGTTTTTCCCCTTTCTTTTTTTTAATAATGATAATTAACAAAAGCAAGTAAATTTACATGTACATATGTGCATGTAGGTCTAACAAAGTAAACATTTAATGTTCTAGCCACCCACCTTTAGCGCTGCAACTTGTTTCACATAAAATAAAATACAATATCAATCTACATTACTGATTTTAAAGTTCATACCAGTGATAGTTTTGATTAAAGTTAGAAGGTTAGAAAGTGTTGTGTTGAAAGTCATTTGTTTCACAGAGATTAAAAATTATGAGTTGTTAGAAGTTAGAAAGTAATCCATTGGTAACAGTTTCATTATTTGTACTCAAAATTATAAACAAAGAAGAGTAAATCTACATGTAAATGTAGGTCTAATTTATTCACTAGAACTAGATCTAAGAGCCACCCACATTCTGTGCTGCAACTTGTTTCACATCAAATAACACATAATATTAATCTACATGTAGGCCTGACATAAGCTCATAACAGTGATGGTTTTTATTAATGTTGGTAAATCATTATTTTTTGAAGAAATAGTTAATCTACGTGTAGGCCTTTCTTATGTTAAAGAGCGTGAATCCAAAAGAATCACCCACCTTAATGATATAACCTTAATAATAATTATTAACAGCATAACATTACCATAGTATATGTTAAAGGTCTATTTCACTTGAAAAATGTTGATACGTTTTAAATTGAAAACCTAATCTAATTATGGAATGTTAGAAGGAGACACTATATTGTCAAATTCACAAACTATTAGACAAATCAACTAAAAATTGTCAATTGTAATTATCTCTACTAATTAAAATACCAATAAGCTACTTTGTAATGTGGTATTTTGTTTTAGTAATTGTAATCAAACCATATGTTTTGCTAATTTTCAGAAGATTGTGGTGAAATATAGTTACATTTTTAATAACAAATCAATCAAAATCAGCTATTTTGTAAAACAGACTTTGTTGTCAACAAAGCCCTAACTACAAATCATTGATGACTTTTATAAATGTAAGGGTTTATGTATACATTTAGGCCTTCATGCTTCTTATTATTAATTCCTTGTGTGATCACCCAACTCAGTAATCTTTTGGTTACAGGAAAATATATCCCCCCCCCCCTGTCTAGCGTTTTCATAATGACAATTTTTGGTGGTTCATATTAAAATATTTTTTATATATCACATATCTATACTGTTAACCACGTAGGCCTATTGTCTAACTCTTGTTACTTGGACAAACTTGTCCTATGTACATTTGTCTGTTCATTATAAAGAAATACAATAATTAGGCCTACAAAAACACATTCCAGTGCATTTTCTCGGGTCTTCTGGCCGAACATTAACGTCCTCTTTCTGTACAAGGTCACAACTTTGAAATTGGTCGCAATATCTTCAATGCGCGATGACTTTACATCCGATCGACTCACAATCCGACCTGTCTTTGTGAACAAAGACAAACTTTCAAATTCTTGTAACACAATGAAAGGAGTTTTTAAGGGTTAAAAACTTAATAATTAAAACTATACATTTTTGTGCGGTTCTGTATTTTTGTTAATTTTTGTTAATATTATGTTAAAAAAACAAAAATTCTTGAGTTTTTATGTATTGTCATACTCTTTTTACTTGTGAAATTTTGAAATACGTTAATTTATCAGTGAACTATGGAGAAATAATAATACCGACACGTTCAAGTGCAATTTCATGGGTCTTGTGGACTACAACAGTGTCCTCTTTCTATACGAGACAAAAACTGGGATATTGGCCGCAATGATTTCAACGCCCGATGACTTTATGTCCGTTCGACTCACACTCTTATACATGAGCAGCAGCCTCGTTTCTGTACTCGCTTAGGAATATTAGGTGATTAATCAACAGTCATATCAAAATGGAAACACAATCTTATAATTACAAATAACAAATTCTCTATAAGTACACCCTTGCAAGCATTTTAATTCAGTCAATTTTAAATTTTGCCAATATCATCCTGGTAAGGTTAGTCTAAAGCAGGGCCACCACGAGCAGGTCCCAGGATACCAGCCCCACACGCTTTCTAGCATCGTCAGAGCCATTACACCCACCTTTCGGCAGGGTCCGGTCCGCCACCCCAAGGCGGAACCCCGAGGCAGTCCCCTAGCTGTAGTAACGCGGTCCCAAAGCCCCACGGCCAAGACTCGGGACTACTGCCGTTTGCCAACCATTTGTGATCACACCAGAACCATGCTCCTTACGATGGTGCAGCCTGATGCACCTTTAAGATCAACAACCAGCTGTCACCCTGGCCGGCAGTAGGACCCCACATGCCACGTGCACGTGTCCAGGTCCCTTTTTATATTCGGAATTTTCCGTGTTTACCACCATCGTTTCCGAATCGAATCGCCGCACCACCAATCGTATCTCCGCACCACCAATCGTATCTCCGCACCACCAATCGAATCTCCGCCCCACCAATCGAATCTCCGCACTACCAATCGATTCTCCGCACTACCAATCGAATCTCCGCACAACAAATCGAATCTCCGCACCACCAATCGAATCTCTGCACTACCATGGCTCTATGATCTCCAATTTCATTGCTCAAAAAACGCGTATGTGCTTGCTTGCAATGGTGTACTTATTTACAAGATGTTAACTGTATAGTGCTGCAAAAACAGCCCACTATACGACGATATAACAAAACATCAGAACATCAAACTAACACATCTACAATATCTTACAGTTGAAGACAACAAATTGCTTGGCTGTTCATTCATGATTGCTAGATGAACTGCTAGGATGTTTGGATGATCTTGATGTTTACATACGCGTAGCTCTCCTTTATACCCTGTGGCCTTCAAGATGTTAACAGAGGTGATTCTCTTTGCACTTGACTTCAGGGAACTATTAACTACATCTCTGGCTCTGAAAGGTCAAGTTTACAGAAAAGAAATTGTATGCAAACAAACAATTGCAATGTGCAAAATTTCTTGCAGGGGTGATTAAAAACTGGTGAGGACCCCCTCCCAAAGTGATGGATGTTATTAGTTTTTTCCATCTTTTTTTGTACTTAATTTTGCGACCATTTTTTGCCTTTTGTTTTTGTCAAAAATAGACTGCAGTACTGTGAGACACTTTAACAAGTAATTTGTTTTTGAAGCTACTAACAGTTTTGTCTTCTTTCTATTACCTTTTAAGAGACGGTAATGATCTCTTTGTCTCCTGATCAGGAGATTGTAATAATTAGGGCATGGTTAAAACCATTTTACTATTTGTCTAATCGTTATCACTTTTAGAAGTATTACACTGATTGATGCACCTTTTGAAAGATGCAAAAAGGGGCAAAATAGTTTGTTTAAAATGAAGTGTTTTTATTGTTAAGGTGCTAAAATGCTCAACTTTTACATTTTCTGTTGTGTGTAAATGCACCTGGTTTTCTTAAAGAGGACATTATTTCTGCAGTGACAAAATTTAAACAAGTATCAATCGAGTACATGTATTTGGTTTTACTTTTAATAGGTCAAATGATTTCCCAATAATTACGATTACATAATTTATATCTTTTTAATATCTTTTTATTTTTTTGAACAAGATACATACATGGAGAGTGCAGTTCCTATATCCTAGAACATCTACTTGTTGACGGGTAGATGTCTTTGGAGATGCTGAGCCTGACTGCAACACAAACAAAATTCACAATTTGCGATATTTAGCATTTAAGAACATTACCCATCATTAAAACAGTTCGGTTCAGATAACTTGCTTTTTCTTTTGTATTAATTGTTGTACTTTCAATCAAAAGTAAGTAAAGAACACCAAGATTGTAAGCAGCCAAAAACTGTTTGGAGAAACTCCTGCATTTTCTGGATTATTTTGATTAATGCAATCAAAATAAGAAAAGGTGATTTTTGAAGATGTCAAATGCCTGTGACAGTTCTCTTGAAGATTGGTGCTGGTATGAACATTATAATCAGTGAGCACTCTCTTAGAATGAAATTTATCCAGCAAATGACAAGCTGAAATTGAAATTACCAAAAGCTAAGACTTTGTCTTGGTAGTTGGGTTTAACATGAAGCATCTTCAGTGACTTCCCAAAATCTTTCAAACACTACAGAAAAAACACAACCCAGCCTTTCCTTTCTGAAATGATTGCCAAACAACATACAAATATCAAAAACATATATTTTGGGAATTCACCTTTTACTGCAGAGTGCAGCTCCTTTTTACCACATGTTGAACTTGAACATCTACTTGTTGACGGGTAGATGTCTTTGAATATGCTAAACCTGAAACAAAATGCACAATTTGAGACATTTAGTATTAACAAACATCACCCATCATTACAACAGTAAGGTTCAGATAACTTGCTTTTACCTTCTTGCTTTTACTTTTTGTTATACTTTCAACCACCCCAAAAAAGAAATAACCAACATTGTAAGCAGCAAAAACACTGTTTTCAGGAACTCAAGCATTTCATGGTTAGTTTGATTGTTGCAATTAAATTAGCCAACAGTAATTTGGGGGATGTCAAATGCCTGTGACAGTTCTCTTAAGGATTGGTGCTGATGAACATTAAAATCAGTGAACACTCTCTCACAATTAAACCAAAAGCTAAGACTTTGTCTTGCTAGTTGTGTTTAACATGAAGCATCTTTAGGGACTTTCCCAAATCTTTAAAACCCTATAGAAACTGGAACTGTGTTTGTAGCAACACAAACACGGGAATTTCGGGTAAAAAAAGAAAAAAAGAAGAAAGAAAAAAAAAACGATTGAGAAATGTAGGATGTCATGGTGACTTATGTTCTATGTTAGAGGTCATCACTGGCCAAATATTCTGTATAACACTGTAACAATGTTGCCCTGATGTGAAATTACATCTCAAGGTCCTGTCAAGAACTAAAACTCTTAAGTTTTGTTAACATAAGTGAGGAATTGCTTCTGCCGCAGGAAAAACTTTTTGGCCATTAGCGCCAGCTCCAGTGAAAAATCCGTACGGTCAATTTGTATAGCACCCTTTCCGGTGTGGGTACCTTAGCTCTCACAACAGAGTGCTATACAAAGTCATTGTTTCAGACGTCCATATTGAAAAATCGGTTAGCCACCAATTTAAATACGTCAATAAAACAGGTAACAGTGACCAATGGTAACATCATGTTGTTTATGTACTAAGTTAGACCCTAAGCTTTGATTTGATGTATTGTTTGTGGTTTTTAAGATGGTAGCTCCTCAGATCAGCCGCGCATAAGTTTCATTGTGTTAAAGCAATGAGACTGTTCAAAAAGAAAATAATAATAACAATAATCATAATACAAATAACAAAGGTAGTTTTGGCAGGTGGCCGAAACAACCCAAAACACAACCCAGCCTGTCAACTCTTAAATGATTGCCAAACAACATACAAATATCAAATCATAACTCTGATATTGGCCGCAATGATTTGAACACACGATGGCTTTATGTCCATTCGACTCAAACTCACAGCAGCAGCCTCGTTTCTGTACTTGCTTAGGAATCTTAGATGGTTGATCAACAGTCATCTCAGAATGGACACATAATCTTATAATTACAAATAACAAATACTTTATAAGTACACCATTGCAAGCATTTTAATTCAGTCAGTCCTAAATTCTGCAAATATCACCCTGGTAAGGTTAGTCTAAAGAAGGGCCACCATGAGCAGGTCCCAGGATACCAGCCCCACACTCCGCACAACCAATCAAATCTCCGCACCACCAATGGAATCTCTGCACCATTAATGGAATCTCTGCACCACCAATGGAATCTCCGCACTACCAATTGAATCTTCGCACAACCAATGGAATCTCCGCACCACCAATCGAATCTACGCACCACCAATCGAATCTCCGCACAACCAATGGAATCTCCGCACAACGAATCAAATCTCCGCACCACCAATCGAATCTCTGCACCACCAATCGATTCTCCGCACCACCAATCGAATCTCCGCACCACCAATCAAATCGCTGCACCACCAATCGAATCTTCGCACCACCAATCGAATCTCCGCACCACCAATCGAATCTCCGCACCACCAATCAAATCGCCGCAACACCAATCGAATCTCCGCACCACCAATTGAATCTCCGCACCACCAATCGAATCTCCGCACCACCAATCGAATCTCCGCACCACCAATCAAATCTCCGCACCAACAATCGAATCTCCGCACAACCAATCGAATCTCCGCACAACCAATCGAATCTCCGCACAACCAATCGAATCTCCGCACCACCATCAAATCTCCGCACCACCAATCGAATCTCCGCACCACCAATCGAATCTCCGCACAACCAATCGAATCTCCGCACAACCAATCGAATCTCCGCACAACCAATCGAATCTCCGCACCACCATCAAATCTCCGCACCACCAATCGAATCTCCGCACCACCAAGGCTCTAAGATCTCTAATTTCATGGCTCAAAAACATACATGCTCGTTTGCAATGGTGTACTTGTTTACAAGATGTTAACTGCATAGTGCTGCAAAAACAGCCCACTATACGACGATAACACAAACAATCAGAACATCAAACTAACACATCTACAATATCTTACAGTGTTGAAGACAACAAGTTGCTTGGTTGTTCATTCATGATTGCTAGATGAACTGCTAGGATGTCTTCATGATCTTGATGTTGACATACGCATTGCTCTCCTTTATACCTTGTAGCCTTCAAGATGTTACCAGAGGTGATTCCCTTTACACTTGACTTCAGGGAACTATTAGCTACATCTCTGGCTCTGAAAGGTCAAGTTTACAAATAATAAGAAACTTTATGCAAAAACACAATTGCAATTTGCAAACTTTCTAGCAGGGGTGATTAAAAACTGGTGAGGACCCCCTCCCCAAGTGATGGATGGTATAAGTTTTTTTCAACTTTTTTTTTGTATGAACTCTCCATCTCCAGATCAGGAGATTGCAATAATTAGGACATGGTTAAAACCATTTTACTATTTGTCCAATCAATCATCACTTTTAGAAGTACTACATTGATTGATGTACCTTTTGAAACCAGCAAAAAGGGGCAAAACATTTTGTTTAAAATGAAGTGTTTTTATTGTTGCCTTTACTAAAGGTGCTCAAATGATCCACTTTTCCATTTTCTGTTGCGTTCAAATGTACCTGGTTTTCTTGAAGAGAACAATAATTCTGCAGTACCAATCAAGTCGTGTATTTGGTTTTAATTTCAATAGGTCAAAAGATTTCCCACTAATTGCGATTACATAATTTATATCTTTTTGATTTTTAAAACTAGATACATACATGGAGAGTGCAGCTCCTATATCTTTGAACATCTACTTGTTGACGGGTAGATGTCTTTGGAGATGCCAAGCCCGAAAGCAACACAAGCTAGTCTTGGCCATCTACTTGTTGACGGGTAGATGTCTTTGGAGATGCTGAGCCTGAGTGCAACACAAACAAAATGCACAATTTGCGACATTTAGTATTTATGAACATTACCCATCATTAAAAACAGTTAGCTTCAGATAACTTGCTTTAACTTCTAGATTTTGTATATTTTCAATCAAAAAAAAAAGTATTTTCAATCAAAAATAGAAGCAAACCAAATTGTAAGCAGCAAAAAAAACTGTTTGGAAGAACTTGGGCATTTCAAGATTTGTTTGATTGATGCAATTAATTTAGGCAACAGTGATTTGGGGGATGTCAAATACCTGTGACAATTCTCTTGAGGATTGGTGCTGGTATGAACATTATAATCAGTGAGCACTCTCTTAGATTGAAATTTATCCAGAAAATGACCAACTGAAAATTAAATTACCAACACTTAAGACTTTGTCTTTGACTTAAGTAGTGTTTAACACGAAGCATCTTTAGAGACTTTAAAAAAATCTTTAAAACACCATAGAAAAAAATACAACCCATCTTTCAACTCTTAAATGATTGCCAAACAGCAGACAAATATCTTTGAATAAATTGTAATGCTATCGAAGAAAGGGACTGACATTAGCTTCTGTTCAATGAACAACAAAACACGCATTCTGCAATATTACCACAAAGCTCCATTTGGGATCAGGGGTAAATATTAAAGTAAACTTTTTGGGAATTCACCTTTTACTGTAGAGTGCAGCTCCTTTACCACATGCTGAACTTGAACATCTACTTGTTGACGGGTAGATGTCTATGGAGATTCTGAGTGTATTTCTAAACAAAATACACAATTTGCGAAATTTAGTATTGACGACGTTTACCCATCATTAAAACAGTTAGGTTCAGATAACTTGCTTTAACTTTCAGATTCTGTATCCAGAAAATGACCAACTTGAATTAAATTACCAAAAGCTAAGACTTTGTCTTGATAGTAGTGTTTAAAATGAAGAATCTTTAGAGACTTTCAAAAATCTTTAAAACCCTATAGAAAAAAATACAACCCATCTTTCAACTCTTAAATGATTCCCAAACAGCAGTCAAATGTCCTTGAATGAATTTGTAACGCTACACAAGAAAGTGACTGATATTATCTTCTATTTAATGAACAACAAAAACAAGCATTCTGCAATATTACTACAAAGTTCCACTTGGGACCAGGGGTAAATATTAAAGTAAACTTTTTGGAAATTCACCTTTTACTGGAGAGTGCAGCTCCTTTACCACATGCTGAACTTGAACACCTACTTGTTGACGGGTAGATGTCTTTGGAGATGCTAAGTCTGACTGCAACACAGGCTAGTATTGGCCATCTACTTGTTGACGGATAGATGTCTGACTGCAACACAAACAAAATGCACAATTTGGGACATTTAATATTTATGAAGTTTGCTCATCATTAAAACAGTTATGTTCAGATAACTTGCTTTAACTTTCATTTTTTAATATTTTCTATCAAAAAGTAAAAGAAGAAAACCAAATTGGACGCAGAAAAACCTTGTTGGAGGAAGTCATGCATTTCAGGATTATTTTGATTGATTGCAATCAAATTAGGCAACAGTGATTTGCGGAGATGTCAAATGTCTGTGACAGTTTTCTTGAAGATTGGTGCTGGTATGAACATGAAAATCAGTGAGCACTCTCTCAGAATGAAATTTATCAAGCAAATGACAAACAGAAATTTAAATTACTAAAAGCTTAGACTTTGTCTTGATAGTTGGGCTTAACATGAAGCATCTTTAGAGACTTTCGAAAATCTTTCAAACCCTACAGAAAAAAATACAACCCATCTTTCAACTCTAAAATGATTGCCAAACAGCAGACAAATATCCTTGAATGAATTTGTAACGCTATACAAGAAAGTGACTGATATTAGCTTCTGTTTAAAGAACAACAAAAACATGCATTCTGCAATGTTACCACAAAGCTTCATTTGGGATCAGGGGTAAATATTAAAATAAACTTTTTGGGAATTCACCTTTTACTTGAGAGTGCAGCTCCTTTACCACATGCTGCACTTGAACGTCTACTTGTTGACGGGTAGATGTCTTTGGAGATTCTGAGCCTGAGTAAAACACAGGCTAGTCTTGGCCATCTACTTGTTGACGGGTAGATGTCTGACTGCAACACAAACAAAATACACAATTTGCGACATTTAATATTTATGAACATTACCCATCATTAAAACATTTAGGTTCAGATAACTTGCTTTAACTTCTAGATTTTGTATATTTTCAATCAAAAATAAAAGAAGCAAACCAAAATGTAAGCAGCAAAAAACTGTTTGGAAGAACTTGGGCATTTCAAGATTTGTTTGATTGTTGCAATTAATTTAGGCAACAGTGATTTGGGGGGATGTCAAATACCTGTGACAATTCTCTTGAGGATTGGTGCTGGTATGAACATTATAATCAGTGAGCACTCTCTTAGATTGAAATTTATCCAGAAAATGAACAACTTGAATTAAATTACCAAAAGCTAAGACTTTGTCTTGATAGTAGTGTTTAAAATGAAGCATCTTTAGAGACTTTCAAAAATCTTTAAAACCCTATTGAAAAAAATACAACCCATCTTTCAACTCTTAAATGATTGCCAAACAGCAGTCAAATGTCTTTGAATGAATTTGTAACGCTACACAAGAAAGTGACTGATATTATCTTCTATTTAATGAACAACAAAAACAAGCATTCTGCAATATTACTACAAAGTTCCACTTGGGACCAGGGGTAAATATTAAAATAGACTTTTTGGGAATTCACCTTTTACTGGAGAGTGCAGCTCCTTTACCACATGCTGAACTTGAACACCTACTTGTTGACGGGTAGATGTCTTTGGAGATTCTGAGCCTGAGTAAAACACAGGCTAGTCTTGGCCATCTACTTGTTGACAGGTAGATGTCTTTGGAGATGCTGAGTCTGAGTGAAACACAGGCTAGTCTTGGCCATCTACTTGTTGACGGGTAGATGTCTTTGGAGATTCTGAGCCTGAGTAAAACACAGGCTAGTCTTGGCCATCTACTTGTTGACGGATAGATGTCTGACTGCAACACAAACAAAATGCACAATTTGGGACATTTAATATTTATGAAGTTCGCTCATCATTAAAACAGTTATGTTCAGATAACTTGCTTTAACTTTCATTTTTTAATATTTTCTATCAAAAAGTAAAAGAAGAAAACCAAATTGGACGCAGAAAAACCTTGTTGGAGGAAGTCATGCATTTCAGGATTATTTTGATTGATTGCAATCAAATTAGGCAACAGTGGTTTGCGGAGATGTCAAATGTCTGTGACAGTTTTCTTGAAGATTGGTGCTGGTATGAACATGAAAATCAGTGAGCACTCTCTCAGAATGAAATTTATCAAGCAAATGACAAACAGAAATTTAAATTACTAAAAGCTTAGACTTTGTCTTGATAGTTGGGTTTAACATGAAGCATCTTTAGAGACTTTCGAAAATCTTTCAAACCCTACAGAAAAAAATACAACCCATCTTTCAACTCTGAAATGATTCCCAAACAGCAGACAAATATCTTTGAATGAATTTGTAACGCTATACAAGAAAGTGACTGATATTAGCTTCTGTTTAAAGAACAACAAAAACACGCATTCTGCAATATTACCATAAAGCTCCATTTGGGACCAGGGGTAAATATTAAAATAAACTTTTTGGGAAGTCACCTTTTACTTGAGAGTGCAGCTCCTTTACCACATGCTGCACTTGAACGTCTACTTGTTGACGGGTAGATGTCTTTGGAGATGCTGAGCCTGAGTGAAACACAGGCTAGTCTTGGCCATCTACTTGTTGACGGGTAGATGTCTTTGGAGATGCTGAGCCTGAGTGAAACACAGGCTAGTCTTGGCCATCTACTTGTTGACGGGTAGATGTCTGACTGCAACACAAACAAAATGCACAATTTGGGACATTTAATATTTATGAACATTACCCATCATTAAAACAGTTAGGATCAGATAACTTGCTTTAACTTCTAGATTTTGTATATTTTCAATCAAAAATAAAAGAAGCAAACCAAAATGTAAGCAGCAAAAAAACTGTTTGGAAGAACTTGGGCATTTCAAGATTTGTTTGATTGTTGCAATTAAATTAGGCAACAGTGATTTGGGGGGATGTCAAATACCTGTGACAATTCTCTTCAGGATTGGTGCTGGTATGAACATTATAATCAGTGAGCACTCTCTTAGAATGAAATTTATCCAGCAAATGAACAACTGAAAATTAAATTACCAAATGCTAAGACTTTGTCTTAATAGTATTGTTTAACACGAAGCATCTTTAGAGACTTTCAAAAATCTTTTAAACCCTACAGAAAAAAATACAACCCATCTTTCAACTCTGAAATGATTGCCAAACAGCAGACAAATATCCTTGAATGAATTGTAATGCTATACAAGAAAGTGACTGATATTAGCTTCTGTTTAAAGAACAACAAAAACACGCATTCTGTAATATTACCATAAAGCTCCATTTGGGACCAGGGGTAAATATTAAAATAAACTTTTTGGGAATTCACCTTTTACTTGAGAGTGCAGCTCCTTTACCACATGCTGCACTTGAACGTCTACTTGTTGACGGGTAGATGTCTTTGGAGATGCCAAGCCTGACAGCAACACAGGCTAGTCTTGGCCATCTACTTGTTGACGGGTAGATGTCTTTGGAGATTCTGAGCCTGAGTAAAACACAGGCTAGTCTTGGCCATCTACTTGTTGACGGGTAGATGTCTGACTGCAACACAAACAAAATACACAATTTGCGACATTTAATATTTATGAACATTACCCATCATTAAAACAGTTAGGTTCAGATAACTTGCTTTAACTTCTAGATTTTGTATATTTTCAATCAAAAATAAAAGAAGCAAACCAAAATGTAAGCAGCAAAAAACTGTTTGGAAGAATTTGGGCATTTCAAGATTTGTTTGATTGTTGCAATTAATTTAGGCAACAGTGATTTGGGGGGATGTCAAATACCTGTGACAATTCTCTTGAGGATTGGTGCTGGTATGAACATTAAAATCAGTGAGCACTCTCTTAGAATGAAATTTATCCAGCAAATGAACAACTGAAATTTAAATTACCAAAAGCTAAGACGCTGTCTTGTTAGTAGTGTTTAACTTGAAGCATCTTTAGAGACTTTCAAAAATCTTTCAAACCCTATAGAAAAAAATACAACCCATCTTTCCACTCTTAAACAGGCATGAGAATGGGTGACGATAAAAAAACAGGAAATCAATTTTTTGGTACATTAATAATCGCGAATTGCACGGCGCAGATACCAGCTGAGTAAGAGGGGGTGGGGTAAAATTGTTTGCTGTGGGTACAATACCTTGATGCTGAGATGCAACTGGCTATTGAAAAAACAATCAGAAAAATCTAACGTAAAAAAATACATGTCCGGATTTTGCGCAACGTCCGGAAAGTGGGCAACGTGATGCCCGGTTGGCGCCGCACTCGGTGTGAGCCCCGCCGCTAGCGGTAGTGGGACCGGGGCCGAGTAAATGGGAGGAAAACACTCAATGAAAAAATGATGAATTCTAACAACGCTAGACGTATCTTCTCTTAAAAAGCTCACAGTAATGATCTTCCAAGTTTGTAATCCATGCATCGGTCACATTTATAAATTTGTAAAATTTGTCTTTACCTGTGATAAGCGTTGTGACCCATTCACCATTAAAATTTACTCTTCAACAACTTTTCAGTATCTTCAAAATAATCTTGAGAGTTTAAAAAACCGTAGCACTTTAGAAAAATATAAGAAAATAATCTGCAAACAATGACGATTCTCCACACACGTGCGTCGGACACACACAGTCTCGAAATTTCTGCCAGGTCATAGGTCAAAACGTAAATTTATCTCCAGCCGTAAAATGCCTTAACCGTATCTGGAAATGGTGCTTTCATTGGAAAGTGTGTACTGACGGCTGGTGGAAGAGGCTAAAATAGAAATCGCGGCCGAATGTACACATTGTTGTCAGTAGACTTAGTAAAGTCTCCATACTTCTGCGTTCGCTGCATCAGCATCAAACGTATTGCAATCAACAGACGAGCCGTATCGTGAAAGAAGCAAGGAATGAGAGAAGTCTACTCATTTCGTCTTGCACGCGGGGGGCGGCCTGCCTGCCAACACCCCGCACGTACCACGGACGGTTATTTTTCACAAACGAGAGACGTCACGCACGTAGAGTACATTATACATTACGATTAACGTTTATAAGGTAACAATTTCTGATTTAAAAAGAGAGATTAGCAAAATACACATGTATACCCCCGAACCTCACCCCCCAAATTTTATATCAAATTCACATTGATCTCGAAGACCACAAATTTGAAAGGAAAAAAAACGGAATTCCGGTCTAAACCGGAAGATTCTCATGCCTGCTTAAATGATTCCCAAACAGCTGACAAATATCTTTGAATGAATTGTAATGCTATACAAGAAAGTGACTGATATTAGCTTCTGTTTAATGAACAACAAAAACACGCATTCTGCAATATTACCACAAAGCTGCATCAGGGGTAAATATTAAAATAAACTTTTTGGGAATTCACCTTTTACTTGAGAGTGCAGCTCTTTTACCACATGCTGCACTTGAACGTCTACTTGTTGACGGGTAGATGTCTTTGGAGATGCTGAGCCTGACTGCAACACAGGCTAGTCTTGGCCATCTACTTGTTGACGGGTAGATGTCTTTGGAGATGCCAAGCCCGACAGCAACACAGGCTATTCTTGAGTGCAGCTCCTTTACCACATGCTGAACTTGAACATCTACTTGTTGACGGGTAGATGTCACTGGAGATGCTAAGCCTGACTGCAACATAAACAAAATGCACAATTTGCCACATTTAGTATTAACGAATATTACCCATCTTTAAAAAAGTTAGGTTCAGATAACTTGGTTTTACAGTTAGATTTGTATTCTATTTTCAATAAAAAATAAAGAGAATCAAAACCAACATTGTAAGCAGCAAAAACACTTTTTTGAGGAACTCTTGTGTGTATAGGGTGGTTCCTCAGTGTGACTGGGCATGTATCTTTATATAGAGTTACTTCTTTTTTCTCAAGACCTGTGAGGTTTGGAGTTATTATGATTAGCTTACAAAATTTTGTTACTTTTAGCTCACCATGACCATACCTCATTGTACCCTCTCCTTGTCTCAGACCACTTCACCTAAATGTCTGTATTCAATTAGTTAAGACATCTTGACTGGGAGGACTGACTACCAAGATTATCCCTGTCAGCTGGAAGTGAAAAGAATATTGTTAAGGGCTTCCTCAAGTAGCATGTCATGGCCGAGCGGTTTAGCGCATCGGACTCAAGTTCTGGTGGCCAAGTCATGAAGGTGTAGGTTCGAATCCCGGTCATGACACTTGTGTCCTTGAGCAAGACACCTAACTATATTTTCTTCTCTTCACACAGGGGTAAACAGGTACCTGTGAGGGCAGAGATGGTTGATGTGATTGATTTAGCTTGGTGCGCTACATACTAGGCAGCACAGGCTGTGTACTCCCCAGGGAGCTAAGATGGTTTAAGGAATGAAATAAATGGCACAGTGACCAGGGGTAAATAATGTTGGAGTGCCATGAGCGTCACTGAGTGACAGAGTTGAGTTGAGCCACTATTATTATTATTATTAAGGCAGCCTGAGGTACAGAGATTGTAGTATTAATTAGTATTAATACTAAGACAATAGAGCTTCACAGCAACAATCCCATTATTTCACTCGTTGATTTTATTTGGGAGATTGTCTTACCTATGACAACTGTTCATCCAAAATATGTCTCAGCCAAACAACAGCTTCATGTGGAAGGCTGTTATCATGAATATCTGGATTCAACAAAGAAGTCTAGATCCCTGTCCAATACCCCTGGTGACCATTTCCATCCTAGCAGGAGGACATCTCAACTGTATGGACGGTTCATCTGATTTACCTTGCCAAAACAAGAGATGGTGGATATCCTGGGCAGCCATCTGAACGAGAAAAACATTCCCTTTTCAAAAAAACAACATACAAACAACCTGTGAAAATGTCATTCAATTGGCCTGTTACATTTTCAAATAATAGTTTCTATCTTGTCACAGATTTAGTGCTTGTTTATATAAATGTAGTAGTGTTTGGAATGCTACAACCAAAATAAACCATAGTGATTTTGGAAGTCTTCAAATGCATTTTTCTCAACTTGTATAGTGCAATGCAACATTTCTTTGGATGATATAATCAGTGAGCTTCTAGAATGAAATGAATAAAGTTTGCTTCTTGATAATTAAAATCCTGTCATTGCTATTTGTTCCTATGGTCAGAGCCTTGGTGACCTTGATGATGTCATCATCAAGGCCCACATTGCTCTGATATTTACGTTGAAAACTGCATAGGCCAAGAGTTGATGTTGTGTTGAATTGTTTGATGGGCGCCGTACTCGCATCTGTCCAAGGGCTCCACTCCAATCTTCTGCAGGAGGGAATGATCTTTTTCACCGGCAAGAACAATCCTATATTTTAACTTTAAAGGGATGGTATACTTTTGGTTATTGGAAGATACATAAATTCAAACATTCCAAGTTTTCAGTTAAGACTTACAATGAATTTTGAATCAAGGTCTACAACCTGTCCACAATGCACACATGAAACACACTTAGAGAATTGTGGGCTCTTTCTAACAGCAAACAGTTTGGGATATGGGGATGTTTATATGCAACACAGTAATTTATTAATGTTTATTGTAGTGCAGCAATAAGTGCTATGGGCTTAGGCGGAAACACTGTTTATGTACTATGACCAGTCAGTGAGTCAGGTAGATATGGGTTCAAGAAGTATTTTTAACAAAGTCATCCAAATCCTCCAGTTGAATTTGAAGAACTCAGGAAGGTTGGGGTTTTAATTATCATCAAAATGTTGTAAGTATTGTCTCAATCTCTGTCCTGGACCATCAAGTCTTTGTCTTGAACTTCACAACATCACTTGCTGGTAGCTCATCTTTGCAAAGCAATTCAAGGCATCGTTCCTGGTCTATGATCTGCAGGATTTGTGGCTGTGTTCCTTTCTGGAGAGTGACTGTGTTCATGTTGTCATTAGGTAGTCCTTCATCCAGGTCTGGACAGTCATACTTCACCGCTCTGGTGGGATGACAGGGTATTCATCAATTCCATCCCTTGCATCACTCTATGCATTATCAGTGTCTGATGTTTACTCCAGGTGAATGCATCTCAGCATTATGTGGATCACTACCAGTCAGCAGCTAAAGGGGATTTCTCCCTCAATATAATAGTCAAACACCATGATTCAATTTAATCAATGTTACAGTTTTATTGACCACTGCAGTACATGGACAAATTAACAGACGAACAATGAGCAAAAGCAAGCATTTTCTGAGTCTTACTGATGTACAACAAAATAAATAACGAAAACTCAACAACAAACATCTTTTGGCAAACAAAATCTGCTGTTAAAATTCTTTTCAAGAAATGCCACTTTTTCAAAACAAAACCACACATTTCAAAAGATTAAAATTGACACAGAATAAAACCAATACACTTTTTGTTGTGGTCACAGCTTTAGGCATATTAACTTTTTTTCCACTCTTCATAATAAATACGTCTAATTGTCCGATTAAAGGATTGGTATTCACGAACAAAATTTTTAAATTAGTATCAGTCTGAAAGCTTAAAGGACATGTGAAATGGGGTTTTCATTCATTACAAATGTAAATTTACCTTTTTCTGTAAAAATGCTCCTTGTAAATATTTCAAAATCAATTTTGAAGATTTTCAAGTACTGACCCCTCTCCTCCAATCAAAGCATTAGTTTGCATAAACATAAACAAACTTGTGACGTAAGGTCGGGAGCTTCTGTTGCCTGTGCATAGCCTGACTGCGCTGCCGCCCTGACGTCTTGTGTGTATTTTGAGTTGATTGGAAGTGTTACCACAGCAAAGTTACAATTAGTAAGAGAGACCACACTTTTTTCCTGACCTTACATCATGTAGACCGCCACACATTCAATTTTTTAATCGACAGATAAACACTCCTTATGAACTCAAACAACAACAAAATCGTTTCACTCACTTTTTATGGAACAAAAGCACACCATGAAAAGAAATTTAGCCTTTTCATTTTGATGGACATCCGCTGTCCTATAATGATTAAAAAGTTCATACCAGTACCAATCTTCCATGGAAATATTTATGTCTAAAATGCTGTCAAAGTCGAGAAAATAGATTTTGAAGACCCTAATTTTGATTTTGGTTGTAGCAATCTAAAAAGTGTGCACGGTTTTTCATTATCTTCTCCTGACTTGGACGGATTGAGCCCAAATTTTCACAGTTTTGCTTTTCCTTGTATATATTGAATCACACAGAGTAAGAGCGGTGCACTATTAGCTTGACCAATCCTATATGTTACCTTTCGATTAGAAATCGAACACAACCAGAAAACAATGTTTGACAAATAGTATCTGGTATTATTTGCTTTCAATAGAATCAATCACAGTTTGAAAAAAACACACATTAGTAGGGCTACACGTTATTATTTGACACAGAATAAATCATTGAGATCGTTGTTTGGGGTGGTCCTTCAATCCTTCATAAACACGGACACATCTGATCCTCTCCCTCCAGTCGGATCGGTCCTCCAAGCAGGAGTTCAGGTCTTCAGTCATGGGGACTCCTGTGTCTCTCTTCAGGACATCAATCTCGGACAGTATCCTCTTGCCTCTGGAGTCATTTCCTTGGGTTGGTTCCCACAAGATGAGGGAGGAATGCTGCCAGTTCAGAATGTCCAAAACTCAAACCTTCAAGTCTCATCCGCCACTCACGAGTCTCGTCCGATACATTTGTTAGGCCGTCAGAGGTGGGTATTCCTCATATGGTCATTTGTCAGTCCATGACACATCCAAGACCATCCTCAGCATACGGGTGTAAGTCCCAGTAGTGAGCCTCCAGGTTTTGGCACAGTACAGAAAGGTTGACTCAACTCATTGACACAGAAATAAAACCAATACACTTATGGGCCAGTTTACTTTAGAACAAATTTAATTCCTTACTCTGACAAGACAACCATTCACAGTTCAAAAACACACATCACAAATAAATTTATGCAAATTGAGACATAGCCTACACTTTTTGGGGTTCTAATGTAAGGATAAAATGTACTTCCTTACAACGGTAAAAAAATGATTAATTTTTCTGGTCTGATGTAGGAGCTAATAAGAAAGGGAAGCTTAACAAGAAAACGCTGTTTGTCTTCTTGACAAATAATATCTAGTGTCATTTGCCTGAAAGAAAAACATTCACAGCTGGACAAAACACACATCAACAAAACACTGACACAGAATAAAACCTATTCACCTGTTGGACCACAGTTTTTCAGGTCAAATTAGAAAACAAGTTAGACAACTTGAATGAGATTTTGGAGGTTTTTTGACTAAAACCAACCAATTCACTTGCTAGGGTTATAGTTGTTTTGGTTTTTTTAGGGGGAGGTCAAATTTACTTCCTTAACCAGTTGGCGCCAGATAACCTGTTTAAACCCAAATGTTTCCCCTGTCTGAAATTGGAAGCCATCTTAAGACACCATTATATTATTTTGGACTACCGGACCAAAGGTTGACCGGTCATTCAACTTCGGAGCAGGCAGAGACCATGCACTTGCCATCTAATGCTTTGATTCACCCACACAAGGACCAAAAAGGGTCATGAATATATTCATACTTTGTGAGGCAGTTTTTGTGTAATCCCCGAATATAGACCTTTATCCTTTTGTTCCAAGAAGGGGATTACGAGGCATCAAGAGGCTTCCACCCATGTTCATTACTGTATTTCGGCTCCATGGAGGTAGGTCAGAGTGAGCCGGCAATTGAGCCATGGTTTAGTGCCACTCAGGGCGTAGCCAGGATTTTTCTCTAGGGGGGGATTGCTTTTCAGTGGGGTGGGGGGCCCAGGTACTATGTTTTTTAATGAATTACATGTATCTACATTTTTATTATGGGGGGGGGCACTGGAAATTTGACCCCCCGCCCCCCACCCCCCTTGGCTACGCCGCTGCCACTCCTAAGCCGTAGGTAATGGCCAATATTTTGCAATTCACGCTGTGTGAATTTGACATTTTCTCAGTCGAGAAACAAAACTGACGATCCAACAAAGAGAATCTTTTATTCTATTGCCATTGTCAAGTCAGGGTTTCTTTGTGCCAGCGGCACCCTCGAAGAAAAGCAATTCCGGCAATTCCACCAAAAGAATCCCACCGGGGGACAGGACAAAAAAAGAAAGATTCCCGGCGACAACTGGTTAAGCTACAAAAAGATTGTACATCATCTAAGTCTTGCTGTACAATCAACTAAAAAAAAGAAACTCAACGAGACAACAGTTTTTGACAAGTTATGTGGTGTTAATTTGCTTGCAAGACAAACATTCACATCAGCTGTACAACACACACCACAATAATAAAACTAATTTGATACAGAAAAAATAAACCAATTTACTTCTTGGGTTCAGTTAATTTTGGGCAACTTTATTTCCTTATACTCCGCACAAGAAGTATCCATATAGTCCACTAAAGTGCAGGCCTCGATCTTAAGAAAAACGGGGGCAGGCCTTTGCTGGCCAAATCAGAGAAATTGTACAAGGGCATGCTGGTCAAGTTGGAAGTGACAGTGCAATATTTCTGAAGGGCATGCTGGCCAACTCGACAGTGCATGAGGCCAATTGCCTCGATAGCCTCGGTTAAGATCAAGGCCTGAAAGTGTACAACAAAAATAAACGATGGAAACTCAACGAGAAAACGCTTGTTTTACATTATGATATATCTGGTGTTTATTTTCCTTCCAGACAACCATTCACAGTTGGACAAAACCCACATCACAAAAACTTACTTCAGACAGAATAAAATCCAATACGTGTGGGTTTGTTTGTTTGTTTTGTTTTTTTGTTTTTGTTTTTTTGGGAGGGGCTTTATATCATTGGGACTAATTTATTACTCTGCATAAAGAATACATTTTGCATTATGCGATTAAATGAATAATGGAAACTCGACAAGAAAACACTTTTTTGACAACTAATAATGAGTTGTTACTTTGCCTTCATGACAACCACTTACTACTGAACAAAACACACCACAAAAACTACAGAATAAAACAAGTTCATTGTTGGGAGTCATAGTTTGGGGGGTCAAATTTATTTTCTTCATCCTTTTTTTGGATGTACAGGGACCGGGGGGGCACACACAGTGCCCCCCCCCCCCTCTGTATTTTCCAAAGTGTTTGACCGATTTTGATGAACTTGCCACAAATTTTCATTTCACTGAGTTCTACATGATGACATGAACAACTTTAAAAAAAACATCACTAGAGGGCATTTTGACTGTTTTTCCCCATTTTGGGTCAAAAATCGTGTTTTCACCATAGCTTCTGTATTTTTTGTCCAAATATTTTGAAACTTGGCAAACTTGTACATTTTAACAGGATCAATGCAATTTGAACCTATATTAGTTACTGGAGTTATCTGTGGGGCATTATAATCCACTAATTTATCCCATTTCTGAGAAAAAATGGCCGCCGCCAAGGGAGAAATAATAAGGCTTGATTGACAAACTTTAATATTTTTGGGGTCTGAAAACTAAGAAAATAGTAGTTGAAAATATTCCTTTTTTAAAAAACTTGATATAATTTGACCCCCTAATTACAAGTTGAAAAAACAAAATCCAATCCAATTACACGGTTACTTGGTTTAACCCTTTTGGCCATTAGGTGACCTCATTCCTTCAATATTCTCTTCATCTATGTCACTCCACACCAAATTGTTTGGATTTTGATAAGATTGGAATGCCTTAACCCAGTGATAAGCAATTGTTTTCTGGGCCTACAGCCCTCAATCCTTCTGAATCCTTCCTTTTTGCAAAGAGGATATATTTGGGAAGGAAAGGGTTAATCGACTGTTTGTTCAGCTACACATTTACATTTTTATGGTTCAGATAATGTCAAAAACTTTACTCGAAAGTGCTGCGAGATGCAAACCACATTGCAATCCTGATTGTACACAACACACAATACACATCCGTGCGACACAAAGCAGTCACATTGTTCCGATAATTTACAGACTGGTAATCTTCGATATCTCGCTACTTTGCTTGCTACATAAATGCAAGAAACGCTAGAGGGCGCTCTCACAACAACACAACAGAATAAGAGAATACGCCCTCTGTTGCTGAAATATAGCGCATTTTGACAAAATGCCTTCACCAAAAACGGGTCTGCACACATGCCCCGGACATTGCTGGTGCACCCACTACTAGCCGCTTACACAGCATAGCAATGTCGTTGCTGGTGCACACGTAAAAGCAGTCGAAAGCACGGTCGGCGGAGCATAGTTCCTCAGATATTGTAGTAGTTTACAATAAAGTAAGCAACGTGTAGGCTTTTTTTGGCTAAATTGATAACACTTACATGTAGGATACCCTGGCTAGACAAAAAAAATTATTTTCCAGTACAATGTAAGATTTTATTGGTTTTGATTTTTCTAGGGTGATATACTATAAGTCAACGTCCAAATGCTGTGATGAACATGCAATGTTTTGACCATAGGCGCTGTCGTCGTGTGAACAATTTTTTTTAACCAACCGTTTTAGAAACCAGTTACATATATTTACAAAAATATTTGTTACCAATATGAAACTACATGATAGCCTAGATGATGTTTGTTTTTCAGAATGTGAATTAAAGCAAATACTCTAACGATCTAGTGGAATTTTGTGCGAGCTGGTCCAGGGGGCTAGTCAAGAAAAAAAAGTTAGCAAAGGGCTGTTTGGGGTCATGACTTACTGGAAAATGCATTTACGAACACTTCACAAGGCTTAGTCAATGATTGATTTCATAAAGACATGAATAAGTTTGCACGTTTCATAATTACCTGAATAAAAATCTTAATTTCTTATGTGTCTGAGCAGTTGGTTGCCTCCAAATTGCATGTAAAAAATGCACTGAGTGACAAAGCCAAAACTTTCTGCCATGGGCCTTTGTAAGCGTCAACTGACAGTTAACTGAAGAAAGTTCTAAAGAAAATTCTGTATGTTGACTTACCTGAGCAACTTCAGGTTGTACCTGTGACATGTTATTCCTTGTCTTTGTGCTTGCACACTGCAAGGATGGACATGTGCAGCAAACAGATGTGTGGTTACAAGCATTTGACGTTGGTTGACACTGCACAAGAAAAAGCCAAACAGTTATTACATACTGAACATACCGGGGCAGGGCCTACATAAAGTGAATAAAACTGTTGTAGATATAGACATAAGTGAGCTGCTGAAAGTTATTTTTATATTTGTTCACTGTTTTCAAAAAAAGAATAAGAACAAAAAAGATTTGTATTCTTTGTAGGATAAAATTAAATGTAAACTGTTTTTCTAAGAGGTGCACCCAAGAAGGGGGTCTCTCACTCTCTCAGGGGACATGTGCCCTTCACAGGGGCCTGCCGTTCTTTTGCGGATGAAGGAGACAAAGAATAAATAAAAAGGAAGGTAAAATTACCTGAAGAGCGTTTAAGACATTTGGAGGACCAGGGAGCGGGGAATGTAGAGGGATTGTCACATCCCACATACCTGATATCTTGTTTTTTTATTTTGACTTGGATGGCCGTACTAGCGCCCCAGGGAAGCATTAGGGTATACGCTTCAATGAAGGCGATTTGCTATGATAGTGATACCCTGTTCAAAAAAAATGCCCAAATGCCCAAGACTCAACAAAATGTAGTGGCGTAGCCAAGGGGTGCCGGGGGGGGGGGGGGGTCACATGCCCCCCATAAAAAAATGTGGATACATGTAATTCATTAAAAACATGGTACCTGGCCCTGCCCCCCCCCCCCCCACTGAAAAGCAATGCCCCCCTGTGCCCCCCTAAAGAAAAAATCAATGTACACGGAAAGTACATTATGTTTGGGATGAGTTGTACAAGTTCCCGTTTTATGATAAGCATAATTTTTACCGGAAATGAACGCAAATATTTAAAAGATATTCAAGGAGCAGTTTAAATTACTGGGAATACATTAATTAATGGACTTTCAGCTTCCAACATCAGGTAAGCAGGTAAAAATATGAGAAAACAACTCTAGTAATTTTGTCTGCTTGTAGAGAAGCTTTATACCAACGCAGGATACCAAGCTACACAGCTGGTATCCTGCATTGACTGCGCAAATCAATATGCATGTCAGGGCATCAGTGAACATTGGCGCTACACACAGCCTGGTATCCTGCGTTGACTGCGCGGAAAACAATATGAAAGTCAGGGCCTCAGCGAACACGCAATCCTCGTAGCGTTTATACACATAAGGAAACAGTCGTTGAGTATCACATTCAAAATGGCGATTCTAACGGCAAATTTGATATATGCGTAAAAGTGGGCTAAAAATCATCGATTTTGAGGACCAAAAATGATCGTGAGTACAATTAACTGAACTTTATTTCACCGTAAATACTTGGAGAAGCCAGTAGGCGATTTTCAAGCAATTCTGTCGAGTCTTTGTCGCAATTTTGACAATTTTGTAACTGATTCAGAAAAAAACCGCTTCGGAGCACTTTCCAAATATACCACGGACTGGGGCACTAGTACGAGAGATAATGTCAAAAATCTCAAAAAAGGAGTACAGCGCCCCAGTTACTGGGTCTATACTGTTTCCTAACGAAAAGGATTGTGTGTTCGCTGTTGCCCTGGCTTGCATATTGTTTTGTGCAGTCAAGACAGTATACCAGTCCATAAGCCAACACGCAATCCACACTATAGAATTTTCCATTGGTCATGATTGGCCGAGCGCACGATTCACATAGCTGGTATCCTGTATTGACTGCGCAAAACAACATGCAAGTCAGGGCATCAGCGAACACGCAATCCATTTTGTTAACAGTAGTTGATGTCACGTAGCAGTAGTAAAACGCAGTTCGTAACGACTGCATTTCTAATTGGCCTAAAAAATCATCGATTTGGCAGACCAAAAAAAATTGTGAGTACAATTAAATGCGTTTTATTTCATCCATGATATATTGAGAAGGCAGTTGGCAATTTTCTAGTAATTCTGTTGAGTCTTTGTCGTAATTTTGACAATATCATATCCGAGTCATAAAAAATCGCTTGGTCACAATTCCCAAATATATCACAGACTGGGGCGCTTGTAGGACCGATAATGTCAGAATCTCAAAAAAGGAGTACAGCGCCCCAGTTACTGAATACTGGGTCTACAGCTGTGGAGTGTCTACGAGTACGAGTACGACCTCCTACCAAACATGCCAAATGGTCTAATTATGAACCAAGCTAATGAACGTCACAGGTCACACAAAGTCTGGGTTAAGTGTTGCTGCCAGGGCCAAGTCTAAAAAGGGACCGGCATTGGTACTTCTTCTATTTATTGGGATACGCGTAATAATACGAACATTGCACATAGCGAGCAACGAAAAACACGGAAACAGACACCGCTTCTGTATGGCGGGTAATTCCGCCACTTTTGAAATACTTCCGCGAAACATTAACATGTTTAAAACTCATAATTTGTTGGTACTCTGAGAAGCTACATTATGCAAGGGTATCAGTTTTAATTTTAAAACAAGAAACATCTAAAGATATATTATTATGCATTGCAATGAAGGTACAATTGCAGTAAATGAAGACAAAAAAATAGAAGTTTACCTTGTCCACTTTTTGAGCCACGCTGCTTGCCTCGTTGAAAATCCAATGTGCGTGCGCAGCAGGTTTAAAATAAAGGACTAACTTGGGCGCCCTCTTGGGATAAACATTCAATTCAAAAGCTTGCGCGTTATGCGCGTGCATGCCGCGGCAGCAACATCTCTTGCAAAAAATTAAAAAACACACAAAGAAAACAGCACTTGATTTGATAGTTTCCAGCACAACATGCACAGTGCATACAGAATTTACACAAATATACTTGTGTAGGGGCCATTTATTCGCTAGTTCACAAAAAATTATTATAAGAGCCAGTCTTTATAACGCGCGTTAATACACACCAAGTGACCAGTATTCGACCAACCAGAGTGCATAAACTCGCCGATGTATTTATCAGACTGAATCGTCAGGTAATAATGTCTAAACACTTTTGTTTTGTTTTTCGTTTGTTGTTTTTGATTACCCCTTACATTAATTCCTTTTATTCATCTATTTATTTAACATTGCTAGACATTAGACAGTTCAGACAGTTTACTACGCTACAGATCAAAGACTCCTAAAATACTGTTATCTGAAATAAACAACAGAATACTTTCAAATCTCTTCAGCTTTTGATGAGAGTAACATTCGTGTTCAATGTTTAGCCCAAGAAAGAGGGCGCCCAACCGGGACTACCTAACCTAGTCCTTTTAAACCTGCGCACGCACATTGGATTTTCAACGAGGCAAGCAGCATGGTTCAAAAAATGGGCAAGGTAAATATATATTTTTTGTCTTCATTTACCGCAGTTGTTCATTCATTGCAATGCATAATATTATAACGTATATTTAGGTGTTTCTTGTTTTAAAATTAAAACTTTTACTATTGCATACTGTAGCTTCTCAGAGTACCAACAAATTATGAGTTTAAACATGTTCATGTTTCACGGAAATATTATTTCGAAAGTGGCGGAATTACCCGCCACACACTACAGTAGGCCTACAGAAGGTGTCTGTTTCCATTTTATTTGTTGCTCGTTTTTGTCGTTGTTATGGGCAATGTTTGTATTATTGCTTGTATCCCAATAAATAGTAGAAGTACCAATGGTCACTTTGTATACTTGACCCGGGCAGCGACATTTAACTCGGACTTTGTGCGCTGGTCCTATGGGCTGGTTCCGCGTACCAGTTAATTTTGCAACTCCGGTTGCCATGTTTGTTGCAATACTGTTTGAATGGGATCTGAGTTACGGTGAGAATTTATCACTTTTTAACAACTTTTAGTTTGCGGAGTGGATTTTCTGGACCCGTGCAACGCTTGATGAGAGTTGAAAGAACACATAGAGCCTAGTTTTGGCGAGATCTGATTTAAAAAAAAAAAACTGTAGCCATGTAAACGTGAAGGGCAGAAAGTTTCGAATAGGATTTTGTACATGTCACTCTATGAGGTTCGTGGAGACGATAGCGGAACGAACCTCATAGTTCTAGGAGTAGGACTCCTCCATTGCATACAAAAACGCAATGGAGTCCAGGTACTCCCTGGCCTGTCATCGCTGAAACTTTGTTCACTTATTCCGTATGTCTGGAATTCCAAGACTGCTGGGTTCAGAGTTGTTACTTTTGGCCTTGGGTAGACCCAGTAACTGGGGCGCTGGACTCCTTTTTAAAAATATTTGACATTGTCGGTCGTACTAGCGCCCCAGAAAAGTATGTGTAAGTTGGTTTGAAAAGCTGTTATGGTGAAGAGGATTTAAAACACCTCTAAAAAAGTGGCCAACATGACAACAAAGACTCAACAGAATTGCTGGAAAATCGTCTACTGGCTTCTCAAAATATCAAAGATGAAATAGAATGCATTTAATTGTACTCACGATCACTTTCTGTCCTCCAAATCGATGATTTTCAGCCCACTAAAACCACTCAAAATGCATCCGTTACAATCGCCATTTTACTATTGATAGTCACGCGATACTTGTAGTGTAGTCAGGGTCTGTATACGTTTGGTAATGGCTCTGAAAATTTATGGCAATAAAAACTTACTTGGTAAGAGTACAGCAGCTTTGGATAGTATAATGAATTTTGAGAAACGTTTCACTTCGAAGTACTGCAGTTATGGAAAAATATGTCACTTTTTATCCCCCAAAATTTGAATCTGAGAAGCGTTATGGCCGTAACACTTCTCAGAATGTGTATTCCAATGATGGATACTTCTTCTGCATGAACACAATCACTCCAGATTTTTGGGCGATATCTCAAAAACGCTGCCACCTTTTGAAAAGAAATTTACACACAGGTCAGTTTTATGGTATATATCTACAATTATATAGCATTAACCCTAACTCCTTTGAGTGATTTACTAGGATCCTTCCTCACTCTAACAAATTCCAACACCGTTCAGTAACTCAACACCCAAACTGTGGTACTCTGATTATGGTGGTATGCCTGAACCCATGTAAAGCATGATCATTTTACTCATGCAGTACCCAGTCCAACAAAATCCAACAAAAGCTGCTGTTAAAGTTTGATGGAATAGGAACTGTTATTGGTTAAGGCAAATTTACGGTTCCAAAAACCAAAGGTATACTTTGCCTTTAAGTAGCATGTGCACCTTTAAAGACTTTGGGTATGCGCAACTGACATGCTGTGACGTATTGTTAGTTAATTCAGTTGTTGTCACAATAGATCCACATCGTGGGTCAGAGTTGGGGCAATAAAATATGTAAAAAACGTACTCTAAGTCTCCATGTCCATTTTGGAACTAGAACACAACGCTACTGTACTTGCAGATGAACTTACTGCTGGAATTTATTTGGAAAAAATTGTGTGACAAAATTAAATGCTTTTTGAGAGTAAATTTTTGTACATAACTTTAACGTAATTTCACTTGTTCTTTGCGAAGTCGTACACACGTTCTCATAATTGGGGATAACAAAATATCTTTTCAATGTTATAATGTAATGGGATCGAGCACCAGCCACAAGATTTGAGTTTGATAACTTGCGATGTCCCTTGGCTTGCTGGGTAAAACAGTCTGGTCCCCATTATATCTAGCAGTTGATCACATCATTATTACAAAGTTGCTAAGGGAACCTGACATAGTGTGGTTGTCGAACCCAAATGCTGTGACTGGTGCTTGATCCCCTTATTATAGTATTAGTAACGCTGAAAAGGTATTTGTTATCCCCAATTATGAGAACGTGTTTACGACTTTTCAAAGAACAAGTGAAATTACGTTGAGCATTTGAGTTGCGTACAAAAATGTTCTCTAGAAAAGCACATGATTTTATTACACAATTATTTTCTTCAAACAAATTCTTGCAGTAAGGTCATCTGCCAGTACAGTAGCAATCAATTGGTAAGTTTTATGATCAGGAACATTGCAGGTCGAAAACCCCAAAGATTGGATTGCAATGGTGTCTAGGGCCAAGGATAAAATGTGGATTGGCCCTATTTATGGGGCTAGTATTTAGGGTGTGACATATCCCCCACGCTCGCCGCACCTGTGAGGGGCACACACCCCCTGAGAGACCCCCATCTTGGGTGCACCTCTTAGAATAATGATTTTATTAATTTTGTGGCAGAAAAACAATCAGTGCTTGCGTCTATTTCTATCTACAAAGAATAAAAATATTTTGAAAGTAAGGATTTGCAGTGACACCATGTGTTTTACATGTATATCTCTTTTGAGTATATGTGGTTTCGAAGGAACCGGTTGACTCAACATTTTAGACAGTATGCTCCGTCTGTTGTCAGGAGACCTTACTTTATTTTATTTCCACCATGCAAACCTTCAAGTCTTAAAAGTGTTGTTTTCTTCTTTTTTTCTGAAAACAGTGAACAAATTTTAATAACTTTCAGCAGACCACTTATGTCTACACAAGACAGTTTTATTCACGTATTTAATATTTTATTTGTTCAGTATGTAATATCTGTTTTGCTTTTTCTTGTGCAGTGTCAACCAACTTCAAATGCTTGTTACCACACATCTGTTTGCCGCACATGTCCATCCTTGCAGTGTGAAGCATGCAAGCACAAAGAGAAAGGAACAGCGTGTCACAGCTACAACATGAAGTTGCTCAGGTAAGTCAACATATAGAATTTTCTTGAGAACTTTCTTCAGTTATTAACGGTCAGTTAATGCTTAGAAAGGCCCTTGGCAAAAAGTTTTGGCTTTGTCACTCTGTGTATTTTTAACACACAATTTGGAGGTAACCAATTACACAGGTGCATAAGAAATTAAGTCTGTGATGAATACCCGGGTACCCGACCGTTATTTCGGGTACCCGGGTCGGTTCCTTTTTCCTGATTGGATTACCCAAAACAAAAATTCGGTCGCACTTTTTTTTTTTCAAAGAAAAAAAAAGGGGGTCTGCAAATGTTACATTGGCAATTAAGGAAAAAAGTTCACTGACGTGGTGTCGGGTCACAGATAAGCGTGGTGTAAGGTTTCACTCACTCTTCACACAGCTGATGTCGGTCCTCTTTTATCTCGAGGAATAATCCAATTCAATAGAGCTGCCTGCTATTGTATTATTTGTTGCGGTAAATTTAAGCAGGCCGCAAATGGCTGGTAGTTCGGAGTCAGACAAGACGCCCGCCCATTAGCTCAACGTGTCAAACATTGACAGCTCGAAGTTGGCTGGTAGCCAATGAAAAGCATCCAAGCACGTGTAAGACTATAATTGGCATTATATAGAAAATCCAGGTCAGCAAGAAATGGTTCACAGTTCACAGTTCACAGTTCACAGGTGGTCAGGTCTGGTGGGCGAGCTGGTGCTGCAATGGATGGACGTCTTATTTTGTTCTATGGGGGTACATTGGGGATGATTTAGTACTTGCTGGATTCCTCACTGGTACCCGGGTACCCGACCGGTATTTATGTCGGGTACACGGCTCTAAAATTACCCGTAGATGCCTTATAAGAAATTAAGATTTTATTCAGGTAATTATGAAACATGCAAACTTCTTAATGTCTTTATGCAATTAAACATTGACTAAGCCTTGTGGAGTGTTTATAAGAACATTTTCCCGAAAGTCATGACCCCAAAACATTGTAATGTAAAGTGCTTTTGCAGGTTTTTGAAATAAATTTGACCCCCCAAACTATGACTCCCAACAATGAGCTTATTTTATTGTGTAGTTTTTGTGATGTGTTTTGTTTAGTAGTAAGTGGTTGTCATGAAGGCAAAGTAACAACTCATTATTAGTTGTCAAAAAAGTGTTTTCTTGTCGAGTTTCCATTATTCATTTAATCACATATATCTGCAAAACTGATTCTTTGTGCAGAGCAATAAAAGCCCCCCAAAATGTGTATTGGTTTTTTTCTGTCTGAAGTAAGTTTTTGTGATGCATGTTTTGTCCAACTGTGAATGGTTGTCTTGAAGGAAAATAAACACCAGATATATCATAATGGCTGCGATACCCACTGTTAATAGGATTCAAACTGCCTCTAGCTGCCGGGCAATCTCAGTAGCCTAGTTGGTGAGACATCTGCTGTAGAATAGTGGGGGTCGTGGGTTCGAATCCAACCTCAGGAATATGTCTGTGAGTCTTTTTTTTCACAGGAAAGTACCAAGTATACAGTGCTTATCACACATCGGTGTATGGGCAAAAAGCAAATAATATTCTTATCCCCGATGCAAGATTAATATCTATCAAGTGTTTTCTTTTTGAGTTTTTCCATCGTTTGTTTTTATTGTACACTTTAATGGACTATGGATACTTCTCATGTGGAGTATAAGGAAATAAATTTTCCCTAAATTAACTGAACCCAAGAAGTAAATTGGTTTATTATTCTGTATCAATTAAGTTGTATTACTATGATGTATGTTGCAGGCCTCGATTTTTGGGAAACGGGGCAGGCCACTTTGGCCTTGCCCCAATCAAAATTCCACAGGGCACCAAGGCCGATCATTTCAAACCTTTAATTTATCTTGATTTACAACCGGTGTGTACATCCCTATTTTCTAGGTCCCATGTATCAATCAAGAGTCTTGTACACCATGTCCATAGAGCCAGTATGAAATAGACATCACCTTTATCATGCTGCAACCATTGGTCACGTTCCTGTATACCAAATGACAATGTTGATAGTAATTCACAGCATAATGGTACCAGTCTTGTTTTGTGGTACCAGTTTTGTAATTGTTACAATGTTTTGAATCATCATGGTGAAGGTGTATTGACTGTTACACAGGCTTGCAAATGCATTTTATCAAAAAAAAGGAAAGTACCAGGTCCAGCAAGATTTTGTACTGTTTTCTCGTTTTCGATGGCACAGCTGAGAAAAAAGCACCTGAAAGAACAAGGAAATCAGCTGATCAGCTGAAAGTGCGAGCATGCCTGATTGCAAAACCAGATGAATTTGTCATGTTTCTTCACTTTATTAACTAGAAAGAACACAATGTATCTGTGTTGTATATCATGCTAGCTTTTTTAAACTAAAAGTCACTGTCTGACAGGTCTTCCTCATCACAGTTAGAGTCTTTGCAAGGAATGTCACTACCAATGTCTGCTTCACTATCACTATCAGAGTCAGAGTCTGTGGAGCAATCACTATCCGAGATGTCTGATGAGCTGGTTGTCATTTTGTGGAGGGGTTTGGTATGTGGCTGTCTGCTTGTGGTGCTATTTTGCCACCATCTGTCAACCACGGACTCAGAAGCAAAGTCTTCTGGCTCTGGTCCCTCAGTAGAAATTTGCAGCAAGGTTTCTATGGTCTTCAGTCCAAGGGTCAGGTGCCCATCTCCTAGAATCCTCTTGACTGCAGAGAATCGTTGCTCTACTTGTGTGCTGGCTATGGGGCACACAAGGAGGATGTGAACCAAGTGGAGAAAATTGGAATACTCTGCTGATTTGTACAGGATCATCTTTTGCCACAACTTATGTCCCGGAAGATGAGTGTGGTTTCTGCTGATGTGTAGTTTAATTTGAGTCCACTCTGAATGAATTTTGTTAATTTCCTAACCCTGTTTGATGAGAAGCGATTGCCCCTGATCATTGCCTTGGTGCCCTTGAAATGTTCTAATAGTCATTTAAAATTTCCTCATAGAACTGCCCTCTACCAAGAAGAAAATGCCTTGGTGCCTTTGCCCCTTTAAGAATGAAGCAATCAGGCCTGTGGTAGGCTTATCTGTACCAACACTTTTCGATTCCCTTTGAAAAAGTAAATAAGAAAATATGTGATAAATACATTTGTTAAAGAAGAAATATAGAAACAATGAGAATGCATTAATTGTAAGGATATGAAATCAAAGCACTTTGTGAGCATTCCTTTGAGGTATCTTTCCAAGGAATGACATTTGTAGGCCTAGAAAATATTTCATTCCTGTCTGCAACTTTGAATCCCTACTTGTAAAATGTAGGCCCCTATATAAACACTTACACAAGCAAACCCTTTGATTTAAATAGAAAAATATGTAGAGTCCCTTTAAAATACTATTATCTAATGAAGAGTCCCTTTAAAATATTATTATCCAATGAAGAGTCTTTAAAATATAATTATCCAATGTAGAGTCCCTTGACTAATTTGACCCCGAAAACTTTGCCCCCAATAAGTGAGTAGGTTCTATTCTGTGTCAGTGTTTTGTTAAGGAAAACATTTTATCCTTTAAGCCCGGTTCATACTTCATGCAAATGTGAATTTGACGCCACAAATTCGCGACGAACAATTCGTTCAACTTAAAATGTGTTTAACTTTTTGTTGCATTCACATTTACATGAACCGGGCTTTACATTAGGACCCCAAAAAGTGCATTAGGTCTCATTCTGTATCAATTTATTTGTGTTGTCTGTTTTTTCCAACTGTTTTTTCCAACAATTAAATTTGTCCTGGAGTAAACTGACCCCAAGAAGTGTATTGTTTTTGTTCTGTGTCAATGAGTTGAGTCAACCTTTCTGTACTGTGCCCAAACCGGGAGGCTCACTACTGGGACTTACACCCCTACGCTGAGGATGGTATTGGATGTGTCATGGACTGACAAATGACCATATGAGGAGTACTCACCTCTGACAGCCCAACAAATGTATCGTACGAGACTCATGAGCGACGGATGAGACTTGAAGGTTTGAGTTTTGGACATTCTGAACTGGCAGCATCTTCCCTCATCTTGTGGGAACCAACCCAAGGAAATGACTCCAGAGGCAAGAGGAGGTTGTCCAAGATTGATGTCTTGAAGAGAGACACAGGAGTCTCCATGACTGAAGACCTGAACTCCTGCTTAAAGGACCGATCCGACTGGAAGGAGAGGATCAGATGTGCCCGAGTTGATGAAGAATTGAAGGACCACCCCATACAACGACCTCAATGATTTATTTTTTGTCAAATAATAACGTGTAGCCCTATATAATGTGTGTTTTGTGAAAGTGTGATTGATTGTATTGAAAGCAAATAATACCAGATACTATTTGTCAAACATTGTTTTCTGTTGAGTTAGATTTCTCATTAATATAATTGAACAGACTAAAACATTTATTGTCAAGAGTGGAAAAGAAACTAATATACCTGAAGCTGTGACCACAACAAAAAGTGTATTGGTTTTATTCTGTATTCAATTTTCGTTTATTGTAATGTGTGTTTTGCAGTTTTAAAAATGGCTTGTCTTAAAAAGAAATTAACAGCAGATTTTGTTGAGTTTTCGTTATTTATTTTGTTGTACATCAGTAAGACTCAGACAGTGCTTGCTTTTGCCCATTGTTTGTTGATTTGTCTGTCTGCTACAGTGGTCAATAAGGAAATAAATGTAACATTGTTTAAATTGAATCCTGGTGTTTGACTGTTTTATATTGAGGGAGAAATTCCCTTTTAGCTGCTAACTTGTAGGACTGGTAGTGATCCACATAATGCTGAGATGCATTCAAGCATTCACCTGGAGTGAACATCAGACACTGATAATGCATAGAGTGATGCAAGGGATGGAGTTGAGGATTACCCTGTATTCCCACCAGAGGCTTGAACTAAGATGGCTTATATCTGTTGTTGGTGTTCCAAGCAACAGATGATGAGACAGGAGTTAAACTGAAGGATTTGCAGACAAGGTCCGAGCTAAAATCAGAAGAACCAAAGATGAGCAGTGTGATGAGACAGCACCAGACTCCTTAAGCCTCTGAAACACAAGAGTCTCGGCACGGCAACAGAATGGGAGATCCATGCATGAAGAAAACACATCCAGATCCTTAGCTTGTGGCTTTTGCAGAGATGGATTATGAGGCTATCCAAGTCTACTTACTCACCAAGGACCATCTAAAGCCACTCAGACCTGTAAGACGGAGAACCTGCAAGGTGTGATGATTGTAGTCTAAGCTGTCTTGTGCATGGTGCCAAATTGTAAAGCTCTTTTTAAAGGGGAAAGCTCTTTTTAATAAAAGGTAAATCTTTATAAATCTAGGCAGTTGAGTTGATGTAGACTTTAGTATAGTAGGTTGTAACTGGCAAGAGAACTTACTATGTTAGTTTATTTTATCTTCCAGCACGCGCTAATCATCCAGTCAGATTGCTCGACAGCTGCGGTTTACAGAGCCATAAACAACGGCTGCAATTTTATATCCAATAGTGCTTAATTACTGTTCGAGCGCACATACGCGCTCGTGCAAGAGATGATCACACTTAAGTCAGCTGGTAGATAAATTTGTTTTCACACGCGCGCTCGTGGAATACGGAAAATATAGCGCGTAAGGATATGGCCTCGTTTTATATGGTTTTGCAGAAGCGCTATATTTTTCTGTATTTTACTTGCGCTTGTGTGATAACTAATATTATTCAAACTTTATTTTACCCAACACTGATGTGTGACAAGCACTGTATACTTACTGCATTAAAGTAGGACCAAAGTTAATGCCTCTTGTTGCTGTAAGCAAAAAAAATCAGCACTTTTTTTTTAAGTCCGCATTTAACCATAGCTAGTTTTGCAGGTAGCAAGGAATTTTGCTCAAGCCTAATAAAAATTTTTAGGGCTGCGCCGTAATTCTTTTTTAAATAACTGTAAGCACAGAATTCTGTGGTAAGCAAAGCCTGAAATTGGGTCTTGATGTGTTAACCACTAGACCAACAAGCTTGCCCAGTCCTATTTTTGTGTATTTCTCAGGATGTTAAGAACCAAAACATACTTAATTTCATGCCAAGTATGACATGGTTAAAAAAATGATTTATTTTTCAGCACTCGCCTTTAAAAGACCTATTTTCTGTGAGATACTTTGCAGGTTGTCATCTCTCAGTGTAGTCATTGTGTGGTCAGTGTAGTCAATGCCGGAGCTGCCCTCTGAGCAACAGATGTACCCTCCTAACCCTACCATCACATGACAGAGAAACAGTGCAATGATGTGAAACAAGCCATGGCAATTTTGACTCGTGATGGATGGTGAAGAAGTTTGATTGTCCTCTATTTTATACAGAGTATGAATGAAAGACTTCATTGCAAGATTCAAGTTTAAAGTTTGAAGGAAAATTGATGGCAGCACTGCAGCTAGTGTCCAAACATGTGTTAACATGACATGGAATGACCACATGTCTTCCAAATGAAATTCAATATGTTTTAAATGTTTCTTAAACCCATATCTACCTTACTCACTGACTGGTCATAGTACATAAACACTATTTCTACCTAAGCCCATAGCACTTATTGCTGCATTACAATCAACATTAACATTACTGCGATGCAAATAAACATCCCCATATCCCAAACTGTTTGCTTTTGGAATAAGCTCACAATTCTCAAAATGTGTTTCATGTGTGCATTGTGGACAGATTGTAAACCTTCATTTAAAATTCAGGCATTTATGTATTCTTTCAATAATTTATGCATTCTTCCAATAATCAAAAATATACCATCCCTTTTTAAAGTTAAAATGCAGGATTGTTCTTGCCGGTGAAAAAGGTCATTCCCTCCTGCAGAAGATTAGTGTGGAGCCCTTGGACAGATGCGAGTACGGCGCCCATCAAACAATTCAGCACAACATCAACTCTTGGCCTATACAGTTTTCAACGTAAATATCAGAGCTATGTGGGCCTTGATGATGACATCATCAAGGTCACCAAGGCTCTGACCATAGGAACAAATAGCAATGACAGGATTTTAATCATCAAGAAGCAAACTTTATCCATTTCATTCTAGAAGCTCACTGATTATATCATCCACAGAAATGTTGCATTTCACTCTGAAAGTTGAGAAAAATGCATTTGAAGACTTTCAAAACCACTACCGGTTATGGTTCATTTTGGTTGTAGCAGTCCAAACAGTACTACATTTATATCAACAAGCACTAAATCTGTGACAAGATAGAATCTATTATTTGAAAATGTAACAGGCCAATTGAATGACATTTTCACAGGTTGTTTGTGTGTTGTTTTTTTGAAAAGGGAATGTTTTTCTCTTTCAGATGGCTGCCCAGGATATCCACCACCTCTTGTTTTTGCAAGGTAAATTAGATGAACCATCCATACAGTTGAGATGTCCTCCTGCTACCAGGGGCATTGGACAGGGATCTAGACTTCTTTGTGGAATCCAGATATTCATGATAACAGCCTTCCACTTGAGACATTCTGGATGTGCAGTTGTCATAGGTAAGACAATCTCACAAATAAAATCAGTGAGTGAAACAATGGGATTGTTGCTGTTAAGGCTGGTTTATAGTCGGTCGCGCGACAGTCCCGCGACAGTAAAATTGACGCACAACGCGGTTTATAGTTCACGCTGACGCCTCAGCAACTATAGACTGCAATGAAAAGGCTCAGCATCCAGCGATCACAGTGTCGAGCGATTATCATCGCGCGACAAGCTATAAACCAGCCGTTAAGCTCTATTCTCTTAGTATCAATACTCAACAGGTGTTTTTAAATCTCTGCTTCTTCTCAGGCTGCCATGAGGATGCCTAATACAATTTTCCTTTTCTCCTTCAGCTGGTGGTCAGCCCTCACAGTCAAGATGTCGTAACTAATTGAACACAGACATTTAGGTGAAGTGGTCTGAGACAGGGAGAGGATGCAGTGAGATGTGATCATGGTGAGCTAAAAGTAGCACAATTTACAAACCTGTAGCTAATCGTAATAACAATTCCAAACCTCACAGGTCTTGAGATGAAAGAAGTAACTGTAGATAAAGAGACGTGAGCAGTCACACTGGGGAAACACCCTATACACACACTAAGAGTGCTGAGGGCTCGTCAAACTTGCTTTTTTTCAGGTAGCCCTTCAAGAGGCTAATAAAAAATGATATAAAGGAACCTGCTTGTGTGAAACTGCTACATTCTCATGAAAATATTTGAAAAAAATCACTCCGGTTTTTCAAATTGTTTGCAGGCTTTTTATCTACTGCTGACTGGAGGTAAGTCAGTGAAAACACAATTGTGCAAAGCTTGATGTATTCAAAAATAAGAGTCCAGTGCTCTGCTAGACTGCTCAGCCATGATATATTGTAAATCTAGTTTCATTTTCTGGAAGGTTAAATGTTCTATTTGCCCTACATATAGTTTCCAATTACACAGAACCTGAACACAAAAACAGTTTTTTTTTTTATTTAACAGATGGTTGGTTTTGAGTCTTTATCGCGACATTGTTGTATGATTCTTTGCAGGTGATAAGTGGACCATCTTCAGGGACTGGAATGTGGCAATTTCTTTTCATGTCGATTTACAATTTATTCACATATGTTTGTATGTTGTTTAGCAATGATTTTAGAGTTGAAAGTCTGGGTAGGTTTTTTTTATGTATGGGTATTAAAGATTTTGAGAAACTCTTTGAGGATGCTTCATGGTAAACACAAATATCAAGACAAAGCTTTTAGCTTTGGGCAATTTAAATTTAGCAAGTCATCTGCTAGATTTGTTTCATTCTGAGAGCTCACTAATAAATCAAGTTCATACTGTCTCCAATCCTCAGGAAAACTGTTTTAGGAATTGCACAACCACAAACATTTCTTTGTTTCGATTGCAACAACCAAAACAATGCAACAACATTGCAACAGTCAAATTAATCTCGATATGTAATAGTTACTCCAAACATTTTGTGCTGGTTTTCTTCATTTAGTTTTGACAGTGTAGACAAAATCCTAAGATCAAAAAAGTTAGCTGAAACTGTTTTAATGATGAGTAATAATTGAACACTAAATGTTGCCAATTGTGCGATTTGTTTTTGTTGCAGAAAGATTTGCCATCTCCAAATATCTACACGTCAACAAGTAGATGTCCAAGACCAGCGTATCGTAACGATGCTGCACTACCAGTAAAAGGTGTGAATTCCATCAAAGTAAATTTACAAAATTTACCCCCAACACCTATCGGTACAAAGTCTTAGCTTTTGCCAGTTTAAATTTTGGTATGTCATTTGCTGGATACGTTTCATTCTGAGAAAGTGTTAGCTGATGATAAAGTTGATACCAGCACCAATCCACAAGAAAACTGTCACAGTCATTTGACACCCCCAAAGAAAGTCACAATTGCTTAATCAAAATAACCATGAAATGCATGAGTTCCTCCAGACATTTTTTTTCTGCCTTTAGTGGTAGTTTTTTTAATTTTTTTTTATTCAAAAGATACTAGCTGTCACAAATTGTGCATTTGGTTTGTATTGCAGTCAGGCTCAGCAAGTCTCCAAAGACATCTACCCATCAACAAGTATTTTCTCTGTAGGGTTTTAAAGATTTTGGAAAGTACCTAAAGATGCTTCATGACAAGACAAATTCTTAGGTTTTGGTAACAAGCACCAATCCTCAAGAGAACTGTCACAGGCATTTGAACAATCACAATAATCCTGAAATGCATGAGTTCCTCCAAACAGTTTTTTTTACTGCTTACAGTTTGGTTTTCTTCTGTTGTTTTTGACTGAAAATGTGAACAATCTGAAAGCAAAAGGAAGTTATCTGAACCTAACTGTTTTAATGATAATTTTGCAAAATTGTGCATTTTGTTTGTGTTGCAGTCAGGCTCAGCATCTCAAATGACATCTACCCGTCAACAAGTAGATGTTCAAGTTCAGCATGCGGTAAAGGAGCTGCACTCTGCAGTGAAAGGTGAATTCCCAAAAATTACACTTTAATATTTACCCCCATCATTTGGTGGATAAGTTTCATTCTGAGAGAGTGCTCAATGTTTATAATGTTCCTACAAGAACCAATCCTCAACAGAACTGTCACAGGTATTTGACATCCCCCTAAATCACTGTTGCCTAATTTAATTGCAACAATCAAAATAATCCTGAAACGCATGAGTTCCTCCAAACAGTTTTTTTACTGCTTACAATTTGGTTTTCTTGTTTTATTTTTGATTGTTAATATGAACAATCTGAAAGTAAAAGCAAGTTATTTGAACCTAACTTTTTGATTGATGGGTATTTTTCTTAAGTATTAAATGTCGCAAATTGAGCATTTTGTTTGTGTTGCAGTCAGGCTCAGCTCAGCATCTCCAATTACATCTACGTGCAACAAGTAGATGTTTAAGTTCAGCATGTGGTAAAGGAGCTGCCTTCTCCAGAACAAAGGTGAATTCCCCAAAAGTATACTTTAATATTTACCCCCGTCATTTGATGGATAAGTTTCATTCTGAGAGAGTGCTCAATGTTTATAATGTTTCTACAAGAACCAATCCTAAAGAGAACTTTCACAGGTATTTGACATCCCCCAACCACTGTTGCCTATAATTTAATTGCAGCAATCAAAATAATCCTGAAATGCATGAGTTCCCCCCAAACAGTTTTTCACTACTTACAATTTGGTTTTCTTTTTTTATTTTTGATTGAAAATATAAACAATCTGAAAGTAAAAGCAAGTTATCTGAACCTAACTTTTTGATTGATGGGTATTTTTTGTAAGTATTAAATGTCGCAAATTGTGCATTTTGTTTGTGTTTCACTCAGGCTCAGAATCTCCAAAGACATCTACCCGTCAACAAGTAGATGTTCAAAATCAGCATGTGGTAAAGGAGCTGCATTATCCAGTAAAAGGTGAATTCCCCAAAAGTACATTTCAATATTTACCCCCGTCATTTGATGGATAAGTTTCATTCTGAGAGAGTGCTCAATGTTTATAATGTTCCTACAAGAACAAATCCTCAACAGAACTGTCACAGGTATTTGACATCCCCCTAAATCACTGTGGCCTAATTTAATTGCAACAATCAAAATAATCCTGAAACGCATGAGTTCCTCCAAACAGTTTTTTTACTGCTTACAATTTGGTTTTCTTGTTTTATTTTTGATTGAAAATATGAAAAATCTGAAAATAAAAAGCAAGTTATCTGAACCTAACTTTTTGATTGATGGGTATTTTTCTTAAGTATTAAATGTCGCAAATTGTGCATTTTGTTTGTGTTGCATTCAGACATCTACCCGTCAACAAGTAGATGTTCATGTTCAGCATGTGGTAAAGGAGCTGCTCTCTCCAGTAAAAGGTGAATTCCTGAAAGGCATGCTTTAATATTTACCCCTGGTTCCAAATGGAAATTTTTAGTAATATTGCAGAACGTATGTTAACATCAGTCACTTTCTTGTAGCATTACAGTTCATTCAAAGATATTTGTCTGCTGTTTGGGTATCATTTAAGAGTTGAAAGATAGGTTGTATTGTTCTGTAGGATTTTAAAGATTTGGGAAAGTCCCTAAAGATGCTTCTTGTTAAACACTACTATCAAGACAAAGTCTTAGCTTTTAGGTAATTTAAATTTCAGTAGTTCATTTGCTGGATAAATTTCATTTTGAGAGAGTGCGCACCGATTATAATTTTCATACCAGCACCAATCCTCAAGAGAACTGTCACAGACATTTGACATCCTTAAAAATTACCTTTTATTATTTTGGTTGCATCAATCAAAATAATCAAAAAAATGCAAGAGTTCCTCCAAACAGTTTTTGGCTGCTTCCAGTCTTGATGTTCTTCACTTACTTTTGATTGAAAGTATACCAATTAATCCAAAAGAAAAAGCAAGTTATCTGAACCTTACTGTTTTAATGATGGGTAATGTTTTTAAATGCTAAATGTCGCAAATTGTGAATTTTGTTTGTGTTGCAGTCAGGCTCAGCATCTCCAAAGACATCTACCCGTCAACAAGTAGATGTTATAAGATATAGGAACTGCACTCTCCATGTATGTATCTTGTTCAAAACATTGTGAAGCTGTAAGTTATGTAGTGGTAATTATTGGGAAATCATGTGACCTATTAAGATTAAAACCACATACATGTACTCGATTGGTTCTTGTTTAAATTTTGTCACTGCAGAAATAATGTCCTCTTTAAGAAAACCAGGTGTTTTGATTACCAGAGTATTTGAGCACTTGTAGTGAAGGCAACAATAAAAACACTTCATTTTAAGCAAAATTTTTTGCCCCTTTTTGCAGCTTTGAAAAGGTACATCAATCAATGTAATGCTTTTAAAAGTGATGATTGATTGGACAAATAGTAAAATGGTTTTAACCATGCCCTAATTATTACAATCTCCTGATCAGGAGACGAAGAGATCATTACTGTCCCTAAAAAGATAACAGAAAGAAGACAAAACTGTTAGTAGCTTCAAAAACAAAATTCTTGTTAAAGTGTCTCACAGAGTACTACGGGCTACTTCTGACAGAAATGAAGGACAAGAAATGGTCACAAAATTAAGTACAAAAAAAGATGGAAAAAACTAATACCATCCATCACTTGGGGAGGGGGTCCTCACCAGTTTTTAAACACCCCTGGAAGAAATTTTGCACATTGCAACTGTTTGTTTGAGTACAGTTTTTTATCTTTAAACTTGACCTTTCAGAGCCAGAGATGTAGCTAATAGTTCCCTGAAGTCAAGTGCAAAGGGAATCACCTCTGTTAACATCTTGAAGGCTACAGGATATAAAGGAGAGCTACGCGTATGTAAACATCAAGATCATCAAGACATCCTAGCAGTTCATCTAGCAATCATGAATGAACAACCAAGCAATTTGTTGTCTTCAACACTGTAAGATATTGTAGATGTGTTAGTTTGAAGTTCTGATTATTTGTGTTATCGTCGTATAGTGGGCTGTTTTTGCAGCACTATACAGTTAACATCTTGTAAACAAGTACACCATTGCAAGCAAGCACATAGACGATTTATGAGCTATGAAATTGGAGATCTTAGAGCCATGGTGGTGCGATGATTCGATTGGTGGTGCGGAGATTCGATCGATGGTGCGGAGATTCGATTGGTGGTACGGAGATTCGATTGGTGGTGCGGAGATTCGATTGGTTGTGCAGAATTTGATTGGTGGTGCGGAGATTCGATTGGTTGTGCGGAGATTCGATTGGTTGTGCGGAGATTCGATTGGTGGTGCGGAGATTCGATTGGTGGGGCGGAGATTCGATTGGTGGGGCGGAGATTCGATTGGTGGGGCTAAGATTCGATTGGTGGTGCGGAGATTCGATTGGTGGTGCGGAGATTCAATTGGTGGTGCGGAGATTCGAGTGGTGGTGCAGAGATTCGATTGGTGGTGCGGAGATTCGATTGGTGGTGCCGAGATTCGATTGGTGGTGCAGAGATTCGATTGGTGGTGCGGAGATTCGATTGGTGGTGCGGAGATTCGATTGGTGGTTCAGAAATTCGATTGGTGGTTCAGAGATTCAATTGGTGGTTCGGAGATTCGATTGGTTGTGCGGAGATTTGATTGGTGGTGCGGAGATTCGATTGGGGGTTCAGAGATTTTATTCGGAAACGATTATGACGATGCTAGAAAGCGTGTGGGGCTGGTATCCTGGGACCTGCTCGTGGTGGCCCTGTCTTTGACTAACCTGATGAGGATGATATTGGCAAAATTTAGAACTGACTGAATTAAAATGCTTGCAATGGTGTACTTATAAAGTATTTTTTATTTGTAATTATAAGATTATGTTTCCAATTTGAGATGACTGTTGATCAATCATCTAAGATTCCTAAGCAAGTACAGAAACGAGGCTGCTGCTGTGAGTAGAATCAAGCAGACATAAAGTCATCGTGCGTTGAAATCATTGCGGCCAATATCAGAGTTATGTTTTTGATATTTGTATGTTGTTTGGCAATCATTTAAGAGTTGACAGGCTGGGTTGTGTTTTTTTCTGTAGGTTTTTAAACATTTGGGAAAGTCCCTTAAGATGCTTTCATGTTAAACACAACTATCCAGACAAAGTATAAGCTTTTGGCGATATAAATTTCAGCTTGTCATCTCCTGGATAAGTTTTATTGGAGAGAGTGTTCACTGAATTTAATGTTCATACCAGCACCAATCCTCAAGAGAACTGTCACAGGCATTTGACATCCCTAAATTACTGTTGGCTAATTTAATTGCAACATTCAAAGTAATCATGAAATGCTTGAGTTCCTCAAAACAGTGTTTTTGCTGCTTACAATGTTGGTTATTTCTTTTTTGGGGTGGTTGAAAGTATTTAAAAAAAATGTAAAAGCAAGAAGGTAAAAGCAAGTTATCTGAACCTTACTGTTGTAATGATGGGTGATGTTTGTTAATTGTTGCAAATTATGCATTTTGTTTCAGGTTTAACATCTCCAAAGACATCTACCCGTCAACAAGTAGATGGCCAAGACCAGCCAGTGATAAAGGAGCTGCACTCTCCAGTAAAAGGTGAATTCCCACAAAGTATAGTTTTAATATAATATGGGCGTTGTTTGGCAATCATTTAATAACTGGCAGGCCGATTTGTGCGAGCTTACTGATTATAATGCTCAAGAGAGCTGTCGCAGGAAGTTGACATCCCTGCAATCACTGTTGTTTATTTTTATCGCAACAATCAAAATTCTGAAATGCATGAGTTTTTCCAACAGTTTTTTGGCTGCATACAATGTTGTTTTTCTTCTCTTAATTTTGATTGAAAGTATAACAAAGCATCTGAAGGTAAAAGAAAGTTATCTGAACCGAACTTGTTTACTGATGGATCATGTTAATTAAACACTTATTGTTGAAAATTGCGCATTTTGTTTGTGTTGCAGTCAGGCTTAGCATCTCCAAAGACATCTACCCGTCAACAAGTAGATGGCCAAGACCAGCCGTTGATAAAGGAGCTGCACTCTCAAGTAAAAGGTGAATTCCCCCCAAAATAAACTTTTAATCAGTGCATATTGTTTGGCAATTAGTTATTGCTTATTTTAAACTCAACTTTCAAAACCAATTATTAGCTGTTGGTAGTTTAAATTTTGCACTTCATTTGCTAAATAAGTTTCATTCTGAAAGAGAGCTAACTGATGATAAGGTTTAACCGGCACCAATCTTCAAGAGAACTGTCACAGGCATTTGACATCCCCCCAAAAATCATTTTTCCTCCAACAGTTTTTTGCTGCTTACACTGTTAGTTTTCTTCACTTTTTTGGATTGAAAGTATTTAAAAAAAAAAAAAAAACGAAGGTAAAAGCAAGTTATCTAAAGCCAACTGTTTTACTAATGGATAATGTTATTTAAACACTTATTGGTGACAATTGTGTGATTTGTTTGTGTCGCAGTCAGGCTTAGCATCTCCAAAGAGATCTACACGTACATAAGTAGATGTCCAAGATTAGTGTAATATCCAAGACTAGCGTAATGTCCAAGATTAGCCTAATGTCCAAGATTAATAATAATACTACGTAGTTCTTATATAGCGCTTTATCACTCCCGATGGGTGTCCCAAAGCCTTCAGCATTTTTTCCTGCAAGGTATGCAGAGTTATGATTTGAAGTATGAGACTTATTCCTTTACATAGCACCATGTAACAGTTTACAAGGTGCTGTGGCACAATCTGCAGCCAATCAAACCAGAAAAAACACCAGGGCGAACCCCCTTCTCTTTGAGATAAGTGCACTGGGTTCTTTTACGTGCATTACATAACACACAGGACCTACGGCTTTACGTCCCATCCGAAGGATGCAGCAATAATGGTTAAGTGTCTTGCTTAAGGACACAAGTGTCACGACCGGGACTCGAACTCACACTCTGCTGATCAGAAACACCAGAGCTCAAGTCCAGTGTTCTTATCTGCTCGGCCACGAAATGCCACTAAAGATTAGCCTAATGTCCAAGATTAACCGAATGCCCAAGATTAGCCTAATGTCCAAAATTAGCCTAATGTCCAAGATTAGCCCAATGTCAAAGATTAGCCTAAGATATAGAAGCTACACTCCCTGAATAGATAATAGAAAAAACGGGAATAAGTTTCAAACACAAATTACTAGTTAAACTTTCTCACAGAGTACTACTGTCTCCTTTTTACAACATCAGGGTAAGGAAAAAAGGTTAGAAAATCAAGTAAAAAAATAATGATGACTTATCACACTGTAAAAAATAAGATTAAAATTATAAATGATAAATGATACCATCCATCACTTTGGGAGGGGGTCCTCACCAGTTTTTAATCACCCCTGCAAGAAATTTTGCACATTGCAATTGTTTGTTTGCATACAATTTCTTATCTGTAAACTTGACCTTTCAGAGCCAGAGATGTAGCTAATAGTTCCCTGAAGTCAAGTGCAAAGAGAATCACCTCTGTTAACATCTTGAAGGCCACAGGGTATAAAGGAGAGCTACGTGTATGTAAACATCAAGATCATCCAAACATCCTAGCAGTTCATCTAGCAATCATGAATGAACAACCAAGCAATTTGTTGTCTTCAACTGTAAGATATTGTAGATGTGTTAGTTTGATGTTCTGATAGTTTGTTTATCGTCGTATAGTGGGCTGTTTTTGCAGCACTATACAGTAAATATCTTGTAAATAAGTACACCATTGCAAGCAAGCACATACGCGTTTTTGAGCTGAAAAATTGGAGATCTTAGAGCCATGGTAGTGCGGAGATTCGATTGGTGGTGCGGAGATTCGATTGGTGGTGCGGAGATTCGATTGGTGGTGCGGAGATTCGATTGTTAGTGCGGAGATACGATTGGTGGTGCGGAGATACGATTGGTGGTGCGGAGATTCGATTCGGAAACGATGGTGGTAAACACGGAAAATTCCGAATATATAAAGGGACCTGGACACGTGCACGTGGCATGTGTGGTCCTACTGCCGGCCAGGGTGACAGCTGGTTGTTGATCTTAAAGATGCATCAGGCTGCACCATCGTAAGGAGCATGGTACTGGTGTGATCACAAATGGTTGGCAAACGGCAGTAGTCCCGAGTCTTGGCCGTGGGGCTTTGGGACCGCGTTACTACAGCTAGGGGACTGCCTCGGGGTTCCGCCTTGGGGTGGCGGACCGGACCCTGCCGAAAGGTGGGTGAAATGGCTCTGACGATGCTAGAAAGCGTGTGGGGCTGGTATCCTGGGACCTGCTCGTGGTGGCCCTGCTTTAGACTAACCTGACCAGGATGATATTGGCAAAATTTAAAACTGACTGAATTAAATTGCTTGCAATGGTGTACTTATAAAATATTTGTGCTATTACTATTTGTGATGTTGAACATTTGTGATGTTGGTGATAAACTGTAAGGCCTAAAAAAAATTGTTGAGTTGCCCTCCCCTGAAAATATTTGAAGGGGTTGGTCGGTCGGGAAATCACGCATTGGGAATGTTGTTTACACATTTATATCGGTTCACCTCCCTGCACAAACACACGTAAAATTATCAACCTTTTGCAGGTTTTAATGTAGAATCGATGTTTTAATCGTTTATTTGTGAAAATTGGTTTGATTTCAGGGATATTACATGCAAACAATTGGTAAGTTTCACAAAAAAGTTACAAAAAAAAGTTGGGGGGAAAAAAAAAAAAAAAAAAAACGACCGAAGATTTCAACACTTTTGGGTCGGTCGGGGGAGGGCAACTCAACAATTTTTTTTAAGGCCTAACTTTGATATGATTTTTTGCCCCAAAATTAGTAGACTATGGTTTTATTTTTTGGTAAAATAAATGTGAATGTGTTATGTACAGAAGCGAGGCTGCTGCTCTTGTATTAGAGTGCGAGACGGGCGGACACGAAGTTGCGCGTTGTAGATATTGCGGTCAATATCAGAGTTTTTGTCTTGTATAGAAAGAGGATGTTATTGTTTGTCTACAAGACCTGTGAAAATGCACTAGAATGTATTATTCTGATTTTGCTTTTCGGCATAATTCACAGACAAATGTAGATGTTACAAAGTAACAAGAGTAAAGTATATACATTTAAAAATAAATAAATAAAGGTAAAAAAAAATATAACATGAGAAGGCTAGACTGAGAAGGGAAATGACTTTCCTGTAACCAAAAAACTACAAAATTGGGGATCAAACAAGTAATTTATAATGATAGAATACATATTTATAAACTAATGATGGTATTTATGATGATTTCTACATAGGGCTTTGTTGACAAAACAAGTAATTCTGATTTATCTATTAAAATTCAATTAAATGTCATCATTTACATCTGGAAAAAAACTTTGATTTGATCAAAATGACTAGAAACAAAAGGCCACATTACAAGTAGCTTATTCGAATATTAATCAGAAAATAAATTAAAATAAATTAAACTTTGATGATAAATCATGATAAAATATTTCCATTTCAATTCACACATTCATCTATTAACAAATATATGTCCTCATAACAAAGAATGTCACAATTCTAATTGAAGTAATATTAGTTTATATCTATGTTATGTTTGTTTATATCAATTCATTAAATTGATAATAAATAAATGATCAAGGTAATGTAGTGTCTCCTACTAACATTCCATAACTAAATTAGGTTTTGAATTACAATTCTTGGCCTAAATGTTATTTAAATGCATTTGACATTTAACATAGCTTACAATGATTTTTTTTCTGAATATTTTATCCCCGAATACATAAATGCTAAATCTAAAACAAGTTCTATATTTTTAATTATTAACTTTTAACAAATCCTTTCATTGTGTTAAGTTGAATGCAACTGATGACATTGTTAAATATGGAAAAATTGACTAACATTTATATGACAAAATTAAAAAACATGTATCAATTAAATCGACATTAATCTAACTCTAAGAAGTATGCCTATATCTTTCAAATTTGAATAACTATACATTTTACAATACTAACTACAATGAAGTTTGTAAGAACTAACCTAAACATGTTGATGTTAAAATAACAATGATAAACTATAAGCTGACACCAAACTGTCAATTGTATGCAAGATAAGTGGTTAAGGTTTTCTCTTTTTTAAAAAGAATTTATTATGATTATTATTTTACATAATGTTCATCCATTGAAATTACTTTTATGGGTAACATGTTATTTTATGCATCACTAACAAGAATTTGAAACTTTGTCCTAGTTAACAAAGACAGTCTCGAGTGTGAGTCGGGCGGACATAAAGTCATCGCGCGTTGAAGATATTGCGACCAATATCAACATTTTTCGTTGAGTGTAACAAATTTAGATGATTTGTAGTTAGGCTTTGTTGACAACAAGTCTGTTCTTCAAAACAACTTACTAGAATTAACTTTTTAAAATGAAATCAAATTTCACCGCTAACATCTGAAAATGAATAACTTATGGTCTGATTGTAATTACTAAACAAATGAGGATATTACAAAGTAGCATATAGGTATTTTAATCAGTAGAGAAAATGACAATTTTTAACTTATAGTTTACAAGTATGTCATTTGTCTAATTATAGTTTATAAATTTGACAATATGTGGTGAAGGTTCTGCTACTAACATTCAACATAAAATTCATAGTTTATGAAATTCATAAATGTTATTTAAATGCATTAGACATTTATCATATTATACATCAGGTGTTTTTTTATATTTAATCCCCAAATATATAACTGCTAAAGCTTAACCAAGTAATATAATTTTATTTATATTTAAATTGTGTTACTTATGTTAAATGCAAATGATGAAATTAATTATTGTCAAATTGGTTAGCATTTATGTGAGAAAAAAAATTAAAACAAAATAAAAATCAGTTAAAACAACAACATGAATATAACTCTAAGAAGCCAGAGTTTCAAATTTGAATAACTATACATTTTGCAATACTAACTGCAACGAAGTGGGATTTTAAGAACTAACTTAAACATATCAATGTTAAAAATACTGAAAAACTGTAGGATAGCACCAAACTGTTTTTGCGTTTTTAAAACTATATGTAGTTTTTCATTTATGTAATGTTCATCCAATGAAATCACTTGACGGGGTAACAGGTGAGACAAACGTAAATGATGTTGGGAATTGGGGTCCACTTTAAGGCCTATGAAGACTGCCCAATTTTATTACATACAGTGAAATTAATAGTTGTTAATTATGTTATTGATTATAATTATTTGAAAAGGTTACAAAACTTTTTCAGGGGGGGGGGGGGTTAAGCCTTCTTACATATCCAGGCCTACATGTAGATTAAAACTTTCTTGATAATTATGATTACTAATACACAGAAAACAATCATATGTATGAACTTTATAAAACCAGTGAGCACACGACCTCTTAAATTTCACCACTAACATCTGAAAAATTCTATGGTTGGATTAAAATTACTAAAACAAATCAACACATTAAAAAGTAGTATATTGGTGTTTTAATAAGTAATGACAATTACAATTAAAAATGTATAGTTTAATAATAATTTAATGAATAAATTAATAAATAGTTTAATAGTTCATGAATTTGATAGAAAATGTTATGAAGTTTCTGTAGTGTCTCTTACTAACATTCTTATGTTGAACACACTAGACATTTATACATTATACATCTATTACATGAATTACTTGCAGCTTGAGGATCTAAATTCAAACCTCAAGTGGCATTTTATTGATTACAAAAATAAAAACATGTAAATAATAAACATACTTGCATCAGTGCAATTAAGTCATACCTTTTAAATCATGAACTGTCGTTGAAAAGGTAAATGTTGGAAAGTAACTGTACAATACTATCTAAGTGTTATTTGTGCATCACTAACAAGAATTTGAAACTGTCTTTTTTAACAACAGTTTCCAATGTATGCACCTCAGTTGACTTAAGAAATTCATGCGATAAAAACTTATTGTTAAGAAGTTATTTATTTTATAAGATAAAATGAAACGGAAAACTATAAATTGGCCATCGCTGATACAAAACCTCGAGTGTCGTCAGTGAAACAAAAAATATTGTTTTGGTCTTTATAAACGGGCGCTGCAGAGACTGAACGTTAGTTTGCAGTTAAACACGGTCGATGCATCTAACAAGCCGTGCAAAAAACAGCCTCGCTTCAGAAACGGATTGTTTAATACTTTAGAATTGTTAGATGATAAGGAGATTAGAAACTATTATCTTACTTTGCAGTGAATTTAATTCAATCAGTGTTTTTAGAGGTCAGAATTATCCAACATTATTTGTTAGTTTAAGTAAACTTTAACATTGTATAAGTACTTGTATCAGATGTAATATTGCTTAATTTTCTTTTATTCAAGATGCGCGTGTAGGTGTGTAATTTTTATTAAGGGTGATTGAAATGAGGGACGGCTAGATAGTGGTAGCGCCCTCTAGTGGTGACTAAATTATACTTCAAAATATACATTATTATTATGAGTATAATAGTTGATATAAAGCACTTGCATTGCAAGCAGTGTGTAGTCGACAAGGGTTCTCATTTTACAAATTGAAATAAATACAGTGTATTATAAACTCTGATGGGGGGGGGTGACTCGCTATTAAAAGAATGCAATTTTTATGAACCTGTTGAAGTAAAATGGGGGGGGGGGTGACTTGATAAAAGAATGCAGTTTTTATGAACCTGTTTTACAGGGAATAATGAGTGTTTCTATGCGTTATAAAGTAGAAGTACTGTAATAGTGTATTTTGTTCATTTTGAGACAATGTGGATCTTATTTTGGCTCTAAAAGGTCCATTACTTTGACAAAGAAAACAAGTAACTGATGTTTCAGCAATTTAGTTAATACTTAAAATAAAAGACCCACACATCTGTTGATATTTTTATTTAATTTAACATTTTTAATGTTTAACTACGTATTATGGTTTGTAGTCTTTAATAGTCTTTACTTTTACTCGTTAAGTACAATTCCTGGTGTGTAATGTTTTTTGTTCTACAAATAAACTTTTGTAAACGGGCATCAGAAATTTCTTCATCATCTTTTTCTTCTGGCTCATGCAAAGGTCATAGGTCGCATCTCATTTTAATTTTTTATTTTACCTATCCATCCTAAGGTTTATATATAACGTCCGAGCGAATTTTTCAAGCGGCGATTTAGCCCAGTGGGCTAGCTCACAGCTCCCGGAATTCTGGGGCTGTGAGCTCGGGGGTTCAAATCCTGGTGGGCCCCTTTTTTACCAGTAAAAAACAACTTTTTTATCAATTCTTGTAAAATAGGGTAGGGCTTGAACCCAGTACCTTCAGCTCTGTAACCTCTGTCTCTCACCACTCTGCTACTGAGCTTTCATGAAAATCTTAACGGTTTTTGACCTGATGAATATTAGAATGGCTGGACTTAGAAAATTTTTCAGAAAAATTTTTCCCTGGCTATACCCTTGGATTTCTGGCAGATCTGAGGGTTGACCAAGGGCCTTGGAGCTGAGATTGGGGAGTAAAATTTCTGAGGGCTGAGGGGCCAGGGGCTGGTAGGTTGCTGGGCAGTCAGTCAGCCAGTGGCATGGGCTGGTTGGTCTTGAGGCCTGGGGTGAGGGTAGGGATGGCTGGATGGACATGGGCATGATCAAGCTGGGTAGAGGACTTGGGCCAGTGGCTGGGAGGTTGATGGGCAGTCAGTTGGCAATTGGGCTGATGAGCCGGTTGGATTTGATGGTATGGGTGATGGACTAGTAGTCATCATGTTGAAGTGTGGCTGGATTTACATGGGCATGATCACGCTGGGTAGAGGACTTGGGCCAGGGGCTGGGAGGTTGATGGGTGGGTTGGATTTGATTGTAGGGGTGATGGACTAGTAGTCATCATGTTGGGGTGATGGCGGATTGACATGGGCATGATCACGCTGGGTAGAGGACTTGGGCCAGGGCCTGGGAGGTTGCTGGGTGGGTTGGATTTGTGGGTAGGGGAGATAGACTAGTAGTTGTCATGTTGGGGTGTGGCTGGCTGTACATGGGCATGACAACTTAGCTGGGTAGAGGACTTGGACCAGGGGCTGGGAGGTTGCTGGGTGGTTGGATTTGTTGGTAGGGGTGATGGACTAGTAGTCATCATGCTGGGTAATGGCTAGCAGGGTATGGGCATGATCAGTATAGGTTTTGGATTGGGCCTGGTTGGGAGGGGGTTAAATGTGTATAGGGTCATGGGACTTCACTGTAGGGTGGAATTGACTTAAAGGAACAGTTTAAATTGTATTGAGGAATAACTGTATGTACACTGGTAGAAAAAAAGTCTTGTTATGTGGGTATAGGTTCATGCAATTTCACTGTAAGGTGGAATTGATTTTAAGGAACAATTAAAAATGCATTGAGGAATACATGTGCATGGGCAGAAAAAAGTCTCGTTATGTGGGTATAAGTTTATGAGATTTTACTGTTGGGTGGAATTGATTTTAAGGAACAATTAAAAATGTATTGAGGAATACATGTACATAAGTAGAAAAAAAGTCTTGTTATGTGGGTATAGGTTTATGAGATTTCACTGTGGGGTGGATTTGATTTCAAGGAGCAATTCAAAATGTATTGAAGGAATATATTTACTTGGTTAGAAAAAAGTCTTGTTATGTGGGTATAGGTTCATGAGATTTCTCACTGTCGTGTGGAATTGATTTAAAGGAACTTTTCAGATTGTATTGAAGGAATACAAGTACATGTAACAGTCTTATAACATTGATTTAACTCTATTGTAATGTAAAGTGTGCTTTTTAGGTTAAATACATTTTACATTGACGTAGTAACTATTTTGTGTTGAAAGTATGACTGGTGGTATGTTTTTCGAATTTATATGAAGGCATTTTACGTTTTATGCTGAAGAGATTAAAATACTATGGACTGCACTTTTCTGGAAAAGGATTGATAAGACATAGACCTGTTTCACTGCAGCCATTTTTGTTGGGTTCCCTGTCTACCATTTTATCACTGGATTGCTTATACTGGTTTACTGAATGGGAGCAGTCTATTTTATTTGCGCAAGGTTGGATTTCATCACGTGACGTTTTATATGGGGTAGGGTCAAATGACTTTGGTAGATTCTAGCCCAAATGGGTTTTGTTAAAAACAAAAACAAAAGCTTTTGTTAAATCTTTGCTCAAAGTTTGTTAGATTATGCTCTCTGTCTTGCTTAATACTTGTAACCACATTACATGAAATGTTAAACAATGGCACACAAAGTAAGGGAATAAACATATTTCTTGCTACATTTATAGAATCATTTTATTTGCCAACTCCAAATAATAAACAATATAATTCCAATAGCATCAGTATCAGAACATTAATTTTACTGTAAAATTGAACCAGTCTGAAAAGACAAAAACTTTGCATTTCTTGAAGAATGATTTTTTTTAAAACTATTTGGACACAGTTCTTTTGGAAGACTAATTTCAGTTATCTTATTTAGCAATAAGTAAACTACGCCGCTAAGCTGTGGAGACTTTAACAGTTAGGCATATTTTTAAGTTAACCCCAAATCACGTTCATCGTTTTGTCAAAGATTTTGTGCTGACTATGCTTGTTTTCATTTTATGACAGATTTTTCTAGCACATACCAATATTTTAGACAGATATTTTTTTAAAGGATTAAACAGTAGGCTTTGTTTAAGGTATTTTAAAGGAAATAAACACATGTAGTTACTTATGTTTTTTTACATTGCCAGATCTTCAACTTCATGAGTTCATAATGTGTGTTTGTTTGCAAATGATGCACTTTTTACAAGAACATTTTGTCATCGTTTTCACAAACAGCCATTTATCTTTATGTGTGCAAGAATGACGTTTTTGAGATAATCAACGTTGAAGTTTTGTTTGCGTTTAAAACGTCATTCCACAGGTAAAATAAGTACCATTTTTCATCAATGCGATGTTAAATGATACTCAAGTACATAATTGTACCTATGGAATCATATTTTTTTATGGAGAAATGCTAAAATATGATTAAATATTAATTAAAGATAAGTGGCTGTTCGTGAAAACAAAAAATCACCTCTTTGAATCATCTGTTTGACCTGGTTTGGATTGATTTTCCAACAGTCTGATTGTGCTTCAGAACCACAACCGTAAAAAAAAATACAAGCCATAAAAATCTGCAAATGTCTGCGAGAAAACGTCTTTATATAGGTGTCCAAACTGAGTTTCACTGGCAAAACAAAATATCAATGTCCAGAAAAAAGAGGTTGCTTTTTGACTGAAAATAATCCCACACGAAAACAGTTTATTTATCCCGAAGCGAACTGGTTAATGAAGGAAACTATGCTATGTATTTAACTAATAACTTACAATGTTCAGGGGTACCTTTACCTTTTATAAAGGAGAGAGCAGTTCATTTACCAGACTCATTGGACATTGTCAAGGAAGCTTATCAACTGCAGGTCTCAGACATCTACTTAGGTGACGAGTAGATCTCCGTGGAGATGACAACCCTTGCTATCATGCAAACAAACCAAAAAGTAATGCTTTAGTTAGCTTTAAAATATTAACAAGTAGTGAAACACAAGAGTAGCAGTAACAATATTAATAACAAGTTCTTATACAGTGCATTTCACAATCACGTCTCCGATGCGGTCTAAATTAGTGCCCTGGTTATTGGGCCAATAACATTCCTGTAATCTTTCTCAGCTCCCTGGGGAGTATACAGCCCCGAGCTGCCGTGGCGCTCTGAAGGCTTTTTCAAACACAGCATCAACATCTACCCTCGCAGGTACCCATTTCTACCCCTGGGTGAAGAGGAACAGTTATAGTAAAGCATCTTGCTCAAGAACACAAGTGTCATGACCGGGATTCGAACCCACACCACAATTGACTACCAGAACTTGAGTCCAGTGAACTCAACCAGTCGGCCATGACACGTTAGTATGAGATTACCCTTTTCCATTTCATTTAAACATCTGTTGTACTTTTAACCATTCTCAGTTTTTGTTATACCCTGACACCAATGTGTGATAAGCTCTGTGTATTCAGGCAACTCATCACACATCAGTGCAAGGGCAAAACCAAAATGATGTTCTTCACACCCAACAAGAGAAATGTTGTTTTTATGGATTTAAATACAATTTGCAACGCATTGAAATGATCATCAATGCAGATTTTTCAATTAGAGTCTCAAATAAATTTTCCTTAACTATGGGAACGAAAATGTTTACAATATTTACATATTATTGTTAAAGCCTAGTATCATCAAACTGTCCACAATCTGTGGATGCGTCTCAAATTAATGGTTGTTCATGAATTTACCTGTTGATGGAGAATATATCTTTGAATCTTGATGCTGGGCCAGCATGCGAATCAGGCATCTTCTTTTGGTGGATAGGCTTCATTTGACAACGGGACGTCTGTAGCTAGTCTAGATGTAAACAAAATAACAACAATATTTTGTCAAATTGGTGCATTGTTGTTTTCTTTTAGCCGTAACAATTTGACCATAAGAGGGCGCCATACAGTTAATCTCAAAACACGCTTCATATCATGTGGTTCTGAACAATAGTAAGAATTATATAAAAGAGATGAACCATTTTTGTTTTTTTCTTGCCTGTACACTGGGCAATGCTGGGTGTTTTGTTGAGTGGAGATTCAGTGACAGTTCCACTCTTTTTGGGGTGAAATTTTTTATACTAAAATCACATGGGCATTAAAGGCCAAGGGGGGGGGGGCGGTGATCATTCAAATGGTTTAATAGTTTTGTTTTCATTAATTATTGCCCAATGTACTTGCCAGTGCATACAAAGTTAGTTAGTACTACTGCGTACAAAGGAAGAAAAATAGGGGTTTATGCTGTGATGAAGGCGATTTGCTATGAGTATGATTGTGTGATATCCTGTTCCCCAAAAATTGCCCAAATTACAACAAAGACTCAACACAACAACTGCAAAATCGCCTACTGGCTTCTCGACATTTCAAGGTGAAATGACACTTGGGCATTTAATTGAGAAAACGTTTTAAGTAAAACTACAGTGATGATTTTCCCAAGGCTTGCACTCGCAATCGCATGTCTCCCTCATTTTGCAGTAGCGATCAACGCCCCTTACAAAATCATCATTATCACAATCAAGTTAGTAACTCACCAACACGCTTTTGTAGTAGTTGTGTCATTGGAACTGCAGTAAAAACTTGAATTTGATGGACAGTAAGGACTAAGGTGTAGAGACCTGTTGACGCCGGCCATTTTGACTTTAAAAATGAGCGGCAGTGTGTTGTTTACGTGCTGCGTCACGAATATTTAATTATACAAGTGACCCCCATGGCCTTGATAATTATAATATCACGTTACCCGGAACACTTTTTGTGACTTCTTATTGGTTATTAACGTTGGAAGCAATTTTTGGTCTAGACGAATAGAGAGCGCGCTTCATGGTAAATTATAATATTATGTTCCGCGCTCCTTGTTCCGGGCTTCTTATTGGTTATCACATTACTTCAGTGGCACGAATAGCTCTTCATAGAGGGCTGGGGTTATTATGTGTGTAATAGTTGGTTGGTTGTAGGGTTGCTTTTTAGGAATATTTTTATTTTTAGGAATAGGATTATTTTTAGTTTTATTTTAACTTAATACATGTACTTTATAATTTTAATTTTAAATTAAATGTTATCCAAAATCTTTTAAAAAAAATTGATTTTGATTTAGATTTTGATTTTTGATTTGATTTTGATTTTGATTTTGATTTTGATTTCGATTTCGATTTCGATTTCGATTTCGATTTCGATTTTGATTTTGATTTTGATTTTGATTTTGATTTTGATTTTGATTTTGATTTTGATTTTGATTTTGATTTTGATTTTGATTTTGATTTTGATTTTGATTTTGTTTTTGATTTTGATTTTGATTTCGATTTCGATTTTAGTTTCGATTTCGATTTCAATTTGATTTTGATTTTGATTTCAACTTAAGGTAAGGGTTAGGGTTAGGGTTAGGGTTAGGGTTAGGGTTAGGGTTAGGGTTAGGGTTGTTCTAGTCTGTGATTGGACCACTTTAGCAGCAGGTGGGTGTGAATTGGGGGTTCTCATTCCTTATGGTCCATTTACCTGTCCATTTTGTTGCTGAGCCTTCACGGAAGTAAACCACATGATCCAATTTTGGAGTCATTAATTTTGGTTTGAACATAATCTTTTGTTTATTATGCATTTTTCCACTGACTGGTTAGGGTTATTATGCGGTTTGACCGATTTTCATATTTGTCAATTTTTCTCTTGGAAAAACTCTTACCTTTTTATGTCAGTATTGTGTAATAAATTGAGTATGTATTCTAGATTACAAATGAAACGAAACAAAAGTATACAAAGTGTCGACTACCGTTGATGAAATTTACATGTACATCAATTTTCATTTTATTACCACTCACCAGAGTGTGCATGCTTCTTTTAACATTACACAGCATCAGTTTTGAAGATGGTGGATGTAGACTTTACATGTATTATTGTAGAATAAAGTAACTCTTCTCAGACAAACTATAATCCCCTTTGCTCAGATATTTATTAATCCTCTTAAATCTGTGTTATACCAATGAAGCTTCTTCTTCTTCCCCCTCTTGACAACTACTAACCCTGTTCTGAAAGTGCGGCCTACATCTTTGTTTTATTAAATAGAATAATTTATCATGTACCTCCTATCCCCTGGTTTGTAAACGACACGCCACACGACCAATCTGTGATTTCTGGGTGATCGGCCATTTTAGCGAAAACAACATTGAGCATGGATAATCATTACATGGCAATCTTAGTATCGGACTTATTTCAATTTTGGCAATCGAAATAAGCACTTTGGAGGGTTTTCGTAGGCTACCTTTTATTTTTATTTTTTTACAGTTTCAGACGGAATTTCTTCGGAAGGGGGTGAAAGAAAATTTGCCGACTGAACTTAAGAAACACAATGAATTGTCCAGTATTGAGTCAACGTCACGGCGATTGTCACGGAACAAAATCATAAACACCGAAAGCAACTGTATTTCAGGTCTCATGATTTGATTTGATTTTCAGCTCATGTGCGCTCACAATATATTGCATTACTTTGACTCGTTTGCAGATTTCTCAAGCATTGACCCCTCATGTTACTGGTTAAAAAGTAAAACTGTCCTTACGGCAGGGCCTGCTGTTGTTTTCAGAAATCATGAAGGTTGTCACAAGATAAGTTGATCACGGCGTGGGGTCCGGGGCCCGTTGAGGGGCCCCGGGGAATTTTTTTAAACATTAGAATGTTCGATCTCAGGTGAAATCTAGGACATTTCAGAAGCATTTTACAAGTTATTTTTTACCCATTTTAAACACCAGAAATTTGATTTATTTACCGCTCAATTCAGTTGATATATAAAAGAAATTTAGTCGGCGGAAATAAGGGGCGCGCGCCCACTACGCCCAGCCTTAAATCCGTTACTGTCAATTCATCTGAAAGGTCTTTTCCCGCATCAGTAGCATGAGTCCCTCCAGTCTCTCGAGACCACTAATCCCAATTAATAATATCTTAATCCTTTGTGATATTAGTGATAGAAACGGGCACAGACAGCGCCTGTTGTTTTCTACATTAACCAGGTCATCACAATAGACCGATCCATTAAGCCCCGCCCCCTAACGTGTTGACCAATCACAGCCTGAACGGCACCGAAAGTCAGACAAAAGTCCGACACGATAAAAAAGCTATTGGAAAATGTACACACGTGTGCGGTTTATGTCGTGCAGTGTGGCATTGAAGAGACGCCCATTGTGCTGCCTACGTGTGCAGTGATGATGCAGCCAATGCTGTGATTGGTCCATGTGTTTAGTGGGTGTGGCTTAATGGATCGGTCTATTTGAACGTCTTGGACCTAAACAAGAAAACTTTGTGTAGCGTGTTATCCCATCTAGAAACTGCAGCACAAACAGCCAGGCCCGTTTCAGTTCCTGGGAGTACAATGTATTACAATTTATTAACAAAAAGTGATCACAGACGCGTCCACATCGGTAACCGGCTTTCGGCAATCTTCAGAGATCTTTGAAATAATATCAATTTTCTGTCGGCAAACCAAAAGGTCCAGATCAGATTTGCCGAGCGATTTCTTTCTTCCTTGAAGGCCTGATCTTCACTTGCATGTTTCATTTGCCCACCAAGGTTTCAAAAGCCGACTGAAAAAAAAATATTGGAGGGTGTCACACCACCCCGGTCGCTAGGGCGCTGATCCACTGTTTCAGAAGGTTATATCTACTTTAGTAACAGTCTACAAGTAAAAAATAAAACGCATACAAAGATGATGGACTTTTCACCAATAATTTGCAAATGATGATTTATTCCGTATTCATGATTCAACGCCTGGATTGTTTACATTCATTATAACTTGCATTTTTTTTACCAAAACATGATACTATTTTATCAACAATGCAGAATCTGGTTGTTATGATGTTTTCGCACAATTCCAAACGCAAAATTTAATCGTAATATTATGACTATAGTTCAAATATAAAGTGAGAATTGACTCAGTCTTAAATATGACCAATATTTTTTCCAAAAAAAGCTAAATCATTCGATGATAAGATGTTTCATTAATTGACCAAAAGAAGAGATTAAAATAAAACTTGTTGATACTTAATAATATTTACCTAATCATATATATATTTAGTTGTAGGGGCAAGCATCCATAACAAATTATACTGTTTGAATATTAAAGGAAGTTGTTTCACCTTTTTGTTCATTTCACAGTAAAATCTGTCTAACATAAATCAAAATAAATCATGAAATTATTTCTAGTAAGCCTGGCCCCCATGGAAAGCATGGTGGGTTTAGTGATGCAAAATCACAGATCATCACACTCAAACCAAGCGAGGATATGAATTCTGGTAGATATGAGTTCAAGCATAAAATAATAACAAATGTGGTGGTTATAAGCACGCACAATTATGGCTATGTATGGAAGTCTTTGGTTATGAAGACCGCTTCATACTTCATGTGAAAGGAAATGCGAAGGGAAATTTTAACATAGTCAGTACGCGCTGTTTCCACATCAAGGTGCAAAAGAATTCGCTTTATAACTTCACTTTTTCCTGAAGGATGAAACAGGCTTCAGATATAAGAGTATAAAAACTTGCAGAAAAGAAGAAATACACCATAAGTTAAGAGTGAAATTCCCTGCATCTGACACTGCATGATTTGTGTGCACACGCTACACTAAACTAAGAAATGCAATAAATATCTGCAGACGACAAGGCACTGATTTTGATACAAAACACACCTTGGTTTCAAAGCAGCCTCGTCCATAATGTCTTACCTTTATCTGGACAATAACTTCAAATCAAAATAAACCCAACAATAATGATGAATAGATGTCAGGTTTTATAGGAAAAAAGAGAGGAACATTAGTTGTGTTTGCCTGAGGGTATGTAATATTTCTGCAGTTGCATAGCCGGGGTGGGGGGTAGGGGGGAAAGTGGGCAGCTTCCCCCTGTTGAACATCTTGCCCCCCTGCTTTTCCCACCCTAAGTCAGCCTCTGGACATTGTGAAATTTGCTATAATCAGGCAATTTCAGCCCATTTTTTTTTACCATTTTTGTTAATCGTGGGAGCAGCGGTTAGTGTTTTAATTTTAATTATATATTTACCTTTTTATCATTATTGTTATTATCATTTATATTTTGTTTGTGCGACAAATCTTATAATTCATAGTAAGCAACGGGCACATCGTTTTCAAGTTACAGAGGCTTTTGAAAACTCCAAACATCGTCTACCAGGAGGGGGTTGATGTCCGTGTTAAATAGACTTGACCTCAACTGAAATTGCCCCCTCTACAAATATCTGTGGCCCCCCCCCCACCTTTGTCCCCCTGCAAAAAAAAAACAAAAAAAAAAACTGCTGGCTTCACCACTGTATTTCTGATGAGATAACTTTTACGGACTTACCATACCATGGCTTTTGTAGTCGTGAATATTTAATGCTGATTATAGATGACAGGAATGTTACAGGAATGTTTCTTATTCTATTGTTACATACTGAAGCCTGACCTTTCAAAACAATACTATGTCTTTTCAAAATATCTTTTGAAAATGATTGATTATGTACAACTATTATATTTATAAATACAGTGACAGGATGTACAAAGAATGTTTATTTTACATTTATAGGCTAGCCCCTTTAATGTGATTAGAATGATATATTTGAATTGTGTTGTGCTATTAGGGAGCTTGACCAAGATGGCCACCATGCAATATTAGGGTTGATAAGAAGAGAATGTTTAGTTAGAATTCATAGGCTGTCCCCTTTAATGTGATGAGAATGATAGCTTTGCGTTGTGTTGTGCTATTAGGGAACTTGACCAAGATGGCCACCATGCAATATAAGGGTTACTAACTGAGGGCCTTTTGGAAGCCCAAACCTTGGCTAAAGCTTAGGACTGATCGGTTATTTGGTTGCAACATTTCTAAAGTAGTTGACAAAATAGCTGATGGACTCTAAAAGCCAAGAGTTAGCAACCTGGCTCCCAGGGGTGATTGTCACTTTTTTGGTACCGAGGTTGGCTCGATCATAACCCCTGGAACTGTGACACAAAAATTCCCCCAAAATATGGGAGATTTTAATTAGGCCTGTGGTCGATCCACTCTACGCGCCGCTCAAATATGGTATCCCGCAAAAGAGGCATCAGATCTTAGAGCAACTGGTACCCTCTCATTCTTCTTTGATTTGTGACCTGTCTAACTGTATGCAGTTTAGGGTGACCGTGTAAAAATGATTCATTTGAAGTGGGATTGCGTCAAAATACTCGCATTTTGACACACGTGTACTCATCTTGACATGAGTGCCCTACAAGTGCCTTACAAGCACTCAAAATTTTTTTTAACAAACGTGTGCATAGCAGTCAGTCTTGGGAGCCAATCAGCGTTACTTTTTAAAGTTTCACTACCAGGGGTTAGAGACGAGAGGTATCGATACAGCGCTTCTCATGGTGGCGTGGTTGAAGTGTTAGCGCTAAAGACCTAAAGCCAATACTTTGAAAAGGCTTGTACATAGAGAGACAGGCTTAGCATGGGGCATTAAAGTAGATTATAAAGTAACACTAAACACTGCAATAACACTGAATACAAAGTCGTTGCAGCTCATGACTGTTTCACTTGCTTTAAATCTTTTAGGTTTTTCACTTGGATTATAACAACGCTAACCTTAGCATTTACTCTTTAAATATTAGTTTAACTTGGATCGTGGCTGGGTGCAAACTTGTCCAGCAGTCTTAAACATATAACTAGTTGCTTGCAGGATCTTGTGCTTGGATATGAGATATTCATCTAACATTATCGGACCATCTATAAGTTATTTCAGAAACTGAGGGTGACAACTTGACCCATTACATCTTTGACAGATGTTCTCATGGTTAGTCTACTACACTTGTTTACAGTTGATCTAGTTCCACCTGACAGACTTAGTTATAAAACATTTCACCTATTATTGGGTACAGGATAACCCAGTTAATATTTAACCGGACACATGTGGTTAGAATAAACCAAGTTTAACTTTTAACTAGGTTACAGTTTACTTAGTTGGTAATTCAGTTAAGCCTCCTGCATTCTGTTACCAGCTAATCCAGTTTAGCCTTGGCTTGAGCTAGCTTTGGTTGATTGACAAACTCCATCCCATAGACGTAAATGAGTCCGAGACATACGGCTGTGGCAGCCATCCAGAAAAAGACGTAGGACACTTGAAGGTAGAGATCAGCTGGAGAGGAGAGGTGAGAAAATAAAAGGACAATCTTTGAAGGCATCCATGAACGAATTGAGTCAACAGAACTCATCATGCAATGGAATTAGGGTGAAATCAAAATAATACTGAGCTGTTGTTTGCACTCATGACAGCGCCCTCTATATACCCATCTCAAGGTCAGCCATCTTGTTTTGCCTCCATTCAATTCACTATAAACCAAAACGAGGCAAAATAGTCTGCCCTCTTTCTTGTATGAGTATTAGTATTAATTACTGTTAGTGCATATGGGGAACATAACTAATATGGTGGCAGGAGGCCGACTGGCAGGAGGCCAGTATTATCAAGTATCTACTGCCCTCTAGATTTTCTTATAGACCAATCCGAGCAGCTCGTCCATGGTGGTTTACAGCTATGGCCACCGCAAGCGTACGCCGACGCACACGCACTTTGAATCCTCATACATACATACATGTGTGTACTGACGGCCATAGCTGCGGAGGAGAAAGACACCACAGTGTATATGGGACTTGAAAGCCATGTTTAGGTTCCTAGGGTTGTATCTTCATCTTCCTTTCAGTCACTTTTTTTTAATGTCCCATGGTGTCACTGGGAAGGTATTTTTTGTAAAATGGTGGCTACAAGATTGACAAGAGTCATCTTACCTGCTGGGATGAGAATGCTGATGATCATCATCGAGAAAGCAACGATACAAATCACTGGAAGCTGAGAGGGTAAGACGGAGAAAAAACAATTCAATCAATCATTTCAATTATATAGGAATCTCAACTTTGAAGTAGCTGCTCTGAAATCAACCAGTGATCATGACTTCTTCAAGTTATCCTGAAAAATCTGACAAAATTCACACTTTTTCTGCCTACAATGACAGCTTCTTCTGAAGAAATTCCTACATGGACGCTAATAATCCTCTTCTTAGAACAGAAGGACAAAGGTCTGGAATCAGGGATTACACAAAAACCACCGCTCAATAGCCAGAAAACGGTGAATTATTCAAGACCATGTTTCCTCTTTGTATGGGTGAAATGAATTGTTAAATGGCATGTGGGTGCTATGTGCATGAAGAGCAGTGAAATGTCTGGGCAACCTTTGTTCCGGTATTCCGATTTTACACAGTGGCATATTTTTTTATTATATCTTTCTGGTAATGAAACCAAGGGACCCTCAAAAGCGACTTGCACTGTGATCCGTAGGCCTGAAGATACCCGTGTAGAGAAGATGTTGAAGAAATGTCAGTTTTAGATGTGGGAGGAAAACCCCAAATAGGGAAAACGCATGCAACGCACGCAATCACGTAGGGAATGAAAACCTCCAATCAGGGATTCGGACCGGGATCCACAGAGGTGAAAGGCAGGGAAAGAAACCACTGAGCCAACCTGAATGCCCATTTAGGTTGCCAATTCGCTGGCTTGGAAAATATGTGCGTTGATACATGGCATCGGGTGCCTACTGGATAAGGAATTTACAAATTAGATGTTGTGTTTGGGACACATAATAACTTGCTGAGAAGAAGGATGCAAGTCAAGTGTTCCACAGTGAGGCAGTGCATGGGAAGAGTTCCTTTCATATAGCATTTGCTTAACTAGTAGACGCCGGATGACGTGTGAACATTCAAATATTTCCCCTGCCTGGAAACGGAAGCCGTGTAAAGACGCCATTGTGTAATTTTTGAATAAATCAGCAAAGGTCGCATGGACATTCCACTGCTGAGTGTACACAGACCACACACACACACACTGTCTAACGCTTCGTTTCACCCACAAGGTCTTGAATATATTGGCGTTTTCTGGTTATTGAGAGGCAGTTTTTGTGTAATCCCTGAATCCAGACCTTTGTCCTTTTGTTCCAAGAAGGGGATTACGAGACATCAAGCGGCTTCCACCATTGTTTATTCATTGTATTTCGGCTCAATGGAGGTAAGTCAGAGTGAGCAGGAAATCGAGCCATGTTTCCGTGTTTAGTACCAATCCTATGCTGTAGGTAACGGCCAATGTTTTGCAAATCACGGTGCGTAAATTTGACATTTTCTCGGTACAGAAAACAAAACTCACAGAAAAAAATGAACTGAAAAGAATCCCGCCAGGGGGATGGGACAAAATAGAAGAACAAAAATCCTGGCGGCGACTAGTTAAGGGTCAACTACTGCCAGGTCAGTTAAAGTAAAGTCAGTTCTTACCAGAATAAATTTAGTATCATGTTTTGGTCTGAGTGGAGACGGTGAGGAGATGCCTTCGTGTTCCTCCACGATGTAGTTGCCAAGAAACAGGTCGATTGAATCCTAGAAAATAAAACAAAAATTGAGCAATTCTTAAAAATGACATTTTATGGATATGGGTTGCTGATCATGTTTTAATAGACCGATCCATTAAGCCCCGCCTACTAATGTATTGACCAATCACAGCCTTGACAACGCCACTGAAAGTCTGACACATTAAAATTCCATCAGAAAAGTAAACAAACCGCCGCCATTGTTCTGACACACTACAGCACACACAACTGTACTAACATTTTGTTTTGTTTAAATTTGTTTCGTGTTTCTGGTGGTGCAAATCCCACAGCAGTGGTCCCTGTACGGTCCTGTAAAAGTGGTTTAACAGTGTTGTTGTCTGCATTGTTCTTTGGACCCAATGCACTGCTCAAAAGGCCACGAAACTTAATCAGTAACCGGTTGAGTTGCTTCTGACTGGCACCCCCAAACAAAGATATTGACAAAATAGGGAGACCGCCAACATTAAGGGCTGGATAGCTCAGTTGGTAGAGCGTCGGTATGTAAAGCTGGTGGTCGCAGGTTCAAATCCCGCTCCAGTCAAATTTTCTTTGTTTAACCCAAAACTGATCAAAACAAAAATTTACCCAGTCAGTTTCCCTTGTGGTTATTGCTTGATCATGTATGCCTCATATCAAGCATGGAGTCTCTTCAGAGGGACATTCTTTTATAAGAAGGCTTCAAGAAGATATTGTATACGGCCATCATACATTTGAGTATAATGAACGGATTAATAACATTTAGGAATGAACAATACAGATGTACGCTCCATATGCAAAGGTGGTTGGCAGACACAAGACGTTCAAGTTCATTTGCCAAAACTGGTGGCACATGACCCACACATCATCATTGTGCAATGTGGTACTGATAATTTGTGCTCTACCAAAAGTTTCCATGAAATAGCTTGACAGTTACTAGAGACTGCGGTTAAAGGTCACCAAGCAACAAGGGCAATCATCATTTATCTTATCCAGCAAATGGGTCAATGAATGATGGTATTCTAGACTGCTATGCCACCGTCCAACTAGTTAAGTAAAGGTATCAAGAACCCAAAACACTACATACGTATTAATGCACAAGCTAAACTAGATTGACAAGCGTGGCTATCATTTAAAGCAGAGTTCAATGGCAGAGTGTATTTTTTCTTTCTGAATAATGGTTGGCATAGCATACTGATGCTTCTGGCTTGCTGGGATACGGCACGGTTTTCAAAAAGTAATGGCTCTTTGGAAAATGGCCAGAGGCATCGGCTTCAGAAGTTATTACTCTGAAGGAATTTAGTTGCCGCTATTTGTGTCTTTCCTTACCTGTCTGAAGCCGTCCACAAAGTTATTTTTGTAGTAGCGTAGTGCTGAGTTGTAAAGATCTTTCATCATTCCAAAGTGTGTCCGCTTCCCAGTCCTGTTGAAAAATAAAAAAACCATGTATAAAAAATGATACATTCTAAGGATTTGTTTCATATTGTGATTTTAAAATGAGTAACCAGACAAACTGAGAGGGATGGGGATTATTTTTTAGCCTTTAAACCCAGGCTTTCTGGTAACTCATATTCCAACATATGGAAAGCCAGCCCTCATGTTAACTACGATTGGTTTTGGTTGTGCAGTACTGAATCCATCCCAACCATTATGTGGTAACTCAATGTTCTAAACTGTAGAACTTCATAAGACCAGTATGCCTTGCTCTATATCAAGAACAGACTGGATTTTAAGGGCTGGATTATGGAGTATTAGCATACCAGCCAACAATGAAAAGTCAATAATCAGAACAACTCAAGTCGATCCGCAAGTCACACCGACAAACCTTGCAAACAACAAAGTTATCACCCATTCTTGATCTCATTACATGTAGAAATTGTTGCAGGTATTCCTCACAAAACTTCTGAAACCGTTTTAGGAAGATGTTTTTACCCATCTTGCTTAAACAAATCTCGTAACACTTCCACTTCAAAAGAAAACAAATTCTCTATTGCATGCCGTTCATGACGTCGTTACAAAATGTTGACACGACATTAAGTAAACAGCGCCCTCTTTTGTTATTTTTTCTCCAATTGATGGTGAAATAGCGCCCTCTTTAAAAAAATAAAATTCTCCCTGTTTTTAGAGATCAGACTGTTTCGATTCTTGGGGGGTTTTGTCGGGACAAGTTGGCAGGTATGTGTTTGAGATGAAGTAGGGTTGAATCCCACATCTCGTGCTGCCCTAGCGCCAAATTAATCTTGCATACCTAGTGAAGTCCGTCTTCAGAGCACCTGTACCTGCATACTGCTTGGAACAAAAGTCAGCATTATCGGCCCATGCTGAAATAAACAAAAGACAAATGATGTTATAAAATAAATGCAAGTATCTAAGATGGTTCATGATGTCTTACAGTATGATGCTAGACACCTTCATGGTTACACTACAGGGATATTCTGAAATGAAGTCAGCAAGAAAACCAACCGTAAACCTAACCCCAACTCTAATCCTTCAGGGATGAGATTTGCCAATTGTGAAAATTCCTGAAAAATGCGGACCTGGGTTCCCCCTTATTCTAGACCAGGAACCTCCTATATATTACAATTCAGGAGGTTTACAGACTCTGTGCATCACCAGAAAGACAAAACTACAGGTTTGGACACAATATGGACTATTTTTTCTCCCTTTGGTGACTGCTTCACTTCTTTCAAGACAATTTGAATGCTCAAGGAGTTTTTGAGAAAATCCTAAAATCAGGAGAAATCCTGAGAAATCACATTCCTGAACCCTTACAATATTCTGCTCTCAAAATTGATTCCAATAACTCCCACTTTTACTTTCTTTCATCTACTCCAGGGCTCTCAGTTGCTTCTCAAGTCTATATCTCAAACTGCGCAAGACGTGAATCTCATCACCAAATACAACGTGTTCAATCATGACAACAGATACACATCTGGGTCAACTCACTGTTTTTGAAGGTGCTTTCAAACGCCGTCGTTAGATGTTCATCAATGCTCTCTCCTTGTCTCAGAATGTTGAATCTCTGCAATTGAACAATTATTCATCATTCACAGGGTTCTCCCCAGGATCTTTCAAAACTGGGGGGCATTCTGGACCCAAATTTTGAAAGTCTGGCCGAAGCACGCTGAATTGAAACCAGGTCCTCGGAATGTTTTTATTTGGTTTGAAAAGCTCTACTGTGCAATCTGCAGCATTTAAAATGGCTTTATGTTATGATTTTTTGTGAATTTGATTTTTAAATGTATATAGCGCTCGTACGGTATTCGAGAGGTCGCAAGTTCGAGTCTGGCAACAGCCAATTTTTTTTGCGAATCGGCCGTAATTCTTGCGTATCGACCCGTAATTCTCGCGTATCGACCCGTAATTCGCGCGTATCAGCCCGTGGAGAACCCTGATTCACAAGTATCACTACACAAAGTAAAATGATAACTTCAATCATTTACCTGAAAACAAAGTGAAATTTCTCTCAACTTGTAGAGGTCTACCGGTATTCACCAATGGATGAAGTGTTCTCAATTTACTTATAACAGTAAAACTCTCTCTTTTTGAGGTAATAATTCATGTCACATTTTATTACATAAATTATGAGTTTGGACTCACTCAGGTAAATATTTGATAATGTACGAGAAGGAAATGATTAATTAATTTTTGTCTTTGCCCTCTCCATTTTCCACAGATGTCCCCCCTCTTTTAATCTGTCTTGTTCGCTAATGAACTCCCCCTTTTTTCTCCATGTTTTTGTTTTCTGTGTTTCCAACCTATTTTGGTTAAACCAGATTCTTCCCCCAAGACCCCCTTTGTCTCCCTCTTCATTGTTCATCCCTCGCATCTTCTGACTGCTTTCTGCCTCTCTCTTTTCACTTCTTTCCACTTGACTGCTTCTCTTACTCCAGTATACCTGTATGTGTGTGTTGTGTTGTCATTTAGCCTTTGAGAAAGACTCTGCTAGGGTCGAAACGTGAGGCCATTAACAAATTTTATGCATTTATACTACAGGTCGTTGTGGTTGGTAAGCAGTTTGCGACAGCTAATTTTATTGTTTCATAATGTACGAGACTAACACTAGAGTATTTTTAGCGTCTGTTCATCATACGTTACAGAACATTACACATAATGCAGGGTAAAACATCGAAGACCTAATTTTCAAACTGATCAACTGCCCGTGTTAAAGACTGATAGAAACGACGGCACAACAAACTTTTCAAACTTTTCAAACTTTTGTAGCCCATAATTAGCCCATAATGATGCAAAAAAACTGTGTGCTTACACAAGACTCATTTTACGTTGTTGAATTGGTAAACTTTCGCGCGTATTTGAACTTTTTGGGGACCATTTTGGTCCCACACACATTGCTGTAACATGTGAATGAAACCAAATCCACACGCTTTAACGGACCCTATTATTTGAACACGTGCGAGACTCACACAGTCTATTGCATGGTTTCAAAGAATCATTGACTTCAAGTGGCTGTTACATATTTCGTTAAAGTTTTGACAGACTTTAATAAGGGAATAAAGGTGTGATGAAGAGGTTTTTAACTATTGTTTAAAACCGATGAGGGCCTGATGGGCAATTATCAGCCACCAGGACCCTCGGAGGTTTTAAACAATAGTTAAAAACCAATTCAGCACACCTTTATGCCCATTCATAAATGCCCTTTTCGTTAAAAACCGTAATAATGTAGACAAATCCGTTAAACTTTTTGTTTTTTTGAATAATTATTTTTTAATTCTTGCAACGTCTTCAGGCTCCATTATGCAAAGGGTCAACGCTCACACGGTTGCGCGTACGCACGATTAGACTTTACATTTAGTACCGCTATGTATTGATTGCGCTACGTGTAAATTAGCATCCGCGTAAGCTCAGTGCGCCAACACGCGTATGGCTACAATGAGCACCGAACGCACCTTTACAGCTCCAGCTATGTTTATATCACATGTTTAAAACCGGTTTTAAACAGGCATGTGACCACCTTTCAACCAATGGGAATGCCCAAATTTTCCCAAACTGACTCCGGTATTTATGAATAGCCATTGGAACATCAAGCTTCATGCCTGCTTGTTCTTGTTCGGTGTTATTCAGCCATACAATGGTCTGTTACGTGTAGTCGCAAGTGAGTACAGCAAGCAGGGCCCAATTTCATGGCGCTGGTTAGTGCAGAATTCTGCACTTACGGCGCCCAGTGAAGGGCATAATTCTATAGACTGTAAGCGCATGATTCCGCAGTAAGCCGTGCTATGAAATAAGGCCCAGGGCATTACTTTCCTACTGAGGTCTTCTGGCATCGGACATACATCCACAAGTTGTAAGGTCAATTGTTTGATTAGAGGAATGAAAGTGAGATGACGAGGTCTTAAACAGCAGTTTAAGACCAGTAGGGTCGTTGCTTAGGCTCGGTCCTTTATTGCATGGCCACAACCCAGCAAGGTTTTAAACAGCCATTTAAGACAGAGTCACTACTCTTTTATTCCAATTCATAAATATCCTTATCATTAAAAAAGCGTAATTATGTAGAAAAAATCTGTTAAACTTTTTTGTTTTGTACATTTTCAATTCATGTCCTAAGGCTCCATTTCATGAGGGGGTCAAATTGCATGTGATGCTCAACGGTTGCGCGTACACATGTGTACTAATAGAAGATCTTTAGAGTTCTGGTACGTATTGATTGCATTATGCGTTATTAGTACCCGCGTAAGCTTGCATGCCGACACGAGTACGACTTTGAGTGCTGAACGCGCGTTTGCCAACCGGTCTTAAACAACTCCTACCACATCTTTATTTGTGATTTAGACCGGCGTAACACTACCGCATGATCACATTTCAACCAATCAGAATGCACAGACTCTCCAAGGTATTTATGAATAACTTTTTATAACCTGCAGTTGTTCTTGACTGCTGTGTCTTAACAAGTTTCTGTAACTGATTGATTAACGTTCCTTCTTTGCAGTTGTTCTTGTAGGATTTTCTTGGCACATCGATAGCACAATTACAATTGTAGTACAATTGTTAGTAATTGATAGATGGATATATATATATTCCTCACCTGTAGTTGTTCTTGTAGCATCCTCCTAGCCAGTAGACTCTGTACGACATTAGTTCGATCCAAACAATCCATACAGTTGGTTCGGAATACTCCCGTCTGATGCTTCAACAACTGATTCTCAGGGGTGATCATGAAATATCTGTAGGGCATTGCGTGTTTGGGATAGAGGTTAACAGGTTAAAGAGAGAAAACAAAATGTCATCTTATCTTGAACACTTCAACAATCATGATTGATTTGATGTAGGGCATTGCATGTTTGGGATAGAGGTTGATAGGTTAAAGAGAGAAAACAAAATGTCCTCTTATCTTGAACACTTCAACAATCATGATTGATTTGATTTATCAAGGTCTTGTCTCACACCAGTAGTGTTATGTGTTGATCAAGCAGGGTTCACCCCAACATTATCCTGACCTACATTGTCTGGTAAAAAAAAACACTTAACTTGCACGGAAGGTTACTAAAACAAGAGTGCAATCTACCAGATATTAAACTTTTCATTTTCGTCTCTTGTGGGTGTGTGAATGTAACTTTATTTCAATAACAAAACAAATCATCTTTTGTGGGTGTGTGAATGTAACTTTCTTTCACTAACAAACAAATCATCTTTTGTGGGTATGTGAATGAAACTTTATTTTACTAACAAACAAATCATCCTCACGGATACAGCATGTGGGGTACTTCATTGTTCAACTTATTGTCCCTTTTTTAAAGAATCCCCATGTGGGGTCCATTGTTCCTATTGAGATTGCTTTGTGGGGTTTACTGCTCTGTTGTTTTCAGAACCCCATAAGTGCCGTTATGTACGTACAGTAGCGATGACTACAGCCAATACAACAGTAGAATAAACATCATGACAGCATTCAATTTTAAAATCCGGGCTACTAAGCATTCCTGTGGGCAAGCAAAAATGCACAGTGTACTAGCCTGGTGGGTTACTTAAAAAACTAAGGTAATGGGCAAGGCTGGCAATGAATGTCTCAGAAAAAAAAATACAACCTCATCGCAGCTAAGTTTTCAAATTGCATGAAGATAAGCCATTTTGATACATCAAAACTTATCACCAACTTCTTTTTTACATCTCTGCTCAAAACGAAAACAGAAAAGAAAACAACTACAGAAAATACATTTTTTAAAAAGTGTTGAGCTACACACTGTGCTTGTCATCACTCACCCGTGTTTTTCTTGGTCAGCTGCAAGTCTATCCATGAGGATTGAGAGACGATCCCATCTCATCCGACGACACTCATGATGAAAATCAAAAGACTCGTACCTGGAGAATTCAAACATCATTTGGGATTATTATTATTATTATTATTATTATTATTATTAAATCTTTCTGGTAATGAAACCAAGGGACCCTCAAAAGTGACTTGCACTGTGACCCGTAGGCCTGAAGATACCCGTGTAGAGAAGATGTTGAAGAAATGTCAGTTTTAGATGTGGGAGGAAAACCCCAAATAGGGAAAAAAACAGGCAATCGGATAGGGACTGAAAACCCAATCCACATGCAAGGCTCCAGTCTGGGATTCAAACCGGGGTCCACAGAGGTGAAAGGCGGGGAAAGAAACCACTAAGCCAACCTGAATTATAAGTTTTCATTCGAGCCTAATACCCTCAACTACATAGAATCCAAAAGAGGGTTTTGCTTCATTTTGTAAGCCTAGGTTTCCACCTTTAAACAGATCCGGATAGATCTAAGGGTTTAGGTGTGTTATAAATTGTTATCAGTAAACAATATGGGTTGCACTGTCATGGCCGAGCGGTCTGGTACCAGACTCAAGCTCTAGTATTGCTAGAGTGTGGGTTCAGGTCCTGGTTGTGACACTCGTGTCCTTGAGCAAGACACTTAACCATAATTGCTCTGTCCTTCGGTCGGGACATAAAGCTGTAGGTCTTGTGTGTTGTGTATGCATGTAAAACGAAATCAGTACACCTATCGTTAAAAAGAAGAGGCATGGTCTGGCAGCAGCTGTATGCTTCACATTTGCATTCCTTTTAAGGGGGGATAGTTGGTGAGGCACGTGCCCCCCCTTAGTTACGCCACTGAAATACCCTCAAGGGGTTAGGACAAATGAACAGATGAGTGTGTCTCATCTAGCTCACCGTTTATTTCAAAAAAACTGAATGCCCAAATTTCAAAGCCCTACAACTTCGACAGACCAAACTTTAATATCTCACTAGGGGATAGTGAAGGTAGTTATGAGAAGTGCCACAAACAACTGAAGTGAAATTAAATTTGAACCCCCCCCCCACCACAATCTACTGCTGCAGTAGATAAATAGCAGGACAACTTCTTTAAGAGCTGTGCAGGATGTTTTCTTGTGCAGTATGGGAGTTTTCCGTATGGATCTGTGTAGGACCCTGGCAGTGTGAAACGATCGCTCAATAAACAGGTGGAAAGTTACACATGTAACCCACAAGCTGATTTCACACAGGGCTACTGCGAAGGCAGAGCAGCAGATTTGAACCGTGCTACGCATATTTGGGCATGGATCGGATGTTGATAGAGTGAAAAGGCTTATATCGATTCTCCACCATGCAATGCCTCAAATTACAAACATGATCAACTTGTGAGGCCCAAGTTACTCCATTTATTTAGAAAGTAATAATTACTTGATATTTTTGTTTCCGGCATCCATAACAGCTTTCGCAAACGTCTTCTCCAACCTGTCTTCAACTCCCTTGTGATCAATCTGTACAAAAATAACAGTTTAAGACAATGAGAAAACCCCCACCTAATACCATTACGGGATGTTATTCACTTTTTGTGTGGAATATTTACTCCCATGTGTAATTTTGTTGTGGCTGTCAGGGGGTGGCATTTTGTCAATCTATTTTTGTACGGTTACTTCCCATTTTTGTTGTGCCCTTTCTGGCAAAGTTTTGTCTTTGCTGTTTTGTTTTTTATCTTTGATGTATTGTTATATGATGTGAGGACCCCAAATGATCAGCTGTGCTGGATTGGTCATCCTCATTAAATATGGTTTTAAATAAAAAATAAAGTAAAAATAAATCTCTCTCCGGAATACCGTCTGTTCGACCAGACGTGGGTCAATGATCAGCCGTTACGTAACAGCTTTCCAACGTGCTTCAGAAACATGGTATGATTGTGCTTCAGAAACACGACTATAAAAAAACATACAAGCCATTCAAATCTGTAAAAATCTGTGAGAAAATGTCTTTATATGGGTGTCCAAACTGAGTTTCACTGACGAAACAAATTATTAATGGCTCGAAAAAAAGTTGCTTTTTGACTGAAAATAATCCCGCACAGGTAACGGGAAAAGGATTTTTAATCCCAAAGCGAACTCAGTTAAGCAAAACATGTTAATATTACACCTACCAGATTAACCAGGACTTGTTCTCCATAGTTGACCACTTGACTGTCCAGATGTCTCATAAATCCATCCAACTGACCAAAACAAACCAAATTACAACTAATTATTCCCTTTATTGGAAAGCAACACACAACTGCGACCGAGAAGCTTATTTAAAAAAAAACTATGCAAGTAAAAGATAGCGTTGTGTAGAACCAGTGGACAATAAATTATTAGTGTGTGGGATTTCAGCTGATAACTTGTTTTAAACTTTTAAAATATTGAGCAAGAGTTTATTTTCTGTGCTTTCCATTTTCAGAAAAAAATGCACTGTATTTATTAGTAAAATTAAAGACAAGTCTGAAATTATTACTACTATTATGATTATTAATTCGACCTAAACAACACAAATACAGTACAAAACAAGGCAAATCGACAAAATTTGAAAAACGACAAAACAAAAAATATAGGCTTAGCACAGTATACATATAGAGTAGGCAACTACTTGAGCATAGTGAACAGCAGAATTATTATCATACATTCATTTCTCCATTTTCTCTGTGCTAATAATTCTGCTGTTCACTATGCTCAAGTAGTTGCCTACTCTATATGTATACTGTGCTAAGCCTATATTTTAGAGAAATCAATCTGGGGAAGGACACAAGAAAACTGCACAATATTAAGGACCACCCGGTTCAGACTGGCGCTCTAGAGTCGTGCCGAACCAAACAGAATAGGAGCGACGCTAGGCCGACTGAAATAGACTTTGGTTTTAGACTGGCGAACTACTTTGGTTTCAGACTGGCGAACATAATATATTAGCTGAACATTGAATACTAATTGATTTTCTACTTTTTGCGCTTCCTGTTGGCTGCCCCGGTGATGTGTTGCAGGCCTTGATCTTAACCGAGGCCACCGAGGCCATTGGCCTCATGCCCTGTCGAGATGACCAGCATGCCCTTGTACAATTTCTCTGATTTGGCCAGCAAAAGCCTGCCCCCTTTTTTCTTAAGATCGAGGCCTGGTGTTGGCTGCAAAAGGTTATACATTAACATAAACTTGCATCAGGTTTGGCTCATGAGAAGATCGACGTCTGAAACCAAGACGCTCCAGAGTCATTTCCGACTGCAACAGTCGATCTTTCCACTTCTGGCACGTCTAGTCACTCCTGACTGTTTCAGACTTCAAACTTTTCATGTTCTTAACTCAATAGTTTGGTTCGGTGCGACTCTGGAGCGCCAGTCTGAAATGGGTATGAAAGACATATGAATACTCACATGGTTTTGGGCTTGACTGATTAGAATCTTTGGTTTGTATTTGATGTTGGGTCGTTGAGACCAGTACAGTGGTATCGACCCCCTTGTCTGAAAAAAATAAACAAAACAAAAAAACATTTTATTGGCAAGTAAGAACAGACACGAAAGAATGCAAAATAATAGTAAAGTGTGGCAAAGACAAACCGAAATAGAAAGACTTACAAAATCAGAGATTGCAATTCTGTTGGTAAGTCGTTACATCACACATGTGCTTTAATAACCCATTAGCACAAGCGCCATCTTTAAAGTATACTGCAGTGCATTCTGGGAAACCGAGTACATCTAAAACAGAAATCACGTTGCCATGATGACCGCTGTGCTGTTGTTTATATGTAAATATGCCAGGTTTTTTGGTGCTTTGTACCACATTGCTTCAAAATCAGTGCACCATGATGGTTTTTGATGCTGTTAGGACTCGGATTTCATCCAGATTCCATTACGGATGATCCTGAGCATTGGGACATGCATATGGGGCTATTGCTGTACATGTAAGGTTTTGCTACTTCAGCTCCAAAAAAAATCATTATAATCAAGTGTAGTTTCACAAAGCATCACTCATTTCACCATTCAAAGGCATTTCGTATGACAGAAGCTGATAATTCTGAGGAGACATTGTGACAAGGCAAGTTCAAAGAGTTTTGTTCATACATAAATCCTCTAAGAAAATTTATAGCTGAATGTGTTTCCAATGGGCTTCTGACAATCGATGGAGCCAGTTTGTGTGAAGTGAGCTTGGCACTTGACAAGATTGAGGAAGATAAGGTTTACATGGAACTAATTCTAAACTGTCATATAGCAGGCATTCCTTGGGATTAATGAATAAGTCATTTTAAAAATTTTTTTTGCTCTTCATTTCTGCTTCTGCTTTCTGGTGACATTTCCAGAAAACTAATGCCATTATCTTGCCATGAATCACCTACTCAGATGTCATCAACTGGAGCAGAAATGTGATGCTGGAGACCTTGCTGATTTCAAGGAAAGTGCCAAAGACCGTGTTCAGCTCAGGTTGAAACATAACATCTAGCGTGTGTGGTCACTATAAGAAGATCTTGTTTTGATTACAGACCTAATTCATCTATGATATTGATTGCCCTGTCTCCAACTATTCCAAAGCACAAAAGATAAAAAAATTGTGTTAAGTGAACAATGTTACAAATTGTTAAGATAGAAACACCAAGTTGAGGAACTGAAGCCTTACCTGTACAAATGAACCCCTCCATCCGTTACATTGCACAATTTGTTCCGTCTCTACGTAGTTAGCCACGTGCCCCTGGCTGTCCAAACCTCGCATGTAATACCTCGTTCCAGCTCGGAAGCAACTCCGTCTTGAAATGAGGATGTAATCAAAACGTTTCCCGTGTAAGATCCCTATTCTAATTGTTACAACTGGTCAACAATGGTTAAGGAATGACAGAACAACAGTCTGGCAATCTGATCTTCCCCCACAGAATCAACAGCTATTAAAAAAGAAAACTGCTCATGAAAAAAATGGATCTTCAAAATCTTTTGGTTTCTTAAATATCAAGTTTTCCAAGCCAAAGTAGCTTGAAGAGATTGTATATCATTGGGAAATTGAAAGAGTAAATTCATACCAAACTTCTAGTTTCAAGAGCCGTGTTATAATGGTACAATGGTTTTCGAAAGAGTACATTTATTCAAAATCTAGTTTTCAAGAAAGATTCAACAAAACATGTGAGCAATTAGTTAACCAGTCCACATCAATATTTTCTGTGCCAGAAATCGGATGACGTGTACACCCACTGTTGAATAACACTCGGACATTCCAGTGTGTAGCGTGTACAATGTACTCACCATGCAATGCTTCGTTTCCCTATTACAAAGACGGACAAAGGGTACAGAAATTCATGCTCGAAATCTCCCTTTTTCCAAGTGTTATTGTGTTATCCCCGATTCCCAGAGCTTTGTCCTTTTGTTGTACAAACAAGGATTACAAGACATTGACAGACTGCCACAATTGTTTATCATTGTATTCGGCATAAAGGGAGGTAAGTCCGAGTGGTCCAAGATTCCAGCATACCATAGCCGATTATCAGCCAGGGCTTACGGCCAAGGGTTTGCAGTTCACACTGAACATATCTCATATTTCCTTGAAAGAGAAAACAATCCTGGATGTATTTTATGAGAACCTTTGTTGTCTTTAGTGTATTTAGTCACTATTTCATTGTGATGATGATATTCTTGAAAAAAATTGTTCTGCCAGTTTCGAAACCAGAAACCGTAGCACTTATAATAAAAGCGCTTTCATATTTTGCCATAATTTTAGACATTTTCTTTCCCAAGAAATAAACATTTCTAAAGATTTACTTTGATAAGTTTTGATTAATGTCATCTTTAACAAGGATACAGCCACACATTACTGGCAAAATGAAACGGCTCAGCTGAAAGTAAACAAACAAAGTAAGGATCATTTAATAAAAACTGCAACATTCAAATTTAAACAACTTATAAAAGACCATGAAAACACAAAATTTAATTATAATCAAACACAAATTATTTATAAATAATGTGACTGTTCAGCTAAACCATCCAAGAAAATATTGAGATCCTTTTGAAAAAGGATGGTTTTCAAATTAAGATCATAGCAATGATCAGGCATGTAAGTGGGCAGTGAAAAAAAAAAAAGCAGAAAGATTTTGTCTGTAGCTGGCGAGGGCATTAAGCGCATCAGTCCATCCAGCGAGGGATCTTGGTTGGGCCACATTTTTCATCGACAGAACTTTTTTGTCTGCATGCTTCAATTATTTTCTGGTTAGTATTCTCGAGCTCAAGTCCCAGTCCATAAAACTGCAATCTGTGGTTGCCATAGTTTATCACGAGGTACTTCAGTGTCACTATCATTCAATGGACTCCTTGAATAGTGTCACAAGCTCAAGCAGCGCCCTCACCGAGTTCAAAGGAAGACGTATCATTGGCTGAGAGTAGTGCTTAAGGCGTACACATATGCGCAGTACCATTGTTTGACATCAGCAATGGCAGCCTATTCAATAACGATAAAGCTATGAAGAACACAACTTTGCAAAGACCAAACGCTTTGGTTGCATGTTCACTGTCATAGACAATTTTCTGTGATCTAATAAACCGCAAAAAAAATATTAAAATATTTGCATAAAAAACTTACTGTAAATAAAATAATTCTGACTTACCTCAGGTTGAGAGGCGAGCTCTCGTAATAAATTACAGTTCCAGACAAAGCGCTGATCAGCCTACAGAAATCAAAATGAAAAACAATAATTGAGAGGTTAAATCAGAGTGTGGTCAACGTATCCACACCTCAACGCTTTGTGGATTCAACACCCTCATCCAGCACACACTGGAACCAGTTGATAAATCAGTTATCCAAGAGCTACAAGCATTGGGTCAAATGTTCTTTGACAATGATCAGTCTGGTGCAGTGGATCACTCCTTGGCTTTCAGTTCTACTGTTCAGGGTTCGAGTCCCCATTGGATCAGAGGGTAGGGTTTTCAGTTTTTACCTAACTGCAGAGAGGGGGTTCCCCCGTCTGGCTAAAGAGTCAGGAACATTTGAGGATTCCTTAGACTTGGTTCCAAGTCTGTGATTGTGTTTTTTTTTTGTCTACCTGATAGTCAATACAGTATTGCCCGAAATAGCGCCCTCTTGTGGATTTAAGCATCGATGACAGACTTAGGAATCCTGTTCATCAGTTTGTACACACCCTATGGTGAATCAGTTCAGAAGTGGCAGAACAATGTAATTGGTCATTGGAATCGCAAAAGTTTTGATAAAATAAATACTTAAACTTAACTGTCTATTCTACGGGATAAAGAACACAAATATAACATTGGTGCTTATACAATTACATTCTGCCGCTGCTCAGTACATCAATTGCAGCTTTCGAATTAAGAAAAACATCAATTCTGGTTTTCAAACTCTAAATAAAAATACATATATTGGAGGAGAACTACTCGATGATTCCATTCAAACCATGGGTAACACGTTTTTTTTTTGTGTCATTTTTGGGGGGCAAGCGGGGCCAAAGACATAATTGGGGGGGGGGGGGGGAAAGGGGGCTATTTAATGTATTGAACCATTCACTTGTGCATTTTTTCGATCTCATTAGGGGGGCAAGAAGGGTGGATTCCTTCCCCTCCCCCCCCCTCGGTTACACCACTGATTGATATGTCTTTTTAATCTACAATCTTGGATGAAACTTATTGGGATGGCTCATCCCACTCACACTCCCAAGCTATTGAGTGCCTCATTTTGTAGCAATTATTAGTTGCTCACATATCTTCTTGAAAGATTCAACATCAAGGTGTGGGCAGGGTAAGGGTCTTCTGAGTGACCCTGCAGCTACCGGCACTTTCATTCTATGCCTAAGATTCTCTTTGTACATCTCAAAATCTCTGAATATCAGAAACATGGCTAAATATCGTTGTTCGGCTTCATTATTCAGTGTAAGAATAACTTATACTCACTCTTTCAAATAATGGCATCTGCAGGAACTCTGGGCTAGTATTAAATAACCTCTGCAGGGAATGCGTAAGGTCATAAGTCGTTGAAAAGTAGCAGTCGTTTGATTCCAAGACGTAATTCACCATTGACTCATAGGTGCGGTTATCCTGTTTCTGCAACAAATACACATGAAACAAGCGTTTGAAATAACAGTGCCTATGAAAAGTGGCCACTTGAGGTACTAGACATTACCTTAGGACCAAGTATAAAAAAAAGGTTCTTGGTGTAAGAATCAAATACAAGTGGTAAGCAGATGTACTAAATCATGCAGCGTTCTCCCTTAACAGTGGTCTGCTGGCCAAATGCTTGTACAAACACCCGAGGACCAGTCAAAATTCTCACCAAGTGTTTCGGCTGGCTAGTTCAGTGTTAAAAAGCATCCCTGATTGATACGAAAACATGAACCAGTGAAGAAGCTGACGGACTAGTGAAAAGACAAGCTGACTGGTTCTGCTGGCAAGTCACTGAAAAAGTTAAGGGCGAACCTCGATAAGGCTGTTCAGGCCAAGGGAATACAAGCATTTCAAAGACTATTCAATTTGTGAACAAAACTTTGAAGTCCAAAAAGTGCTTTTACCATGGAAAATTTGATACCTTTGCTACGTTGTTTAGACCCGTTTCAAACATCACGCTCTTGCCATGTTGAAATCAAATATTCTGATTTTTTTTTTATTCGACACGGCAAGAGCGCGACGTTTCAAACCACTTTAACAGGCCCTGCCGTGCTATTGGCAAAGTTCGGCAGAAGCACGACGTTTGAAACAACTGCTGCACCATTCCACGCTATTGCCGAACTCAAATGATTTGAATTAGACAAGGCAAGAGCGACGTTTGAAATGGGCCTTAGTCTGTCAACAAGTGTGTTATGTAGATGATGTTTTGTTTTCTGATCCTTCATCCTTGTTTCAATTCCGTTTATTTTGCATCTAGCATATGTCTTGATGTTGGTAAACAAAGGTGTGATTTAATCTGGATGAGTCACAGACAGACAGACAGACAGACAGTCCGACAAAGAAACAGACCTGTTGTTCATTCAGATGCAGGAATGTCCTCTTGTAGGGTATGATCTCATGACCAGTAATCTTCCAGATGGTCTGCCCGTTGATTTCTCCAACCTTTGATTTCTTGGTGATCACCACCAAGTATGGACCTGCAGGAGAACACACAAACATTACCCCAATAAAATACATGATTAAAATTCTTCTGTTGACTAATTACTTAGAAAGTTTTTCGAGGATAAAGAAAATGTCTGCTGGTTTTTTAAGGTAAGTACATCAATCCACTTACACAGCTAACCGTCAAATTTAACAATCATTCGATACCTGTTTCAATTGTCTGTTGAAGATAAATGATATCATGCTGTGAATGAATCCAAATTGTATACAGTTGTCCTTCTGACAGAAATGCTTCTCTTAATGACAAGAACTAGTACCACATTCAAATTAACAATTTCCAACGATCTAATTTGTAATCACTTCACCAAAGGGTGTACAACTTAACAAGCTCCCGCCAGGAATCTTCCATTTTTTCCCGTCCAGCCTGATTGGATTATTTTCTTGGAATTGTTGGAATCTTTTTTTTTAATAAGAGTACCACTGGCACAAACAAACCATGACTAAACAAAGCCATGAACACAAAGATTATTTTGAAGCAGCAGGATTTATTTCCTTTCCAGAAATTACCATATACAGGCACCGTGAGTCACAAAACCTCGGCCGTGACCTACGGCCAAGGATTGTTCCAAAATCCTGAACCAAGGTTGGATACTCGGTTCACTCGGACTTAGCTCCATTAGCCATCTTGAGATATGGTGGACACATTACAATGATACTCAGGCCTTGATCTTAACCGAGGCCATTGGCCTCATGTCCTGTCGAGTTGGCCAGCATGCCCTTCAGAAAAATTGCACTGTCACTACCAACTTGGCCAGCATGCCCTTGTACAATTTCTCTGATATAGCCAGCAAAGGCCTGCCCCCGTTTTTCTTAAGATCGAGGCCTGGATACTCACTACTTGGTTTGGGTAAATCTGTTTATATACACCCAAACCAAACAGTGCACTCATATAGTGGCCACCAAACCTCAAAAAAAGGCTACAATGGTGGAAGCCTCTTGATGTCTCATAATACTCTTCTTGGAACAAATAGACAGGCAATGCCCAATCCTATAGACCATTCCGGCTTTGGCTACAAACCTCACCCACACACCTTAGTTTATGTACGTTTACGTCGCACGTGTGACCGAGGTCGCATGAGGTCAATGCGCACAGTTGGATTGACAGGCCGGAACGGTCTATTGTAAGTCTTGGTAGTCTTGCTTACCTGCCAGCAATCGTATGGTACCCATCAGTCCACATATTAGTTTGCTGGTTGCAAAGGGAGGGATCTGACCAACAGACTCTGTTAAGGAAAAGACAAATAAATCAAAAAAAAGTAATCATTCTCATAAAACCCCAAATCTTCATACATGTTAGTCAATCCAGTGATTTTGATTTTTGATTCACTTGGTGCTACATGGCCGAATAGATTGTTCAAGTCTCTCGATTACTTGATCACTGAAGTGCATCAATGCATTTCCTTCACATGTTAAAGTAAGCTATGTGGCAACCCAAAGTTTCCTGAAATGTTTGAATTCGCATGAAACTTGCACAAGTTTACTGTCAATCTGGAATGGGTCCCGGTATACAAATGTCAGTGTTGTTATAGGGAAAGGCAAAATTTCAGTATTTTGTTTTATAGTTTTAGACAGACATGTTTTAGAGATGTAAAATTTTAACCCTCGTACATTTATCATGACTATTCAGGATTCGAACTGACCTCTCATCATCGGGCACATTCAGTGGTCTAGCGGTTGTGACTATGTACTCTACAATGCGAGGATTGCGGGTTCGAATCCCACCAAAGTATCCTGTTGATTTTTTCCAGCAGGCCATGGAAGGCACTGAGGATACAGTGCTTATCACACATCGGTTTAAGAGTAAAACAACAAATAACATTCCTTGTCCCCCGATGAAATGATGACATCCATTAGACAGTGATCACAAACTTTCAAAGAGTAATCTTACCACCGAGTGTAATTTCTTGACTGAGTCTGTCGATAATGAGCAATTCCTTGCTTCCAGGATCTCGAGCTTCAACATAAAATTTGTCATCGGTCGTGTACCTGCGTATAAATGAAATCTTGTAATTATTTTCTGCATAACCGCTACAAAAGCAAACATGAACAAACAGTCACAGATGCAGAGGACTGACTGACTTCCTACCATGCTCCTGGGCCTGCAATTTCATCTTACAGACGGCAAGGCTATTTTCATGTTGCAAAGGGCACTTCCATTGGAGCTTTTTGAAAGGGCACCAAGGCCAAGACCAGGGCAACAGAGGCAATGGCCTCCGTGGCCTCCATGTAATTCCAGTCCCGTGCTCTCTCTGACCTGAATTTGATGGGACAGCTGCTCTCTAACGACGGACAGAGTATATCATCCAAAACATCGAGTTCACTGGTTTCTTCGAAACCACACTTACTTAATTATAATGGTATGGGATGAAACAGGATTTGCGCACAACACAGCCCAGTCTATTGGGCACAGTGAGCACAATCCTAAAATTGCGCACATTTGCGCTAACTGGAATTGCGTTCCACCAGCATCAGTGTGGTCATCAGTTCAGATTTTTAGCCAAAAATTTCTTTTCTTTTCAGAAACGTAACTGACACAATTGACCATCATATTGACCGGCAACATCTCCTACATACTTCAGGTAAGTTTATGTCAAAGTACATTGTAGAGAGGTCTTTGATGGATTTTGGAGCAGTTTTTTGTTACTGCATGTCTGAAGGATTTGAATCTTGCACAGCATTTGTACACAGGTACCAAGTTTTTAATAGAGTTCACTCGGACCCTACATATGCCAGATAATGTCCAAATGTTTAAAAAGGCGTTGCGTGGGGCCAGTAACTCAGACTTTCCTATGTCATACATGTCATGTTTCACTCAGGCTTTACTTTAAACAGTTTCACCTCTACGGAAAAGTTTCCATATCTGACTGCCACTTTCTGAGGGATTTATTGATGGATTTGGGCCTTATTTCCCGTTTTTAAATATTCCTCTCGAGGAATTGGTAACTAAAACACTAATTATTGATCTTTAAAAAGAAAATTCAAACGGATATTTCATCGCGCGGCCGGAACTTTCACACATTCATGCCCCAAGGAACTCAGATGGCGCTTAGTGGCTTATTTTTCATGGTTTCGACACTTTGTAATTGTTCAAAGTGCCTGTTCCTATTTGTATACATTCTGTCAACCTTCCTTCAGGAACAGGGTAAGGATAGAATTTGACTAGTTGCGATAATCGTAACCCTCCATCCTCCCGACGGTCGGAGACCGGAGGGTTACGAGATAAGACTGATATTAAGACTGCATCCTGCGCACTCGGTCCGGGGGGGATCGGTGCTTACACACACAGGCGGTGAGTTTGCAAGCTGGAATGGCCGATACGCATACGACAGCCATGGCTCGTCCAGATGCGTGTTTGGTTGGGTCACGCTGATTGGTTGTTGCCAAGCAAGTGCGACGTTCAAAATCACTAGTTGGCCCCGCTATGGATTATGGATATATTCGGTCAGTCTTTTGGTAAGTTTTTGTCGTTTTTTCTGCCAAATATTTTCATGATGTTGTTTTAAGGGTTCCAGATGACGTTGTCATACAATAAAGATCAACTCCATGTGTTTAGAATGTCTGTCATGATTTTGGAAAGTGGAAAAAAAAGGACGAATCTGATCACGAGTCTGGCAAAAACTGGTCAAAACTGCCCATACCGTCGATAATATCAGTCTTATCTCGTAACCCTCCGGTCTCCGACCGTCGGGAGGATGGAGGGTTACGATTATCGCAACTAGAATTTGACCTGAATTGAGGGATATAAAGTAGCAGCCGGATACGGCTTTTTTTGCCCAAGATTTATTGTGTATATTTTGCAAACCTACATGAACTTGAAAAGTTCATATTTTTTAAAATAAATACCAAGTAAACTACCACCAGCATTAAAACAGACATAAAAAGCTGCATTCGAAATGACGCTTCATCAAAATCATAATTAACTAAAACGAGTGTCATATGAAAAACTACTGAAATAACTTAAATTTTACACAGAGTTTTCTTTTATGAGATAACACAAAATGTCCAAGAATTTAGTTAAATGTGCATCTATGATTTTTCCTTTAAAAAATCATTGTAAGCATGAAGGTAATCCTATAAAAATCAGAGCAACTTACAACATCAAACTCTCGTGTACCGCCATGTTGAACCGGTGACTTCAAAGGTCAAAGGTTATTGGGCCGACACTCCTGCTTGCTTTGCATGCAATGGGAGGGAGATTCAAAGTTCGAATAATGAGGCAAAGGAACAAATTTAACAAAGTAATAAAGAAAAAACGTATTCAGCGATCGAAATAATACGTAACTTGTATCATTTGTGACATCTACTGCGGTTGAAATACCAATTGATAACTTTTGAGAAAACGACACACAGTTAAAAAAAAAATAACAATAAATAAATAAATAAAACAAATAAATAAAGCTAATCCCTGTTAAAAAATGTATCAACCCAAAATGAAAAGTCTTGCAGACGTCTGGCAATGAGGATAAAGGGCGGTAGTTAGACTTTGCTCAAGTCGTGTCTGGTGCTCATTCCGTTTCGGGCAGCACGATCTGACAAAATCCGACCTGGGTCAACTCTATGAGGTGAGTTTCTTTGGATGAATTGTCTTTCGGTGATGACGCCGGAGATATGTACAATAAGATATGTAAATAAGTCCCCTGTTTTTTGTGCGTAGGTCGGTGTGTGGTTTTTAATGTCGTTCTTTCTTTTTTATGCTTCTGTGTAATTTTATAAATGTTGCTTCTCTTTTTATCATTGTACTGGCGTTGTAATTTGACCTTTTTAATAAAAAAATTCCATTTCAAATTCAACATCATCGTCATTATAATCTAACAAACCCTCTCCGCGCAACGATGAGAGAATAGTTTTTCACTTTACTACTTAAAAGTTGAACGTTCAAACTGCCTCCTCGTGGTGCACTTGTTTTAATTATGTTGCGAATTCTCATTCATAAAACAACAGACCAGGTTCAGAGGGTATTCTTGTTCCTCCTTTATCTAAATCCAATTCTGGAAAACCTAAATTTCAACGATCTCCCTGCATCATTTAAACAGCCTTTGCCACTCCACTCTAGCAAAAAACGCCAGTACAAGAATTTGAGGTTTTAATCTGTGGTACATGTGGCTTGTATTGTTGCTTGTGTCTTTCTGTGTTTATATATCTTAGTGCCATTCGGTGCCCCCCGCCCCCCAACTGATGTCCGTGCCCCCCTTTTGAAATCTGGACTTTTGAGATTAAAAGTTACCAGAATAGAACGTTACATCTCATGAGCATTGTAGTAATTTCAATGTTTTTTCCGAACTATTTTTTATTATTTACACGCAGAATGTATTTTGTTTTACCTCAACACGGCAGAAGACCGCTGAAAAGGGGCTTGTTTTGGAACTACTAATGTAAACTACAGTTTTAATCTGCCAAAAGTGCTCCCCCTACGAAATAATTATGGTGCCCCCCTTGTGCCCCCTAGTTTACCCTAGTCACGGCGCTGGTGCCTTTTTTAATATTGCCTTTGTTTCATCATTCTCTTCTGGCTGCTCCAATTTCTTTTTATCCCTTGGGGTTGACTGAGTGTCGATTTTGTCTACCTTGCCTCACTCCCCCCCCCCCCCCTCTGTTTGCTCTCTTTCTGTTTTTTTGTAATGTTTTTGGTAATTTTATTTTTATTTTACTGAATGTTTGTAATTGCTGGGCTTCTTTGAAAACAAACAAACAAACAGTGTTTTAAGGGTTTACCCCATCGGATAAACAAGAGATAAATAAATAAAATGAGCGCTGAGATGCAGACAGTTGGAATGACGGTGATTATGACGTCGACGATTTGTATAATCATCGACATTTTTATCAGTTTATATAGTTGAATAATTTCCCCCCTTATGGCCATCGATGATCATGTCCTCGGAATTTCTTCATAAAAGGAAAGAGAACAAATTTGGTTTTAAATTAATGGGTATATCAAGGTATTTGATATCTCAACTGACCAAAATAAAAACAGCCGACTTGTTAGTTATGCGTGCACAGGAAACGGTCTTCATCTGATCAATCAACAGACATACACAGTCTATAATCAATTTATTTGTCAATTTATCATCATAACAGTGTCATCTCAATTAACTGCATGCACTGTTTCAAACATCTATTATACTTCATACTTCCTCGTTGACAGCTTGCATCCTTCTTCATCCTGATTGCTCCTTATCTTGTCATCATCTCATCTCATAGGAAATGGTCTTGTTTATGAGAAGCTATTTAGACCTTGAGGTTGTGCCCCGCCCCTCTCAATCCCCCTTCATCGCCACACTGGACCAAACCACAACAGTTATAGTTCTTGGATAAATGTTTATAGGAAAAAAAGAGGGGAACAAAATAAAACTTGTACCTGTCTACTGGTACTACCCACCAAGGAGTTAAAATACAATGCAGAAATTGCAGACGATGACAGGTCTATAAGGGCGAGTGTCGGACGCAATTAGTTCGACGTGATGATCAAATCAGCCTTTTACAAACAAAATAAACGTAAAAAAAAAAAAAACGAAACAAAAAACGCTATGTAACACTGGATTTAACTGATATAGATGTATTACACTAAATAAATGTCCCTGTTTTGGTGGCTCCTATATTGTATACTGAAAAACGATGGTGTCGCCCGTTATGGTTAAAATCATGAGCTCGATTTATCTAGTGAGTATATAAACTTATGAAAAACTGAACGCTGATTGCAAAACCATCGTTGCGTGGAGTGAATATTGCAGTGGTTTAAAGCTGCAATGACTATATCGGGGTCGCCATGGTGACAGACTTTCAGCTGAACTATAAACTCTGGGCAGATGTAATTTAATTTTTACACAGAATCTTTTCCAGCATCGATAAAATCGCTTTCTCGGATTATACTGACGATTCCTTCGTGAACAAACGAAAGTTAAATTGTTACCGTGTAGCTATTTTCACCTTAAAATAAAGTAAGGACTTCGCTAATGTTTATGAGTGTGGTTTAGTTGTCTTGTGTTGACGATTAAGACTGTACACTACAAATTTCACTTGGGCCTGAGACCATATTTATCTCAAGCACACAAACTGCTGTGTGGATGACTGCTCTGCTTTTAAGTATATGAATGAACACCACAGCATAAACCCACTCCAAACCTCACATAAGCAAAGTCTACTGATTGTATACACAGCACATTGTAATCAAGGATGAGGCAGCAACAGATGTACCAATGACCTAAGTCCAAAAAACAATTTGAATAGAATAACTGAACATCCTCAGCCCATCAGGTTTATCACTTCGATAAGTAAATAAAGGTTCAGATCACTTCATCCAGACACTGTGTTATGCTGAAATGGTGGGTGAGTGTTCATGTACCCTCTATCCCTGAGTTTAAGTTTGAGTATCCTGTTCAGTGGAATCATCATCCACTGCAGGTTTCCTGAGGTATCCAGTGGATAGTTCCTGTGCAACAGACCGGCGAGTCTGAATATTGAATTATGATGATGCATCTATTCTTTCTACGTGTACATGCCGTGATAAAGCTTGCCATAGCTGAGGTGACCTTGTATTGAAATCTCCTCCACCATAACTAACTCTGTGTGGTGTTAGTATATATCTGGAGTAAGCCTACACTACTGCAAGTTGCCGTCATGTGATGATGCCGGTGTGTGGGGGGAGGATACCCCGGGCAGTCGCGCATGCGTTTCACGGCTGTTTCCGCCTTGATGCGTTGGCAGGCAGTTTTCTGCACACATGCTAGAAGGGAGCTCGCTGATCGGGGGCCGGGGGAGCACCACTGAGCTCACTGTCTGCAAAGTCTGATCCGGGATCTGGACTAGACTGAGATGCACCTCACGAAAAGAAATGCATTATTCATGAGATTGCACATTAGAGCGTGACAAGGTGCACTACTACTAGACTACCGGCGGGCCGCATCCCATCTCTTCTGTGGACGACGGTGACTGCATCATGTCTCGTCGAAAACAAGCTGTTCCTGCGAGGAGAACAGGTAAGGAATTCTCGATGATATTTAACTGATCATCTGATCAATTCATGTACAAGGCATTGCTCCTGTGTGAGAAATAGAAGACAGTTGCCAGTGGTATGGGGGCTGATCGATTTGAACATGGCTGACATCCTATCGAAAGTTTGGAGAGAGTTGCTCTCCGGGGCCACAGCATTCTTTTCGGTGTTTTTGAGTGTGGCGAGTGTGGGAGTGACGGATATAGGGAAATGTGTGATCCAACACACGGCCTCCACAACCACTGCGTGTTGCACGCAGCCAGATCTACCCTTTGTTAAGGATGCAGCTAATAATGTGTGTAATTATTTGGGATCGTAGTTTTAATTTCTTCTGACACTCAATTCCATCTTCCATCTTGTTGGTGATTGGGTCTGAATCATTGGTAAGATTATGAGTGTGTTTGGTATGAAGTTCGAAGGAGTTTGTTTCGGGTTTGAGTGTGTCGAAAAAAAAGTGAAGTGAAAACTTCGGGGGTATCTCATCTTGATGGATCGTAATAAAAGTTGAGACGGTCCGTGTGGCGTGTGTGTGTAGTTTATGCAGTGGATCGTTGCCACGCGGCAGTCATTTTGTCTTTTCTGAACTTCCTACTTGATGTGTGTGGTGTGTGTGATGGACTTGCAATGCATGTTAAGCTGTGTATGTACACTGTCTGTGTTTCTCAACACGGCACATCCGCCCGGTCGCGGTACACATCTGACCTCTCTCCTAAGTTGCTGGCTGTGTGCTCTGCTCAACAAGTTGTCGCCAGCAGCCATGATGCAACAAACCGCACCCGTGAACTGCTGTTACCAACGGCTCCGTGAAAGGGTTGCGCTTGCATTTCAACCAGGTGTTCTTGCGGGGTGTTTAAAGAGGCTGCTTTTTTATTTATTGATAATCAAGGACTGTGCCGTGGTGCAGCAGTGCTTTGGTTGGGACAATACCTCCATGGAGACAGACAGGCCGCGGTAAAAAAAAAAAAAAAAAAAAAAAAAAAAACGTAACTGGCTAGTCATCGTAGACAGTGAGAAATAGTGATGGTGAAAAGGCTCCTGCGTGACACGGCCGAGCGATCGAAGAGGATGCCCGGTAAATGAGTTAGCCATCTTTAAGTTGTTGAGTGTTTTTTTTTTACTTTGTTGTGTGTTTGTCTGGGGGGGGGGGGGGTTAATGATGATGGTGATGATGATGATGATTGTGTCTTGTAGTGGTGATCTGATGAACACATTATCTGTTTTTAGAGTTAGCCTAGTTTCAAGGAGTGTTTATGCCTTGTCATCAGCTGGCTTGACCTGATGGTGCATCAAGGGGTATTTTGCTAGTCACTTGGGACACATTCAAATTACTTTTGCTGATGTGGATAAAATGTGTAATATGGACAAGGATATTTCTTCATAGCTTGTTTTTTTTCAAAGGATGTAATAACTTCACTTGACCTGAATGTTGTCTTCTTATCTTGTGATATCTGTAGAGAAAGTTTTTTTTAGTGTGTATGTTGAAAAAAATGAGAGAAAGAAAATGGAGAAGTTTATAACTCTTCATTATGAAAGTTTTTGTTTTTGATTGATGTATTGATTTAACCATTTCATTTCACATCATACATCAAACAATAAACATTGATGGTTTTTCTGATATTTGTTTAAGAATAATGAGAGAGGATGTTTTTCTCTTATATATTTAATCAAAAATAGTTTTCTTTCCCCCTTATTTAATTTTTGGGGAGAGGGATGAGGAAGTCTGGATGGGAGATCTTGACTAATTTATGCATTTAAAAACTGGTAAAGTTTAAGAAACTTTTGCACAAGGTTCATCCAGCAATTGGAGGAAGACTAGGAGCATACAAATTGTACATTCAGTTTAGTTTGAAAATTCATGCAGTTGTTAGAGTAGTTTTAAAAACAGTTTTTGACCAATATTTCAGTTGACTGTTCAGTTTTCAAATGGTATGACTAAACTAACTAGTCAAAGTTTCATCTTATTAAATTCTTACACTGGAGAAAGAAACCAAAAACATGTAAAGCTTTAATGGAAATTAAAGTTCTTCTGGAAGTCACAATTCTCCCAGACCTTTTTAGATGGATGTCATGTGGCATCATTCTTCAGTTTTCCCAATAAAATTTAGAATATCAAAGCGAGGCTGTAAGGGAAAACAGTCTGGTCACTTTTAATTGAATGAAAAACAGTAACCATGATTGGTATTACAGACAGGGCACATGACCAAAATAGTGGCAATAACATTATTTCTGAAGTGAAGATTTGAAGCAGCAATATTTCTCAGGGTGATGGATATTTAAAAAAAAACTACAAAAAGAATAATTTGAATGTGATAATTTTTCATTCCAAAATGGGTGTGTTTTCTTTAGAGGTCCGTCTTTTAGGCATCTAGCTGGATTTTATTTTCAGTTTCCAGTGTACTCTCAGTTTCCCCGCTCAGGAGTATATTTTTTATGTTTTCACGAGGCAGTTTTCTTTCTCATCAAACCATTGTTGTCACCTCACACGGTACTAACCTACCACTTCATTGCCATCGAAACTCTAGGTCACCAAGTATGATGTTTACCGAGCAAAGGAAAATAAGTTTGATGTGCTTTGTCACTCGGTGAAGCGTAGTTCTCAGGTCTGAAAACAATAATAGATTTTAGATTACCCTATCGTGAGCCAGAGTGAGTGAGACGGAGGGGAGAACGAGAGAACAAGCAAGCAAAGGGAGGCATACACCTTGACCCATTCCCATTGTTATCACACCATCAGAGCATGCAAATACGACTACAGCTCATGCTATGTAGAGTACACACACTAGATGGGGGATATACTTTGCTCCGTCCCTAACCTTTGGGATTGTGTATTGATTCAGTTCTGTTGTCATCATCAGTGTTGTTTGCCTCTCTGTTGCATCAATGGCTCCCAGGAATAAAAAAAGAGTGAGCCAGAACATGGCTGACTGAGCAGCGTGGTTGCTGGTACCAAAAGGCTTGTTTGCTCTTTGGTGTTCAGGAGGAGACTGTATGAAGACGGTTCTAACTGTGCAGTTTAGATGCTCACATTATTCTCAAATGCATTCAGTTTTAAGGGATGGTACACTGTCGGGTTTTGAATAAGTGTTACCTTTGGTTATAAACAGTCCCACCATAAATCAACCCTGTGAACAAAATAAGAATAAATCAGTAAGTTTCTAAGAAAACATCATAGGTAGCGATTTTCGTTTTCATGTTATTATTTATGTTTATTTATCTGGCATTTGAAAGCCACTTGGGTTCAAACAAATCATCTCCAAGATGACAGCATTTAAGATTTATTTGTAAGGACGATGGGAACCAGTGTGAACTTTAAACGAAGTCAGCTTGACGTTACACAAATACATTGTTTCCCAACAAAGCGCTTCAGCTCTACTACGTCTTGAACACATACAAAAGTTAAGGACATGTTATAGTTTGAATAATTGCAAGAATTAAAATTTACAATCGACAGGTACTGCTCAAGATTACTGATTTGCGAACAGTGAATCTATAAGAATATGTCTTAAAGAGGTGTGCATTATAATGGAAGAGGTGAAATGACAAAGACACTAGCCCCTAGGCGTCTTGTTTCTGTACTCCTCCCTCTTTAGCCTGATGTTGAAAATCAGGTATTAGAGCCCACGGTCCTTGTCCCTGTGTCTGTTTGTAATCGTCAATCAAGTTAATGTGTTTTATTATGAGTAATATTTTACAGGAAATGCAGGTCTTGGCCTTTTATTTCCATCACAGGCAACCATATATTTTATTCTCGTTGGGATCTGACTAAAAGTTCACGGACGGTTCATTCAAATAGATGCTCTGAGGAGGGTTAAGAATGTCTTTGTCGGGTCACAAAATTGTTATGATGTTTTGAAGTTCTGTCAAGAAAGAGGTAGTGTTCACTGGAGGATGCAAGTTTCTGAAACTTGCAGGTCTGCAGTGTAAGTTGTCCTCACTGTGGTCCTCCTTCCATACTCGACTCAGCATGACCCTTCATGATTCAATCGTGATTCATCCCAGTGTGGTGATTGTCTGATTGCAACCTGGTAGACTCTATATGCGACTGCTAGATAAGCCACCCCCCCTCCAACCACCAAAAGAGGAGGTGTCACCATGAGCCATGCAGCAAACACATCTAAACTAAAGTTCAGCCTCACTGAAGTTTGGTACATGTCGGGCCGAGCATTGTACAAACAAGATATCTTTGTGTTGTACATCTACGCTTCACTTGGCCCTGAATGAGCGGTGTCTAGTCTGGGCAAGCTGAGAAGAAGAGTTATATTCACTGATTTAAATATAAATGTCCAAATGGATTTATTGTCTGGCCTTGTAGGATGTGATCGAATAGAAGGAAATTTAGTATCTTATGATGTGAATGGACAAATTATTACAAAGCTAGTATTACTATTAGTCTAAAGGTTGTACTCGGCCTGTGAGATTCAATGGTCATAAATAATTTGTTTATTGTTAGTTGTAATTTTTTTACCCCTACACCGATGTGTGGTTAAGCACTGTATACTCAGTACTTTTCCGAGTCCTGTGAAAAATATTTACAGGCATTTTTCCTCGGGTGGGATTCGAACCCACGACCCCCGCCATTCTAGATCAGATGTCTTACCAACTAGACTACTGAGACTGCTTGGTAGCTAGAGGTAGGTCGAATCCTATTAGTAGCGGGTACTGCAATCATTATAATAGATGTTAATTTAAAAAAAAAAAAATTTTTTTTCATCGGGGATAAAGAATATAAGTTGTAATTTTTACCCATACACCGATGTGTGTTAAGCACTGTATACTCAGTAGTGGTTTATTGTTACCAAAATGTCAACCCACCCTCCAAAAAAAGACGTCTAAAAACCAACTTATTATATCCCAAAGATAAAAGCAGGTTAGAAACAAAACGTCTTCTCTGCATTAAAGCCCATATTCACTTTTGGGAACACCGAAAAACAAAATGTTCACAGATTTGCACATAACTTTACACGGTATAGAAACGATGATGGTAGAAAACTTCCTGTGAAATATTTCTGTCTGATGTGTTATCATTTTCGAATAATTAGAGAAATAAGATCCACAAATGATTTTTCGTCTCATGAGACGAAAACTCCGGCCGTTAGAATGAATACAAAAATGCTGAATGACTTTGTGTTGTTTTCTCGTAAAGGAAACAATGAAATGAGCTGAAACTTTTGCAGGTTGATTTTATTAAATAACTCTTGATGCTCATAAGGTATGGAAGTATTTCCAGACACTTTACCAATAGTGTATAATGGCTTTAAAGAATAAAATGGTTGAGGGTTGAGAATAATGCAGTGTCTTGTTAGCCACATGCTTGCCAAAGGAGTTGAGAATGTTGTTATGGTGGGGCAATGAGTTGGGATTTAAACATAATGCATGTTGGAATTGTTGACTGAATTTTGTAGATGATGATGCTACATGCATTATTGTTTCTACATTACATGAACATTTCCTTCTCCACTTTGCAGAGGTCTCCTGTTCTTTATCATGAGATGCTGTGTACACACAAGCAGGGGGTGCCAATGTCCTCACCTATTTCTTTTAGTTAATGATTTATGAAGATTAACCTTTCTGATAAAAAGAAATTTGCAATTGCAAATTGATGAGGTTGGATGTGTTGATATGAGTAATGGATTCTAAAGTAAAGTACACTACAGCAGGATGACCTTTTTAAAGTCTTCTGCACCAAAATCTGAGTATAAAACAGCATTATTTACAGTACTTAATTGTGATGAATATCAATCAATTAAAGGCCACCCTCTCAAACCATAATAAAGAAAGACAATGCCAACATTTAACTTACAAATTTTCCTGAATTTCAAAACTGACTTTCTATCAAGGCATTAAGTATCAAATGTTCTGTCAATTTATATCTTCAATGGTACTTTTCTGTGGCATGAAAAATATAAGACTATTATTCAACAAAACCGTCCGTTTGCCCAAACCCACTCCACATCTCATGATGTTGGGTGGATTTTATGGTCTTGTGAACCCAAACCACTGCAGTCTTGTTAGGCTCGAACATATTGGGTGTTGAGTTACCACAAAGTGGCACAATTTGGTGAATTCGGGACAGTTCCTGTTCAGAACCCCCATTGAGTAGATGCAAGAGTTGAAGAAAGTTACGATATTTTAAACAAGTTGTTTTAAAGGTAATCCGGAAACCCAAAACTCATACTTGGTTACAACCAAACGGGATTCGATCTCTACTGTACTCTTAAGCGAGACTCTGACAACATAATATTATCCATGGAAAAATTATCTATCCAGTGCAGTTCACGTTACTAGATTCTGAAAGGGAGCCAGGATGTGAGGCTTCCCATGTGGACTGCTCTCAAAAGGCTGTCACTTCCTTGATTCCCTCCGTCCCTTACCCTGGCTAGCCCATAATATACTCCACAGTCTCTTCCCTTCTTTTCCCAGGTTTTCTCTTTGCAACGGGTTGGGGAACAATGTTGTCCCAAACCCATCTGTGAATATTCTAGGATAACTCCATACCCCCTCCCCCTCCCAACCGTAAAAAAAAGTACAAAACTAAACAAATAATTTAACAGCAAATGAATCAATCAATTAACTAACTAGTAGGAATATACAATGAGCAACCTTATTTGTGAATTTATTATAACAAATGGAAGACAAACCATTCCCCACCGTTGATAAGAAAGGATGAGGCAGCCCAGTTAACAGAAATCAAGAAATTGAATAATTAAATAAGTGCCTAAAAACTGCTCAGGAGAGACTTTGACATCCTTTATGATTGATAATCCACATAGCGTGGTAATGAGCAGAACAGTTTTCCTCTTCATTCAACCAATCAATCAGAGTGACTGTCTGAAGATAAAGGCATCACACTCGTTATGCATAATTTTAAGATAGATACTGGTAGGATTATTTAGCTGATGTAGTTGGACTTGCATCCGATGTAGATAGTCTCCCTCCAATGTAAACCAGTTAATTTCTTATGCACATTGCTGGCTGGTTGTTGTTTAGTACGCAGTAGGCTGATTATTCCAATGACAGTAGGACTATAAATTAAAAAGACCCACTATCAGTATACATGTAAATGGTTTATAGAGTTCCCATATGGGACATTTTTTATCACAATGTTTTATCTTTAAAGCCCCAGCTCAACATTGGTAAGAAAGAAAAAACATTAATGTTCACAGATTTCCATGTACCTTTAAATGGTATGAAGATAATGATGGTAGAAAACTTTCCTTGAAATATTTCTGCCTGAAGTGGTGTCGTTTTTGAACAATAAATGAAATAAGATCCAGAATGAATTTTTCGTCTCATGTGAGACCAAAACTCTGCCTAAGAATGCGTACAGAAATGCTGAATGCATTTTCACCGTTTTCTTGCAAATGAAACAAGGAAACGAGCTGAAATTTTCACAGGTTGGTTTTATTACTTGGATTTTGATTTGTGCAAAGAATGGAAGCATTTACAGACACTTTATCAATGTTGAACTAGGGATTTAAGGGGATCGTGCATCACTGAGGACACTCGATACAAAAAATAAGAAATCATAATTCAAGCCTAAAAAGGATTAGTTCATGTACCACCTACTAACCTCAGGAAAGTTTTTGGCTTGACATGCTTGAAGTACTCTTATCTTTTCAAAATGAGCAGTGGCGGCACCAGATCTGATAATCTGGGGGGAGGCAAAAAGGGGGCAAGCCTAACTTTAGGGGGGGGTGTAAACAAAAATATTTCAGTGTAATTTTGTACTGCTGAAAAGCAGTTAAACTCAATTTCGGGCATTGGTGAAAAATTTAGGCGGGAACTAGGGGGGCAAAAAAAATAACTGGGGGAATTTGGCCCCCTCCCTCCTGTGGAAATGAGGAACTACAAATATGACAAATTTTAAAAAGTCGTCAAGACCAATTTTTATCATCCATATTTATATGGATGATGAAAATTGGTTTTAACCAACTAAGACAAGTAATTACTTATGCTGTTAACTTCAACACAGTCACCAACTTTAGTGAACTTTGAATGATTCTTGAAGTCTCGAAGATGGGAAACGAATGAACCCGTCTGTCAAATAAGTGATACACTTTCAAAATGAGTGTTTTATTGGTGTCTACACATAGCCATTTTAGTATGTATTTTTTTTTTTATCGATGTTTATACTTGTTGAAACCTTTATCAGGTTCACCTAAGCAAAGATGCCAGTGTCAGAAGGTCAGTCTAGTAGACCTATAGTTTAAAAAAAAAACCATGAAAGAAAAACATTTGGGAAATGGATACCTGATGTTATTGATTCATGACATCTTCCTGGAGTTCCTGATTTAAGAGGTTTCATCATTTCAGTGTGTTGATGTTTGATGGGAACTTCTGTGCTTGTGAAGGCCCAATCAGTCAAGTTTAACCTCCATTATCTTGGAACTTCAATTAATATGCATTTGTTAAATGAGACAGGTCGGGTAAATTATGCTTACTCTCTAAATGTAAAAGAGTGGAAAAACCACTTGTTTTATCAGCCAAACCACTTGATTTATCAGCCACATCGCTCTTGCAACGAGCCATGGCGGACAACTCTTTGCAGTGAATGATGGGTGTTTGCATCTTGAATCAGAGTGAAGTTAGCTCCAATTTCACTCCAAAAGGGTGATGCACAGTGAGTTTCACTCTCAACAGAGCCAAACTGACACCACTCGGGCGAGAGAGTGAAACTTTCACTCTTCTACATTGAGAGAGTACCATCAACCCTTTAAAAATCTTAACAGAGTTCAACACTACATCCAAAAGGGTCAAGATTGACAAGAATATGGTGCAGTACAGATTTTAAGAAGTTTTGTATCATAGTTGAATTTAACACACATTTTTGGTTCTTTTCTCTTCTTCAGCAAGCCTTGCTTTGTAAAGATGATTAGTCAAATTTATAAATTCTGCCTCCTAAAGATACATGTCTCATTTTATTTAATGCTTTGCATTAATTGTAATTAGGATCGGATAAAAACCAACGGGGATACGATTGACTTCATCTGTTCTGCTCCATGCTCTTTTTTTTTTTTTTTAAAGTCTCCTCCAAACTCAGTGTGAAAAAGTCAAGGCCAGGTCATTCCGGTACCCGGTGGCAGTCTGATTCCCTCCTAACTAAATTGTTTGCACCGATATGACGACAGGGACCGCCAATGGATGGTCATCCTAGTATGTGATTCATCAACAGCCTTGTGAATGTTAATGTGTTATGAATGGGGGTAGTTGATGTGAGGTTAATAGCCGAGTTGATCCTCAGTTTGCATTCTAGTCATTGTTAATGGCTATACATGGTTTTTAATGATCAATAGTTTGTCTTTTGTTGTGACAGATTTATTGTTTTATTCTGTTGGTTTTGTGCCTTGCAACGACGGCATAAACGATCTGGATCAATGAAAGTTAAATTGACCAACAATGTATTCTGTAGACTACTCCAAACAATGTGGACTTGGGTATAATTTGATCTTTTCACAATCACAGACTAGATTATACAAACAAAGTAGTTGTATTTAACTGGGTGATGACACCAAGTTGTAGTTTCTTTCACAAGAAGACTTAAAGCCATTATACACTATTGGTAAAGTGTCTGGAAATACTTCCATACCTTATGAGCATCAAGAGTTATTTAATAAAATCAACCTGCGAAAGTTTCAGCTCATTTCACTGTTTCCTTTACGAGAAAACAATACAAAGTCATTCAGCGTTTCTGTATTCATTCTAACGGCCAGAGTTTTCGTCTCATGAGACGAAAAATCATTTGTGGATCTTATTCCACTAATTATTCGAAAACGATAACACATCAGACAAAAATATTTCAGAGGAAGTTTTCTACCATCATCGTCTCTATACCATGTAAGTTATGCGCAAATCTGTGAACATTTTGTTTTTCGGTGTTCCCAAAAGTGAATATGGGCTTGAACACATTTTGAGGATAGAGGATATATACTCCCAAATAATTTACTGAGCATGTCTGGTCATGTTCAATGACTTTAAAGTTCATGGGTTTTCGTTTTTTTGATCTCTTCTCGTGACGTAGTTTGTTGTTTCTTCCAAACTCTTAATCTCCTCTCATGGTCCATTATACTCCTTCTGAGTAAATAACCCGCTTTTAGATCAGGTCCAGTAACTTAATCCCCAGCACATCTCAATGTCAGCACGTCTGAAGGTCTACTGCTTTTATAGTCTCAATACATAGCTACATCATACAGGTGATATAAGCTAACAAAGAATCTCGGGGGCCCATCAGGGTCATCCTCTCCCCCGCTGCACTCGGCTCTGATGAGGTTTCCACTAAGAGGTCACACAGCCATTCAATTCTATATACACTTCATGGTGCTTGGATGTTGCCAACACCCCTACAGCTCAGAAAGTGGTATCTTCCAACAACAAAGTTTGGCCTCAATGATTCATTTCATTTTTTTTTTTCCATACTGAGTTCATCTCTGTGTATGCTGCTGGTGCTGTAACTATGTATTGAAGACTGCTGATACTTCTGCCTATCATTTACTCAGTCAGATGGTACAAAACCACAGGCTCTGCACTCTTGTGAGTTAGGCTGCATAGTTTCACTATATGGCTTCTATTGCTTGTTTTACTTTAAAAAAGGGGGACCAAAACAAATAATATCTTTTCTCTTGGATCAATTTATATGGTTTTTGTGGTGTTTTTTTTTATGTGGAAGAGTCCATCTCGGGTGATGAAGGGGTGATGAAGAGTGTTTATCATTTTAAGACAAAAAGACCTTGTGGCTGTTAACAGGATGATTACTTTAGTATGGTGCACTTCCTGTGCTGCATTTCATGGGTGTAGATGCAAGAATGAAAGAGAGTCTGAGCTTAGTCCGCCACTGTAGTTTTATATTGATGTTTTGGATGCCATGATGCTCCATTTCCTGGAGAGGCCAAACCAGAGAACTAACAACTTCCTTGTTTTTGTCCAAGAATTATCAAAAGGTAACCTTTTTGTGTGTGTATGTGTGTGTGTGTGTCTGTGTGGCGCAGTTTCAACATGGTGAAATGTGATATGGAGAGAAGATGTTATTAACTGGTGGTGCCTTGAATGCAATTAAATCTTTCAAGTTTGTTTTAATGAAATTGTCTTTGTTGCAAAGTGCTCTTTGTGGGGGCTGGGGGATGAACAACTTATAGATGACGATTATTAAGAGAGAAAAGGACAAGAAAATCTAAGAGAAAATTTTAAACGTTCAAGTTTTTAAACTGTGCTTCCTAGTTACGTTTCTCTATGAACAACAACTTGGAAGTTTGACATTTTCCTGTTACGGAGAGGTTGTTTGACATATTTTATTTGTTACTTTGAGAAATATTTGATGTAACTGTTTAACATAAAATGATAATTTTCTTCAAGCATTTCATTTCCCTTTTGATGTATTTTCTGTACAGCAATGCTAGGAATAATTCTCCAGGTAGTATCCGTGTCTATTTATGTGAATTAGTTTCATTTCTTGTATCGGTGTATCTGTGAACATTGTGGTGTTGTAAGATCTTCCTTTGGCCAAACATCCGAGCATCATTTCACTGGGGCCTTTACCTCCGTTGCCCAATTCTTAGCCCTGTCACCTCTTCAGTTTAAAATGTTCTTTTAGGTGTTCTGATTTTCCTGGGTAGGAGCCCTTTAAGGAAATTGGCCACCATGTCCCTACAAGTATTTATCACATGCCTGCACCCTTACCTTTTACAATGATTTGTTTTTACGATTTCTAAAATTCAGAGTTTTGCAAATTAAGAATGACAGATAAGTGTAATCTTAACCGCCCGCAAAAGATGAATCTCATTTCTTTAAAAATGAATTCCAAAATAGCACTGCTTTGAAAAGTTTGTATAATGCGGCAAACAAAATTCAATTTTTTGAGAGAAAAGAAATCTACCCAGAAAAAAAAACTCTCTAAAATGAAGGAGATCCCAATTGGAGTATTTTATCAGAGAAAGATCCGTTTCAGCACGTTAAGTACTAAACGTTGTAGGATTGTGTTTGTTACAATAATGAATGTTAGAGGGTCACTTCCAAAAAGTTGTTCACAATATTAACTCTTAAATACTCCACTCTTCCCAAAACTCTGTGAAATATGAGGATCTGATTTGGGCTGTTTGCAAGAGTGGAGTTTGGTTCTAATTGCACCTTCCTAGTGCAGACAAAAAAAGAAGTTTATTTGTCTCCCTCGTGTGGCAACGAAATATGATCATTTTAAGGGAGCTAAGTAATTGAGTTACAAATAAGAACCTGCATCCTTTACTTTATGCGATGTCTTTCACATCTTGTAAGACAGTGATTCAAAACTTCTTTTTTTTTCAGCGATTTACTCTTTGTAATAAAAAAAATAATAAATGGATAGTTGGTCATGGATTGTTGGTCATGAGCAAGAATTGAGAGTTGAGTTTAACTTATTAAGCATTTTCAGTCAGAGTGCATTTTTTAAGCGAAAAATGTTTTTTAATTGGTCGTATGAACTGAGAATTTTGTTTGAAACAAATCTAAAAAATACTTACATGTAGATGTGAGGAAATCTAAAGAAAATTACTTAGATTTGAGGAGATTCTTATGGTTCACTTTGTTAGGAGCACAGTAAATATGTATCTTTGGCATTATAAACTAGGAAAATAGTTGTACAAATCTGTTATTAACTGAATATGCTTGTTAAAAAAAAAGTTGATTTTTGTTGGTTGTTTTTATTTGTCAACGCTTGATATTTGATTGTAGGTTACTTTGACGTTAATTTGTTAATGTTGAATTGATGTGCATGTTAGGTGTATTCTTGTGTCCTTGCTTTGTTGTCTTTTGTTCGGTCTTGTACATGTGTTTACTGTGTATAAACATGAGCACTTTCATTTTCAATAATCTCTGTGTGGAAATTCCCGATGAAAATTGATGTGGCAGTTAGTTGAAAAAGAAAGGAAAACTTCAATTTTCACATTTTTCATTAGAAAGATACACATTATTTATGCAAGTGACTTTATTTATTGAGATGTGTCAGTCAGTTACTGATTGCTTTTTTTGCATCTCATTATCTATGCAGATTTCTCAGGAGACGAAGAGGAAAGGGAAGTCACATCCTCGACTGATGGACAAATTGCTGATATCCAGGAAGTGGACGTGGACCTTAAGGACAGACAGAGCAGTATGAGAGAAACTAGGGGTAGTCAATCAGGTGTTAAGAAGGATCAAAAGATCAAGAAGACCAACCAGCGTGTAGCTCAAGTCAGATCAGAGAGGCCGGGTCTCAGACGGACCCAACGCAAAAATGCCGCTCAGCGATATAAACTTGGAAAGATTGCTGCGGCCGAAGAAAACAGAATGATTGGTGCCGAGCTGAGAAGTGAAAGACGGCGCTCGACTGAAGGAGTAGCAAAAGTGAAAGCACCGAGTGTTAAGAAGAGCAAGGGGATGTCCAAGAGTTTAAACAATTCTCCAGTGAATGGATTGACAGATGAGGTTAGTTATAATGACACTGATGTAGACAAGGATGAACTGGATAGTCAACAGGTGGATGACCTGAGGGATGTAAGCACCTCGCAGGCTTTAGAAAAACCTGACCTGCCTTCCAGTAATCATCAAGGACCCGCCGATAGCCCTGGGTTCTCTGAACACAAGAGACTGCCGCCGGTGTCATCGTTGGCGGCTGAGTCAGATGTACAGCCCTTGAATCTGGCTGCCAGCATTGATTGCCGAGATCAACTTGAGACAGGTGATATAACATTGCCGCCACCGCCGTTGGAGGAGGATGACAGTGACTCGAGCAATGACCAAGCAGCATCGTTCAGCAATTCGGCACATCATGATGCTGGCCTGGATCAACATGGAGGGGAGGTGAGTGGGGACTGGGGATGTACCCCTGCCACATCAGAGGAAGTGAAGACTGAGTCAGTGCAGAGTGACAGCCCAAGTGGGGAGAAGAGGGAGACTGCGACTGGCACCAAAGGAGGGACGGAATCCAGCAAGAGGCCGGTCGGATCAACCTCTGACACATCCGCACTGGCAGATCCAAATTGGGTAAAGGTGAGGGATGATGATAGTCTGTCTGTAGATGTGTATCTGCTCGAGGATCCAATGAGGATATGAGGCATTATTCAGTTACAAATGTCTGGTGCATAATCAGGGAGATTGGGAAAAGGGAGAGAGGGAATTGAATATGACTTACCAAAACAAAATTACATTGGAATGTCATTTACCATCCTCCCAACCCGTTCTCCTTAAAAAAAATTGAGTAGCATCAGTGCAAAATTGCATGCCTTAAAAATATTCTGAAATGGCTACACAGCTATATTGTACACAGGTATCAGCTGTTCACATCACAGACACACAATCTGGTCTCAAGTTCCAAGTGATAAATACATGAGATGATTCCAACTCGGACCCAATCAGTGATCACGTGCGATGATACAAACTTGAAATCAAATCCTTTTTTTTTTTTGCTGTTCAAGACTAAAATGAAAACAAATGAAGTTATTAAGAGACACATTTTCTCTTGCAATAATAAATATTGTTCGTATTTTAAAAGAGATTTGTATTAAGATCAGCCTTTTTTTATGTAGCGCTTTTTGCCAAGTGCTCAACAGAGAAAAGGCAGAGAGTATACGGGGGCGGATCCTAGTGTAATGTCGAAAGTTTATTTCTCATTGCAAGCGGGCGGGATGATATATTGATTTGTTTTTTTGGAAGGAAAATAGGGGGAGGCGTGTGCCCCTCACCCCCCCTCCCTAATCTGCCCCTGGTATACAAGAAGCAAAGTAGATTTAAACAAGTGCAAAGCAAGTCAAATGAACTCAACATCTCACGTGCTGTTCAAGTATTGATGAAACCACAGGGCAAGGACTGTAAACAGATGAGATTTGAATTGAATGTTGAGGAAATGTTTTGGGACCTTTGACTCTCAGAAAGATATGAAACTAGTGGAAGTTATTGATTTTGTAAACTGAAATGAAAAAGCGGAGTTAAGTGGAAGTACCTCTCGAGAGCATCTATCTCAAAGTGTTATGGAATCGGGCTTAATTCAAAATTATTTAATTTTTGTTCATTATTTTGTATCAACTTTGAAGGTGTTGATATCAATATTTCCAAATGATGCACTGATATCAGTCATATTGAACTTTCAACCAAAAACTTCACCTTTTTATTTCATTTTTTAATTGAATTTAAACCAACAACAAAATTCCCTCAATTTAGGCTGAATAACTTTTCAGTAAAATACAATTATCAAAAGTTTAAGCAACTCCTGAAAAAAATGAAAATAAGTTCTTGGGGTGATTCATCCATAAAAAAATTTAAAGTGTTTTATAATTTATTCAATTATGAACAGGAGATGTGTTTTTGAAAATTTGAGATTGAGAAAGTGAGTTTGAAATGTTCTTGTAAAGCAAAGTGTTTTACTATTCAATGCTAACATATTAGAGGACAGTATTTGCTTGCTTTGTAATACCGTCAGGAAATTTTTTGCTTCTGAAAAAAAAATCTTTCAAAAACTGGTAGGTGTTTTTCAGGTATTGAACTGATTTTCAAGTCAATGAAAATGTTTTACAATTTGACATGTTTATTTACATTGTCTATTTTCATTTTTTTCATTTTTCTGCAGGGTATTTACAAACGTCGACGACCAATGGAAGAGGGCAACACCTGCCTCACCTGCCCCGTATGCTCTGAAGAATTCCAGGAGAAACATCACTTGACGTTACACTTTAGAGAACACAACACCACAACAGTGGACGGCATGATGCATTCTTGTAAGCTGTGCGGTAAGAAACTCAGCTCCACCAGCTCTCTGGATCGTCACATGCTGATCCATTCTGGGGAGAGACCTCACAGATGCCCTATCTGCCCGATGGCATTCACAACTAACGGGAATATGAGGCGTCACATCAGAACCCATGAGAAGGGAGCTGCGGCAACCTCTGAAGGAGAGTATGTCACAGAGACGGCCTACAGTAAGCCACGTAAACGAGTCCCATCCAAACGTCTCCTTGACACTGATGAACCAGACAAAGAGTCTTCTTCACCCCATAAGCGGGTTGCCCTTGAGGATGGAGATAGTCCTCTTAAATCCAGAGTCAAGGAAGAAGAACTGACTTGCCCGATCTGCAGTAAAGCGTTCTTGTGCCACTACGGGCTACAAACCCACATGGAGCTTCACCCTAATGTCATCATCAAGTGCGATCTGTGCGAGGCCACATTCAAGAACCACCGTGGCCTACGTATGCACACCCTCATGTCTCACAAGAAAGCCAGCCCTAGCAAGGCCTCTCCTGCCTCAGATGTACCTCTAGGCTTTCAGGATCTTGGTAGTGTCGCGGACATCTCATGTGACAAGTTCCCTCTGATAGCTCAAGTGTGGTGCGAGCGAAATGTACGCCGCTGTAATAGCATCGTACACCAGTTCATATGTCAGATTTGCACCAAGGCTTTCCCATGCTCAAGCGCCCTCGAGCTTCATAAAAAGAAGAACCATGCTGCTAAGGGTACGACTGTGACAAGCCAAGCGGAAGATGTTGGTCTTAAGAATGGTAAAGAAAACTTCCTGATCCAGAATGCCAAGCCTGCTGCTGATAAAGTCAACACTTTTTACAATAAACTTCCATCCACATTCCCATCCAAGGAACAGTTCTTGGCCACACTTAACCTCAAACCCAACCCATCTCCCATTGCGAAAAATACGCCAAACAAAAACATGGCATTGGTGCAGCAAGCAACGCCGACAAAAAGCAAAGTTCTCTTCTCTCACCAAGGACAAGTCTCTGATGATGAAGTGCAACCAGATAGGGATTTTGCTGACGTAGGAAAGATTTTGACGCTGACAACATCAGCATCCAGTAATCCCCTGTTAATGTTGAAGCATCTAAGCCGTGGTGTGAAGCAATCTCCAGTGAAAGCATCAGCATTATCATCTACCTCAACCTCCTTGGCGTCAAAGCCTAAGACTAAAGTCACCTTTGCAAGTAAACCACCAGCGGCTCATTCTCATTTGCCGGACCAATACAAAACCCAAATCAGACAAGCTGATCATGAACCCCGCTCAGGAGATCCTGCTACAGAGATGCACTTTCCCATGGAAGTTGCCAGGGATGAGGCCAAGGTGGAGCAGGCAGCAACAAGTACACAGGAGAAAACATCTCAAGATGTTGGAATAGAGTCTGAGCCGAATGAGGTGGAGAAACCTGAAGAGGCAGCGGAAGAGTCCAAGAGTGAGAAGAAGACCAGTAAATATGTCTGCAAACATTGTCAGGAAAACTTCCCTCAGTACAGCGCTCTTAAGATTCATCTTCGCAGCCACTTGGGTCTGACACCCTTCAAGTGTCTGTTGTGTGACTACTCTAGTGCTGATAAGAGTACCTTAGTAAGACATATGAGAACCCATAGTGGAGAGCGCCCTTACTCTTGCAAGTTGTGTGATTTTCCTTTCACAACAAAGGCTAACTGTGAGCGACACATCAAGAAGCGACATGGAAAGGTGACGAAGGTAGACATCGAAATAAACATTACTCACAACACATCAGGTGGACCCCCGGGGGAGTCTTCCCCAAATAAGTTCCGGGCGCCCGACACACTCTGCAAGCTCTGCAACAGGGAGTTCAGATTCTTCAGAGATTTACAAAATCATCTGAAGGTTCATCAGAGAACACCGAGTAAGTTCTTCTGCCTCAAATGCCAGACAGGCTTAAGCTCCAAGAACAACTGTGCCCGCCACATCACCAAATGCCACCCTGAGATTGAGAAGGATGATCTTGATAACTTCATGATGGTAAAGCAAGTGGAGACCAAAGACATCTCTCAAACCATGGCCAACTCATTCGCCAGTAACGGAGAGCAATTATCACCAATTGACTTCAGCAAGAAATCTCCTCTTACAGCGTCTGATAGCGATTTGAGTGACCAATCATGGCTGAGTGCCTACACCTTGCCCAACATGACTGATCTGGATGCACCCATTGACCTAAGTCTACCCAAAGAGAAAAACTCCTCCTTTCTTCCGCCAGTTGACAGCAGTCTTGGTCGGTTACGATTTAAGAGGGTTTATCACAAGTTCTACAGCAAAGTAATTGACGCCTTAGTATGTCCCCACTGCAGCCGATCATTCAAGCGTGGTTCTGTTTTTAAGGAGCACATCAGATCCCACAGCACAGAGCGCCCTCACCGCTGCTACTACTGTAAAGCTGCATTCACCATGAAGGATAGCCTGGATAAACATATCGAACGCAGACACAGTGACGAGTCTAAAAGTGAGTCACCTGCTCAATCCTTCATCCCTAAAGTAGCCACCCCAATGCAATTTAAGCTTATGTCTCGCTCGAGTCAAGGTCTTAGAGTCCGGATCGCCCAAGAGTCAGCTGAGGCCACTGACATGTCTGTAGAGCATGTACCTGAGAACCAATCTTCAACTCTCCAGTCTCCAGGTAGTAGCTTCGGCTCGGATGCCAGTGGAGAGCTGGCGAGCGTTTCCAAAATTCTAGCAGCAAGCAGCAACAACTTCCAAGTCTGTTTCCCACCGACAGGGGCCCAGGTTAAGCCAGAAGGAGACGAAAACGGTGCAAAAGAAACCGGAGACAGTCAACATCCTGACAAAGATGACAACGAGTTTGCCGTTCCAGAAAATCCCACCGAAGATGCTGAGGATCAGACAGAGTGGAGCACACCAGTACAATCAGATATTGAGCTATCTGAGGAGTATGATTTAGTCATTGATGAATCCATTGCATCGTCGTCAGAATCTACAAGTGGACTTGAGACACAAAAACCCAAAGAGCGGGTTACCGAACGAGACAGATCAAACCTGCCCACAAAGGAGATGTGTCCCTACTGCAACCGCAAGTTTCCGTGGATCAGTTCACTGCGGCGTCACATCCTGACACACACTGGCCTCAAACCGTTCCAGTGCCCTCAGTGTAACAGCAGCTTCTCCACCAAGTCTAATTGCGAACGACACATTGTACGTAGACACTGTCTCAATGTCAGCCCTGGCTCTAAGGCGCCAGAACTCCCATTCAATTGCCTAGAGGGATGCTCTGACTGTGCGTACTCCACAAAACTAAAGCTCATCAAACACTACGAGGTCCAGCATGTTGGAGTGCCCTTTCCTGAGTGCTACAAGAATGAAGTAAAGAAACTACCCGCTTCTGTCATCAGAAATGCATTGGCAAGACGAGCATCTAAGCTCGGAGCATCTCGGACCTTTGGGAACTCAGAGTTCCGCAGCAGAGTGGGTATGTCCGGTGTGACTCTCAAGCTGACTAGACACAAGCCTCTGTTAAAAAGAAGACATTCATCCCTCGATGAGAAACCCCTTGCCCTTGTTAAGAAGACAGTGTCTTCATCTGGTGAAGAGGGAAAATCCTTTGATGTCTTTTCCAAGAAGAAACATCTGTTCTCTCATAAGGGTAAACCGTTCCCAATTGTTTTCAAGAAGAAGAAGAGGAAGTCTCTGCCGACAATGGTGAATATCAACGGCAGCAGACACGGTACATCAAGAGGAAATTGTGAAGTTAACAGGCAACCAGTGATGGATCTGTCAGTGAGCAGTGAAGACATTAATCTCATCACGGAGAGTCTAGGATACGTCACTGGCGAGGGGAGTGAGCAACCGTCACGGAGCAAGGGCAAATCCAAACGTAAGAATGCTCGTCACTCCTGCAGCCACTGTTGCAAGCGATTCAAAAGTGCCACCACGCTGAAACGACATTACCGTGTCCACACTCTGGAGCACCCATTCCGCTGTACGGAGTGCTCTGCTAGCTTCACCACAAAGTTTAACTGTCAGCGCCACATGCTGAAGCTGCACGGCAAGAGTAAAGAGGAAACGCTAAGACTCATAGCAAAACAGAAGTCGGCGATGTCATCCCAGAATGATGACCAGAATCAAACCCCTCAAGAACTTGCTCAGTCTGGTGTCAAACAAAATGGTTTCATCTTAGATCCAGAGGTCCCAGGGGGAAGTGTCAGTGTAACGGACGGAGTAGGAAGCTCTGTAGGAATGGCTGATGATAACCAAGGAACAGATGAAGATGAAAATGAAGATAATAAGGTGGATCAAGATGGTATAGATGACGAGGAGGAGCTGGAAGATGAAGGTGACTCAGAAACTGACGACTTTGGCGACGATCAAGGGATGGAGGCTAGTGAAACAGCCTCAGACCTTGAGGAAACCAGCGTGGAGGGGAGTAACTTTGATGCAGCCTGGGATGTTGATTCCGATGTGAGACCGTCCAACCAGGAAACCTCTATTAAGATGCCTAGTGGCCGTGGCAGAGATGTCTTTGTATCAGGAACAACAGACAATTCAGATATTATCCAGAATCTTCTGGGTATACAGGATTCCTCAGTTATTGATCAGATGTTGGATTCTGCAGACTCTGCTGCCAAGCTGCTCGGTGTTGAATGAAGTCTCATCAAAGCATTCAAAGTCCCATGTTTACGGTCAAAATTCTCAAATTATTCAGAAAGCTTGAAACTGAACAAACATGATAAAGTCAGATCAAATTACCCAAAAAGCAATAAGCAAAAAAGAATTGTGTTTTTCAAGAATATTAGAAAACCAAAAGTAAATTCAAGTTTGACAATATTAAAAAACATTAACCGAGATGTCAAAGAATTCTATGCAGAGATTCTAAATTGGTCACAGAAGAGCATTGCATTCGCCCCCTGCCAACTTCCCTAAAATAGCAAGGGCAAACTCGTGTAGCCAAGTATAAAAAGAATAACAGGTAGTGTGAAGATATCCTTGTATATTTTGTTATTTGTAATAGGTGCTAAAAAGCAACAACCATAAGAAGTTGCTTATATTTTTGAACTATCTCACCATTCCAAGTTTTCCTATAATCGGCTTTATGTTTTGACTACAAAATTGATGGAAAACAGAGATATGAAGTCATTTATATGCTGCATAAAAGCTGTCCTCTTGACAGCCAGTTCATTTTATAGTTGTTAAAGGTTTCTTGTGTATGATGTCAAAAAAGCCTGAACAGCGCCCTCACGAAAATATAAAGAAGGCACATCATTGGCTGAAAGTTGTGCTATTTGCATACACCATTTTGATTGACTTCATCACCATTTGTCAATTCAAAATCTCACTTATAAATTTAAGTAGCAATTTTATATTCTCACGATTAATTCAACATTTTAAAAGCTCTCATTATTTTGGGAAAACGATTGATGAATAAGTCAAATTGCAGACGTTTCCTACTTCATGCGATATTGATAATAATGCAACATGTATAAAATAAAAATGAAAATTTATGTTTATTTGCCAGTATATGATAAAATCATGAGCATGGTCTTACCTGTATGATGACCAAATGTACACAGATAAATTTTGAGTTTCTTGAGACGATGGGATCTCATCTTCCAAGAGCCTTTTGTAATAGAAATAGAAAATATACGTCAAGTTATGGATGTAGTTATTGCACCTTCCCTGACATTCAACTGTACTAGGTAATTTAGTTATAACAATTGCCACAGTGGTTTTTATGTAAACAAGAAGCAATGAATCTATTGTAGTATTCTTAGCTTTCTAAGCTATTTGGGGGTGTAAATTCTGATACAAAATACATGAATGTAATAATACTATGTTACTTCCGTACCAAACTTCCAATGTAAATATTAATACAATTTTCAAAGTCTAAACAGTCAGAGATTGAGAGAATGGGCCAAATTATTAAAAACACAATTTTTTGAAGATGTGGTTTAAGCATCATTCCCGATTTTGATTTAAAAACTTTGCACATTTTTCTTTGCAATTTGACTAAATCACATGATAACTTTTAAGAGATTATTCAGAGAAATTGTCATTCCTAAATTATTTTCTTATTGGAAATGTAATTCGAAGTTCCATGGTTAGACCTGCAAAGGGGGGTGTAATTACAAAGTAAACTGGGGGTAGAAGGGGGTGGGGGGCTGTAGAGCTGTTGAGTGGAGGCAAGTTTGCATTTGTATGTATCCAAAAGGGAGATTATCTTTGGGTTGAAATGCAACTATTGACACCCTTCACCGACGACATTCGTGGCTACTGCTATTACACGCTCACCATTGTTGGAATCAACTCGTATAGCGTGTAAACGCCGCATTGCCTGAAATGCGCACTACACTGTAGAACACACAGGGACATTGACTTCCAAAATGGAGCAACCAAAGATTATAGAGCGCCGTAGGCGCAAGATGGGGAACTTTATCTACTGTTTGAAAGTGAAATACGCTTGGGCGCCATTTCGGCAAGTGAATGCCTGTGTTTCCCATTGATAGCAATGGTCATTGTCTACACTGGTCCGGGCGTATCCTTGTTGTATCAATAGAGTCACTTGATGAAATGGCGTCCAGAAAGATTTCACATTTCAGCCAGAGTTCCCCATCCTACGGCGCTCTGTAATCATTGGGCGCAACCAAGATTATTGCGATGGTGACGTCGGGTGAATTGGGTCAATAAGTGATTAAGCAATGTGATAGTTAAATCACAAGCGTTATCTTGGATCTTGACAAGGGGAATGGGTCACCTTACCAGATCTACTTGTTCATTGGACTAAAAACTCACAAACATTTCATTGAGCAAGTCCATTCTTGGGGGTGCCCACCCCTCAGATCTTCACCCGATACTTTGTTAATTTTCAAGTATTCCAAGTCATTGCTATGCATGTATTGGTATATTTTTGTAGGATTTAAGAAAAGAAAATTGTAAAGTGAACCTTACACATTCCCTACGATTTCCACCTTGACTTCAATTAAAAACATGCTTTTCTAAAACTCTATATTTTTTTGTATATACATAAAACTTCACGGTGCCAATGATTATTTTAATTTTAATTTTTTGTGGTGTTATGTTTTGGGTCTCTTCGGTTGAATTTCTGTGTGTGAACACAATATCATTTCAATTTATAGCATATTACTATATCATGCCCGATATATGGCAGAGGGGCGCCCCCCCAATGTTCCCTCCAACACACTCTTCCCCTCTTGTACAGAAGCACCCCCCTAAAATCCTCAAAAGAATTCCTGAGATTCCCAGAACACAATGAAGACACAATAGGGGGGTTACACCCTGCCACATATCGAGCACCAAATGCATATTACATGTAATTATCTTTGATTTTGTTTTTAAGTTTACATTCAAAGGTCATATATATCTGGATGTTGAGAGTTGTACATGTGTGTTAACTTTAGAAACAGTTAACAGCGCCCCCAACTATGCCTTACCTACAGTAAGGTCAAGTACCTGTATACTGTTGTACAAGTTTTATGCTGCATTCCTATACAATATTTGTTAAATTTTTGGCATTTATTTTGGTTAATTTCTGATGTTAATGTTTGTGAAACTTAACTTTACCTGGTAAGGCTTCTGAGTGGAACTTTTTTCATGCTGCTAGAGTCTTCTTTCTCCATGATAGGACAAGTCCAGCAGTTTACACCATGCCTTGTTGAAAATAGTCTGCTTGTTTTGGTTTGTTACAAAGTGAAAGAGCATGATAATCAATCTGTGAAGTTCAGGAGCCTGACCAAGATGGCAGCACCTCTTGCTGCTGTCACAATTTGAAATGAAAAAGATAATATAGAAACCAAAAAGAAATGAAAGGTTGTAGCACTGCAAACAAGAAAAGTGGGCTTCAGATGTTGGATATTGCCAAGTTAATTGCCTCTGAATGAGCTGATAAGCTTGAATATAAAGCCAGTTTTACCTGCTGTTTTGTTTGAAGAAAGGTCAGTTCAAAAGTGTAGCCTTCAATGTTACAGTTTTGACTGTGGCTCCTTAATCCACTCAAAGCAACTACATAAATAAATCATGTTTAAAAAATGGCTGGTAAAACCACAGCCATATATAGCCAAATGGGGTCACAGAAGTAATCGTGAAAATGAAAATTAATAATTGATGTAGCTTCCACTAAAAATTGTAACTTCAGACTTTTTTTTAATATTTTCAACTGTCTTCCAAGACAAGTCAAGATTTTCTAAGCATCGTCTTGTCCACTTCAATTATCCAGGTAAAGTGAAGATTATGGATGACTTTATGCACCGTTGTTGCCTTAATAATTATACTTCCATTATAAATTTTTTATATTTCTATAATTAGTTTTGGGGAAACTATGCAGTTGTTTCAACCTTTGTGTATGTTACATGATTGACTAATAATAAAATACATAAGAAAAGAAAAAGTGCTGTACACAGATTACATATGTACTTGTGTTTGGTTTTTAGTTCCAAAACCTTCAAAGGTTTTAGTTACCTTTTTTTTCCGAAGACTTCAGCCGGAAAGCCATGTGTCTGTCATGTGATTTCCGTCTGTCATGTGATTTCACGTTATCGGTAAAAATTATGTGCATTGCTTGGCATGTGTTTTAATTTGAAAGGATTGCACATTATGCATTACGCACAGCGCATGATGAACACATGGATTTACCGGCCTTCAACATTTCTAACAGAATAGGCCTTATTTTTGACTGCAAGAGGGCGCCCTTTGGGGTAGATTGGGCGTCAAACCCTAGAAATAGTGTGGTAAACCAGTTGCAATTAGACTTCTAATAAAGCAGTTAATATACAACTTTTGAGGTTTTTTTTTATTGACAGTTTTACAATGAAATCAGTGTAAGATATTTGTAAAATATTTTTTCGTCAAAATGGAATTGGTGTTGCGCCCTCTTGCTGTCAAAAATCGGCCTATGACAATGAAAGCTTTTCAAGTATTACTGTGCAACGACAATGTCGCTGATGTTCATTTTAGTCTTATTTGCATATGAACTTACAACTAGGAGACAACGAAATAATCATACTGCATCCAGAAAAATCTTGACTTCATTGATAATTTTATTACCAAGAATGAACTTAATTCATTGACCAAACAATTTCAATCTCTCAACTATCAACACAACTTCTTGTCAAAATTGGTACTAAGTCATACTTTCTCTAAAGAAATCAGTGCCTCAAAGAATTATCTTCCATTTGCTCTAGAACTAGCTTCAATAAACTGCATTGTAGAGGCGCACAAACAATGTACATGTATGTGCATGTACCAGCGTAGCCAGGATTTTCGTTTTGAATTTTCGGGAGGGGTGGGGCACAATGAATTACATGTATCCAGATTTTTTTTGGTGGGGATGGGGGCGGGCGCACCCCCTCCCCCATGGCTGCGCCGCTTCGTGTACATCCCCAGCTTTTGGCTTTAATGTTTTGAGCCCAAGTGGGATAAATGTACTTGGTATATCACTATCTACAGGGAAGGAGCAACCTAATAGCAAGGAAAAGGTGTTGGCTTTCAGGCCTCATACCTTGTTCTTGTAAGGACAAGACAATAATCCTTAGTACAGGAAACCTCTGTGACTAGGAGGGAAATACAAATTTCTACTGGACCATTTCAAATGGCACCAAGGCAATGACCAGAGGGGCATTGAGGCTTTGCCTCCGTGAAGTATTAGGACAGGGGCCAATAGATCAATCCATTAAGCCCCGCCTTTGCTGTATTGACCAATCACAGACGCGATCGCACAAACAAAAGTCTGACAAACACGTTAGTGCATATCATGGCGCGCATGCACAGTGGGCGGGGCTTAATGGATCGCCTACTGCACAGAGCTGCTTTAGCAGACAATTTTGTCTTCGTAACAAATTTTGGCTAAGAACAAATTAGCAGGAAACCAGTCACAAATGGTACATGTGACATGGTATTTTGGCCGGTAACCTTATTCTGGTAATTATAAAAATTGTTTTGTGCTTAGCTTACTTTAAGTGTTTAAGCAGCTCTATGAATTTGGGTCGCTGGTTTTAAAAAAGTGAGATGCTTCATGAAAACACTTCAATGTTTTGCTATTAGGAGGGCTAGGATACCCATCCAGAGTTGGTTATGGATGAGGAATGTGACTTGATCTATGTTGGGAAGAAACAGTTTACAAAATTAAATCGTCAGTGTTCATCATCCATGATTTTAAAAACTTGTGATTGTTTTTCACTTTGAATTGTTACCATATTAAACTAAATAAATGGCTACTTAAAAAACCCCACAAAAAAACAACAACAACAACAACTGATCAAAAAGTACACAACGTGGGTCTGCAAAATAATTTTAAATTTTCAATGATTGATTTTGGTTTTATATGAAGAATATGAAAGTGAAGAGAGTTATCAGATTAAAACGATGACCCTGTCCTAAGACGATAACAATTAGCTCTTGATGCATAAGTTGCTTTTCTTTTTCAACACATAAGTGATACAGCACTGTACTTTATGCCAAATCACAAAAACCAGAACATTGTCTGTGTAATAATATATAAAACTGCTCACAAACAGAACTCAACTTTTGGCTTGGTAAACAGTCCAAGACAATCTTAAACACTGTTTGTACACACATTCTCAGAATCTAGAAAAACACTCTTGAAAGAAATTGCAGTAACTTTCCACGATTAGAACTTGGAACACATAACATCTTAAAACGGGCTCCAAGTTTAAATCCAACCTGTTTTTGATGTAGTCATTTCTGAATAGATTGAGTCTTCATGAAAGTGGACCGAAAATTACAAATCTCTAAACTCATGTTAAAACCCTTCCAGTGCGAAATTTGTCAACATCCAAAAACGTCTAATGACGTCACACTTCAAATATATGGGTATATGTACATTGTCGTACGGGGAAATTTTTGTTCATTTCTGACTTTCCATGATGTTCAATCAAAACGGCGTTGAATTTGACATTTTGACTGGTGAAACATTCCTCCTTGGAATGTTCAGACCCATTTGTGTTATCCAATGCTGTCATGTTTAAAACTTCGCTCTGAAAGGTTATCAAATACAGTGACAGTTTACACCATTTTAGCATGAGGTCAGAGACTTGTAGTTTTCTTTCCACTTTTAATAAGGACTCCATCTACTGGAAAATGAGTGCATCACAAAACTGAATTTGACCTTGGGAGTCCATCTATAACCAGTTGACACCGGATGGCGTAAATTAACGCAGCTGTTTCCCCTGCCTGGAAACAGAAGCCGTCTTACGACGCCATTATGTAATTTCAGACCACTGGACTGAAGGTCACCTGGTCATTCAACTACGAATCGTGCACAGACCACATACTCACTGTCCAACACTTTGTTTCACCAAAAAGGCATGAATTATATTCGCATTTTGTGGCCACTGAGGCATTTTTTGTGTAATCCCAATTTATAGACGTTTGTCCTTTTGTTCCAAGAGGGGGATTACATGGCATTGAGAGGCTTCCACCATTGTTCATTCATTGTATTTTGGCTGAATGGAGGTAAGTGAGCCAGCAATGGAGCCATGGTTCCGAGTTTAGTGCCACTCCTATGCCATAGGTAACGGCCAATGTTTTGCAATTCACGCTGCGTGAATTTGACATTTTCTAGGTCAAGAAACAAAACGGACGATCCAATAAGAGAATCTTTGTTCTCTTGGCATTGTCAAGTCAGGGTTTATATGTGCCAATGGTACCCTCAAAGACAAAAGGTTCCTGCAAATCCGTCAAAAGAATCCCGCCAGGGGGGGGGGGGCGGGACAGAAAAAAAATGAATCCCGGCGGCAACTGGTTAAAGAAGAAATCTTTACTTGAGATGCCTTCGGCAATCTGAAAGTATTGTCAGGGTCTTCAAAAGACAAAGTGAACTCTCTAAGTTGGTTTCACTGTGACCAAACAACTCTGTAAAGATATGCGTCACTTGTGCTTAAAACAGATCACCATTTTCACAAGTTTGTTGGAATGGATCATGCCTGTCAGAGTGACTGCATTCTCTGTTGAAGAATCAACTTCCATTTGTATAACATGGAGACTGTGAGAGTACTTCACGATAAACGATAAGCATCTTCAAGTAATCAAAGGGGTTGGGATAGAATGGTTTCCCACAATTATATACAACTCTTGGAACCATTCTTACGGGGGAAAGGTGGATTCTAGACTATATTAGTAGTAATTGAGCCGTATTCATTCGTTCCTTTGTTTTGACTCTGCTCAACCATCTGTCCGATGTCCAGCAGAGCAATGGCCGTAGCATTGGCGGTTGCTATCTGTTCACTAGTCACCTCAGTGTTGGATATGGGTACAGCCACCTGAACGATGGATTGCGTCTGCTGGCTCTTCAACTGTGATGTTATTGCTTGTAGATCTCTCTCGATGTCTGCCGTTGAGCGGTTTCCAATCTTCTTCATCTGCTCGCTGCTGTTCTGCTCGAGTGTGTCTGATTTGTCTTCGGAGTCCATCTCTTGGGACACTTCTGTCTCTCCTGATTTGTTAGCGTTTACGGCATCCTGGCACTGAGCCCACATTGGACACTGGTGGAATTTCAGATAACGGGCATAGGCAAAGCCCTTATTGCATCTCCTGCAGCGGATGGGGTAATCATTGGAATGTGTTAGCATGTGTTCGTTAAGATTAGGCCTTCTAGTGAACGCCTTGGAACACTGGGGGCATTTGAAGGGCTTCACGCCACTATGTGACACCATGTGGATGCGAAGAGATGCAAAGTTCTTGAACTCCTTCTTGCAATCCGAGACATTGCGGAAGGGGCACTTGAGCTTCCTCTTTGGCTCATGGACTTCCTTCTTGTGCTTTGCAAGCTTATCTGGATTCTTGAAGGCCTTGTCACACTGATCACATTTATGAGGTCGAGTGGCCGAGGCGTGGCTGGCCATGTGTACCTTGAAGATGCCCGCAGAACTGAAGGTTTTGTGGCAGCGGCGACAGTCATAGCTGCCACCTCGGTGTGTCTTCTTGGTGGAGAGGTTACGCTTAAGAAAATGCTGGCAGGGGAAGGAATTCTTGCAGAATGGGCAGCTGTGATGATGCCTGGTGCTGGTCAGATGCTGACCTAGCTTCTCTAGGCTAGTGAACTTCGTCTTGCACTTCTGGCAAACAAATTCCCTGTGAAGTAAACAAAGTCAATATATATTCAAATAATGATTTCAAGTATGTCATAAATACCCAGATGTCATGAAATGTAATGATGATCTACAGACAAAAGATTGTTAGATGTCACAAGTCAACTTTTCATCACTTCTCAAAAAACCTTTAGTAGATCGTCATCTTTCTGTTACTAGCTTCGTCAGGCGTCTCCAGTGCAACAACAATGAACGGTGAGTGACAATTTTCATCGCACCAAAAGAATGGTCTTCGAAATGCATGTCTAATTAATATTTTGCATACATTTTTTGTTGACTATGAGAACTTTTGAAAGAATATTTAATATTGCTATGATCAAAAGTAAACCTACACTCTGTATTCATTTGTTGTTTTAATTTCCCGACTAGATATAACCCTGCTGCCTGTAAAACCTTCAACTTTTGAATAACAAATATTACCAGCGTCTTATAGGATATCGGAGTCTTATAAAATGCATGTATTTACCAACATTTAGGTACTCAAGGCACTTATTATAATATTTTTAAGACAGGTTTTTGGAAGTTTTTGAATTATGAGACCCATTTATGTAGCACCTTATAATGGTTTACAAGGAGCTGCGGTGCATTCAGCAGCCACTGCTAGAAACACCACGGGCAAACCCCTTCTCTTAGCGATAAGTGTTACTGGGTTCTTTTATTTGCATTACATAATGCACAGGGCCTACGGCTTTATGTCCCATCCTAAGGAGGGTGCAATAATGGTTAAGTGTCTTGCTTAAAAACACAAGTGTCAAGACTGGGACTCAAACCCACACTCTGCTGATCATAAACACCAGAGCTTGAGTCCAGTGGGCTTGACCTCTCGGCCACGACACACCAACACAGCTGGTAAACCAGCACAGCTGGCAACTGAGACGCCTGGTCAGTACGATGTGTATTTCCAAGCAGCTCTGAGAATCATGATAAATAATATTCATTCATGTTACTACCTATGTCAGATCCTTCCCTTGAAAAACAAACTTTGAAATAGTTTAACATGACTCACTTTTGCTCTTCATTTATGCGTTGTTTGGTCGGTGACTTTTCTGTGTCTTGATTACCATCTGCTGATAAAAAAAAAGAGTAATTTAAACACTTTAAGAGAAATCACAACTGGTGTAATAAGAAGTGTTATTTCTTACAGCACTTTTAACCAGTTGACACGTGATGCCTGGAAACGGAAGCCGCCTTGCGGCGCCATTATGTAATTTCGGACCACCGGACCGAAAGTCGCCCGGTCATTCAACTGCGGAGCGTGCGCAGACCATACACGCTTTGTTTCACCCACACAAGGACAAAAGAAGGTCTTGATTTTACTGGCATGTCGTGGCCATTGAGAGATGATTTTTGAGTGATCCCCAATTATAGACCTTTGTCCTTTTGTTCTAAGAAGGGGATTACAAGGCATCGAGAGGATTCCACAATCGAGCCATGGTTCCGTGTTTAGACTCCTATGCCCAAAGCTAACAACCGATGTTTTGCAATTCACGCTGTGTGAATTTGAAATTTTCTCGGGTGAGAAACAAAACAGGCGATCAATTAAAAAGAATCTTTCTCTTGTCATTGTCAGTCAGGTTTTCTTTGTGCCAGTGGTACCCTCAAAGAAAAAAGATGGTGTCAATTCCGCCAAATGAATTCCGCCAGGGGGATGGTAGAAAAAAATAAGAATCATAGCGGCAACTGGTTAAGGGACAAACAGTCTTCATTAATGATTACCTTCTTCTCCACCACCATCCTTTGCAGTCTCTTCTTGTGCTTGCTGCAAAGAAAGACACCAATAGGACAAGTATTAGTTACCAAAGACTCACAGAGTTGACTTCCTTCACCAGCCAATAGGGTCTAGATACCACCTCCTGCACGGTTGCCCCTCTCCTAACATACTATCTTTACCTACCTCCTTTCTGGTTGTTGAGTGGGGATAAAACTTTACCTCTCCCCACTCCATCCTCTATCCCATCCTGTTAAGGGGTTACTTACATACCTCCTCTCTGATTCTAATCTAGGGGAATTTCTCAACGTTTTATTTTCATTTGCTGGCCGGAATGACACACCAGGCTTTTGAGAAGTCCGAAAGGTGTTTCACTAGTCCACATGTATTTCAAGAGTTTTTCAATCAAACCTTGCATTTTCTTTAAAAATTTTTTTTATTAAAATGCATCAGAAAAAAATGAAACTAAACGGAGTTGTAAAATAATTAATACTTTCTAACTCAGTGCCAAAATGCTTCAAGCAAGCTTTTTTCTTCTTTTTTTCTTTTAAGAAATAGACTTGTTACTAGTTCTACTACCTAGAGCAAGTTCGGGTGGGTGACAAGAGTCGACTAGACTTAACCATAGTCTATCTAGATGTCAGCCGAACGCAACGTGGTTTGACTAGCTAGTCCAACTGAATCAACCTAGCCCCGGAGCACTGTTCCTCTAGTCAATTCGCGTGCTACGTCACAGTAAATGAGTAGTTCAACACGTCCCGACAAGGAGCATTTTTTACCACTGAGAAAATGGTGCGGACCATTCATTTACACTGGTCACTCATCAGTTTATACGGCAACCATTTTCTAAGCGGACATTAGTATGCAATTGACCAGTGGGTCGGCAGAGTTCCGTGTGTGACCTCGCAAGTGCTCCCTCTAGTTCTTATAAATAACTCTATGCTCAAAATGAGTTGATGAATTAAAATGTGCCCGTATATAGCACACTTTGATTAGGCCGGTGGCTGATCCGCTAAACACGCGCGCTCAAGTATGGTAGCCTGCAAAAGAGGTATCAAGTCGTACAGCAACTGGTCCCCTCACATTCTTCTTTGATTTTGTGACATATATAACTGTATGTGGTTTAGGGTGACCGTGTAAAAACAATATTAATTTGAAGTGAGTTGCATCAAAATACTTGACTTTTGACATGCACGTACTAAGCGCCCTACAGGCGCTTAAAAGTTTTAACAAGCGTGTGTGCAAATCAGTCATTTTTGGGAGCCAATCAGCGTTGTTTTTGGTACATCCCTATCAGGGGTTACTGATGAGAGATATCGATACGGCGCGCTGCCCATGGTAGCGAGGCTGGGTTAAAGTAGACCTACCTCTTCCCGTGTGGCAGCTCTGATGGTTGAACATCTCTTGTTCCTCATCATATGAGTCTTCATGTTGGACTTCTGAGAGAAAGATTTATTGCAGATCTCACATTTGAAGGGTTTCTCTCCGGTGTGGCTTCTCATGTGTTGCTGGAGGTCAAAGGACCCAACAAACATCTTGTTGCAATGTGGACATTGCTGTCAAGGTGGAAAAAGGGTAAAGAAATAACACTTTCTGAATTAACAAGTCGTTTAAGCTGAGTTAGGCATTATGTCTTAAGCACAGGTTTTTCTTCTTGATCCAAAATTGTTACTTGAGTGGTATTACTAATTATCATTTTTACAATGCAACAACGTCATATCTCATCCTTCTGATTTTAACTTTTGCGCATACATCCCCCGATTCTTAGAAAGAGACAATTTTGTTGTAGTGAGACACGATGAAACAAGGCCTTTATCTTGTTGTGTGACCTTGCTATATTCATGTATTAATTTAATTAGGAGACAAACAAAAAACCCAAAGGCGGATTAAGAAATGTCTTACATGATGCTTGGGTAGATTTTCGTTCATTTTTTTTGACAGGTCCTTGTGCGTCATCAAGTGCTTCCTAACAGTGCATCTCTCTGCAAACTGCCTTTTGCACACCGGACACTCAAACGGCTTCTCTCTTGTGTGGTACCTCAGATGTCTCTGCAGCTCATGGTTCCACGGAAATGTCTTATCACAGTATTGACACTTGTGGAGCTTCTTTGAGGGAGCTCTCGATATCTTTCCCCCAGTTGGTGAGAGGAGAACCTGCCGCTTGCGGCGAGGCTTTGGAGAATCTGGAGATTGTTTTGGCTTTCGAGGCTGTCGTGGCTTCTTGGGTTTGGGCGATTGCTTCGGAGGGGCGGCAACTTGTTTAGGTTGATCGAGAGGGCTGGGCATGATGGTGAAAGTAGCCGGAAGGGTTTCATTGGACGTTTGCAGGACAACTGCATGCTGTACTTGCTGCTGTTGTTGATGATGTTGCTGCTGTTGTTGCTGATGTTGTTGTTGTTGTTGCTGTTGATGTTGCTGTTGGTGTTGCTGTTGCTGCTGCTGCTGTTGTTGTTGTTGCTGCTGCTGTTGCTGTTGCTGTTGCTGTTGCTGTTGATGTTGTTGTTGCAGGGTGATAGTACTGGATCCCATGTGGGTGCTACTATTGGCATGGGTATAGGTCTGGTGGCTGGTTGTGGCTAAACAGGAAATGTGAAATGACACAAATCATTTCGACAACACAAATCAGCACCCAGATTTTTAAAAGAAAAACAGCACAATGTACTGCTGATTCAAGAAAAATGAAAATGTAGAGCCCATGGAAAGATAATGTATATCTTTTTGTTGTTATCATGAACCACCCCCCCCCCCCCCTAAAATTTCAACAGCAGCTGCTTGGCTACCCCCTATTGCTAAAACAGCCAAGCTCACTTTTTCAACCAATCAGCAAACCCAACATCACCACAGTGTTTAATGAGTGTGCTTCACTGCCACCTTGCAGTCCATACTGGATGAACTACACAGTGGAAGTACATGCATGAAATAAACCTCTGAGATCCAAACTCACTGTTCCTTTATTTCATCCCCATTCACCAGGTGTAACATTTGGCCATCTCTTGCCAGGACTCGAACCTGGAATCCCCTGAACAAAAAAATATACACAATCTTTCCATGGGCTCTACAAAAACAACAACAGCGTCACGAGTTTTCCCTCACCTATACCCATCTGAGAATGTGGAGCAAGGAAGGGCCCTGCAGTCATGGACATGGATGGTCTCTGCAACACCGTATTCTGATATTGATCCATGTTGGTGTAGTTGGATATCGGCACTCCTTGATCCCCAAGCACCACCTCTGACGACACCTGCATATGGGGAGAATGACCCAGGTTGCCATAGGAGTGACCTCGGTTGTGCTGTTGCATCATGGGATGCCCGTGGGCTACATGGATGTTGGTCGGTATGACACATTGTGATTGCTTGTGACTCATAAACTGGTTGATGGTGACGAAGCGACGTTTGCATTTACCACAAAGGAACACATCATCCTCTCCACACACTATTTGGCAAAAAGTAAACAGTTTAATCTTTAAATTAATTTTTGTTTGTAAATTTGTTTTCCAATTTCTAACAACATAAATTTACTTCACTGATGTTGGATTATCTTGGATTGTAAATTATATTTTGAAGCTCGTTTTGTGACCATGTTTATAATAAATCTTCCCTAAGAGTTACTTCTTTTTCTGAGATTAAAAAAAACCAAACTGTTTCAAACCTAATGATAATGTTGTGCACTGAATTTAAAAAACACGCCTTTTGTAGAATTGGATTATAGAAAAGTGGAGGTGGAGTATCGTGGCGGAGCGGTCTATATCAACGGACTCAACTTCTGGTGTTGTCGGCAGCAGAGTGTGGGTTCGAATCCCGGTAGTGGCACTTGTGTCCTTAAGCAAGATACTTTACCATAATTGCTTTGTCCTTCGAATGGGATAAGTCCTATGTACTAGAATTGGTAGTGCATGTAAAAGAACCCAGAACACTTATCGTGGAAGAGTAGGGGAATTACCCCGGTGTTTCTGGTTCACATAGCAAGCACCCTTATCTACAGGTTTCCTCAGGCTTGAGAGCTACAGTGATTAAGTTCACTTAATTATAATAATGATAATATCAATAAAAAAAAAAATAATAATATTAAAGAAGATGTGTCATCTCATGGGCATAGCTGTGCCGGGTGATGTAAGGGTAGCTTCTAAGGAGATGGAAAAGATCCAGAAGTATCGGGACTTGGCCAGGGAACTTCGTAAGATTTGGTAGGTGAAAGTGAAAGTAGTCCCTGTGGTGGTTGGAGCACTTGGAACCATTTCGAAGGCACTGGAGAAGCATTTAGACCAAATAGGCATGACTTTAAGGGCAGATCTGCTGAAGAAGGCGACACTTTTGGAAAGAGCTAGGATCCTGCGAAAGACCCTCAAGATCTAAGGCTACGGGACGTAGCCTGACTCAAGGAGTTACCGCCACAAAGGGAAATAGATCTTTCTTTTGCATGCTGTGATATCGTGAAATAATAATAATAATAATAATAATAATAATAAAGTACTGACTATAACCTTAGAGTTTATAAGTATCCAAGACACCTACTCCCACAATCAAACTCGTTCGTAATGTTGCAGGCCTCGATCTTAAGAAAAACGGGGGCAGGCCTTTGCTGGCCAAATCAGAGAAATTGTACAAGGGCATGCTGGCGAAGTTGGTAGTGACAGTGCAATTTTTCTGAAGGGCATGCTGGCCAACTCGACAGGGCATGAGGTTAAGATCAAGGCCTGATGTTGCATCATATTTCTCACCTGTGACAGTTGTCTGCACAACATGTTGTGGCTGTCCCTCCATTAGACATGTTGCCTGCTGGTTGGTGTCCATTACTGCAAGGGACAGTAAAAGGTCAAAGGTTAAGCTCTCTGAATACATCAAATATTAATTATGACTCCCATTAATATTAGTCTCTCCAGGGATCAGTCTATGACTGGTAAAAGGTGCAGTGGAGAAGTAAAAAACGACTTCTTACTTCCTCGGCGGGTTACTGAATTCACATCCTACCTGTTTAAAACTTTCCTTGCAGGTGTATTAACAATTCTTCTTTTGAGAGTTATGTCTGAGAACAATGTTAAACTGACCAACAGTTCCGCCTTTAAGACATCTTGAAGTCCTGCTGTGCGCATTTTACAGCACTTTACTTTATAGTACAACGAATTGTCAGAACAAATTAAGGAGGAAAAAGACAGCTTTTTAATAACAAAAACCGAATAGCACTCCGCATTAATGCAAAAAATAAGTCACGCAAGTACCCAACAGATCTCAGATGTGTCAAATTTATCGTACACACAACGCGCGTGGTATATTGCACCTACTGCGGTCTGGCGCGCCGATGCGGTAATTGTGTGAGTAGTGGAATGCCTGTCTGAAATCTGGGTATTTTTAAGCAAAAGTTACTACATTAGTGCAGAGTGCTATTTTGTTAATCGTGTTATCATTTTGATGTGTAGGCCCTACTCGTTTTAGTTTGATGTGCATTTTCAGATTGTCTACAGATTAATTTAATCTTTATTTTAATGTTAAAGTGTATTATTTGAGCGAGTAAAACTTCCAGCGGACAAGTGAAAAGCACAGTTTTTACTAGCCCAGTGGATAAACACACTACTTGCACTACATCCAATAAATAAAGTCAAAACTATTCTTTTGTTTTCGATTAACTTAAAGGGGCTATCTTGTCGGACGATGGAGTTCAAAATCCACTAATTGACTTTTTTAACCTATGACCTGTAGGAGTGTAGCTGCAAGAACAATAAACCTTCCTAGTCCAATCCAGAAATATGTGCTGATTAAACAGGCATGCCGAGCAACACGTTCATGGGCGTTAACACCACCGCAGCTGTGAATCCTCCATGCTGATTGGTACATATGCGCGGCTGACACGTGGTTAGCTGCGTTGGTGTAAACCACCCTGATTGAACAGCTCGCATCAGTCTATAAACGGTCATTGTTTCTATAAATCTTAATATTTTGAGCAAGTACAGTCAGCTCTTTTTGGGAGCACATTGTCCTTAAAATGTTTTAGTTTTCTATCCCAATAGTTCCCGGGCGTCACAAACTATTATTATAAGTAACTTTCAATTTTGCTCTTTAGAAAAACATCTCTTTAATGGCTTCTTGAGTTTCTAATTCTAAACAATCATTGAACAAATTTGTTAATAACAAATTTGCATTCGAGAATTTCTATAAATTAAAAAGGTTTTCCTCAAAATAATGACTACTGTTTGCCTCTTTTCTTAATTTAAAAGGCAATTATTAGCAGTCATAAGTTCAAATTTAAACTTGCTTAATACCTGTAAGTACATGTATTGTAATTTGTTTGGAAGTCCTTAAAAAAATACCAACATTTCTTAACCTAATTAGTACCGGTACTCACTCTGTCTCTTGTCCCTGCTCCATGGTCAAAGTCAAGACTTCCCTCTCCACTTATTTTTATTTTTACTATGTGCCAGTGCAATGGGTGTTTTCTTTATATGTTTAATTCTTTAAGTTACACTTGAGTTGGCTATGTTTTCTTTTAATTGTAAGTGGAGAGAAACAAATAAAATAGGAATAAAATTCATGGTCTGTGAAGTCAAACATTAAAACTTATGGCTGAACTTTTACCCAGGTAGACTTCCAAAAATTCAAAATGGTCAACAGCGTTTTACTTTTATTGTGAGCTTGTAGATTTAATTAATAAGTAATCCTAAATCTATGCTAAAATAAATAGATGTTTCTTTATAATTAAACAAATTGTGTTCAAACTTAAACAGTTAATTATTTATAAGTTGCCGCCAAACACAGATCCGCACATAATCGATTGGTTGAATCGAACAGCCGTTACCTTTACCGTGCCTTTACATTATACTTTCCGTTCAGTTACAAACTCAACGACCCGTGCAAAACAATACTGTAGTGCACGTTGGATGCATTTTGCCATTGCTTGGGTACAGCGCCTGCATTTTACAAGCGGCTGTTTATTTTCCCTATCTCAACATGCATTCTACAGCGTGTGCGAGGCGACTGTTTTAGGAATTCAAGACTGTTGACCCTTACGTTGCAACAGAAAACACATATTTAAGGTCATTGTCAATTTACCAATTCTTGAATTTACTATCAAAGTGTTCCCTGGTGTTTTATACAACCGATCAAGGTTGAGTTTGTTATTTTATTCTAAGTAAAGGGTGAAATACTACGGTTTTATATCTTACCCGACAAACTGTTGAAAATTGCCTCCGCCATTTTTGCACCATACGACGCCATTTGATAAAAATTGTAACCCTACGAAAAAATCGGGCCAAGTTTTAACTCCAAAATTAACGCAAAAATTTCAACTTTCCAACGTGAAATTTATAACAATTCAAATTAGCTTCGTGAAAGGTATATTCTAATAGAATATTATTCATAACAATTGCTTAAAATTCCCAATAAAGAAATGTTGGTCCGGATGATATGCGGGAAAACAAATAAATGGTGTCCCTAAACTAATAAGCATAAAATAGCCACGATACGAACGATCGAGCACTTCGCTGGCACTAGACGACTGTTGCTGTAATGACAGTCGCGCATGGGGACCAGCACCCGGCAAGCGGATGGATAAGAATCAATTATTACCATGGTTTGAGTACATCACCTATGCAGTAAACATCCGCAGTCTAGCAAGAAAAGGAAATAGGTCAATATTCGATTTTAATCAATTTAACCAAATTAATTCAAAACTGTGTCCACTTAATAGAATTTACAATAGAATAATTGTTTTAAAAGGAAATCCCAATTTTTTAAGTAAATCCAATTCTGAACTTAATTAAATCTAATATGTTTGGGGGTTTATTTTTAAAAATGGATTTTCAAGTGACATGAAAAGTTCACATCTTGGAAAAATGGACAGGCAAGGGATTCTGTAGTTTCTTCTTTGAATGTTTAAAAATTAAAGGGATGCCCATTTTCAAAGTTAATGCTAAAGCTTTCACTAATGGGGTGGATTTCACAAATCCAGTCTTAACTTAGGACTATTCCTTACTTATGACAAGTCCTATAAGTTAGGACTTGTTACTCATCCTAACTCAAGATAAGACTAGTCCTAACCCTTTGTGAAATCCACCCCATTAGGCACAAAATTTCAATCTTAAACAGCAAGGCTATTTTTCTGGAGAACTTTCATGAGAAATTTACAAAGTCGAGGGAAACTTAGTCTGTCCGATACTTAACAACATACTACACAATCTTGCACTCGAATGCTTGGTTCAAACTTCACGCGAATGCGAAGCGAATTTGATGTCACAAATTCCCAATGAACAATTTGCTCAAGTTGACTTGTGTTGAACTGTTTGTAAAATTCGATGCAAATGTAGAAGAGTGACGTCAAATTCACTTTGTGCTCGCATTCGCGTGAAGTATGAAGCAGGCTTAATAAACAACAGTAAAAAAATACAACTTTGTTTAATCAAATTTTCTGTTTCTGTTTATTTTGCCATAATAATTAAGCATATATATTACACAGTAAAATTTCAAATTTGATGAAAAGTCATTTTTAATTAATGTCTTAATTACTGTAGTTTGAACAATGCATTGGAAAACTCTGGGTCCAACTTAAATTATACAAAGCAATAGGTGAACAGAAAAAAACTATGTTTGTCATCTCAGTGAAATTAAGCCTTTCACATTATGCAGCCTTTTTTGTCTGGTTCCCTGTATGCCAGTAAGGTAATAGCACTGTTCAGCTAGATATCCATAAATAGAACCTAACTTTCCCTGAAAGCCTTCTTTTCACCACATATTTTTGTAAGAAAGAGAGTGAACAATAATTACAAGTACTTTCCAAGATGTTCATCTACAAACTCTTCTTTTTGGTTTATGTTTGTAAGAGTTCTACAAGGTCTTTAGTCGAATGCAAACCTGTAATCACGGTCCATCAATCTTCTAATTAACCCTCTGAAAGAAACTGAATCCCAAACAAATGAGGCTGGAAGGTAAGAGAGTCTGATCTCTTCTTGTTATGATGAAAGTCAGTTTTCATTCTGGTAAGTTTTTGCGGTGACACCATGTAGTTGTCTCTGATGAGCTGGGGTGCTTCTGAAAAGAACCGATGGTTTAACAACTCTTTAACAACTCTTGTTAAACCATCGGTTCTTTTCAGAACCAAACCAACTCATTAGAGACAGCTACATGGTGTCACCGCAAACATTTACTAGATTGTATTCCCACCATGCAAACTTTCAAATATGTATTTATTATTGTTGATAAACATTTGGAGCATGACAAAGATGACGACAGGTTAATGTCATGGTTAGGCAGTCTAGTGCACCGGACTCATGTTATGATGGCGAAATTATCAGTGTGTGAGTCTGGCTCATGACACTGGTGTCCTTGAGCAAGACATTTCACTGTACTTGCTTCTCTTCACCCAGGAGTAAAGTGGATACCTGTGAGGGCAGAGATGGTTCATGCGACTGATTTAGCTTGGTGCGCTACATACTTGGCAGCACACAGACTGCATACATACTACCCATGGAGTTGAGATGGTTTATAATTATGAAACAAGTGGCCAAATGACCGCGGTAATAACGTTCATTTGTCAAAATAAAAAAATTGGCGGACACTGGCGCTCCATAAATGTCCATTGATATTACTCGCTATAGTAAGCTATCCCAATAGGTGACTTTAGAGGACACTAGGTGGCAGCAGACTTACCAGGTAAATCCATTGTTCTCGGAAATGTGTGCACGCTCAGAAGTTCACAAACAAAGGAAATTTACCTGGCAAGTCTGCTGCCACCAAGCGCTCCAAACACTCCCGTTCCCAATTTACTCATTGGTATAGAGATTAAAAGGTAAAACAGTGGCCTAAGGTTCAACACCGACCAAAGATGACTTGTTTTTCAATTGGTATTCATATCAAAGCAGCTTGAAGGTATCTTGTAAAATGAGACACCAACTCAAACGAAAGAAAGTTCAAGACAACTGTTTACAAATACAAAGTTGAAGGAACTCCTTTCATTTCCTTCTCTTGCTGAATTTATTCTTGGGCTTATTTTGTTTCCCACTTTTAGATGACATCTTCTGGGCTTGTTTCTGCTCTTTCCTTGCTTCATGAGTTCTGTAAACAAAAATAAAAAGTATACAAAAATGTAAAATCATACAAACGATCATAGTGGTCGGGTTGGTGTAGTGGTATCTTTCCTCTCCTTCCAACTCTAAGACACTGGTTCAAATCCCGCCAGGGGCACTATGTGGATTGGGTTTTCAAGTCCCTACCTGATTGCGTGGGTTTTCCCTGGAATAAATCTCCGGGGTGCTCCTCCCACCTCTAAAACTGAAAATTTCTTCCTTGTTTTCTCTCATGGGGTTCCAGGCTAGTATAGTGATTAAGTTCACTTTTCCAAGAATCCTTGGCTTCACAACCAGAATTAACAAATGAAATGAAAATGAAATGGCAACACAGGTTTAAACACCTACAGTCCAGTCAGGTTTGTTTTTACTACTCACTTGCTGCGGAACTGTTTGACGGATCTTTTGTTTGTGCTTGTCAGCTCTCTCTCAAATGATGACTTCTGATGTCCGCTCTGCTTCTTCCCTTTCTTACCAAAAGCTTTTGTGTTTCCTGAAAATGATCAAATTGACGAGACATTTAAGTGTGTAACATCTTTTCGATCAGAAATTACTACCTTCAAATTTTGAAAACTAAAATATGCAGACTGATCATTGTCACTTCGCTTTTTAACAGCAATTACTTTTTTCCAAAAATAGGTCAAAGAAATAAAGCTGGACAACAAGAGATAAAAGAAAGTTTGGCATAATCCGATCGATCCAAAAATGCGACCAAACCTATTTTGTAAAATCAATTTGAGAAGGAAAAGAAAATGAAAGTTGCACAAAACTATACTGTAAAATGATTTAAAATTATAATCTTGACCTCTAACATTGCACAGGTATATCACATAATGGCTACGAGACGTGTTTTCAAATTATATTTGGAAATGTTCTAAAGACACTGTTGCAGTGTAGGTGTCCCAGCAGCAGCGTAGCCAAGGGGATGGGGGGGGGGGGCTGGGAAGGGCACATGCCCCAAATTTTTTTTGCAGTACCCACCCCCCCAGGTGCCCATCATGAAAAAAGCCAGATACATGTAATTCATTAAAAAACATGGCTCCTGGGCTCCCACTGAAAAGCAATTACCCCCTCCCAGACTATATGCCACTGTGTCCAAGAGACCAAATGCATTTACAATGTGATTTGAAAAAAAAATCTGAACCACCTGTCCTAATTTGTTTTTGACCCAGTATGTCAAGGAATAATACTTGTTCAGGCCTCAGACAGGTTATATCTCAGTGACTGTTTCTACCTGTGACTTGCTCTCGTGTGTTGATCCCTTTCATCAGGTTAGTTTTCCTGGACCTCTTGGCTTCCCTCGCTGCGAACAACTGAGCCTTCTCAATCTCACGCTGCATACGATGATCAATCTTTGTAAAACAAAAAAAACAAAAAATACCAGTCATCACAGCAAGTTGGTTATGGAAATTCTACCACAGTTATCTGGTAAATTTGGAACATGGTTTTCTTTCAACTGAAATGTCAACTTACCGGATCTTCATTTTCCTCCTGTTTCTTGGACTTTTTCTTGGATTTCTTTATGCTGCCTGGATTTAGTGTCAAGTTCTCTGGAAAGATAACATCCATAATATTTATTTTACTCTTTCAAAAATTGACCATCTTGGCATTTATCGGTGGGGATAACGGCATCTCTGTATTGTAATGTGTCATTGTGTCACACATGATCCCTAATTTCGGTTCCAAAGTCGTTTGTAATTTTACAAAAAAATCACCCATTTCTTCGTTCAAAAGCATTTCTTATGACAGAAACTTATAATTCTGAGAAGACCTTAGTCTTTGAAGAACATATGTAAAAGCCAAGTCCAACTGCTAAAGTTTAACTTACATAAATCCTCATACAAAAACTAGCTCAGTGCAATTCCTATGGGCTGCTTGCAACCGGTTGGATCCAGTTTGAGTGAAGTGGGCGTGGCTTACAGTGGAATTACATCACTCTTACCAACAGGACAGCTGGAGCAGCTTTACCCATTGTTCAACTGCATGATCTCTCAGACTTTTGGGGATGTCATTACCCGAGGGCCATGCCACAGGAGGTAATTTATCAACAACCAGTCCCATGCAATCTCCAAGATGAAAAATAGTTCACATATAATTTTGTGTGTGATTTTGTTTGGAATGGTTTGACACGTTTGGAAAAAAATGTCTTTTGCGCTGCTCAAGTATCCCATTATAAGCCCATAAGAATTGCCCCAGAGAATTTGGAACGATAGGTGGCAGCAGACTTACCAGGATTGAGGTCTATCAACATGGACTGATGTACATGGATATGATACATGGATATGTTTGGATGATGGCCCTGAGCACTACAGATATAATCAGGGCATTTTTTTCTAACTGTAGGTTTTACTTTTCAATTCAAGTCAATGAAACCAAATCGAGGCTGGAAGGGGAAATAGACTGGCCCTTTTCATTAAAACGATACTCAGCATTCATAATTGCAACTGCAAACACGGGATGTGACAAACAAGGTGGCATTTATCTTCAAGCAAACGTGAATCCTTGATTCTGATCGGTTGATCCATTGCAACAAGAGTGTGATATATAATTATATCGCTTGGCCCACATCACACCCTGTTCTTACACGTTGTTTCAACTCTCATCTGCAGAATCGTACGGAAAATTCCCTTTAAACTCAAAAGTGGCACACTTGCTTGAAGATAAATTTGTTATCACACACGCGCTCGTTAAAAACGGAAAAAATATAGCATGTCTGCGCCCCATATCCAAACTTGGCCTGCGGCCTCGCTAGATATTGGACACAGAAGCACTATTTTTTCTCATATTCTACGAGCACGTGTGTGATAACTAATAATATCCCGCAGGGTTCCTTCTATCTATGACTTACCCCGTTCAATCTTGCGCTCCTTGTGGGTCTGGAACCATGTTCGTTTTGGCCGACTAAAGATCTCCCTCTGATGCTCAAGCATGGCGTTTGCTTTGTGCATCTGTAGCTCAGTTATTCTCATCTCCTTCTCCTCCTCTTCAAGACGCATCACTTCCTCGATGTCTTCCTCCAAGCTGATGATCTTGTCTCGATACTTTTGTATAACATCTTTAAAGATAAAACACAGTGATGGTGAAGATTGTAAAACAAACAGTAATATCACCAAAAAATGTATGGTTTAAAAAGTTTTGCAAAACTGTAGTAACTCGTAGGTCTTCCCTTCCAGACTTTATAACAAATGCTGTACCTTATCTTGATTCAAAGATACTAAATCTTTGAACGAGGATGAGATACAGCGTTTGTAATTATGCCTCTGTTGCATTTACTCTCTTTGAATCAAGAAAACTACAGTGTTGGTAATGATCATGAATATTAGTCTTTGAATAAAAATGAGAAACGAAATTATTAGATGGGACGTAAAACTGTAGGTCCCGTGCATTGTGCATTGCACATAAAAGAACCCAGTTGCACTTAGCGCTAAGAATAGGGGTTTGCCCTGGTGTTTCTGGCAGTGGCTGCTAAATGCGCCCCAGCACCTTGTAAACCCTTATAAGGTGCTACATAAATGGGTCTCGCATTTAAAAAACTTCAAATAATAACAAGTACTTGAGTACCTAGTTGTTGGTAGATATGTGCACTATATATAAGACTCCGGTATAGACTGTGTAAGTCTCGCGCGTATTCAAACATAAGGGTCCGTTAAAGCATGTGATTTTGTTTCCTTTACATGTTACAGCAATGTGTGTGGGACCAAAATGGTCCCAAAAATATTTGAATACGGGCGAGACTTACACAGTCTATTATTATCATTTATTCATAATTACCTGGGACAGTTTATTCATTCTGATTGGTTGAGAGGAGATCACGTGGCCATGTTTAAACGTGTGATATAGACATGGTCAAAGTGTTTAAACATGGACTGCGTAAATTGAGTCAAAAGAGGGCGCTATCAAACGGTTTCCCACAGCCCAATTTAAATTGGTAGCTCCGTGGAGGTAGATGGTAGTACCCAAATTTGGCTTGTGGAAGTTTGAAACTTGCGTGCGCAATTTTGAAACTTGCGCAAGGGGCTCAACATGGATAGAATTTAGAACTTTAACACAGACTCAAGTCGAGGACGTGAGCTGTCACTGTCGGATTTGTTCTCAAATTTTGAAGGCTTTTGGATGTTTTCAACAGAAAGGTATTTAAAAATGGGAATAAAAGTGTACTGAATCAGTTTTTAACAAGTTATTTAAATACAGTGAGGCCTAGTTCTCGATAATTTGACATCGACTTCGTCTCGGTAAATTATCAAGAACCAGGCCTCACCGTGTTTAAACAACTAATTAAAAGCCTCTTCACCACACTTTTATTGTATTAATCTAAAGTTCCAACAATGAAGATGGTAAATACATCTTACCTATGGGAACTATACGACTTTTAACAGGGTTGTTAGCCTTCTTCACAATTTCCTTCAGCAGTTTTCTCTCACGCTCTCCTACAAGACTCACAGCTCTGTGGAGTAAGATTAGAACAAATAGAACATATGGAACAAATGAAAACTTGGCGGGGGTCGTGGGTTCGGATCTCACCCGAGGAATATGCCTGTGAGTTTTTTTTCACAGGACTCGAGAAAGTTCTGAGTATACAGTGCTTAACACACATTGGTGTATGGGCAAAAACACAAATAATATTCTTATCCCCGATGCAAAAGTTAACATCTATTAAAATGAAAACTTAAAAACACAGCAAATAATCAGTCCATTAAACTCTGCAATACAATCAGGTAGGTTTTCATTTCTGTGGAAACTCAAATCAAAGCATGGGTTTTGAGGCATTGCATGGTAAAGTATCAATGTTTATTTAGTTTTGCGGTAACACCATGTGATTATGTCTACTTTGCTATATACATTCCACTGACATCCCACTGTCTACTGAAACACCCCAGTACACAGGGCACTCACACACACAATGGGCAGACCACACAATGGCTCTGAGCCCACCAACCACAGTTCTCCATTCAGAAGAACCAATCAGAGCAGTGCTGACTCTACACTGAAACCTCTGAATTCCTATGAAGAGACCAGCAGCCGATTTCACGAAACCTTACGCAACTGCGTAAGTCCACTTGTGCAACATTTAGTGCGTAAGTTGGGCCACTTATGCAATGAAGTATGGCACAAGTAGGCTTACGCAGTTGCGTAAAGTTTCGTGAAATCGGCTGCTGCATCTCAAACACTCCTCAGTCTGCTGACCATGACTAGAGCAAGCTAGTCGAAACGTCAAGACCAATGGGAGACTTTTGAGGACACTAAGTGGCAGCAGACTTACCAGATAAATCCACTGTTCTCAGAATTGTGCGCATGCTCACAACTCACAACAACACAAGCAATGGAAATTGACCTGGTAAGTCTGCTGCCACCTAGTGTTCCAAAGTCTCCCATTAATGACTTACTCCGCGGCAGTGAAGTTAACTATGAGAAGTCCCCTCGATCCACCAAGCGAAAGTAGTAGTAGTCAAACTTGTAGGACAGATGGGTGTTGTAAATGATGTAAAAACATCATGGATTGATTCATTAATTTGCACCCTTTTCTTTCATTGGTAAACTCAACAACCAGAGAGAGTTTTCTCAACTTTTTAAAAGTCGTTGCATGTGTGTGGTTTAGTTGATGATTTACTTAAACTCTCTTTGACTTACCGTCCACTTTTGCCTGCTCTAGCTGTTCTCCCTACTCTGTGTACGTAGTGTTTAAGAGTATTAGGCAGAGTGAAGTTGATAATCTGCAGGACAAGAACAAAACCGTCAAATTCTTCATTCCATCGAGATCCTAAATTCAAAAAGATTCTACACAAGTAAAATTTTATAAAAGAAAAACAATAATAATAATAATAACAAACATTTATACCGCGCTTAATACTACGTTTCTAAGCGCCATATGGTGATGTTGTCCTTGTAGACTATTAGGTGAAACAAGGGCAACCGCAACAAAAAATAAAGAAACAAAATTACAGGTAGAAAACACTAACTGACATGGAGTGTTCAAACAAAAAAAGTTAGCAAAATACAAAAGAATGGCATTTCCATTGCCACTCTGAAAGCTCTCTGCAATGAATTTCTGTACTACCTACCTTTTAAATGATACATCAAAATGAATATCAAATAGGGGAAGAGGTAGTTATATTCGTCTCGCAACGAATTTATTTACCCCTCCCTGTTCTTAGCTGTGCTGTTAAGAGATTTGCGTTTATATATCGTCTTGTTTTTGCGCATTGGGGCAGGTTTCTATCCCTTCAAAAAGTAGCCCACACCTCGAGTGGCCTTTGGGCCTTGTGACGGGCTAATTGCATAACGCTTCTTTTTTTAAATATAAAAAATTAGCTGATCTTACCGTTTTAACTCCTTCAATATCAAGACCTCTGGCAGCAAGATCTGTTGCAACCAGAACATCAACATTCTCTTCCTTGAATCGCCGGAGAGCTTCCAGACGCTGAAAGAGAATAATAACATCGGTCAGTTACACTGCACAAGAAATTATACTCTACTGTCATCCTTTGGCTAGTGTGAAACTAGCATAGGTGATGTAGGTATACCTACAAACAAATATTAACAATAATATAACAATAAGTAAGACTTGTAAAGCGTATTTCCCAAAGTTACAATGCACTACTAAAAATTGTTCAAGGAAAAAACGTATGTTGCTTAAGGAAAGACATCGAAGAGAACAGATGAGTTTTTGATTTAGTCCTGAAACTCTGGAGTGAGTTGATGTTGCGAATGTGATTTGGTGGAGAGCTCCAGCATCGGGGACCAGCAACTGAGAAGGACTGGTCCCCTGCTCTTTTGTAAATGCGTGGGATTATTAGAGTATTATTGGAGGCCACTCCAGTCAGGTGTGTTGAGGTTTACAGAGTCTGTAATGTATCGTGGTGGTTTATCAAAGAGCTTTGCATATGTTCACAGCTGTTTTGAAGATGATGCATTGTCTGACTTTACATTAATATATAGTTCTGTTTGAGGTCCTTTGTTTCCTTTATTTTTTTGACCTTTATTTGCTTCCTTTCTTTCATTCTTGTTAGAAATAAAACTATCATAGGTTGATTCTCATGATATCTTTATTTTATTTAAAAGAAAAAAGGATTAGAATCAACCATAGGGATTAGAATCCGGAAAATGCTGAGCTCAATTGTCGTCTGTGTCTGCTTTGCACGCCCTCTGTGTCAGCTTTGGACATAGAGTATAAATACCATGTGACAAGCCTGTGTGGCAAAATTAACCAGATCAACAAATGGGAAAGCTGAAATTTGTCATACTGCCAAGATGGCAGTGAGCATGAATAGACTCAAAGCAGATACAGGCAGGTTCCTATACAAACAGCATACTCTGGGTCCTGCTTTTATGGAATAATCAGACATGTATATTTCCAAGAACACTGTTGTAGATGAAAGTGCAGAGAAATGTTCCTTACCTGCGCCTGAGAGAGATTGCCATGAAGCTCCCCTACATTGAGCCCAAATAGACCCAGGATGATATGAAGACGATGGGCTTGGATCTTAGTCTGTACGAACATGATGCAGTGATCGTGGAATGTCCGACAACACAATGCTGCAATACGAAGAGAAATAAAACTGGAACAAATCTCTCTAAAAGCAAGCATCATTGTTGGGTTTTTTGTCGTTTGGTAATCATATAGTAAAATGATTTAAACTTCTGGCTATTGTTCAGTGTTTTTTTCAAGAAGGACCCATTTATTATGTAGGAGTTGAAACTTGCATGGTGGAGATTTAATTTAGTAAGTTTTGCAGAAACAAAAAAAAGAAGAAAATTATCTTAAGTTTCTCATATTACCACTTCCTCATAGAAGACTGAAATGCTACCTAGCTACAAGGCAAGCTCGGTGGTCTAGTGGTGAGACATTTTGCTCTGGAATGGCAAAGGTCGTGGGTTCGAATCCCATAAGAAGTAATATGCCTGTGGATTTTTTTTCACAGGACTCGGGGAAAGTACAGAGTACATATTGCTTAACCCTCGGGTCATCCGCAATGAAAATTTTACGCTGTGTATCCACAAGCTGATTTTTTAATCAACACCCTGTCTTTTAGGTCAATTAACCCCCCTATGCAAGCCCAAAGCTATAATAAATGACCATGTGGGTGAATTGGAGTGCCAGTCAAGACTTAGACTTGTGTTATTTACGATCAGTGTGCGGCCGCAAGTTGTTTTCACAAAGTGCATACCGCCTTGTGCCAATGACCCTTAGCACAAGGGTCAATCAATTACTACACGGAGACAGGTGGCTGCTGTCTTTCAACACTCCTTACTCTGCAGTGGTTAGGGTCTGGCCAATGAAAGTTTACAGGCTTGTGGGGTATACCAGGGGTGAGGTTAACATGGAATCTTGGCTTTTTTGGCCCATTGAAAAAAAGTTATGGCCATATTTGGTAGTACCTGCTGAATTTAATCATCACGTGGCTGACAATTATCACACACCGGTGTATGGGTAAAACAAAAACAATAAGACTGAAATGAATGCATGATTCAATAAATGACAATGTGGCAGCACCGACTTTATTAAAGGCTTATAAGAAGCAGATTTGATTTAGTTAGTTTCTTCAGATCCATGGTCTTACCAGCAGCAATAGCTTCTCGATCACTATCTCTGTTTGGTCTGATTCGGATGAACTCCTGGCGGAGATTGTAAGCTACGTCGGTATTCTCGTTAACAAAGATCTTAACTGGGTTTCTCAGGGATACAGCTGCAAGATCTTTTACCTGAAAGTACAAAGGAAGAAGTTTCAAATGATTTAAATATCATGGAGTCACTTAATATATGTTAATAACATAAGCCAAGTTGGGGTAGCAATACGTCAAGTCAACATTTACAGTGTTACTGGGAAAACTAAGCCAATGTACCACTGAGCAGAGTAGTCAGACTGAAGTGATATTTCAAACATTTGTGGCTGGAAATAGATGTATTTCAGCTGAGATGCCACCGATGTGTCAAAGTTTCAGATGAAGGACACAGAGAGAGAGAAGCAGTTCAGATAGCAATAGCAGGTGATTCAATTCCATTCAATGGGAGACTTTTGAGGACACTAGGTGGCAGTAGACTTACCAGGTAATATCCATTGCTCTCGGAAATGTGCGCATGCTCGTAACTATGCAAACAATGACAATTTACCTGGTAAGTCTCCCATTCAAGCCAGCAATTTATGCCATACTACTCTTCTCAAAATAAAACATGATAAAACAAAAAATGACAGATATAGGAAGAAATAATAAGAACAGCTCTATGCAGACCCAAATTAAAGAGTATGAGGTCAAATTAAGCCAAGGCTTGTTGGAAAACAGTCTCGATGGACAAAATACAAACGTGAGAACAAGACAAACCAGTAACACAAAGCAAAGCAAAACAAAACAGAGTGAGGATGCAAAGACAGGAAATGTCTAAACTGGCAGGGCTATTAAGTAAACGGTTGTTAAAAAAATGAGGCAAAAAAAGACTGAGAATGATAAGGGTTGGACTAATTAGAAGAGAGAGCTATGCCACATAATGGGAGAGGAGACATCTTTTGTAAGAAGACATAAATCGACTCGCAGACAGCAATTTTTGACTTTCTTCTTGAAAACAGTTCCACAAGCATGGCCCACAGAAACAAAGAGTGTTGCTTGAGTACTTACATGTATATATCCTTGGCTGTTATGTTCCAGATAAAAAAAATCACTTATACTAGAACCACGACAATGGCTCTATTGTTGTTTACAATGAATGAATTACCTCATCCGTCATGGTGGCTGAGAATAACATAGTCTGCCGGCTGTGGGAACACAGTCTGATAATCTCCTTCATCTGCTCGGCAAAATACTCATCCAACATCCTAAGCAAGAATCACATTCCTGATTGTTATCAAACAGAACCTTTCTTCTTGTGTAGGTTTGTTGTGCTTCACTTGAAATCAATAAACTGCTAAGAGGCTGTCCAATATTAAGTTTCAACATTTTAGAGTCATACAAAGAGTACGACGGGGGGAGGGAGTCGAAAGGCAGAAGCTGTGTATGACTGTAAAAATGTTGATGCATCTACAGTACAATCAGCAGAAGAAACACAATAATTGGGGAAAATAAATTATTTGTTATTAATTTATTTATTTATTTATTTTTTTTTTTTTGGGGGGGCTGCTAACATTTGTATTAATGCCAATTGATATTGATAAATTGATAAACATAAAAAACTCTGACAAGCACTACTTTGGGGTAAGGAGAAGGTTTTAAAAAGTGTTACTACACTTCATACATATTCATGATCGAGAGCTGAATTCTCACTGGACCATTCACCATCATGTGCCAGATGTTATTTTTGCTGTTTACCAACAGTGTTATACGCATGTGCAACAGTCTAATAGGCATGCACTTTGCGAAGCCATCTTTGAACTGTTGCATGGGTGTTGTGCACAGGCACAAACATCGCCCTAGCTAGCTAGCAAGCTCCATACACACGATGAATGGCAGCACACGTAAATGTCATTCTGCAGTTTCTCAAGCTCAATGATGTCGAACTAGAGAAGTTATGAGGTATACTAAAACAAATATAACATGGTTTATTTCGTGTGGTCAGTCGTTTGGCACCCCTCGGTGTTATACAAATATTTACATGGTTTGAGGGTGGACAGTCGGTATTAGCTCCCCAAGGCAATGGAACTTGACAAACTAGTTTGTCGACTTCTAATACCGAGGGGAGCTAATATCGACTGTCCATCCTCAAACCATGTTACATTTGTTTTACTGTACCTCATAACTTCTCTAGTTTGGCATCATTGAGTTTGAGAAAACGTGGATTGACATTTACTTATAATCTTTTCATGTGTATCAGCTAGCTAGACGCATGCGATGTTTATGCATGAGCACTACACCAGGGTGACAGTTCCACGAGTGCTTTGTAATGCGCATGCGTATTAGACTGTTACGCATACGATAGTTTACAACACGTGCATATTTACCCTGTGCGTGAATACTGGTATGCGTGTTAGGTAAACAGCAAAAATAGCATCTGGCACGTGATGGCGAATGGACCAGTGAGAATTCGACTCTCATTCATGAATATGTATGAGGTATAGTAATGGAAGTTGACAAACCTCGCCTCGGGAACTAGTTTGTCAACATCCAATACCTTGGGGAGCTAAAATCGACTGTCCACTCTCAAACCATCTTAGTTTGTATAATAGTCTCTATTTGACCTTAAATAGTGAAAACTTTGGATAATTTTTGGAATATTTTTACTTAGCAGTTTTTACGTTAATACCTGTCAGCTTCATCAAGGATAAGGATCTCTACATCCTTCAGGTCAAAGGTCGGAGCATTATGTAAATGATCAATCAGACGGCCCGGTGTTGCTATGACGATATCAGGGCCTTTCCTCAATGCAGCTTCCTGGAGTTTGACATCCAAACCGCCTATGATGATAAAATAAAGGCCAAATTTCTTAAAGGCAAGATATACCTTTGGTAATTACTCCACAAATTAATGACCAGGAAAGCTGACTTGGTGAGAAGCACTGGAGAGCTGTTGATTGTATAAAACACTGTGGCGATGTGGTTTTAGAGAAAGAGATAATTTTCTGCCCAAAAATTTGAAACGATTCACGCATGAATCGTTCCTCACGTAATGAAAAAAAATGCAGTTTCAGCTTTTTCGGATCCTTTCATAGGGTAAAAACTGCTCCAGATTTTCGCCAATATCTCAAAGACGCCGCCATATTTTGAAACAAAACTTTCAGTGGTTAGTTTTTTGGTATATATCTACAATTATATAGGATTGAAACAAATTTCCAGTTCCAAATACCAAAGGTATCTCTCGCCGTATCTCCAACTACACCAATTTAAATTTTACAAACTCATAGATCATTTGAATATAATGCATTGAACACAGTTTGAGGAGCTTCATGATAAAGAGCCACAGGAGTTACCTGACAATTTCAACAAGCCCATCTCATGAAAAATGTACCAAACAAAAATACTTTGCCAAAGCTAAACACTTAATTTCTTTTGGAGTAAATGTTTTTACTGTAGTGGAAATGTTTTACAGGATAGACCCCTGTACAGATGACGTAACACTTTCTTTACATATGTGTTTTCCTGCTGGCATTCCTAGCCCCCCCCCCCTCATTCCCTGGTCCCCACCATAAGAAAGTGCACATATAAACAAAGCATGAGGTCATCAGTGCATGGGTCTATTCCGATTTCAACTTACCAACAGCGAGACAGCAATCTACATTGCTAAACTGAGCCAACTCTCTTGTAACAGTGTGTACTTGTACACCAAGCTCCCTAGTTGGAACCAGAACCAGAACACGTGTGACTGTTATCTGTTTGGGTTTGTACAGAAGGCGCTCCAGAACAGGTAACATAAAGGCTGCCGTTTTACCTGTTGTTGGGTTAGAAAAAACAAACAAAATGTATTATAATAGATGTTCATTTTTACATCGCGGATAAGAATACCATTCTTATTTTTTCTGCCCATACACCGATGTGTTTTAAGCACTGTATACTCAATACATTCCCCCCCCCACCCCGAGTCCTGTGAAAAAAAAACACCTCACAGGCATATTCCTTGTGGGTTTGAATCCCACCCGAGGAATATGCCTGTGAGTTGTCTTTCACGGGACTACTGGTATACAGTGCCTAACACACATCAGTGTTTGGGCAAAAACCACAAATAATAAACTGTATATTGTACAGAAACAGAAATACAGCACTTTTGGTGACAGAAATCCAGATTTTTTTTTGTATCTCTTGTTAGTATTCCTTGTTGACACACAATACCAAAAACTATTTGGAGTGTTGTTGCCGAGAGGATAAGAACACCGGACTCAAGCTCTGGTGTTTCTGATCAGCAGAGTGTGGGTTCGAGTCCCGGTCGTGACACTTGTGTCCTTAAGCAAGGACACTTAACCACTATTGCTGCGTCCTTCAGATGGGACGTAAATCCGTAGTTGTGTAATGCACGTAAAAGAACCCAGTGCACTTTATCCAAAGAAAAGGGTTTCGCCCCGGTGTTCCTGGTTTGATCCACAGCACCATGCCACAGCACTTTGTAAACCGTTACATGGTGCTATGTAAAGGAACAGGTCTCATACTTCAAAATGTAACCCCACATACCTTGCAGGAAAAAACACTGAGCACTTTGAGATGCCCAAGGAACTGCGTATTATTATTATTATTATTATTATTTCAGGCATTGGCAAATTGACTTACCAGTTCCAGTAGCAGAGCAAGCACAAATGTCTTTTGCAAGTAGAGCCATGGGGATAGTCTTGCCTTGGATAGGAGTCGGCATCACAAAGTTCATTGCACTAATTGCCTGTAGAGAGAAAGCATTACTGTTTAAGTTGGAATGGTACATATGATAATGTATCGTGAATAAGGTGATGGAAATCTGAACTTTAAGCAGAAACTCAGCCTATCAAAATGGGGCAAATTTCAACTTGGTGATAGTCAACTGGTTAAACAGTTGGCGCCGGTTGACATGTATCCACGAGCCGACAAACGAGTGACATTAAAACATGCCACTGTGTAAAATCGGAATACCAGAACATAGGTTGCCTGGACACTCCATTGCTTAGCGTACACAGAGCACACACACACACACCATGTAATGCTTCGTTTCATCCACACAAATAGGACACATGGTGCACAAAATTCTGCCATTTTTTGGCTATTGTGCAGGCGTTATTGTGTAATCCCCAATTCCAGACCTTTGTTATTAGGTTCCAAGAAGAGGATTATGAGACATAGTATATTGTTTATTAATTGTATTTCGGCACATTGGAGGTAAGTCAGAGTGAATCGGGGATGTAGCCTTGGTTCCGGATTTAGTACCGTTGTAGGCCGTGGCACATGGCCGAGGTTTTGCAATTCGCAGTGCATGAATTTGACATAGAGAAAACAAAATGGTGCAACAAAGAGAATGTTTTTCTTTTGGATTTGTCAAGTCAAGGTTTCTTTGTGCCAGCGATACTCTCAAAGAAAAATCATTCAAGCAACTCCGAGAAAAATAATCTAATCAGGCTGGACAGGAAAAAATCACGACGGCAACTGGTTAATATTAATCCACTCATGTGTTTGGAAACTTCAGAGTCATTTGGTTGGAGTAACAAACAAAAAAATTAAGTCCAAGAAAGAATTAACCATAAATTGCAAAAAGACGGAGTGTATAGTGGTGAGCAAAAGGGACAGCCCTAAACGCAACTTGCAAATCGATGAAGTAAGTGCAGAAACTCAAATATCTTGGTGGTGTGGTTGCAGAGGATGGGCAGTGCGAAACAGAAATACAGAGATGCATAGGAATAGTGAAAGAATCTTTTCAAAATTGAATAAAATATTAAATTTTTTCAAAATTGAATAAAATATTAGATGACAACAAAAACAAAGAAAAGAGTGTTGGATTGTTATGTAATGTTCACTCTTTTATATGGCAGCAAAAGTTGGACAATATCAGCACAGATGGAGAAGAGACTCAAAGCAGCTGAGATGTGGTCTTACTGACGAATGTTGTGAATTTCATGGACAGAGCATTTGAAAAACGAGGAAGTTTTGAGGGAGGTGGGAGCTAAAAGGAAACTGCTGGAAACAATCAGACAGAGACAACTGTAATTTCTTTGACACGTAATGAAGAAAGAAGGTCTTGAGAACTTAACAATCACGGGGTGCATCGAAGGGAAGAGAAGCAGGGTGAGGCAATGGTTAACATACTTGAAAAGTCTAAGTCAATGGATGGCGGACAGGGTACCAGAAAGTGAAAGAGTACACAGAAAGAAGCAGGAGTTGCTGAAAACAAAAAGAGACAGGAAACTGTGGAGAGCCATGATCGTTGACATCCTGAAGGGACATGGCACATGAAGAAGAACATCAAACATTAGCCTCTGATATCAATGATGCAATTTATACCTTGAGTAGTGGCCTTGACAGATTCATCTCTTGGAAACTGCTGTAGCCAGTTAGCTCAGGGACATCAGCAAAGAACTTGGCTTTCTGCGTCTCGGAATCGTCGGAATCAGAATCGTCCCCCGCTGAAATTAGAAAGTTACCAACAATTTTTGTCTTCAAGTTTCTAAAAACAAACTTGTGTATGATACATCTTCTGGTGACAAACACAAACAATTATATTTTGTGAAATTTTTAATATAAATGACAAATTGTAATAGCTTCAACTTGGATTACACATGTCTGTTAGTTCAAAAGTTATGTCTGTGATAGTTTTGTTTGAAACTTTATAAAGAAAACACTGTAAAAGTTTCAGCACATAACACACATATCTCAACCTGCCTAAAACATACATGGGTAAGGAAAATTTAATAAATGTGATAATACTAGATAGAGTGGATATGTCATGAATTAACCAGTTGCCACCAGGCAGTTAACAATGGCGGAAGCCTCTCGATGCCTCGTAATCCTCTTCTTGGAACAAAAGGACAAAAGTCTATAATCAGGAATTACATAAAAAAACACCTCTCAATGGCCAGAAAACGCCAATATATTCAAGATCTTTTTTTTTGTCCTTGTGTGGGTGAAACGAAGCAATACAGGGCGTGTGTGTGGTCTGGGCTCTTTACACGGCTACCGTTTCAAGGCAGGGAAAACATTTGCCTGTATTCACGACATCCGTCGCCTACTAGCCTAACGTACTGACTAAAATGACTTCTTACCTTGTTTTTGTTTTCTTTTCAGTCTTTTTTCGCTGGTTGCTTTGACTTTGATCTGATCCCATTGCAACTCCTCTAAATCATTCTCATCATCATCGTCGTCATCATCGCCATCAGCGACATCATGGGTACTGACTTTCTGCAATGTGTTTTCTGCTCCATCCTTCTCATCTACTACCTCTGAAAGTTTCTCAGATTCTTTCTCCTTTTAGATGAATTGTTAAGTGTTTGTGTCAGTGATGAAATAAAATATACTTTAAATTTCTTTAGTATCTACTGATTTTGATAAAAGCAATGACACCTTTTTTTTGATACTCTTATGAATGCACATTCAAGACAACTAAATAAGTATGGCACTATTTACTTCAATTCAACCGCCATCTTATTCTATTGGCGAATAGGGAAAACCGGCAAACCCTTGAAAATGTTCACAAAAACCTTCGAAACTAGTAGTATTTCTCTGTGTATTGTCACCAAAATGCATAGACAAACTTCATAGTAATTCTTTTCCTTCTCACAAATGTTTCAAGTGATTTCGAATTGTTTTCAGGGTAAGTTTGGCGAGAACTTGTGTTATCCCGGAAGTTGGGCGTTACATTGTAAACTGCACAGAGTCATTGGCATTTTACTAGACGCCGTTGTCATAAATAAGTATGGCACTATTTACTTCTCTGTCTCAAAGCAATGACAACAGCGTCTGTGAATATGAAATAGGGAAATAATGGATTAATGTCCGTAGGCAGTCATAGTTCTCTAACAACCAAGTTAGTCATTTCCTCATGTTCATGAAGTACTAGACATGTTGGAATTCATTTATATTTTCTTTTGTAGACTACCAATCAATTAAATGAAAACAAACAAGACAAACAATCATCACAGAACCAGTTCATGTCTCACTTTTTTCCGGTCGTTTCTAATCTTGGCGATCTTTTGCTCCAGTGACGTAGTAGCGCCAATCAAGGTGTGGCCTCGTGGCTTCAACGTCTTCATAATGTTGGGACTCCATATACTTTCTTCATTTAAAGCTCGCTCCGAGAAGAAGAAATCCTGTGAAAAATCCTCCTGGCCCTTTCTCTGCCGCTTCACTTTGGATAACTTCTTGGGTTTAATGGCCTATAATTGTTTTATAATAAAATTAAAGTTTCAAAAGTTAAACTCTCTTTCAATATATGTCAATAATATTCTAGAATTTTTAACATGTTTAACTTTAATAATCATAATCAGAGCCGTGCAGAGTCACTCAATCATATCAACAATAGTCATACTTTGTTAAATAAATAGCTGTGCTAAAAATACTAATATAATAAACACATGATAAAAACCATTGTTGATTGTTTGTAGTTAATTTGGCAACAGCACTACCTTAATACCTTTTCTAGTTGTAGTTTGTTTAACGAGTGTATTGTTTTGTAATGTTAATGCAAAACTGACAAATACAACTACACAAGTTATACTAAAATAACACAGTGAAAGTGAAACAATTCTGAGTAAAAATTATAATACATTATTTTCAACAAATAAATTGACACCGCACACACACACACAGTAGTCAGAACTTCAAATTTCATGTCAGTTTGGTTTCGCATGTGTCGGAAATAGACCTCTTTACATATATAATGTGCACATATAACCAAGCCACGTGATAAACTTTACACCACTCTTCGAGTGTTAACAAGTAAATTGTATTCTTCATCCAAAATAAACCGTAACGAACTGAAAAGACATTGCCATGAAATGCATTTATGTGTTATTCACATTACCTCCTCGTCGCTACTTGAATCTTCTGAGGCAACAGATATTTCGTCGTCATCTCCGATCGTACCGATGAAATCGCTGGGCAGCGCCATCTTTAAAAATGGTTTCACACAGAATGTCACTACTGCGCATGATCGCAAAACTAGTGCGTAAGCCTTCTGTTTGGTACCCTTTTTATCGCTATGCTGTATACGATTTCCAGTAAATGAGTCACTGACTGAATTTTATTATTGCACTTTCTCATGATGATGACGGCAGAGTGAAAATGTCTCGATCCAGTTCCATTTCTATTTTACTTTTATCGCTTTTAGCGATTGTCTATAGTGACGATCCTTTTGCTGTTAATACTGCTGAATTTACTGATACCACGAATGAAGTATTTAAAGACGGTGGCCCGGCTGACGGGATAATTGCGGCGTATGGTGATATCGATTCCAATAAACTGACGGATGTTTTCGTTCTTCGAGAAGGTGGTAAGCCACGCCCCTCCCCCTAAACTTTTAAAGATAAACAAATCGGAGTTTTCTTAATCTTAGATTAACAAAATCTTTAGCAATAAATTGAAGTGCTTCATAATTATCGCAACGATTTTCGGATGGGCCATCTTGTTCAAGAAGGTTAAGAAATTAGTAAGATTTGTTTTTTTGGAACGCTCACGTACCCCCATCACTGCCTAAAACGAACTCAAAAAACTGCTGGGCCTATCCATAGAGCAAGTGGCCTATCTGATTAATCTGGCTATCTCGCTCGGAATCTCATGAAATCTGCGACTTGGCAAGCAAACTAACTTTAGTTCAGACATACATCTGGAACTTGGAAGGTGCATGCAAGTTTGCTTCTACTTCTACTTCTACTTCGTTACTCGGCAGGATCCTCAAGTTAGGACATAAACTCCAAGGAGCAACCATAGTTAAGTGTCTTGCTCAAGGACACAAGTGCCGGGACCGAGAATCGAACCCACATTGTGATGACTAAGCCACCAGCTACTTTGAGGGTGGAGTCGTAGACGGCAACTGTCATTTGAAGTAAACAAAACAAGATGACACAAAAAGCGCCTAATTCAAATAAGCACTCATTGCACGGTATGCGCCATCTTGTTTTGTTTACATCAAACTTTCAGTATTTAACTTGAGTATTTAACTTTAGCTATTTTATTGAGTATTTGTTATCAATAACACTGCATAAATCTGTTATTGAATATTGATGTATTTTTTTTTGTGTAAACTGTCGAGAAGAAAAGAGAAAAACATTCAGATATCGCAAATAAACATTCAACCCCTTTCCCGTCTTTTATTGTACTTCATTACTCGGCAGAGTCCATAAGTTAGGATACACCAAAGAGCAACTACAGTTAAGTGTCTTGCTCAAAGACACAAGTGCTTGGACTGAGATTCGAACCCACCAGTAACAATGACTCAGCCACCAGAACTTGATTCAGTGTGCTAGACAGCTCGGCCACAGAACGCTTTTAAAGCTGAACAGGCTGTGCAGTCGTCGTTTCTTTAGTGATCTATGAAAACGATAATTCAATCAGAAGAGTTTTACATCAATAATTCATATTTTCTTCCAAGAATTAGTCCCAAACGAAAACTAATATCCTGCCTAGATCCAAATCTTTCCAAAACAAAATTCCTAAAAAAAAAAAATGCTTTACACATTTAGGTGTGAAAGACAAAGCGAAAAGCTATCAAATTTTAGTCGGAATTCATACACGATCCTCACATTGTCAGCTTAGGACTACAAGGTCGTAAGCGTAGTTTGTATGGATTTCAATAAAATTGTTTTTACATATTTTGCTTTCAGTGCAATTGCAAGTGTTAGTAGCGATTGTGATGACTGTACATTTTTGTATCACTGATTCAAATAGATTTCTTCATTTCAGTGGAGTGAAGTGAAGGGACAAAAGAAATGAGACCACAAAAAATATACAAATTTGTGTGACAGCGTGACAAAAATAACCTTTTCAAGAAATCCTGAGAGATTTAATTTGCAGTACTTTTTCACTGACAATTGTTTAATTGTTGAAATACAACTTCATAACACATTATTATTAATTAAGATAAATTGACAATTGCTCCCGTTGTTTTGATATCTGACAGGTCATATTTTGGATGTGTATTACCAGCAGACAGATGGCACTGACACAACTTTATCAAAATCCATCCACAATTTGTCAATCAAAAGGTGAGATTGCTCATTTATAACCTAAATATTGATAGATTGTCAAGCTCCTGGGGGGGGGGGGGTCGATTTCACTAAGAGTTAAGATTGATCTTAACTGTGTATCAATCTTAATTGCCTAAGCAGAGTGTGATGTCACAATATAAATCACTATGGTGATATTGACGACTCAACTTAAGATGAATCTTAGTGCTTTGAGAAATCGAGCCCAGGAACTTAACTTACGTAACATTTCCAACCGGAACTCATGTTGTTTCATAATTTTGAGTATTACGTTATTTGAATTTCCATTCTACGGACAATCCACTATAACTTTCTCTGTATCCTTGGCCCTAATGCGTGTTTACCAAAATCAGGTTGTTGTTATTTGTGTTTTTGCCCATACACCGATGTGTGTTAAGCACTGTATACTCAGTACTTTCCCGAGTCCTGTGATAAAAACTCACAGGCATATTCCTCGGGTGGGATTCGAGCCCACGATCCACGCCATTCTAGAGCAGATGTCTTACCAACTAGACCACCAAGATAGCCTGGCAGCTAGAGGCAGTTTGAATCCTATGAGCAGCGTGTACCGCAACCATTTTAATAGATGTTAATATGGGAAAGTACTGAGTGCACATTGGTGTAAGGGCAAAAACACAAATAATATTCTTATCCTCAATGCAAAATTTAACATCTACTACAGGTTGTTGATGACTGAAAATCTGCCTACTTACACGGATCATAAAACTTGCCGATGGAATGATACCATGCAGGTGGATTACTCGCCCACTAGCCAGTGTTTGAAGGGATCACCAATTTTGTGGAAAATATCAAACTATTCTTGAGAATATTTTTGTTAATTGATGCCTTTTAAGTCTGTTTTTATTAAAATAAAAAAAACCAACCATTCAACTTGTTTTCAGGGAAAATGACACCATAACAAGTGTTGTTCCGGGTGATTTTGACGGCGATTCACAGATGGATGTTTTGCTTACGACTAAACCCAATGGGAAAGTATTCGATTCAAGTGTTGCTACATCAGTATTTATTTACTGGGGACAGACCAGGAAATACAAACTAGGTGAGAATGAGTTCAATTATTTTGTTTTAAAAAAATGCAGAATAATTTCAGGCCTCGAACTTAAGAAAAAACGCGGGCAGGCCTTTGCTGGCCAAATCAGAGAAATTGTACAAGGCATACTGGCCAAGTTGGTTGTAACAGTGCAATTTCTCTGAAGGGCATGCTGGCCAACTCGACAGGGCATAAGGCCAATGGCCTCGGTGGCCTCGGTTAAGATCAAGGCCTGGAATTTGTGTTAACTGTTGATTTTTATCCAATGTACACACTTTATATTTTTCATATGTGCTCTTCTGTTTAGACCTGAATTTAAACTTTTTCCAGGCCAGTTTAAAAACACAAGACCACAGGAATTGTCCAGTCCTGAGTTTTCTGGCCCGATGTTAAAATCACTGGCCTTGGGCCTGCGGTTCAGTCTAGTGTTAATTTCAAGCCCTGTCCATTCACTACAAACCACTCTCAATAAGGCATCATAGTCCATGATGACATTGACCAGTACATGTGTATTTGCCACCAGGCATGCACAGCGTTCTGTTGGTAGGTCATTTTCCAAACGTGGTGTTTTTGGTTTTGTGTCATCTGGCATGAGAAGTAAACATTCAAAGTATATTGTGAAGAGGTTCGTATTCTGAAGAGACTGGAACACAAAGCTGAGAAAAGCGAGCCATTGACCCAATTTATTTGAAACAGGAAAGTTACCAAATAGTGATCAAAATTATCTTTTAAGTTGTTAAAAGACACTTTTCTTAGTCGTAAATTATCTGTACAATTTGATTGGCTTTCCTTCCAACAGATCCATTTACAACAGTATCTAGAAACTTCAAGGATCAACCATTGGTGATGGAGTGAGTCTTTTTATTGTTGTTATTATTAACAAGAATACTTCAATGAGTGCACAATTATTTACAGCATTTTTAATATCTGTGAAAAAGTAATTTTTTATCTACCAAATCTAGAGATCATTTTGAGATGTGGAATTCAAGCTAGTCTTTGAAACTGCCGTGAGATGGTTACATGGATCAATTTAGATAAGGTTTATTCATTTGAACATCATCCAGGACCTTATTTCGGAAGCATTAAACTCAACAACTTTCTCTAACCATCCTTTTCATTCCTCTAGTTTTGATGCCGACATGACTCCTGATTTGTTTGGTGTGGACGTAGATGGAAAGAGACAGTTTTGGCATTGCAAGTAAGTCACTGTTTATACCACTGGACATTCTGGTTGGTCAGCAGTGACCAACCAGAGTCCGGTCAGTTTAGCACCTGGCTAGTAACTTCATAACCAAACAAGCCTCGGACATTTCTTGTCATCCTTTCGCCAGTCTTAAGGAATGTTCATACTCAAAAGTGAACTTGACAACATGAATTCATGGCCAGGGCTCTTACTTAACACTAGCCCGGCGTACATTGTCTAGTAAAAACTCTTGTGGGCTAGTAAACATCACTTCTCAACTTGCTGTTTGGGCTACTAAAAACTGTGCAACTTACTTGTTTAAGTTGTTTAAAATGCCCATACCTCTTCCTTTTCAGATGTGATCAATAAATTTTTAGAAATTAAATTATTTTTGAGTGTGTGAGTGTAACTTCATTTGACCGGTCACCTGGTTGTGATCACTCACATTAATATCAGGAAGACACATTTATGACAATACATGTTTAAAATTTGGGAAACGAAAACTTCCTAGGGGCAAGTAAAATGCACAGTTTACTAGCCCCTTGGGCTACTTTACAAAAAAGCTTAAGCACAAGGCCTAATGGCATAAGTATAGAAAACAAGACCCAACAACAAACCTCAAAATTTCCTTGTAACTCTGGCAACCCTACGAAAATCGGCATTAACCCAGTAATAATATAAGTTAGTATGTTTTATATCCTTTGGAACTCTTTAACAATTTGTTTATATACAATTAATGGAAGACAGATGTTACCTTCACAGTATTTTTATTTCAAATTTTGCAGCGACACCGAGAAGCGCACTTTCCAAAGCACAGAGATCGAAGGAGAGCATGACCCACTTCGTATTCCCAACTCAAATTCTTTTCTGGATCTGACAGACAACTATGCACCTGACCTCCTTGTGACCTCCATGTCACAGGGCAAAGGGTCATTTGAACAATGGGAGCTGTTTGATAAGAAATCCTGGAAACAAACTGACAAGTATCCAATACCAGTAGGCAGCTTTAAGCATATTGGACAATCAGCATTTGCTGATATGAGTAAGTTTGATTTTAAACAGACATTCATAAATACCCAAGACAGTTTAGGCATTCATATTGGTTGAAGTGGTCACATGACCATGTTTACCTGGTATTAAACAGCTGATACTTCCCAAACGGACCTCCTAACCCATAGAGCCCGGAGGATTTTCCTTTCCACTCTATAGTTGTTATTATAACACACCTCTCCCTGGTTCTTTATCCTGATTGGCTGAAACACGGTCGCGTGGGGTGAAGTAAAACATAGCCTATTGCATGAAATCTGCACCATACACACCACACGCGCTTCATTTGGGGGAAATAGTTCACAAAACGGGAAATAGTTTCAAAAACCCAAAAACTGTTGACTGGTAAAGAGCGCCCTCAAGAAAATGACGGCGTCTGCGGATGGAGAAGAATCTGCAGCCAAAAAAACACGATTTACTCTTCTAACCGACATTTTGGATTGAGGTGTGTTATAAAACACATATGGACTGGCATTATTCGGGCAATAGTGCACGTCTATGCATTCCTCGGGCCTGTGAGTCACCAGGAGCGGGTCCTAAATAGGACCCTCTCCTGGTCACTCACAGGCCCGAGGAGTGCATAGACGTTCACTATTTCCCTCATTGCCAGTCCATATGTGTATAATAGGACATTAATGACAAAAATATTCCACAAACTCCATCACCCAAAATAAAAAAACCGACATGAACTAACCCCAGGCTAAATAACTGTTGAATGTGTCATGTTTTGTATGTGCAAATTTGTTAAACTCTTATTTACATCTTAGGTTCTAAGGGTAGACTGGACCATCTTCTTCCAGTTTGCGAAGATGAGGCGTGCACAAAAAGCTCCATTTACATCAGAAGAGGCGGAGAAACAACTGTATGTATACGTCCATATTTGTCTGGTTACCTGACACACAGTCACTAATCCACTGTATCAAATGAAATCTTTATAAGCGGGGCCTTTCTATTTTGACACCTGTGTCATTGTGATTCCAATGGGATACTTTAGAGGACACTAGGTGGCAGCAGATTTACCGGGTGTGTTCATTGTTCTTGGATTAAGAGCGCATGCTTTTAACTACATAAACAATGACAATTTACCTGGAAAGTCTGCTGCCACCTATCATTCCAAAGTCTCCCATAAAGAAAACCAAGATGGTGAAAGTGATAATTAACTGTCATCCTTTCAATGCACTCCATTGATGAGTCCGATTAACAAAATGGGCCACTTGCCAAATTTATACCAAGTTAGTTTTTTTCTACTCTCACCCATAAATGTTGTGTTTTGATTTCAGTGGTCCATGTTTTTTGATTTGAAAGAGCACCTTCTGAACTGGGGATTTGTGCCGCCCCAGGTGCAGGTCGCCCAGTGGGCTAATGTACCCATTACTATAAGGATAGGGGATACCAATATGGACAGTTACCCGGACATCATGTGCGTCTTGCGTTCTGGGACGAACAGGTAAATATGATTATTAGAGTGGACAGAGGAGCTTTGCTTGTTATTGGCTCTTGTCAACGGACATTTCTTGAACTTTGTCAACTTCCTCCCGAGTATAGACGCGTCGTGGCTGAGCGGATAAGAACACCGGACTCAAGCTCTGGTGTTTCTGATCAGCAGAGTGTGGGTTTGAGTCCTGGTCGTGATACTTGTGTCCTTAAGCAAGACACTTAACCATTATTGCTGCGTCCTTCGGATGGGACGTAAAGCCGTTGGTCCCGTGTGTTGTGTAATGCACGTAAAAAAAACCAGTGCACTTATCGCAAAGAGAAGGGGTTTGCCCCAGTGTTCCTGGTTTGATCGGCTGCAGATTGCGCCACAGCACCTTGTAAACTATTACATGGTGCTATGTAAAGGAACAGGTCTCATACTTCAAAAACGTAACTCATCATACCTTGCAGGAAAAAAACTGAGCGCTTTGAGGTGCCCATCGGGTGTGATAAAGCACTATATAAAAACTGCGTATTATTATTATTATTATTATTATTATTATTATTATTATTTCACGATATCACAGCATGCAAAAGAAAGATCTCATTTTCCTCTGTGCCGGTAACTCCTCGAGTCGGGCTACGTCCCGTAGCCTTAGATCTCGAGGGTCTTTCGCAGGATCCTAGCTGTTCCCAAAAGTGCCGCCTTCTGCAGCAAATCTACCCTCACAGTTGTGCCTATTTGATCCAGATGCTTATCCAGTGCCTTCGGAATAGTGCCAAGTGCTCCAACCACCACAGGGACTACTTTCACTTTCACCTGCCAAATCTTACGAAGTTCCCTGGCCAAGTCCTGGTACTTCTCGATCTTTTCCTTCTCCTTAGAAGCCACCCTTATATCACCCGGCACAGCTATGTCGATGATATGACACATCTTCTTCGTCTTATCTAAGACTACAACATCCGGACGTCTATGTTCTATAACATGATCAGTCTGAATGTTGAAGTCCCAGAGGATCTTGACCGCGTCGGTCTCTACAACTTTCTCTGGAACATGGTCGTACCACTTGGCATGCACCTGGACACCATACTTCTTACACAGATCCCAGTGAATCACCTTAGCCAACTTGTCATGTCTGCCTTTGTACTCCGTCTGGGCCATCTTACTACATTCGCTGACAATATGAAATACAGTCTCTTCTGCCTTGTTGCACATTCTACACATAGGAGAGACGTTCGTTTTCTCTATCCTCGCCTTCATTACATTTGTCCTTAGAGACTGGTCTTGCGCCGCAGTAATCAAACCCTCGGTTTCCTTCTTCAGTTCTCCGCTCTTTAACCAATTCCAGGATTTGCAACTCGCCACTTCTTCAGTACATCTCAGGAACCGGCCATGGAGTGGCTTGTTCCTCCAATCTTGGTGTCTTTCCTCTTTCCTTTCCCTCTTGTACTCCTTCGGCCCAGCTTCGTCTGCCGTCGTGTACATTCGTGCAATTTTCAGCAAGTTCTCCTCGGTGCTCCTGACATGACGATGCAGGCTCCTTCGCTCGATGTTGACGCTGTCTGCCACGCTCAGTAACCCCCTTCCGCCCTCTGACCTCGGAAGATAGAGTCTGCTGACATTTGCCCGCGGATGTAGCATGCCATGCATGGTCATCAGCTTTCTTGTCCTTCTGTCAGTGACATCTAAATCTTCTTTAGTCCACTCAATAATACCCCCACTGTACCTCATCAAAGACACGGCCCATGTGTTAATCGCCTTGACCATGTTTCCCCCGTTCAGTTTGGACTTTAAACATTTCCTCACCCGCCTGATGTATTCTGCCCTCAGCCTTACCTTTGATTCCTCGTGAAGGACGTGGTCCGATTCTAGTACGCCAAGATACCGATAACTTTCCTCCTCACCCAAAGCCCTCATCTGTGCACCATCCGGCAGAGCGATGCCATCGGAATGTACCCTCTTTCCCCTCTTCATGGTCATTGAAGCACATTTCTCAAGACCAAACTGCATCCCGATGTCATCACTGAAAATCCTGACGGTCTGCACCAAAGAATCGATCTCCGCCTCATTCTTTGCAAATAACTTCAAATCGTCCATAAAAAGGAGATGGTTGATCTTACATCCGTCCCTCTTCATTACATAGCCAGCACTCACCTTCCTCAGAATCATCGACAGGGGCATCAATGCCAGAACAAAAAGCAGCGGAGACAGAGAGTCACCCTGGAAAATACCTCTTCTTATGCATACCTTGCCCAGACTATCGTTGTTGGCTGTCAGATTCGTTCGCCACGTCTTCATGCTCTCACTCAGAAGACGTTTTACTGCATCGGCCACTCCAACCATATCCAGACATTCCATTATCCATGTGTGTGACACCATGTCGTACGCCTTCTTGTAATCGATCCACGCCATTGCCAAGTTAGTCTTTCTGCTCCTGCAGTCCTTCAGCACAGCCTTATCGATGATAAGTTGATCTTTCGTACCTCTGGACCGCTTCTTACAGCCTTTCTGCTCCTCCGGAAACAACTGATGGTCATCCATATGGCGATAGAGATCCTCTGCAATCATACTGGTCAAGAGTTTATACATCACGGGCAAGCATGTGATTGGTCTATAATTACTTGCAATGTTACCTTTCTTGACATCCTTCATTATCAAAACCGTTCTTGCTTCAGTCATCCAGGTGGGGACCTTACCCTGTACTAGACAGTCTTGCAGTTGTAGGGCCATTCGCTCATGTAAACTACGGAAGTTCTTCAACCAGTACCCATGCACATGATCCGGACCGGGGGCTTTCCAGTTTGGCACTTTCCTTACCTGTCTTTTTACCTTGTCCACGTCTATCTGGAATCCTTCTTGCTGTTGTACGCCTCTCAATTCATCTTTCACATCCGTTAGCCAATCAGCTTGCCGGTTGTGTTGGACTGGTCGGTCCCAAATACCACCCCAGAAAGTTCTTGCCTCTGCTGGCCTCGGACCCGCTTGCGTGTTGTCAATCTTTCCGTCCAACTCCTTAAACAGCTGGCGCTGATTGGTATTAAACAGCCTGTTCTGGTGAAACTGCCTCACCCTGTCATCATACCTCTTCACCTTTGCAGCCTTAGCCTTAACCCTTTGTTTGATCTCCTCTATCACGACACTTACCCCCTTACCTTTCACATTGTATTTTGTCATGATTGTATTCCTCCAGTCTGAACCTTTAATTGAACCCTTACTAATTTGTTCTAGTCTACTGAGATCCCTTCGTAAATCTTTTATTTGACCCTCTAGCCTACGTTTCCACCATGGTGTACTGTTTTTATGTTCTGGACTTGAAGCCTTCACACCTAACTTTTCTCCTACTACAACTGCCCCTGCAAACATAAGACGGTTAGTTTCCAAAAGATTATTAGTACTCACCGACCCAAGGACTTTACTTACCACGGCTGACATATCTGTCAGCCTTTTCCTTGGAACCCGGCGCAAAGCCGGGATACTCCACCCGTTTGACCCTTTAGCCGCTCTCATCACCTCTTGAACCCTCGTCTTAATCTGCACCTCCTCCTCCGTAAGCTCTAAACACCCATCTTCGTCTATGCCTCCGTCATCCTGACCATCTTGCAATCCTGGCAGATCTACCTCATCTTCAGTCTGCGAGCTAGCAGCAGTCACATCCTCCGGTACGTGGTGGTTAACAATCTCCGTTCTATTACTTTCAGCTTGTACTTTTCTCCTCATCTCCTCAATTTCAACATTTGTCAACCACCGGTTCCGTTTGATTGTACTTATCTGGTCTGCAAGACGCTGCTCACTGATGTCGAACATTTCTTTATCTTGCCATAGACTAAACATTCTCTTCCTGTATCCTCTCTTGTCCGGCACACTCTTAATGTAGCATTCCATCGCTATTTTGTTATCGTTCTTACTCCATTTTCTCCTGGTTGCAACACGAATCCTGTTTTGAGCAGTTTGGATACGATCTGGAGGTACCTGCTCAGGCATACCAACCAGATCGGGTGAAGGACTTCCTCTCTGGGAGTTTGTCACTATTTCACCGTTTACTTGATGCTCCATAGCACTCGTCATTATCATCACAAAATTGTGAGAAAGTTTGTAGTTTTAGGGGAAATTACATACAGCAACGCTGTAGAATATTCAACCCTACGAAGACCGCTCAACACTGGTTGTAATAGAGATGTTCCAAAGGACGCAGATGATGCGCGCGTCCGTTCACTGATACAATGTACACTGTGCGGTCTACGTTGATCAAAGTTTTCAAAACACGGAAAAATCCAACACTTTTCCACCAAAAATAGCAACAAGATCTTAACTAGTTGTCTTCAAACTTACCCTGCGGTGTCTACCAAGTAGTACCAACAAGGAGTTAACTTTTGGTGTAAAATAAATGACAGGAAACAATTTTTATCTTCAAAAGAATCGAGAGCTGATCTGAAACAGTGCTCCTTGTCTCGCCACCATATTATTATTATTATTATTATTAGTATTATTATTATTGTTAGTATTATTATTATGATACTGAATTACTTGGAGACAAATCAGTAGAAAAACCCAAGAATGTCACTTAACACCAGATCTTCCTGCCTTCCTTTTTTCCGTTCCCAAGTACTGCTGTGCGTCGTGTGGTGTTGCTGGAGAATAAAGAAGGAAAGACATTGTCACCAGTGTGGGATAGCGATGCACTCAATGACATCAAGACACCAGTCCTTGCTACCTTTATGGACTTGACACGATCGGTAAGAGCACATGTTTCATTTTTCTTTTTCATTAATGAGAATTTACATCATTGATGATGTTGGGAGATTGATTTTCTGGAAAAGTATGTTCTCGGGAAAAGTATGTTACATCTTTTGTAACACCCTTACAGAGATTCAGCGCGTCACATGATATGTCTTATTTTTACTAGAAAACCATACGAATAAGATGCGCTACACCCATAGCAACCGATGTACTATCCCATAGCAACCAATGTACTATGCCCATAGCAATCAGGTTGGGCATTCAGGTTGGCTCAGTGGTTTCTTTCCCTGCCTTTCACCTCTGTGACCCCGGTTCAAATCCCAGACTGGAGCCTTGCATGTGGATTGGGTTTTCAGTCCCTACCTGGTTGCATGGGTTTTCCCTATTTGGGGTTTTCCTCCCACATCTAAAACTGACATTTCTTCACCATCTTCTCTACACGGGTATCTTCAGGCCTACAGGTTACAGTGCAAGTCACTTTTGAGGGTCCCTTGGTTTCATTACCAGAAAGATTTAATAATAATAATAATAACCAATGTACTACACCCATAGCAACCAATGTACTATACCCATAGCAACCAATGTACTATACCCATAGCAACAGCAGTTTGTACCTAGACGTCTAGGCACAATATATGTATGGAGTGTCATAAAAGAAATATTGGCTGCTTTTATTCGTGCTATGGTTAAAACTATGACTCCCTCAGTGATCCCTGGAGTTTCGCCTCGGGAAAATAGAACGTGCCGAGGATCACTTCGGGAGTTGTAGTTTTAACCATAGCGCTCAAAAGCAGTCAATATTTGTAATTGGAGCTAGTCGGGTTCTATGCATGCTTTATTGAAGTGAACCTTTTATGTTTTCATAAAAAATTTTGCTTGTAAAACAAATGTTTGAGTTGGTTTGTCTTAAATGAAATTAGGTCGTGGGAATTGTCACATAACTAGACTAAATCCAAGTTACTACTAGAGATAAAACAGTCCTTTCTTGTATGTATAGGGAGTCCCTACGGTAGACATAAAACAGTCCTTCTTTGTCTTTGTAGGGAGTGTTAGACATTCTGGTTGTGAACCAGACTAAACCAGATCAACAGCCTCAGATACGTGTGATTAAGAATAACTTCGTTGTTGACGCCTACTCAGTCAAAGCTCATGGTAAGGTGTTATGTTTGTAATCTAGTCATTGGGTTGGGCAAAATAGAAGAGCGAATGTTGAACACTTCATACCAAGGCTTCTGATGTGTTGTACAATGCACATATAGAAACCCCCAGTACACTTATCGCTAAGAGAAGAGGTTTTGCCCTGATATTTCTGGGGTGTTTGATGGTTGGCTGCAGATTGCTACGCATTGCTCTGTACACCCTATCAAAATGTTATATAAATGGGTCTCATAGTTCAAACATAGCTCTGCATCCTGGCATAAAAATAGTGAATACTTAAAGATGCTTGCCGGGTGTGGTAAAGCCTAATGTAAGAACTGCATATATGTTATGTAAAGAATTGCCCTTTAAATGTAAGTTTTCCATGACCTTTGATCTCTTTCAGTTTTGAGTGGCCTCTGTTTCAACGATTGTCCAGCTCTAGGGACGAAGGTGAGCAATTTTCATTTATTTTTTATAGTGAAATTGTACAATTCTCAGAGTGCCTAAATTTTCTGTAGACAAAAGCCATTGTTTGGGGGAACCCCAGATGGGGGTATGATGGAGGCTTTCGGGTAGTGGCTGAAAAATCAATATATGTGCTGTGTCTGATCTGAGATGGGATTAAAACTGGAATCCCAGATCTGAAATTGGTATTAGAACTGGGGGAGACAGATTTGAAATGGGATTAGAACTGGGGGACACAGATCTAAGATGGGATTAGAACTGGGTCCACATATCTGAGATGGGATTAGACCTGGGGTTCATAGATCTAAGGTGGGATTATAACTGGTGACACAGATCTGAGATGGGATTAGAACCGGAACCACAGATCTGAGATGGGATTAGACCTGGGGTTCATAGATCTAAGGTGGGATTATAAGTGGTGACTCAGATCTGAGATGGGATTAGAACTGGGACCACAGATCTGAGATAGGATTAGAACTGGGTCCACAGATCTGAGATGGGATTAGACCTGGGGTCCATAGATCTAAGGTGGGATTAGAAATGGGGCCACAGCTCTGAGATTGGGTTAGAATTGGGGGCCATATTAAGGTGGGATCAACCAGCCATTTTAATTGTTTAGCTTTGCAGAAAATTATCATACAAACTTTTGAAAGTTTTGTCACAAAACCTGATCACATTTTTATGAATCGGTGATCAAACTTGTTCAATTATTTTGAAAGTGGAATACATTTAAAGAGATGAAGAAATCTTTCAAATATTGTTGCCATCATGGTCCATACTGTATACAAAATGACTGAGACGTTTCTTTTTGAAATTTTGTTGTCAGCCATTTGGTGTGAATCAACCGGGTCCATTCATTTATTATACAACAACCAGCTCCACTGGTATGCAGCAATGTGGTGCTTGTAAGTATTACATTAATAATGCTGAATGGAACACAGTATAGACTCATCTTGTTTTGGGCACCAGTACTTGGAGAAAGTTCACATTTGTGTCATCATGGGGCATTAAACATTGTTGATTATTGACCCAATTCACCTGACGTCGTCATCACAATAATCTTTGTTGCGCCATTTTGGTAGTCAATGTCCCTGTGTGTTGTACACAGCGTAGTGCGCATTTTAGTGACGCGAGTTTACACACCTACCTGTTGACACCATAAATGGTGACCGTGGCACAATTGCTGCGTGTGACGTGCGTGCAAGCGGACAATACCAATATAAGCCTAACTCTGAAAACTATTTCGGGCAATTTGATTAACATGAACAATATTTATTTTTAATCGATATGTGATTTTCCCCTGCTACCAGCTGCACAGCTATCCCAGTCGGCCTATTTCTCTCTGCAACTTCCTTACATCATCTTGGGTCTTGGACCGAATCCAAACTATGTCGACAGTTTAACAGTGAGCATTCCAGGCGCGACAAAACAGAACACAGTGGTGAGGTTTGGATTCATGTACAAGTTACAGTTTTACTAAAAGTATGATTGTTAACAGAACTGGGTGAACAGAATTGGTGAATAGTGAATATATCGTCGTCTGACCCGGAAGAAGGGCCTAATGAAATTGTGACCGCTAAAAGGTCGGAAGCAATTACTGTCCCAAATTGTGTTTCATGAAAAACTGAGTGGGAATGTTTTAAGTCATTTTTCTGCCATTTGTAAGTCATTGAGGAAAGTTAAGTTCCGTGTAGGATTGGAATGCAATGTCTTGGGTGTAATTCAAGCAACAAATATAAAACAGTTATGCCATACTTTTTTTCGAAAGAACCATGTTACTGCTTGTGACCTGCTGGGGCAAAATGTTGTAATTTGTGTGCCCGGAAAAAAAAGGTCCTACAGCCTTACAACGTTTTGCCGGGCACACCAAGATATATTCAGGTGTGTTATACATGCTTACCTGCCACAACAGAACACAAATAAGTCCCAAGAAAGACATGATTTTATTTGTTTTTAGAAAGGACAGCTCATTCAAGAAATGTTCATTCTAAAAAATGTGATCTAGTTGGCAAGTCGTTTGTAATTCTACAGATTATTAATTCTAAAAAATCTCTTTCTTTTAATGGTGACTCTGGATGGAGTAGTTTGCTCGCAATATTTGGATCAATTTGCTTCAGAAATGATTTGAATGTTTGCATGGTGAAGGTATAATGAGATGCAGGTTTTACGGAGACTCCATTTGTATAAACTCTTTTGTGAGTATGTGTGGTTCTGAGGGGAACTGGGTGGTCCAACAGTATGACTGTTCAGCGGCAAGCAGAACATATTGTTTGAACCGCCGGTTCTTCCCAGAACCACTGGTTCTTCTCAGAACGGCACATATTCACATAGGAGATTATATACATGGTGTCTCCACAAACCTGTATCTCAAATGTGCTCTATTTTGCAACCGTTATTTGGAGTCTGAAGATTTGTAGAAATGATGAATGCGACCATGATGAAGCCTGAGGAATCTAATGTCAAATATTTGTAGTGTTTTTTTCATTTGTTTCGTACACAAATCAACGTATGACGACATAATTAATTTCTTTGTATTTCTTATCAGAACACAAGGAAACACACTTGGATGTCGATCATCCCGAACTCTGAGTTGATAGCAGTTCCATATCCCTTAGATAATCCTGAGGAGTAAGTATACCAAGAATTTCAAAAAATATGTGCATCTCGATATCTACCAGTGGCGTAACCAAGGGGGGCAAAAGGGGGGCAGCCACTCCCCCTGTGGTACACATTCCCCCCCCTGCCCCGCCTGCCCCCCCCCCTTCATCCTCTGGACACCGTGAAATTTGCCATAATCAGGCAATTTTAGCAGAAATTGCCCCCTCAATAAATATCTCTGCCATTCCTTTCCCCCCCCCCCCCCAGCAAAAAAGATGCTGGCTATGTCACTGATATCTGCTCATTTTGATCCTCCATTTTGAGGGAAAACTAGAATTTTTGAATTCAATTTTGTCAAGGTGGATAAAATTCATTTAACAAAAAACTGTTTATTGTTGTACAATGATTTATTAAGACGTGTTTTTGGTTGACAAGTTTGAAGGAAAATTTAAAATTTTTCCAAAGTAATATGTTTTTTTTCCCCCGAGTGATTATTTAAAGATACTAGTTAACACTCCCTGAAAAAAATTCATACAAAATGACATCCTTTTGTAAATGTAGAAATTGAAGAAAACAAACTGAGTGTTTCTTTGATGCAACACCAATGGCTCCAAACTATTGAACCGGAGACAATGACTTGGTTTCACCATAATATTAAACCAGATGACAAGGGTGAAGGAACCGCCCAGTATGTCTGATGTCACTTTTATTTGATAACGAGAATAGGCTAGTTTTAGACACTAGGTGGCAGCAGACATATCAGGTTAATGTCCATTGTTTACTTAAATCTGGGTATGCACATTTTCGATGATGGCCTTGATTTGGCAAGTTCACTGCCACCTAGCTTCCAAAAAGTTTCAAACTTCCCTGAAAATGAAAATGTATTGTTTGATTCTACAAACTTTTCTTGAAAATTGTTTGATACCACTTACAATATTTAAGCAACCCTCATCTTACCCCCGCATAAGTCTCCATATCCTGAATACCTGAAACATTAGATGTTATGTCACTTCTCATAGTCATAAGCTACTTGGGGTCTTTTATTTTTTAAGTAAATGGCTTTTTAAGTAATGGCGTGTTTCTGATCAGCAGAGTGTGGGTTCGAGTCCCGGTTGTGACACTTGTGTCCTTAAGCAAGACACTTAACCATTATTGCTTCGTCCTTCGGATGGGACGTAAAGTCGTTGGTCCCGTGTGTTGTGTAATGCACGTAAAAGAACCCAGTGACACTTATCGCAAAGAGAAGGGGTTCGCCCCGGTGTTCCTGGTTTGATCGGCTGTAGATTGCGCCACAGCACCTTGTGAACCATTACATGGTGGCATGTAAAGGAACAGGTCTCATACTTCAAAAACGTAACTCATCATACCTTGCAGGAAAAAAATACTGCGCACTCTGAGACGCCCATAGGGTGTGATAAAGCGCTATATAAAAACTGTGTATTATTATTATTTATTATTATTAAAAAATATAAAAAATCGTTCACAATCAAAAGAAATTTCAAACAATACACTGTGCAAGGTTATAAAGCTAGTCTTGACAAAAATTGTTATATTTTGTACACCAAAACTTTAATCAGAAATATATTCACAAAATAAGTTAACAAGATATAAAAAGGATTACTGGAGGGTTCCCACGAATCAGACGAAATATATGCCCCGTAATTATCATCATTTTTTTAAATAAATTGTATCGGTTGCAAGGAACAGTTACAGAGACTTTGATCAAAGTTACCTTCTTTACTATCGAGACTTAGTATAGTTTGCCCATTGAAGTGGATACTCATTTCGATAAATATTTGTTTTAAACATTACAAAAGTTTATTGAAAAATGGGGATTCGTGTACTGAACGATGGCCCTGTAAAATCTGAATGCCAATTTTGGTTCATTTTAGAAAATGGCAATTTGGTCTGAATTGTTTCTATTTATTCATAGCCAGTCAATGCAATTTGAAGGAAAACGTATTTAAGAAACGGCACTTTAACAAAGTTAAATCAAAATGACCGCGGGTGTAAATTTACAAGTTCATTGTGCCAAGCAAGTCATTCGGTTCTTTAGGCCCGCTCTCCACGGATGCGTCTTGCAAGTTGGATATCCTTTGGCATGATTGTGACCCTCTTTGCGTGGATTGCACATAGATTGGTGTCCTCAAACAGCCCAACGAGGTACGCCTCAGCCGCCTCTTGGAGGGCAAGCACCGCCGAGCTTTGGAAGCGAAGCTCCGTCTTGAAGTCCTGCGCAATCTCGCGAATCAAACGCTGAAACGGCAGCTTACGGATCAGGAGCTCTGTGCTTTTCTGGTAACGACGGATTTCACGTAGGGCGACGGTACCTAGACATGGAGCGGAAAAACGAGCAAGGTTTTAGAAAATAATTATGACAACTTCACACATTTAAACCCGTTATGAAAACGATAACCTGCTGAATTAAACTGAAGGCATTCGTGAAGGTGTAACTACTGGCAAACTGATTTTATTGATTTCAAGCATTTAAAAAAAAAAATGTTCGGTGGAAATTTGGCAAAGTCTAGTTCCTTGAATTTTCTTGAAAACAAAATTTCTTTGAAACTAAGCGGAATGGCTAACGGGTTGATCCACCTACCTGGTCTGTACCGATGGGGTTTCTTGACTCCTCCGGTCGCCGGGGCACTCTTCCTTGCTGCCTTGGTGGCCAGCTGCTTTCGAGGTGCCTTTCCTCCGGTAGACTTACGGGCTGTCTGCTTAGTACGAGCCATCTTTTTTTTTGTATGTAGATTATCTGCGCAAAGATAGATTGGAGACGAATTTGCTGACGGTAACTTGCTTGGCACAGTTTTACAGTCGTTCAGGTGCTGTCACAGAGGAACTATGTTGTGAGATTCGGCGGGAATTTCAACTTAATTTATATGCACGCTGAATTTGTTCTCTCGTTGCGTTCATTGGTTGATTTTTTACACGTAACAGTGGTCATTCCAAAGTCAAAATGCCATGCTTGAGAAATTCCCATTCAAATGCTAAGACAACAACAGCTGCTGTTTCGGGCAATTACTTAAAATTCCTTGCTTCTGTTAACAGTATTGAATAAAATTCCAGTTCTAAGCTGGTCGTAAATCTCTTGGCGTTTTGTATGGACGCATTAGTGTGTGTGTTTTTGTTTTCTTTGTGAAACATATGGAACGTATTTTCCAAGACATTTGAATCAGAATCCACAAGATGTAGGCATATGGTTTTTGTTAAAATGAAAGCTGGGAATGTATTCAACTCTCGAAAAAATATTTTAATTCACATGCTTTTGTTACAGAGATAGCCCTATGACTGAGTCACCATTCCACCTATCTTTATTTATAAAAACAACAAGTGCACTAAATTGTAAGTGATTTTTTTTTCAGTACTTAACCAACCTTATTTTATTTGTTTTCCAGTTGGAAGAGTGTACTGTTGATTACTCCCGGTAGATCAGTTCTACTGACCGGTGGTGTTCTCATAGGAACCTGTGTATTTATGGCTATCATAGTCGGTGTACTCCAACTTCTAGAAAAGGTAGGGCAATGAAACGAAACAAGAGTCATGTTTTAGTACAAGATGGGGGAATGAAAAGATGGGCTGAAATGTGAAATCCCACTGGACGCCATTTCAGCAAGTGATTCTTTTGATACAACAATAGATCAGTGCAGACAATGACCATTGCTATCAATAATGCACAAACCGATTTGCTTGCTGAAATGGCGCCCAAGCGTATTTCACATTCCAACAACAGATGGAGCTCCAGTCACACATCTTGCGCCTTCTCCGCTCTGTAATCTTTGATTTTGACCAATGATAATTGTGTTTATAAATTGTTGTCAATGGAGCACGTTGTTGATAAAAATTTGTTTACTGAAATGTTTTGTTTGTGTTTCTTTTTCAGAGGGAAGATGATCGAGAAAAGAGACAAGAATCTCATCGATTTCATTTTGACGCGATGTAAAACCCATTCCCAATTCACCATTACAAATTTAGAAGCATAACCATTCCCTTAGATGTTGATTCATTTGTCAGTGAGTGACGTATGTCCAGCTGCAAGATACTGGAGATGTGCTTCATGGAAAACTACCAAAGCCTGAGAACTATTCGATCTGCTTATATGTTACTCAGTTTCTGCCATCGACTGGGAAATAAACCATACCAACGATGGTCATTTTTGTTAAAAATGCACTAACTGAGATGTGAACACTGTTGTAATAAAGAATAATATTGAGTGGCTCAGAGAGTGGAATGGAAGGATCACAAGCGCACCGTGAAATGGAATAGTCCAAATTTTACCGAGCGATAATATTTCTCCCATTTCTCGAATTAAAGCCACTCAATATTTGTTTTATATAACTGACTAAGATCCTTGTCGTTTTATATATTTTTAAAACCGATTAAGTCCTTAAAATCGGTACCAGAAATGGACGCGAACGTCGTAGGAATATTATGTTGTGGTCGCCATGTTTGTGGGTTTGGTTGACAACAATGCAAAAAGTTCATATCGATCGGAGCACCTTTTGCACAGATGCTCCTTTGTTTTTACCAGCTGCACTCTACTGATCAAAAACATGTAACTATTCTCCATGGACTTTTTAATTGCCGATGTGGATGGGAGTAATAGTGAACGTCACGTGGTGTAAGTTCCACCAATCAAATGACAAGATGTACGTCAGTTATATAAACCGTATTATTATAATCCCGTCTCTTTAGATCCTATTGGTTTTTATTCACCTTTTAGGAATCATAACGTTCTCTAATCTGTAAAAGTTCGAAGTCTATTGTTTATGTAATTGGAATATTTCTACGCCATACTAGTCATTTGCCTGTCACCTTTTTGTATGATTGATAATGTATTTTGTAGTTAGCATGTTATTGTTTAAAATGGAAAACGGTGGCATATTCTTTCTCCGAACATGTGCATTTTTCTAAGGATTAAATTGAGCTGTATCATATTGTTCCTATATACTGTTGTTATTTATTAATTTCATTTTATTTGTGCAAAGTCCCCTTTCAGGATTTGTGGATTTCTAAATATGTTTTTGTTCGAGGAGACTTAACTCCGAAGTTAACATTTCCTCATATGAGCACAGATAAATTATTGATGTCATTGGTTGTTAAAGGGTTTGACCCAATATTAACTGAACATAGATTTATTCAACAGTTTTGAGTAGTTGTAATTATAATGTGTAACGTATGGAAGTTATTTATGTGAGAGAAAGTGCAAAAGCGTAACTAGGCCCAATTTCATACCAAGCTGCTTAAGCTCAAAACAAGTCCCTAAACACAGACAAATTATGCTTACCAGACTAAGGTTACCTGCCAACATACCATGTGACTTGTTCAATGTGTGACTGGTATCCTGCTCATTTATGCTAAGCAGGAAATTGTCAAGCAACATTTTCTGCTTAAAAGCAGCTCTGTGAAATTGGGCCTTCAATTAATTGAGTTTTAATCATTAATAACGAGAAGAGACGTCCAGGATCCTCACCTTGTTCATTTTGAATACTTATTTGTGGAACCCAGACAGCGTCTTGTTAAATTGTTGTTTTATTGATTCTTGGGATAGTGTAAAGTGAATATTAAAAAACGTACAAAATTTAGGCTAAAAAAAATACAACAATGTTTTAATGTATTATCAGCAGCGTGGTACATTTGGATTTTAAATAAAGAAAATGAGATCGATGATTTCGCATAAACATTTTGATGTATTGCGGACACTTTTCCGATTGTAGGATAACATTATTAGTAAACACCGTTTACTGCTCTGTCAACAGTTAACATTATGCCCCTTCACTTTATTTGTGTTTTTTTTCGGGGGGGGGGCCGAATTTGTTTTTACCAGTATGGAATATATCCAGTAATTTCGTCACGGACGGGCGGACATTGAACTGGTTCCCGGTCCCTACATTGTTCCACATTCATTCAGAACGAGAACGATGTAGGGACCGGGAACCAGTCTATATACAGTCAAAACGAGAATGGTGTAGGGACCGGGAACCAGTCTAGGGCGGACATCAACAAGACCAAAGGGCGCCCACATCCGATAACATCTGGACGCCATTTTTGATGTTTCTGTGCAGATGTGACGGCGACTCATGTGAAGGTAAACTGAATTCAAATACCAATTTTCACCCACTTTAAAACCGTACAAATTAGAGAGGATTTTTCATCACTGCTCGTAGACTACGTTGCATAGACTTGTTGTGCTGAAAAGAGTAAACAAACTTGAATATCTTGAGTGTGTGATTGAAATGTTGAGCCCGTTGTGTTTTGGTAACTGTTTCCCCCCGGCGTATGTGGATGACCGGCTTACAGGGGTGCCTGGCCCGTGTTGAGACGAGTCGCTTGATGTCAAAAAGGGAGGTCACTGCGCCAGCAATATTTTAAACGCGTTTCCCATCCCAACTAAAAATATGTGTCCAAAGTTAGTACATTTTATTTAGATTGACACTATCGACTTATCTTAGCAGAAGTAAAACTAAAACTTTAAAAAGAAGTAAAACTAAAAGAAAGAAATGTACAACGCGCATGTGGGGGTCAACAGCTGTCTCTCATTACGTTGGTTACTGCTGGCGTGCTGTATTCCCTTTTCAAAATTAAAAAAAGTACTGCGCCCCAGTTACTATGTCTTCTTATAAAATAGTTATGCCTGTATGATAAAGGCAGTGTTCTCTCCAAAGCAAAAAATGTTTTCTGCTATACCTCATGTCATATTCAAATCATAAATGGTTTTTTTTTCTTTTATTAACCAAGAGAAACATGCGTAAAGTGTGGTAAACCATGGAGGTAGAAAACCTCCATGGGTAAACATACTTCCAATATGTTTTATCATACATTTTAAAAAGCCTAAAACAACTTTCAACAAGAGGAGCAAATAATTAGTTGTTCTGAATGTAAGATCAATAAATACAAATATAAGGATCATAACTCCTGTTGACACTATATGTAAGTTCAGTGGCGTAGCCGTGGGAGTCCAGTGTCCCTCAGGTGCCCTCCATACATGCAATTAATTAAAAAAAACTTGGCCCCGGTCCAAGGGGAAGGGCACGTTCCCCCTACAATTATCCAGTGCCCCTCAGGTGCCCCCCCCCTAGACCCAGTATCAGTAACTGGGGCGCTGTACTCCTTTTTTTGAGATGTTGACATTATCGGTCGTACTAGAACGGCCGATAATGTCAAAATCTCAAAAAAGGAGTACAGTGCCCCAGTTACTGGGTCTAGTGCCCACCATGAAAAAACAGATACGTAATTAAAAAAAAGGGGCCTCTGGAACCTCCCCCTCTGAAAAGCAATGCTCTTCCCCTGTGCCTCCTCCCCCCCCCCCCCCCCGAACCCCAAGTTCTTTGTGTTTCTAATATTTTTGTTTTGAAAATGAATTCAATGGAGATCTTGGTTAAGAACTTTCTCTATAGTTAAACTTTTTATAAGTAAAGTAATTAATGATGTACAAATGTCTTTCCTAAAAAAAATAATTAATATCACATTGAAGTAAGATGAAAACAATGTGTTAAAAATTTTTCGCCACAACATCGTGTACAAATGCAATGATTGGTTGTGATCACTATATTATTTGATATTATTGACAGATATTGTTATCAAGCTACTACCAGATTGCCAGAAGTGTTGTAACCATGGAACATCATTCTTCAGGTAAATTCAAGACAAACAAAAACATTTTTCCAGGAAGCCCTCCCTTGCAATGCTCTTCCTGAACTTTTAAAATCCTATCTTGGCAGTTTGTTTCAAAACCTTGGATTATAAAAAACAAAACTTTTGATATTCTAAGCCCAATAGGTTGTGTTTTAGTTTTTTGCTTGCTTGTTTGTTTGTTTGTTTGTTTGTTTTTTTCTTTTCTTATAAAACAGTAAGCAACAAAATGACAGAAGTATATTTGTTTTGATTTCATAGCACAAACTAATTTAGATTTTTAAAAAAGAGTACTTCAAATGGAAATAATAATTATCAACTTCAAACAGAGTCTTTGAATTCAATAATTACTTGGAATAAATTTGCGATTGACTTATTTTGTATAAATTTTTTTTGTCACTAGATGACGAGGAGGATGTATTTTCCTGTGGCCGCTGCAAGCAGCACTTTTCCAGCATGTCAAATTTCATGGTACACAAGGCAAGCGGAGTTTGCCACAAGATCAAGCAACGACATAAAAACCAGCAACAGTCATCTCCCCAAATCACTGGAGATTTGCCAGGTAAGGGAGATGTTCATTGTGATGTCTTTTTTGATTTAAAAGAAATAAACTGCTTCCAAATCAATCCAGAACAGTGGCATAACAAGCGGGGGCACAGGTAGTCTTGATCTCCCCTGCTCAGAACCCTTGCCTCCCCCCCTCAAAAGGAGATCAAAGAAAAATATACTTTGAATATTGAATAGTACTGTTTAAAATCCTATGGCTAAAAATAACTCTTATTCAAATCAGTCTGTAAACTTTGAGCAAGCTCGGGTGGCGACTAGACTTGACTAGATCGACTAGACTAACCAGAAACCATAGAGCACAGGGAGATTGACTATATCGAACCATGCACTGGAGCATGGTCGATCTAGTCCATTCGAGAGCTACGTCACTTTTTACGGTTAGTCTAGTCAAGTCTAGTCGCCCACCCAAACTTGCTCTTTGTAACCCAATTGTAATAAATGGATTCCACAATTGGATTTCCAGCACATCCTGTTTGTGAATGCTGCAGTTACAGTGCATGCTCAAGAAAGTAGCACGCTTGAACTCAAACCATCAGCTCCATAGTGCATAAATGATATGGTTCAGTACATCATCTTATTGACATTGTAACTAACTAGTAAAAGTATGAATCCCCCCCCCCCCCCCCCCCCCCCCACCACCTACCCCACAACCACCTAAAAAAACCACATTTCTTTGCCACCTCCTGAAAATGTCTAACTACGCCACGGATAAAGAAATGGGCTTCTTTTTTTCTATATCTTAACACTTGGTGATCGCGCATTTGTAGTTGCTGCCCCCAAACTATGGAACAGCCTGCCTTCTGACATAAGAAGCTCTCCATCAATAACTATCTTCAAATCTAAATTGAAAACGTATCTATTCAGTTAAGATAATTATGTAGAATTAAGTAAAAAGGAGCTCCGACCAGCGCAGCTGAATATATCCATATAAAAGCTGCGCTATACAAATTTATGTTTATTATTATTATTATTATTATTATCTATATCTTCATCTTTGGTTAACTGTTTTTCTGTGTGGAATCAACATATTGGAGTACTTTTTAAAATTATGTTTCATACTTTCCTCTTATACAGCCTTACAGCCCGTACCAGAAAGCATTCAAGAAACTTTTCAAAAAGTGCCATCATTAAGTGCCTCACCAGCCAGCCTCCAGATCTCATCTGCCACATCTGATTTCAATCTTCAGTCTTCCGTCAACAGAATTCAACATGATTTTGAAGTGTTCCAAGAGGGCCAACAGGTACATTTCTCCACAAGCGGGTCTCAGGATGGCATAGCAATGATACCACTTACCTCAGATGTCTTTGAGGAATTACTGGGTTCTCCGGGTGAGGAGCTACCCACCACATCTGTTGGAAAAGCACCGGCAAGTCATGAGATATCAGGTGCTTATTCCGTCTGCTTGGCAACATCCAAGGCTTCTCAGAATGATGAGATGGCGAGTGGAGCAACATTTGAGCAGGTGGGCTCTAAAGCTGCAAGCCTGGCTAGTGATGAACTCACTCAACGACAAATGACGAAACAAAAACCCGAGACCGTTGTTGTAACTGGGGAGACCTGCTCGACACAAGAGGATCCAAATCAAGCAACAAAGACAGGATTGGGGCAGGGTTCATCGCAACCTCAGAAAGTATCAAAAGTCTCAAGGAGGAAGACTAATGAAGCTCAAATGGAAATATCATCTAAACCCACTCAACCGAAAATTCCAGAAGCGTGCAGAAGCACCAAGCCAGTGGTTTGTAAGTTCTGTTCTGAGACCTTAAAGAATTCAGACTGTCTCTTCCGTCACTACATAGATACCCACAAGATGAAGAATAGTGCTGCCCTAGAGTTTCTTCGACAAGTTGCTTTCAAGAGAGGTAGAGGACGACCTCCGAAAGGACTGACTTTGAGAACGCCTAAAAATGTAGCATGTCCTCACTGCAGTGAAGCATTCAATAATAAGAATCTCTGTGCTGTTCATATCAAAAAGCATCACCCAAAACAACAGACTTCAGAATCCGTATCCCCATCTTCACCATCACAGGATCTTCCACCTGGCAGACTCAGAAAATGCTCCCGTTGCAGCTTCCAAACAAATACAGCCAAAGATTTTACTGCTCATATACACACTTGTCAAAGCAATGAAAGAGGTGATGATGCAGCTGATGAAAAATCCGAGGAGAACACTGATTCCTCAAGTGCACAACCCAAAGACAAACCCAAACCCCGAAGAAGACGAAAGAGCAGTAGAAATGTTCAAAAGGATGCAGTGAATATGACACAAGATAATGAAGTTGAGGTTGATGATGAAGAGGAGCATGAGAAAGATGAGACGGAGGAAGGAGATGAAGAGAATAGCTCAACATCAAAAGGTCTAGTCAAGTGTCCAGAATGCAATAAAAAGATGAGTTCTCGCGGGCTCAAACGCCACCAAATACGCTGCACGAATAAAAACCGATTTGTATGCCCACTTTGTCAGCATAAGTCACGCGAGTCCTATGATCATACAGTTCATGTGGATAACCACAGGACATGGGTGAAGGCTCAGCCAAACTGGCTGCTTACCAATGGATCTGATCTGAAGCAGTTACAGACTGGAACTCCCCCAGTAACACCTGTCTCATCCACTATGACCTCTTCTAATGGTACACCACCTTTAATTTCCATTGACTCAAACCAAGTGACAGTTGACATAGACAAAGAGTTTGCTTCCACTGTGGATCTTGAGGAACTAGCACTTATAACACAAATCCAGGGTCAGAGCGATCTCCTTGGGGACGGAGATGCAGGGCAAGATTTGCAAGCATCACTCATTGTTGATGCCTCGTTGCTTCCGAAGGCTTCTCAGGGTGAAAGCAGAGTGGGTAACACCCCACTCTTGACACAGGAAGAGCAAAAAGCAATCGATGGAGGGGATAAGAAGACAAATCCACGTGATCTGAAATGCAAGATCTGTTACACATGGTTTGGCCGCACAAGTCTCCCTAAACATATGCTGCAGGCCCATAATAGGGTGAAGCGGTTCCAGTGTCGCGACCTTGACTGTAAGAATATTTTTGGCAAATTGGAGGAATTCAAAGTCCACATTGCAACCCATGACAAGCAGGACATGTTCCATTGCGGCTGTCGTAGCTGCATGAATCGTCGCTTGGTCAATACTGAAACTATTGACAACATGAGGAAGGAGAAGATGCGAGAATACTACAAGCACATGAGCCACAAGTGCAGCAAGTGCTGGGTAAAATTTCCAAGCATGGGAAGTCTGGACAGGCACATGAAGACCGAAAGCCACCATCATCCGTGCAGCAAATGTGGTAAAATCCAAGTCAGTAAAAGGCAGCTCCGCATGCACATGGTCACTCATCAGAATGAGCGCTGCTTCCTATGCGAGGTCTGCGGACGAAACTTTAAGACAAAACGAGACCTCAACAAGCATACCTATTCCCATAACAATGTCCGACCCTTCAAGTGCCCAGAGTGCACCAAGTCCTTCAGTTTCAGGAATAAAATGACCAGACACATGGTTACTGTTCATTCTGCCAAGAAGCCTTTTGTCTGTGAATGGCCAGGTTGTGAAAGAGGTTTTTCTCGTAAAGACAAACTCCATGATCATGCCAAGACCCATCTGGTCTCACAACAGCTCAAGTGCCAGCACTGTGGCAAAGGTTTCTGCCGTAAGGACAATCTCAAAGATCACGAGATACTTCACACTCGTGAATTCCGTTTCCGTTGTGAAATCTGCAACCGGGGATTCATGCGACCGAAAATCCTGGAGCGACACTGTATGACAGAACATCCTTCGATGACCCCCCAAGTCACCCTTCAAGCCACTATATCCCAGGATGGGTCGACGGACTCACCAAGCCAACACATCAATTATGTTCTCTGTGAGCCTAACTACGTTTACACCAATATTGAACAGCTGACGTCGTTTCATGAAAATGTCCAAGATGCTGATGTCCACTTGATGCAGGGTCAACGAGCTGCCATTGAGGCATTTCAGCATAATACAGCTGCAGTCATTGGAAATGGACCTAACCAATTTCAAATGGATGGGACAGATGGATTCCCAGTTAATATTACACTGGGTACGTAGCACCAGTCTACTCAAAATCACTTTCGAAAATTGATAAATATAAAATATTATTTATCAGCAAAAGTCAAAAGATGACACTAATTGACATTCATACATATCACTCACAGTAAGTTTCAAGTGGTATTGAGAAAAAGAACCAATAGCCCACATGCATGTTCCAGCGCGCATGACCAGAAATGATCAGTGCGCAAAGGATTCTGGGTGAAATCCGAGTCCAAACATCGGCAATCATTATGGCGCGCTGATTTTGAAGCAATGCGGTACACTACACGTAAAACCTGGCATAGTTACATGTAAACTACAGCACGGCGTCCATCTTGGCAACTTGATTTCCTTTTCAGCTGTACTAGATTTCCCAAGATGCATTGCGGTATATTTAAGATGGCGCTTGTGCATATGGGCTATTAATCAGTTTCTATTTTTAGATTTTTAAAAAGTTTCAGTGTATAAATTCCGAGTTAAAATAATTATTGATCACAGTGCATTTTGCTTGACTTGTTTGAACACAATTAAAAAAGCATAATCAATTTCAAAGGTTTCAGATAAACAGTAAGCATACGGTTGAAACTCCTCTGCAAATATTATGCATGCATATTCATAGGATCTTTGAAAAACCAAGCCAGAAACAGCCCTTGCTGGTATGAAGACATTTCTTTAGAAACTTTGATTCTTCAAAAATGACAATAAATTACCAACAACTAGGCCTACTGGTTAAAAAAATCAACAAGGAACCCATCTTCGTTTCTTTCTCCACTTTTGTGGACAAATTTTATTTGACTAATTCATGAAGATTTAACAAAATAATTTCATTATCTTTTGTACAAATGTACAGTTTATTATTGCATAATACTAAAGTAAATCTTATTTGCCAAAGTTGTACTTAACATAAGTGTTTGATGAAAAAAAGTAAAGTTAAATGCAACATTTATATTTATTTACTGGTTTTATGCATTTTACTACAAATTTAATACCGAAAAAGGAAGGAAAAACGCAGTGATAGAAGCAGCAATGTTTATACACCTTTAAAACAGGTTATTTGTTATAATAAATAGAGAAAATAAGGAATACAACAATATAATTGGACATGCAAGGGTGGTTGTATTAATTTCTAAGCAGGCAGGATATTTTGCCCCTAGAAGAAAGTAAGAACACTTTATTGAGTACTTGGGGTAACCTGGCTACACGGATGGTAAAGACGTTTATGGACTTTTCAGATAATGAATGGGCAAATCTCAACATGATTCTGTGGACTAGACAGAGAGAGAGAGCAAGAGGGAGACTAACAAATTTTGTTAATTTTTAAGTAGGAAGAATATCATGCCTGTCTAAAGAAACATCAACAACAGTGTCTAAAAGGCAACTGCCAATATTCAACTCAATTGCCCACCCCCACACCCACAAAAAAAAAACAATAACAATAATTGTCGTAATAATAAAGATAGTAATAATAATAAAAAATAATACCAATAAAATAATCATCTTAATAATAAATGAATAAAAATTAAAACAATTATCACAGTATAAATAAATAACATTAATCTTGGTACACCCTCTGCAACTAATGAGTTTTGTTTTGTGACTATTAATGTGTTTTCAGCTTAAAGCCCCAGCTCAACATTGGTAAGAAGAAAAACCTAAATGTTCACAGATTTACATATACCTTACTTGGTATTAAGATAATGAAGGTAGAAAACTTTCCTTGAAATTTTTCTGCCTGAAGTGTTATCGTTTTTAAAAAGTAAATGAAATAAGATCCAAAATTAGTTTTCGTCTCGGTGAAACAACGAAATGAGCTGATATTGTCACAGGTTGGTTTTATTACAAATATCTTGATTTGGTCAGTTTACCAATGTTGAGCTGGGGCTTTAAGTATGAAGGTAACAATAAAAACTGAAATCACAACTTAAAAAACACCTGAAAAAGGAAAAAGATGTTAAAGATGTTGGTAAGACCATTATATTTTTCTTACCAGCAAATGACGCTGCATAGATCCCTTCATGGAATGCCATTCTCTATCAAACCGAATGGATAAGACTGATTTTTGTTCATATTATTTTGTACTCGTTATGTACTTTTATTATTATTATTATTTTTTTTGGGGGGGGGGGTGCACTGGGAAGTACTGTGTTTCATAATGTGCCCATCCCTCTCCGTCACCCCACCACCTTGGCACTGCCTTTTATATTACCTTGGCCCAATTTCATGGCTCTGCTTACCGTGGAATTCAGCGCTTACGCTCTACTGCGGCCCATAGAAATACGTACATTACAGGGCGCCGTAAGCGCGGAATTCTTTGGCAAGCAGCGTCATGAAATTGGGCCCTGATGTCAAGTAAACCCTCATCAGCGGTTTAAGCATCATCAGCCACTACTGATGGTTCAAAATTAGACAGCAACTACCTGAGGTTGAATCACTACTTCTTTCCGTCCTGATGGCATGTGTCTTGTGTTGATTCTCTATGAGTCTCCCCTCTGCTGCTGTAAGACTAAGGTGGTAGCTCCTTCCAGTTCCTCCATGACTGCTATTTGGATTTCTCCTGACTGGGTGATGTTGATCTGGCCTTCGTGGAGCGGTACGCCATCCTGTTCAATCCTCACCTACGGTTCATGTAAGTAGACAACAACAATGTATGAATGTCACTATGCCATGTTTCTATTTAATTTGTCACATTCTTTGAACTGACCCCTTGCATACACACCACGCTCACCACTTTAGAAGTCAATAGGTAGGAAAGTGTATGTATAAAACTGCTGGCAGTGCTCAACTAGAGGAGCTATGCATTTATAAAAGGTTGGAGGAGTTTAGCTTTCCAGTTTATTTGTTGTACAGACTAATTCGCCCTGAGGCTCATCAGCAATGTCACATTCTTTGAATTGACCCCTTGCCGATGAATCTTAGGTCGAAACAGTCTGGACAACAAATAAACTGGAAAGCTAAACTGGAAAGCTAAACTACTCAGCCTTCTATAGAAGTCAATAGATATACGCGTAAACACCGCATCACCTAAGAACACACAGTGACACTGACTTCCAAAACGGGGCAACCAAGATTATTGTGATGATGACGTCAGGTGATTGGGAGACTTTAGAGACATTAGCGGGTGCCCCAGTAAGTGGTCCTTTCTATTATTCTCAGAATAGAAAAGGACCGCTCACTGGGGCGCCCGTGAACGTCTCGAAAAGTCTCCCATTGGGTCAATAGATTTACCTTACAGTACAATTTATCACATCAAGTAATGTAATGTCTTTCCAAAATGGTTACGTTGTTTCATTGATTTTGAAAATTTTAAAGTTTCTTTACTCCTCAGAACATATTTCTCATCCTGTATTCTTTAATTTCCAAGCTGTTCATCAGTCATTACCAAAGAACAAAATTCACCCAAAATGTATAAGTGGTTGAAGAGTGAGAATAGCTTTTAGTATAACCTCACCTTCTTGATGACCGTGTTGCTTTCTTGCTGATGATGTTGCTCAACCTCCTGAGCTATATCATTTATACTAGAATCGACAGGTAGTTGGATATGAACCCCTTGCGTATGACTACCATCTTCTGAGCTGTGAGAATCAGTTGTATGGTCGTCTCGTTCTCCAAACTGCTTGAAGAAACAAAGACACCTTAATACTTGAAACTCTAGAAACTAAGGTTTGCACTGATGACATGTAAATATCTCACTGATGAGCACATGAGCTGTGATGGTCTGAAAAGAACTTGTGTAACGACTTGATGTTTCAATCAGTATGCTCCGAGTGTCTTCAGCAGAAAAGCTGAACTGTAGTTAACATATTTGTTACAAAATTGTTTTGACATAAACAATTGCTGGTGACTGCATTGTTTCAAGCATGAAGCACACACGTTCAAAGGCCAATATTAAAAACTCGATAATCACCTTGAAGATATTGTTTTACAGCAAAATAAGTAATGGAAAATGTTTTATTAAATTCCCTTTCATATTCTTCAAAAATCATGGAGATCGGCCAATAAATGTCCAAGTTCTTGGTTTTTGTTTCCTCAGTGTGATCTGTTAACTCAAATACTATTTTTTGTACTCAACCGTATGGGGCTTCGTTGGTATTTGGCATTTTGGATCTTTCTAATCCAATTTGAAGGGATTGCATAACCTTAGTTTATTTTACCATCATTTGAAAGATCCGATCTTGCTCTTTCCAACCATAGTGAGTGTGGGTATGAAGGGTGAACATAGAAAAAACTAAAGCTGTGTAACAAATGGGCCTTTCTGTTCAGGCTTGAGTGCTTGTTTGTGTGTAAGCTTGGTCAACTAAAGTAGCCAATGGCAAAGAAGAGGGGGTATGAGTGCAGTCGACTAAAGTCGCCTACGGTAAGGAAGAGGGGGTATGAGTGCAGTCAACTAAAGTCGCCTATGGTAAGGAAAGGGTTAAACTTGATACTCCTAATTCTTACTTTTGCAACTATAAGATCGATATCTCCTTGACCAACTCACCCGTTCATTTAAAATTTGATCCGCATCATTCGTGCCTGACTTATACCCAAATGCTTTCACGGTCATTGGAAGGCCTCGCTGTTTGCGGCGGAATGCCGTACGACACTTTGAATCAATGTTCATTCTGATGCGATGCCATTCACCATCGCTGATCCCAAAATGCTTGATGAGGTGACCTGATGAAGAACACAATATAATCTATCATATCATCTCCGTTCTTTAAACAAAACTTTGAGAACTTTTTTAACTCTCCCACATTCTCTTAGGAAAATACAAGTTTTGAATAAATATCACTCTTGGATATTCTTCACAGGATATTTATTTGTATGGATTACTCACATCTAAGTCCATAGATCATGAGTGGGTTTAACTGTTTCTTGCCATGCTTTCCAGTCCCAGACAGGTTGGAGGAAGCTTGCGTCTCTCTGTCAAAAAGGTAGTCCAACAACTTGAGGGCACATTTCTCCGGTGTTTTGGATGTCTGCATGACATGCAACATATCACTGTGTGTAAATATAACGACAAAAAGGACCAATGTCACAGAGCGCCAACTGCATTTTATTATCTAATAAATACAAATGTTACTTTTGGATGAGAGTTTAGTGTGATCAGCAGGTAGAGCACTTGATTATGTATCAACTTGTAGTTTGTGCTAATCCCACACCAGCCAGTAAAGACCGATCCATTAAGCCCCGCCTACTAACATATTGACCAATCACAGCCTTGACAACGCCAGTGAATGTCCGACAAAATCTGACAGGTTAAAATCCTATTAGAAAAGTAAACAAAATGCCGCCATTGTTCTGACACACAACATAACACACAACTGTACTAAAAAAAAATTTGTTTTAATTTTTTGTGTATTTCTGGTGGTGCAAATCCCACAGTAGTGGTCCCTGTACAGTCGTGTAAAAGTGGTTTAACAGTGTTCCTGTCTGCATTGTTCTTTGGACTCACGGCACTGCTGAAAAGGCCACAAAACTAAATCCATACCGTCCACAAAAACCATGTACGTGTGTGTATCCGATACATGTGTGTGGCCGCAACCGAACCACCACTGCGATCATGGCAAGAAAGTCACGCCATATGCTGTTGCAAGGCAGTTGCTAAGGTAGGCAGGGATTAATGGATTGGTCTATCTAAAATGATCAGACACTTACGACTGTGAGATTCCGCATCGCACTCTGCATTCCATGTTCGTTTCATCTCCCAGCCAGCAACCATTTGGAAAGTCATCTTCAAGTAAAAGAAAGTAATCCGTGGGTTTTATTAGTGTTCCACTTCCTGTAGTTTTTCAAGAAGCAAACCTAATGTTTGGCTTTACTTTACCTTCTGTGTTTAGAGTTATCAGTGTGACATTCCGACTGATGCTCTGTGAAATTGGTGACTGTGGGGTGGCAGGAACCTGGTTGTGGTCTCCTGTACATGTAAACAATCAGACAATACTTCAGAAAAAATCAATAGCTTGAAATACAATTTTAAGTACACAGATTTTATGGAAGCCACTACTTTACACAAATTCTAGTGAAATTTGTGGGATTATTTGGGCATCTTTTACCTTCTGGAGGAAAGCCAATGACAACTGTATTACCCGGTGAAGTAGAACCATTTTCACTGAAAAGATAAAAAGATATGCTTTATAACTTTTTTAATTACTACTTTAAACTTATACCAGTCTCCTCTGCATTTTGTAACATGGGTGTTTATTTAGTCACCGTTCACTGTTTTACTTTCTGACCAGTAAAAGACAGCTGTATTGAAGCTGCCTTTGATTTTGATTTTTGCCGTTTAACTCTTTCACTACGGCGCGCCGCTCACAGCGGCTCGGTGAATTACTTCATACGCCAGAGAGCCGCTGCCAGCGGCTCAAAATAAACAAAATATTAAACAATTTTGTCACAGCTGTACATTGTATTCCATAGTGATAGAGATATAGATCTACATCATTAAAATTCAAAAGCACTATGCAAGGTCAGTGCAATGTTCACTAGAAAGGGTATAACTTTTCAAAGTGGGCTGAATGGCGCAAATGTAAAAGTGAGTTTACATTCTGTCCAAAATCTTTGGAAACACTTACGCAGATTTCTCCAGTTCTTTGATTCTCGATAGAGCTCTAATGACAGATAAGTTAAGGTTGTCCATCTTGCGCCCCATCTTATAGCAGGTGTTGTGAAGATTAGTTAACTTACGCTCCATGCTGTCCAGCCGAAAAGAAATGGCTTTGTTTATGTTGAAAAGAATTGTCTAAATATAAAAATTGGGAAAAAAATATTGATAAATTAAAGACAAGTATAAGCAAAGTAACCTTTTTTCATCTTTTATTTATTTATTTATTTCATTGTCTTTTATTTGATTATGTTTTTTTAAATTTTTCAAAATTATTTATTTGTTTATTTTTTGTATTTTATTTATTTTTATAATTGACTTATTTATTTATTTATTATTATTTTTTGGGGGTGGGTGGTACAAGAGGGGAACAAAGTTTTTACAAACTTTAAGTCACTTAATTAACTACACCACACAAAAATGACAAGAATCAGTTTTCTAGGTGTTTCTATGGTGACCAACCTTAACACTGTCATCCATTGTTATTGTCTCAGCATCATCTGTTCTCTGTCTCTTTGCCATCGGTTCTTCATCTTCAAAATGTCCTAAAAAACATGAGGAAAAAAAGAGATACTGAAATTGATGTTAAGAATATTATAACGAAGTGCAAGTTTAAGAAAAATAAAATATCCCTGGCATTCAGACTGAAATAGCCAGTGAAAGTGTATTTAAACGTTGGGGTCCAATACAGGGTCTGTCCTTCACTTTTTAAATAACTAGCCAGCAGAACTTGTAAGCTTGTCATTTCACTGGTCCGCCAGCGTTTTCACTGGTCCATATTTCATACTAAATAGGGACGTGTTTTAACACTGAAGTAGCCAGCCGGACCATTAGGAGAGAATTTTGACTGGTCCTCGGGTGTTTTGACTGGCATTTGGCCAGCGGACCACTGTTAAGGGAGAACGCTGCAATAAAGTTTGTGATTTTGTTTCCTTCACACGTCAGAGCAATTTGTTCGTGGGAACACGAGGTACCCCAAAATGCTTGAGTATGAACGAGATGTGCACGCTCTAGTAATCCTTCAACCATTGAGCCAGTCAGTACTTTACCTGCTTCTGATAGGATGGTTGGTACAACAGGTATCTGTTCTACGTCCATTTGTAACATTGCTTCATCGCTCGTCTCCTCATCACTCTTCAGTTTCATTGTTGTCATCTTTGAGCTCAAGGTGCCAGATGCATCAATGCTTTATCACTAGGAAAAAACCCAAATTAACAAGAATTAAAGTGTATAATAAACATATGCAGAGAAAAATGGTTGAAGATAATTGTTTGTGCATTGCCAGCTCATGCAATATTGTTTAGTCCTCCATAGTCCCGTATAGTTGCGATAATCGTAACCCTCCATCCTCCCAACTGTCTGTGACCATCGAGAGGATCATGGAGGGATAAAATTATTGCATCTATTAATTATCACAGTAAACATGGTAAGACCGTCCTTGTATCCGTAACTCATCATTATTAATAAATCAAACAAACCATATGAAGTACAATTTTTATGGTAATTTATGATCACAATTTTTTGTTATGATCACAAACATAATGAAAAATGCAATGGTCACTCCCAACTGATTAAGTTGAAATTGTTTCTTAAATAATTTATTATATAATTTTTAATACTAGATACAAAATAGTGATCATGGTGATACTGAGGTTAATTTTGTGTTAAAAAAAAAAAAAAAAAAGCAGCTTTCTTTTTACTTTCACTTTTCAGTTTCACATCAAATTGTCAACAATTTTTTTTTAGACTGGAAAATCATACACGACTAAAGGAGTTGAATCATCAAAGTTTGCATCCACGGCCAACCCAAACCCCCACCTACCCCCCCCCTGTGGTTAAGCGCTAAAGAAAAAGGTAAAAACTAAAGCATTTTTGTAGAAAGCCACCATGCATAAAAACGTAGTGTAGAGCAAGGACAGACATGACAGACTGTCGTTACTGCAAAAAAGTGATGGTTCCATCATTCCATTTAGTTTGAGTTCAAACCAAAATCAGACTGTCAAGGTTATCGATATATCAGTGTTTTCTGGATACTTACGCTCAAGTGCGAGACACAATACCACGATAATTCACTTGGATCGTATGCAAACAAAAAGTTTTAAAAGTTTTGCCCAAGTTTTCACAAAACTTCCCGTAATTTCTCGACGAAATCCCGTTTAAAGACGAAACCCCGGAAAACACGATAGACGGCGATAATGGCGCTCCTTCTCGCGAGAAATAAGGCGGTTTAACATACGGCGCATGTGTGGTACATTTAGAAATGTGCAGTTATATTTCCAGTGGGTAATTGACAACTGCTTGAACTTGGGGGGGGGGGGGGTCCACGTTTATGTAAGGGTGGTGTTAATTTCTTACCATATACATCTGCTTTAATTATCATTGTATTACTGTACTTTTCGCTCAACTTTGTTCCATGATTTAAAAGTAAATACATTTTTGCAAAGCAGGTTGGTTTATGGTGTTTGTTGTCTGATCTTCTGTTTTTATGACAAATTCTACTCTTTGAAATGTAATTTATATCACTATGCATGTCTATGTACATTTTTGTTTTCCGTTTTTTGATAAATTCTACTATTTTATATCTTTATACGTTTTATTATTTCTTTTTAGCTTGGGAGTTGGTTAAATACGAATACTCAGCTGGAACTGTAACAGCAACATGTATTGTGTTTGATGTGTGGTGGATAACCGCCGCGTCCCCTCTGCGTTTGGTCGTTTGTGCTGTGCTTGCTGGTTGTGTGATCGGGTTTTTTACGTAGTTTGCAATACTGACAAAATGGCGCAAGCATTTTTCGACGCGTTAACTGGTAAGTTTGAATTTTAAACTCTTTCAATCGATCGTTTTTTATATCTGAAGGTAGAAATACTTGAAGAAACCCTGTGGATCTCTAAATTGATTTTTGTTTAAGACAAATGTGTTTGTTGTGTAATTTAGTTCATGAAGTTAGCACCAAATTTGTCCGAGTTTTGACAAGAGCAAATTCCAAATCACGAACAGCAGTGTTAAAAAAAACCTCGTCACATAACAAGCGATGAATTTTTATTTTAAAAAGATATTTCTAGCAAAGTATACTCCAACAATTCAGTTGGGTTGAAATTGAAGAGTTAAATGAATACAAATAGAAAGAAAGGCCAGAACTATAGTTACTTTTTTGAGGGTGAAAAAATGTGTGGTTTGTTGTTGGAAGAGCGGGCATTCCTGATCTAGCGGGTGTGGAGCCATTCTTGGAAAAGCGATAACATAGGGAATAGCCAACCTCACACAGGCTGTTCCATCTAAACGGTTCCATCAACTTGAATATCAACAGCATTGAATTCAATTCATGTGTTTAGTAAAACATATTCGGAGGGGGTGTGGAGGAGTACTATTATCAATATTCATTAACTTTAATGAGGGTAAACTTAAAGGAAATGACTGATAATATTGATTTCTGGCATAGTTCAGATCATATCATTATCAATGACATTGTTTTGGACAGTAAAAACATTTGTACAATTTTGTGGATTAATTTTAAATAGTTTTTTAAAAGTGTAACTCGCACTTTAAAACAATACGTTAAACCATTATGTTTAAATGGTACCCTTATACTTAAATAAATATATAAAAAAATCAGCTCAGGACAAATAATATTACATAAACATGTACTTATGCACTTTTTCAATGAACGAAGATAGGCCCCTCAAGCTCTACATGCCTAACATTAATCAATAAACACCCACTCGCTGCCCCCAAAGCATTCCTGAACTCCTTAGGAGTATGCAGCACCGGTAGCCAAATAGGTGCACAGGTTGCTAATCATTCACATCAAGAACCCCTACCCATACAGAGTTACAGGTAGGCTACACATTGGGTACTCCTGGTTGATAAGAATTGCAAAGTTACTCCTGGCTGGGACTCGAACCCGCACTCCGATGATTTGGCCACTGAACTTTGGATTGATGTCCTAGACCAGGGCAAACTTGTTTATCGATTTCACTGGCTGAACAAGCATGGACCTTTTCAAAAGCAGACAATAAGAGAAGTTTGAAATTAAAAATACTGAAATCTTTTCATAAGTAAATGTTTATGTTAATTTTCATATTGTAATTTCTGTTAAAGTGTAAAAGGGAAATAGATTTAAAATAGCTCATCGTTCAAACCCAACCTTGTTTTTTTCTTCCATTTAAATAAATGCACACCAAACCGAGGCTGGAAGAAAATGGTCTGGCCTGCCTTCTATTAATAATTATTACAAACGGTATTCATAATTCATAATTTCTTTTATTTGTAGGTATGGACAACCAGACAGCCGTTCTGGCTGTCCAGTCTCTTGGATTGCTGGAGGGACAGACTGGTACCATGCAAGACCCAAATCCAACAGGTATAATATAATAGAGGGAATATGCATCTGTTCCTGAACCCTGTGCACTTTATTTGTTCGATGAATTAATCGGAGCCCAAGAATATGAAGTCACACTTCTATAGTAGTCTAATTCTGTTGTTGAATGATAAGTGACTAAGAAAATTTTAAAAAGCAATCAAGAAAGTAACAAAGTGCATTAAAAAAAAAGACTTTTAGAAAACTGTGAATTGTTTAGTTTAATTGTTTAAATTTATTTAAATTTTGTTTTTTCAACCCAGGGATAGAAGAGGATGAATTCAAGTGTGGAAGATGCAAGAAGAACTTCTCCTCATTGACTAACTTCATGAATCACAAACGAGAGCAGTGCATGCCTCCAAATCTCACCATCAACATCGCTCGCTCCCAGCCCAGCAACAGTGCCTTCACAGCAACCTTACAACCCAACCGAGGTTTGACATTTGGTAACATGTCCTCTTCCTCCCTATCCCAAGTCTCGCCGGGTGTGGTCCTGAACGAGGAGGTCCTGATTTCCTCTTTCCACAATGTAGACCAGTTCTCTAATTCCATGCTGCAGACCACTCCAATCCAGTCGCTGACAGGATCCTACGCGTCGCCTCAATCCCAGATTCTCTCCACAAACTCCAACACTCAGCAGACCTACAGCCTGTCAAATACAACTGTTCACAATAACAATCTAGGAGGCATCACTCTGCAATCCCATAATCAGGTTGGCAATAACATGATGCGATCTGGTTTGACCACTCAGTCTACTATATCGCTCTCGGATGCCGGACTGACTCAAGATTTGCTGACTAGCAGTGCAACATCCAATCTACAAGCACAGACGCAGCCACAAACCATCAGCATCATATCACCCCCAGCTATCATCTCCCCACAACCGCAGCAAGGAACCCGCCGTCGCAGGTCCACTGCTTCAGGAGGCGAACCGGTCAAGAAAGAACAGCAACGTAAGAAATGCAGCTACTGTGACAAAACTTTCACCAAGAACTTTGACCTACAGCAGCACATCAGAAGCCATACTGGGGAGAAACCCTTCCAGTGTATAGTTTGTGGTAGAGCCTTCGCCCAGAAGTCTAATGTTAAGAAGCACATGCAGACCCACAAAGTGTGGCCTGGAGGTAGAGGTGCAACTCTTCCCAAGCAGGTAGGATATGCAAAATGCTTACATTGGTTTTAATAGGTGTATTTGCACTATGCCTATTGCCTATCGACAAACATTTTTCCAGTTTGTGAACCAGTTGTAACCAGTCTAGGCAATTGAATATTGACAAAACAATGTGAAATGTAACTTATAATGCGATCCCACTGTTTTAACTTGCAGCCAATTACGAAACTTCCAGGACGACAGGATGAAGATGGAGATCAAAGCAAGGAGCAAGAACCCTCATCAAATGATGACGGTAATATATATGTGTAGATTTTATTAAAAGAATATCAATAACAATGGAAGGAGTTCTTTCTGTTTAAAGCTTGCCTCAGAGGAAAATGTCCCCTACTTTCTACTTCGCCATTACTAAATAACAACAGACACCACTAGCAAATGAAATAACCAGTAACCATTTCTTAGTCATTGTGTAATATGATGCAGAAACGATGTACTTGGAAAATTGTGGTTGCCTTCTCTGCAGCCAAAATTTGATTGATTGATTGATTGATTGATTGATTGATTGATTGATTGATTGATTGATTGATTGATTGATTGATTGATTGATTGATTGATTGATTGATTGATTGATTGATTGATTGATTGATTGATTGATTGATTGATTGATTCATTGGTTGGTTTGTTGGTTGGTTGGTTGGTTGGTTGGTTGGTTGGTTGGTTGGTTGGTTGGTTGGTTGGTTGGTTGGTTGGTTGGTTGGTTGGTTGGTTGGTTGGTTGGTTGGTTGGTTGGTTGGTTGGTTGGTTGGAAAATTGTGGTTGCAGCCGAACTTTGATTGATTGATTGACTGATTGTTTGATTGATTAATTGATTGATCGATCAATTGATCGGTCAGTCGGTTGTCGGTCAGTCTGTCAATTGATAGATTGATTGATCAATTGATTGATTGATTGATTGATTGAGTGTAATAGTTTACTCTTAGATTATGTGTACTTGTTTGCTTTACACAGTATTTTTCTGTACAACACAAAAATAGTTTACGAAACTAAAGTATTATAATTGACTTTTCTTTCACATCCAGAGGGAGGTAATACTCGCATTGCGACCACAGAAGATGGGCAGGAATTATTGATTGACAGCTCCTATGTGTGTCAATACTGTGGGAAGAAATTGAAGACATATTACCAACTCAAGACGCACATGACCATCCACAAGAATGAGCAGGTAAGAACAGTGGTGGAAGCAGACACATTCGTAACCTATTCCAACAAAATGGGAGCAGAGTCAGCATTTCGTGAATGAAAGAGCTTTCAGATACTTAATTAAAATCGCCTATTATGAATACAAGCTTAAGGGGTTTGCTGCAGTCAGATGCTTTTAAGTCAAATTCTACCCTAATGTCAGTAAGTATTATTATCGTTGTTACAGGTGTACAAGTGCGTTTTGAAATCCTGCAATACGACCTATAAGGATCTGGATTCCTTCTTGGAGCATACTAAAGCTCATGAGAGTGAGATGTCATACCGATGTCATCTATGCAGTAAGCACTTCCCATCTCTGTATGAGCTTGGTGTTCATCAGTACTCACATAGTCTGTATCCCAACCAAGGACCAAGGCAACATCAGAAGTAAGGAAACTGCTCTTTTAGTAAAAAGTCTGCAATGTTTTAAGAGACAAGATTTAACCCCCCTTGGACTGACGTCACAAGCAGCTACTGTCTGCTGTCAATACACACACAAGTTTATTCACTCAGAAGAAGATGCAGTTGAAACTCAGACCTGATTGCTCCGCTCTTGAAAGGGCAAGGGCACCAAGGCTCTTTCTTCTTGATAAAGAGCACCTCTGTGAGGAAATTGTAAATTTCTATTGGAACATTTCAAGGCCACCAAGGCAATGACCAGGGGCAACAAAGGCAATTGCCTCCATTGCCTCCGTGAAGTATCAGATTTGATTGCACTGTGTAAAAGAAATTAACAAATCTGTTTTAGCCACACCAGTTGGCGAAACGTTTCCATTTACACCATACAATTTACCATTTTTAAAACTTGATAATATAGTTATATATCAGGGCTCGATTTCACAAAGAACTCTGATTGATCTTAACTGGGAACTACTCTTAATTGCTAAGCAAAGTGTGATGTCACAACGCAAATCACTATGGTAATACTGACCACTCATCTTAAGACGAATCTTAGTGCTTTGTGAAATCGACCCCAGGTTGGAAAAGTTCAAGAAATATTTTATAGGCTTTGTTACTGCATATTTAATTATGTTGTCTTCTGAGAAGATATTAAAATTGAGTGTTACATTTTGTTCTACAGGGAGTATCGCTGCAATAAATGCATGAACCGTTATTCAACCCCAGAGGCCTTAGAACACCACTTGGCAACAACCACCCATCACTATGGCTGCCCACACTGTAAGAAGGTCTTCCCGTGTGAACGCTATCTCCGACGCCATCTCCCAACCCACAGTGCTCACGGGCAGTTCACGTGCCACGTTTGTCAGAAATCCTTCAAGACTGATCACTATCTTAAGTCTCATTTGCTCATACACAGCGGGGACAAACCTTACAAGTGTGACGCTTGTGAGAAGACGTTCAACCGCCCGGATAAGCTAAAGAGACATCAACTCACCCACGATCCTGTCAAGAAACTCAAGTGCCCATTCCGCTCCTTGACTGGATGCGAGAAGATGTTCAACCGGCCTGATAAACTCAAAGCACATATCATATCACATAGCGGTATCAAGCCCTTCAAGTGTCCTCAGTGTTTCAAGTGTTTCAGCAGACGCCCCAACTTGGCAGAACATATGCGAATTCATACTGATGACTATACCATTCGCTGTAAAGTATGTAATAAAGGATTCGCCCGTGAGAAATATAAGAATGCTCACAATTGTCCGAGATGGGCACAAACAAGGGAAGCACTCAAATCTAATATTGAAGGTGACATGAATGAGTCTGTCCTCGGTGATTTGTCCAATGAGACTATGAGACAAAATTCTGAAAGCAGTTTGAGTGCCGATAACAATACCACATCCCACAATGTCTCAAAACAAAATGAGAAAGCCGAAGAAAACCCTCATCCTGTTCTCTTAACCAAAACAAGGCAAGTCAGACTTAGGCACTCTGGGTTCACCAAAAAGGTTCATATGCTTGATGACACCGTCACAAAGGAGGCGCCAAGAAGTAGAAGAGGGCGTGGCGGAACCAGAGGTAGGCCAAGACGCATTACTCAAAAGAGAAAAATCCCAAATCGCTCTACGGAGGATATTGAGAGAGACTTAGAGGCCATCAGGACTGGGTTGGAGGAGCAGCAACGGCAGGAGATGGAGAGACAGAAAGCAAACCAGGGGTCTTCAGAGCATCAGCAAGAGCAAGATGATGACTCACTGATGGCCGGAAGCTCGCGAATGATAACAATCATGGTGACCCCTGACCAGGAGGTGGTTAGTGTCACATCAGGAGAGACTGTCACTTTGAAACAGCAACAGCAGCCAACTATTAACTCAACTGCCATTGCCCTTCTTAATATGGGACAGATGTCAGCATAGGTTTATTGAAGTTTGAAAACCCTCTGATGGACAACTGGGTCCCAGTTAACAAGGAGCTGGAGAGGTAGCCAAGCGTTGGGTGTTGGGTCTTTTTTTTAAACTGGGACAACATTTGTTTTTTGTATTCATTCTGATTAAATATCTGTTTTTGGTCGAGCAGTATCCCAGAGATAATCTTTTAAAGAAAATGACCACAACTTGTCCGATCTCCATAAAAAAACAAACAACATTTTAGTTAAAAGTTAACAATGGGCAACGATAGGTGGCAGCAGACTTAACAGGAAAATTGTCATTGTTTATACAGTTATGAGCACGCCCACATTCCCGAGAACAATGGATAGACCTGGTAAGTCTGCTGCCACTTAATGTCCTCAAAAGTCTCCCGCTAGAATAGATGTCTTTTTGTAATTTCTTAGCATGTCATACATCCATAACCAACACCATCGCTTGAGAGGAGTCATGTTTGTTTTGATTGAATTGAATTTATAGACCTCATGTATTCGCTGCCATTTTTTGAGGTCAAACGCAGCATCGAACGTGCGTTGTAGCTGTTTTGACCTCAGCGCGAGGAGGAGCTTTCCTGCTCAAAGTGATTTCATGCTCATTTATAAGGTCCATTCAATTAATCTTCAAACAAAACCGAAAATGCTTGGTAATTGCCCTATATCCAAATAATTGGAAAGTATCGAGCTAGTTGGGTGTAATATTGACTTGTGTTCATTTTGTTCACTCAATGCAATTCTACATAGTTCATGAATAGTATTCCTTTTTCTGAAATGAAATACATGTAATATCAAAATAATTTTTAAAAATCAATGTTTCCATGGATTCTGGTCACTCGATGGCATTATATTCTATCATGGTTCCCCCAAAATGTAATGAAGGTAAGAATATTTTAGGCAACTTTTTGTATGTGCACATAATTCCTGATTCATCATTTGCAGCTGTGACAGACCATTGCTTGATTGATTTATTACACTACTGAAATAATGTATAGAGGAAAGTTAAGTAATTATCAACCTTTTTTCATCTTTTGTATCCCAGCAAGAAAAGAAGTCAAGAGGAAAAGACTGCATCAAAAAATAAAAATTGTGTAACTTCAAAAATAGACCATGAGGATATTAAGCCTTCTGACTTAGGTATGATTGTTAGAACTGTCATAGAAAAAATATTTGCTGAAGTGATATTTATTTTTTACAAAGATTCATTCGCATCCTTTAGCTATCAATAGTCGCACCATCTAACCTTCCTGTAGAAATGTTCATCAAACTTAGTGGTCACAGTAAAAGCAACGTTTGAGCTTGTATATTTCAGGCTTATTTTGATTGTAACAATTGAAATAAGTAGTGGTGTTTTTTTTGCGAGGTTTTAACATTATTTTCCGTCAAGCTTTGTGGATATTTCAGACATGAATATTCTCTTGAGAATTGGTACTGACTGGTAGGATCTTTAAAAGTCAGTGGGCTTTCAGATTAAAACTAAGTCAACTCATTTCTTTCCCCAAAAACTTTGTCTTCTAAAAGTGTTTTTTTAATTTATTGAATAATATATACATGTATGTATGCCCATTGAAGTGCTGGAAGTTATTAGATCAAAATAAAAGTTCATAATCTTGTATTCGGAAGCAAAGTGTTGTGTTGTTTTATTTGTTGGTAATTAAAAAGTAAAACAAAGATTACTTATGAAATTTTAATGTTTAATATTGTTCCATTATTTTATATAAAAATTAAAAAATGCTCATTAGATTTGAAAAAAAAAATGTTTCCAGAAATATACCGGAATAAGTTTCGGGTATTTAGACAGTAGAGGCATCTAAGAAACCAATGAGAGAAAGTTGCTTTAAAGGGTTGATGACAAGCGCCCTCTGTTGTTCGTTCATGCAACGTTATCATTTTTCAAGATGGCTGCGCCCACAGAGTTTCTTGCTGCAATACAAGTTTTGGTTTCGCCGCCATCAAGACCTCCGGGTATGTGACAAACAAACATTTGGACGCTGAATTATTGTTCTTTAGTACTTTAAGTACTTCATTTGAAAAATTCAAGCCAATTCCGCACTTTAAATTCATGAATCGAATGATCATTAATAAACCTTATAGAGTGACATGTACAAAATCCTATTCGAAACTTTCTGTCCTTCACGTTTACATGGCTACAGTTCTTTTTTGAAATCAGATCTCGCCAAAACTTAGTTGCGATAATCGTAACCCCTCCATCCTCCCGACGGTCGGAGACCGGAGGGTTACGACACAAGACTGGTATTATCCGTGTAACTAGCAGTTTTGACCAGTTTTTGCCAGACTCGTGATCAGATTCGTCCATTTTTTCCACTTTCCAAAATCATGACAGACATTCTAAACACATGGAGTTGATCTTTATTGTATGACAACGTCATCTGGAACCCTTAAAACAACATCATGAAAATATTTGGCAGAAAAAACGACAAAAACTTACCAAAAGACTGACCGAATATATCCATAATCCATAGTGGGGCCAACTAGTGATTTTGAACGTCGCACTTGCTTGGCAAGAACCAATCAGCGTGACCCAACCAAACACGCATCTGGACGAGCCATGGCTGTCGTATGCGTATCGGCCATTCCAGCTTGCTAACTCACCGCCTGTGTGTGTAAGCACTCGGTCCGGGGGGAGGAATCTGATCACGAGTCTGGCAAAAACTGGTCAAAACTGCTAGTTACACGGATAATACCAGTCTTGTGTCGTAACCCTCCGGTCTCCGACCGTCGGGAGGATGGAGGGTTACGATTATCGCAACTAGCCAAAACTAGGCTCTATGTGTTCTTTCAACTCTCATCGAGCGTTGCACGGGTCCAGAAAATCCACTCCGCAAACTAAAAGTTTTTAAAAAGTGATAAATTCTCACCGTAACTCAGATCCCATTCAAACAGTATTGCAACAAATATGGCAACCGGAGTTGCAAAATTAACTGGTACGTGGAACCAGCCCATAGGACCAGCGCACCGCATACCAGCATACCAGTTAATTTTGCAACTCCGGCCGCCATATTTGTTGCAATACTGTTTGAATGGGATCTGAATTGCGGTGAGAATTTATCACTTTTTAAAAACTTTTAGTTTGCGAAGTGGATTTTCTGGACCCGTGCAATGCTCGATGAGAGTTGAAAGAACACATAGAGCCTAGTTTTGGCGAGATCTGATTTCAAAAAAGAACTGTAGCCATGTAAACGTGGAGGGCAGAAAGTTTTGAATAGGATTTTGTACATGTCACTCTATGAGGTTTGTGGAGACGATAGCGGAACGAACCTCATAGTTTTAGGAGTACTCTAGACCCAGTAACTGGGGCGCTGTACCCGGTACTCCTTTTTCGAGATTTTGATATTATCGGTCGTACCAACTAGTGCCCCAGCTTGAAACATGTAGTAACTGGAACGGTCAGGCGGATTTAAAACACCTCTGTTAAAAAACATGCCTAAGCCTCAACATAATAATTGCTGGAAAATCGCCAACTGGCTTTTCGGCCAGATATCAAATCAAAGATCAAATAAAATGCATTTAATTGTACTCACAATTATTTCTTTCCTCCAAATTGATGATTTTTTAGGCCAACTAAAAGTGCACTTGTTACGATCTGCATTTTACTACTGGGTACGTGACATAAACTACTGTTTCTTAACAAAAAGTATTGTCTGTTCGTTGATGCCTGACTTGCATATTGTTTTGCACAGTCAAGACAGGATACCAGTTCCCATACGCCAACACGCAATCCGCACTGTATAGAAATTCCATCGGTCAGGATTGGCCGAGCGCGCGCTCTACACAGCTGGTAGTGGTATCCTGCGTTGACTGCGCAAATCTTTCATTCTCATGGCCTTAAAGTTCTTTTACATCTTATGAAATTGAAAAACATTTTCAATTGTCCTGCAGATTGTGCAACTGAAATCACAGAGACCCCCTGTGATGATGCAGCAAGGTTGGACCTTTCACTCAGGTCAACTCTCGTCAAACTACACCAAGTGCTTGTGAGTGATAAGAGATGCTGTAACCTCTCCATTGCCCTCGAGTCAGTAATCACAGATTGGAGGGAAAGACTAGCAGGTGGCGAAGACATACGCTGGTTGTATACAGAGCACTGTATGGCACTGTTACGTGGTCTTAAAGATGCTGTTGCCGTTCAGATGGTGGAGTTTGAAGAGGAACAGGGAAAGAAGAAACCTGAAAAGCCGGGGCCTCATACAGCTCCTGTTCTTTCTCCTGACACATTCAGCGTAGGGCAGCAGAAAAATCTCATGACGCTCTTGCAGTTTATAGTTTGTCTTGGACTGGTGCCAAACCTTGAGCAGGGCATCGGAATACCAATGAAGAAGCGGTCAGGGTTTGGGCAGATATTAGTTAGCAGAGAGTCTGTGTCAAATCCCAAGAGACTGAAGCAGGTAGTGAAGGTTCTCTTAGAGTGTGTTGAACAGCCTTCTATTGGAGGTTTGATTTTAACAAGACATTTAGGAGATCTCCTAGCATCTCTTCTTCAAATCTCTCATTCTGAAAAAATCTATCAAAAGAAAGATAACAATGCAATCGACCAGGCTATTTCTTCTGCCTCACCTAATAAAGGTTTAGCAGAACCAACTCAAGGAAGGGAAAACAAAGACTCACTTGCTCTTTCGGAAAACTCAAGGGATGTCGAGTTCTTCCAAACTCAGTTGAATAGACTTCTTCAGAGAGCCTACCAACCTCTGGTCATCAGAGAGCTTCTATTCCTCCAAGGCGGTCCAGGAGGTGAGAGAACAGGAATGGCGAAGACAAACCCAAAGAGTGCCTCTCAAAAAAGCCAGAACCCCCTCCCACGGGCTCCGCAGTGGCTGAAGAAGGAGTGTGGGAGGCTTTTGACCGAGCGCCTGATGAAGCCTAAAGGGATACAATGGGTGCTTCGGGGACTACTCGATGTTGGAGGTAGGATGAAACACAATTAAATTTGAAGCTTTTAAATTGGCAAGGAGATCATCTGCTTCCCATAGAATGAGTAGATACATCATTTTATAAATTAGTTAGCATGTCGCTAAATGCCTTTTGAAACAAGAGCTTCAGTTTCCCTTCCATTGTTGCCACAAGAGTACTGATTTTCTTGTCACACAAAAACCAAACTACCGCATACCCCTGAAAGAGCTCTAAACCAAAAGAAAAACAAACACTGTATATTTGGTTTGCGGTAACACCATTTGATTATATCTACTTTGCTATATACAGTAGGCAGGGCTCGAAACTTACACTGGACCGCAGGCCTGAGGCCAGTGATTTTAGCATTGGGCCAGTAAACTCATGACTGGACAAGTCCGACGGTCTTGTGTTTTCCAAATGTTGAGTTAGTGTCTGATGATAAATATCTTTAAATTCTGTTGAGTATCCAGGTACATGTGAGAGGGTCCATATCTATATGTTACCTAAAAAAAGGAGATAAATCTTCTCTAGTTCTTGTTCAAATGAAAACAGTTTATACGTTATACTGCGAAGATAGTTTTTCTCATTTTGAATGTGGTCTTTCAAAAACATTTCTGGTCCAGTAATAATGTCGAGTTACAAGTCCTGTGGTCTTGTGGTTTTTCCTCCCAAATTGGAGCCCTGCAGTAGATTGTTCTTGTGAGAACTTGTCCTGTTATTATTCTACTACCGCGGAGTAGATTTCGGAAATTTGGGAGACAACTTAGTTTTGAAAAGAACTGTCCTGCTTATTAAGTACTACCTGGGGAGGTAGGAAATCGGCCAGGACTACTACTACTCTCGCTTAGTGGATCGAGGGGACTTCTTGGATAACTTCACTGCCGCAGAGTGAGTCATTAATTTGTCTCAACTTTTTGACTAGCCTGCTCTAGACATCGTCAGGAGACAAACACACTAACAAATTGAACAAAAACATATAAACCCCCAAAAACACGTAATTAGAATATCAACAAGATTTTCCCAATCAGTAACTCTCTGCATCGATTGGCTGAGGAACAGTAGAGAAATTAACAACAGTCCTTTGGGTTGATTTCTGATTCTTCTGTTCTTGACCTTCATATGTCCTTTTTTGTTGTTAGGTGGAATGGCAAATGCCTCATCTTCTGCAGATGATTGGAGGAAATGTGATGCAGTGTCTCATCTTATAACCAACTGTCCTCTTCAAGACATTGCAGTGGATAAATACTACAAGCTTGTCTGTCCGCAGGTAAGATTTAAAAGCTTTTAATTGGTACAACTTATTTGAGTCTTGATGTTTTAGATTTGCTTTATAATTCCAGCTTAATTCAGTTTTTGTTATCATATTCCCTAATGCTGAAGGAAGGTATTAATGTGACATATAATTGTTTTGTTTGTGTTATTTGTTCAATAGCTGTGATTGTCCATGTAATATTACAAAGGTATTAAATTACCTACAATCCTAGTTATAGTAGGCACTGTAATTTTTAAACAAAAGTGTCATTTTATAAATCGATACTAGACCAAAACTTGGAAAAGATAAGATACATGCAGTTAAACTTTTAATTTGATTGATTGATGAATTTTGAATCTTTATAAACAAATTATGATTTATTATGTAATTAGATCTTGGAGCTACTTCACTTCAAAGATCAGATGCTTCTGAAACAGGTTCTACGCGTTGCCAGGAACTGCATCGTTACCATGACCACTAGGCAGCCTCGGCTTGCAAGCACCTACCTGATTGGTCCTTTACTGGAGCCCCTGCTTGCCACACTGCATGGAAGAGGTTGGTTTTTCAAAATGGATTACCAAATGATACGAAGTGTGATAATCACTGTATAGACCTTGTGCATGTGACATCACCGACCGCTTGCAATCATTTCGGTGATCACCAGCGCGTATTTTAGTCGCGCACATCTGTTACAATTATTCAGTGCGTGATGCAAGGTGTGGTATTGAGCCAATCACTGCAAAGAAATATCTTCTGCGTTACGCTAAATTATGTGCGTATTGCTGCTGAGCATCTGGCTGACACACGTGTTGATAAGTTTTGTGTAATGTTACCACATAAAATCTTCTTTTTAAACTCAAAATTCAAAACTCTTCACTATGAAAGCAAGCTTGGTAAGTACATTCATTAAGTGACGTAATGGTTTTCAGTTTTTGGAAACGATTACAATATTCCCACTCGAACTGGCCCCATGTTACGAGGCACACGAGGTGGTCTGGTGGTTAGAATATCTGCTCTAGAATGGTAGGGTCATGGGTTCGAATCCCACCCGTGTAGTATGTTTTGTGGATTTTTTTCCTCAGGACTCGGCAAAAGCACCAAGTTACCTTGCTTATCACGCATCAGTGTTTAGTTTTTAAACAAATGTGGTTTACTAAAAGGAAAAACAAAATATTAGAAATTGGCCATTACATTTACAATTTGAATTTATGAAAATGTCAACCACTAGTTTGACTTAATAACCCAACTCAGATTTTTTTTCATGGATTAGAATGGTGACCAGAAACAAACCTGTCATAATATTAGCAAGCATTGGTTTCATTTCAGCAGATTATAAAGCAAAAAAACCAAAATGTAGATGTTATATACTATTATTATTATTATTATTATGAATTTCTGGTAATGAAACCAAGGATGCCTCAAAAGTGAATTCAATCACTGTAGCTTGGAAGCCTGAGAAAACCTGTAGATAAGGATGCTTTTTTTCTGAGCCAGAAACACCGGGGTAAACCCCTACTCTTCCACTATGAGTGTTCTGGGTTCTTTTACGTGCACTACCTATCCTAGTACACGGGACCTACAGCTTAACGTTCCATCTGAAGGACAAAACAATCATGGTAATGTGTCTTGCTCAAGGACACATGTGTCGTGACTGGCCAGGCCGGGATTCGAACCCACGCTCTATAAACTACAGAACTTAAGTTTGGCGGACTAGACCACTTGGCCACAGCACTCCACAAATACAAGCACAAATATCGGCATTTTCATCAATGGCAATAAATGTCTATGTTTGTTTCAGCACCAGCATCAAAAGAAGAGGACAGCCCTTTTGTTCTTGTGGATGAACCTACCCTGACTCAATGCATTGAAGACGTTTACCATGTCTTCATTGGATTACCAGATCCAAGCCCTTGTCTCCTTAAGATGTTGCAACCGGTCGTTCACCCCATGTTCAAACTTCTCTGCTTTGCAAAGCAAGGAGTCTGCAATCTCAGGTACGTTGATTCAAGAAGTCTTTTGTGTCTGTGAGCATTTTTCCTGCCCTGGGGTTGGTAAAGTTTCTTTGCGTTAATCGATGGAGTTGCAATAGACCAATCTATTAAGCCCCGCCTACTAACATATTGACCAGTCACAGCCTTGACAATACCACTGAAAGTCTGACAAAAATCAGACACCTTAAAATCTCATTAGAAAAGTAAACAAACCACCGCCATTGTTCTGACACACAACAGCAGGGACAACTATATTAACTTTTGTTTTGTTTCAATTTTTTTCGTATTTCTGGTGCTGCAAATCCCACAGCAGTGGTCCCTGTATAGTCGTGTAAAAGTGGTTTAACAGTGGTTCCTGTCTGCATTGTTCTTTGGACTGAAGGCGCTGTTCAGAAGGCCACAAAACTAACTCCATACTGTTCACGAAAACCATGTACGTGTGTGTACCTTATACATGTGTGTGATACTCGAAGCAGTCAATATTTGCATACTGTTTTTTCATAGTCAGTTGTGTGAGTTGCTACAGGTGAATTTTTTTTATCTCTGTGCAGGTCCAAGATTGAAGAAATTCTCCTGTATTTTTATCGCAACTCTGACCATCTCACCACTCTGGAGTATTTAAGACACGTCTCCTTCCTACGGCATGAATCCATGACTGAGAGTACGCATAGTGGTGTTGCATTCACACCTGGTTCTGAGGGTGGTGCTGTTGTCATCTTCAGGCAAAATATCAGGTTTGTCATTGTCAACTTTCCATAAACAAAAAGTATATACAAATTGAGTCTCAATTACTTTCCCGCTGATCAGCTGATTTCCTCGTTTTTGGTTTCTCCGCCGTGCCATTGAAAATTGAAAAACAACGGTACAGAGTCATGCTGTGTCTGACACTTTTCTCTTCTTTTGACAAACTGCAGTTGCGAGCCTGCTATATACAGTCTGGTACACAATGTGTGAACTAATTTCTCTAATGAAACTCGTTTTGCAAAACGCCAGACTGGGGTATTTTTATTCACACAAACATTGACTCAATATTTCTGAGGGGCATCTGCAAAGAATGCAGTCATGGGAATTCCATTATAATCATATCAATTTTACATCTGTTAATTTGTATTGTAATGTTTTTTTATGTTGGTTTGTTAACAACTTCAGAGCTGAAGAACGGTTTGCCGACAGTTTGATGTCCCAGGAACTTACTGCAGCGACTGTGTTTGATTTACTCCAGAAACTGAAGATCAAGGGACTTGCTGGAGATTTCTTTATCGTAGTCTTGAAAGTAAGTTATCCACTTAACCAGTTGCTGCCGGGATCCTTTTTGTTGTTGTCTCGTCCCCCTAGCGGGATTCTTTTGGTGGAATTGCCGGAATCTTTTTTCTATGAGGGTACCGTTGGCACAAAGAAATCCTGAGAAATTGTAAGACATCGGCCGTTACCTATGGCATAGGAGTGGAACAAAACACAGAACCATAGCTCGATTGCCGACTCACTTTGACTTACCCCCATTGAACCAAAATACAATGAATGAACAATGGTGGAAGCGTCTTGATGCCTCGTAAGCCCCTTCTTGGAACAAAAGGATAAAGATCTATAATCGGGGATTACAGAAAAATAGCCTCTCATTGGCCACAAAAATGTGAGTGAAATCAACACCTTTTTGTCCTTTTGTGGGTGAAACGAGCATTAGACGGCCTGGTCCATAGTTGAAGGACTGGGCGACCTTTGCTCCGGTGTGGTCCGAAATTACATAATGGCGTCTTAAGATGGCTACCGTTTCCAGGCAGGGGAAACATTTGCGTGTATTCACGTCATCCGGTTTCAACTGGTTAAGCCTAGTAATCCTTAAAGACCAAAGTTGACCGTCCATCTCCCCAATCAATAATCTTCAAAGTTTTGGTCATTGCCCTTCGATTGTTTGTTCTTCTAAATACTCAAGTCTAAGTGGCCAAGTTCTATTGCTCCTGGCAGAAATCTTAATGCTTTGATTAATTAATTCATTTATTTATTTTGTTTTGTTATTAAGGAGCTAACTTCAATCACTTCCAACCCATCAGCCGAACGTCCTCAAGATCCAAGTCCAGACCCATCTCGCATCCTCCTCAACATAGAAGAGAATCAAGACAATCAAGTCACCCATATACAGCACTCTCTACAAGTCCTTGCCATCTTGTCCAAGCTCTGTGAGGATCTTGGGCCTGCTGTCTTAGAGAATACTACACAGATGTTGGAGTTTGCTCGCGCAACGTTGGATCGTGCCGCGTCGTCGTTGGATTCCCAGGGGGAAACATGTGATGTGTTTGAAACGGAGACGTTAACACTTGCCCTTGGATTAGTATGGGCAATACTTCGTGGAGATTTGGAGGTATGTTACATTTGAATAATAGTTTACTCACTGAGATGTTTTCCCTGTTTCAAGTATGTAAGCCAAAATTTGTGTGATCTCTTGTAATTTGGTGTTTGAGAACAAATTCAAGAACAAGATTTTAATGAATATTATTTGTGTTTTTGTACCCATACACTGATGTGTGTTAAGCACTGTATACTTGGTACTTGAACAAAACAATCCACAGGCATATTCCTCAGGTGGGATTGGAACCCACAACCCTAGCCATTCTAGAGCAGATGTCTTACCAACTAGACTACCGAGATTGCCCAGCAGCTAGAGGCAGTTCAAATGCTATTAGCAGCGGGTACCGCGACCATTATACCATTATTATATTCTTTATCCTCGATCCAAAAATTTACATCTTTTATAACATTATGATGGTTAAAGAAATCAGAGTTGGAGTAAAATGGTTCTTTAAGTTCATCAATTTTTTTTGTGACCAGAAAAAGGTAACTTCAGAAAATCGTGAATCCCTCATGAACCTTCTGCCATCACTGGAGAAAATATCCCATGATCACCCAGTGGAGCCTCTTCAGAGAACGGCAACTGACCTTCGCATTGCCATAGCAACCCATGGAGCTGTCTGGTCGGAATCTATGAAGGAAGCCACAGAGGACTTAAAATCAAGGCTAACAATTGACAGAGAAAAACTCCCCAAGACGGAAGTCCAGACTAAGAAAAACGCTGGAGGCAATTTGCTCAGCAAGGATAGCCCCAGAGAAGGAAGGAACGTTCCGATGGATAGAAATTTTAATGGTGGGGATGGTGCATCGCATCCTGGATTTCAATTCAACACAGTGTCTTCCAGAACTGAAAAGATACCAAGCTCATCAATTGCACAACACAGCGATGATGAGCCAGCTGTCAGTGAGGACTTTGATGAGGCTTTTCAAGAACTCTTTGATCCACTTTTGCCGACGAGAGGCCATGCCCTGAGGGTCCTTGGTAAACTACTGCTGGCCAAGGACCCCAAGGCTGTGCAGAAACAAGATGTGCTGGTGGGGATATTCGAAGAGAATCTTAGTCATGATGATTCTTATATCTATCTCTCTGCCATTCAGGTAAAGCATTCCTCACTGATCAGTTAAATGTTTAATCAGGGAATAAAAGAGTGGCTTTGAGGTCTTAATCGGCCGTTTAAAACCATCAGTGTCATGTCTCTTGTGATAACGGCCCAAGCTGCGACACTGTAGATAAGGATGCTTACTATCTGAACCAGAAACACCAAGGTAAACCCCTACTCTTTCACAATAAGTGTTCAGGGTTCTTTTATGTGCCTAACCCATCCTAGTACACGGGACCTACTGCTTAATGTCCCATCTGAAGGACAAAGCAATTACGGTAAAGTGTATTGCTCAATGACACAAGTGTTACGACTGGCCAGGCCGGGATTCAAACCCACATTCTGTAAACTACAGAAGTTAAGTTCAGCGGACTAGACCACTGGGCCACGACACTCCAAGTTGCATCCAAACTTGTCTGTTGCTGCATTGGACATGAAATACCTATTTGAGGCTGGGGTTATTTTTTACACTATTCATTATTGATTGTCACTCTCATTTAGAAACAGTTTTGAATAGCAAATCCATAGTAGTATGGTAAAGCAGAAGGTTTATTGCCTGTAGTATCTTCCCTTTGTGTTTCTTACAGGCATTGTCATGTGTAGCAGACGTGTTCCCAGACAGAGTCATTCCACATCTCTGTGAGGAGTTTGTAGGTGGCAAGAAGAGAATGAAAAGAACAGCAGAGACAAGAGTCAAACTTGGAGAAGCTCTGATCAGAGCCACAAGATCTCTTGGTTAGTCCTTAAAACATCGGTTCTTGAAATTTAAAGTCTTTTTCCCCAAAGTTTAAGGTTCATAAAGTTTGTTCAATGTTGCTTTCTGTTATATAGATATTTTTTTTTTACCATTATGTCAAGTGTCACATTGGATATCATAAAAATTAGACTAGAATTCTGATTGGCAAATCTAGTCTTATATCACTCTTTGCTAAATTCTACCAAAATTTATTTTTTTAAATAAATTCATTCAAAACTTCTTCTGGAAACTCTGGATTGAAGAGAAGGTATGATTGTAGGTATCGACTTGATTTTAAAAAAGAATATTGTTATTTTATTATGATAGGTGAGATGGTACCCCGCTATGCAAACACGTTATTGGGTACATTTTTACAAGGAGCGCAGGACACCGATGCTGTAATCAGGGCCAGCAGTTTGTCCAACATGGCCGATGTCTGTAAACTTATACGATTCTCACTTGGTCCAAATCTTCATGAGGTAAGAAAATATGGTATTCAAATAGAAAAAACCCTGAACAATTCTCCAAAACAAGTGCAATGGATTAGTAAATATAGATATGACTCTTGGTTTTTGGTTTGAATTTTTACCGTTGCAATCATGAGAATTAAACTAGAGACTCGAACCCACACTCTGCTGATCAGAAACACCAGAGCCTGAGTCCAATGCGCTTAACCACTCGGCCACGACACGCCACTTGTTGTTTGTCAAAATCAATAAAACAAATGCTTGAGATTGATACAGAAAAAAGAAGGCAAATCTTGATTTTTAAGTTTTAACCGTATTGCTTTTTTTTTAAATGAACAGGTTCTAAACTGCCTGATGACCATTCTAAAGAGTGATCCCCAGGTTGAGGTCAAAAGGTCATGTGTTCTCGTACTCACCCTTCTTCTCAGGGGGCTTGGGAAGGATGCACTGAAGGTATGAGGGTTTGAGCCAAGCTATCATTTGTTTTATAGATGTATACATTTTGTTGCTAAATTTATGTATAACAGTAATACAATCCTGAAATTTTAACTAACAGAGGGCAAGGCCAATCTGTTTTTTGCTAAGGGCACTTTCATTGGAAAATCTTAAAGTCTAGGAGACAACTTTGTATGGGCAGCAAGGCCAGGGCCAGTGGCCATGGCCAGCGTGCCCGCCATGTAATTTTATTATTGACATTCAAATTATTCAGTTATTACACAAGAGCTCAGTTTGTGTTAATTTTATTCGATTTATAACCTCACAATGGTAACCTTCAACATGAAAATGTAATGTAATTTAAATGTTGTACTTTGTTTTGATGTTGATTTGTGTGATTTTGATTTAAGGTTCTTGAGGATGTTATGAGGGACGTCTACCGCAGTCTGAAGTTAGCACTAAGCATCGAGAAAGATGACGTAATCCGTTTACATTGCCAACTAGCTCTGGAAGAAATTGATATCATTATGAGAGACTTCATGTTCCCGAAACAAACACTAACCAAGAAGATCACTGTGTTGCCATGACAACAAGAACAACAACAGCAAACTTTGATATTTTTGTTTATGGGCTCCTGATTAGAATGCAACTATAAGGAAATCTGATCAGAGGGGATCCTGTGATGGCAGAAGGGAAGGGGGAGTGGTTTATCACCCAAAATTGACATAATCAAAAATAGTTCAAGACCTTGTACACATGACATTATTTGAGTAGGGCGCCCTCGCCAAGAGGAAAAGGAGGCTGTTCATTGGCCAATCCTGTTTGTCGCTTTACAAATCTGTGCGTTTCCATTGTTTCATCATCAGTTGACCTCTACTATGGCAGATTGATGATGTCAGTGCATAAGGTCTATTGTGGGAATGTTCAAATCATAGGAAAAAAAGGGGTACACTTCAAGAGCAAACCTTGTGCAACATAGTATACAGGGTATTTTGGGGACAAACAAGTTTCTGTTCGGAACAGTAACTTGTTTTCATACCTAGAGCTCTGAGATGGCACAGGAGTTGAGGAGTCATTGATTGAGATGGCAACAGGAACAAATAAGAGGATGGCAGGCCTTGCGCTTAAGCTTTTTGTAAAGCAGCCTAAGGGGCTAGTAAACTGTGCATTTTACTTGCCCCCAGGAAGTTTCCGTTGCCCAAATTTTAAACATGTATTGTCATGAATGTATCTTCCTGATACTAATAGCAGCGATCAAAACCAGTTTTATGGTCAAATGAAGTTACACTCACACACTCAAACAAAAATTAACACATTTCTAAAATGTATTATTCACACCTAAAAAAGGAAGAAGTATGAGCATTACAAACAAGTAAGTTGCACAGTTTTTTAGTAGCCCACAGGGCAAGTTGAGAAGTGGTGTTTACTGGCCCATAGCAGTTTTTACTAGACAATGTACGCTGGGCTAGTGTTGAGGGTTAGCCCTGGATGGACTGTCAGACATCTCAGTTTGACTTTAATAAACAATCATTATCAGAATGTCCTCTTCTTTAAAATTGAGCAAAATTAATAAAGTATGCTTGAGTCTCCTATGTGTGCTGGAAGCTCACTTACAGTGTTAAACAATCACATTTTGTGTTATTGCCAAAATGCCTTTTACTATTTATTTGTTATGCTTTGGAAATAAATTTGGTGAATAAAATTTCTCTCAAATTTGGCCAAAATTTCTAAAATTTTGAAGCAGAATTTGCAGAGTTTCAAAAATTGGTTCAACTGCGGAGGAAGACATTTTTTTAAAGATATATTGAGCTTTAAAAACAAGCCTTAAAATTGTTTTCTCAAAATCTTAAATCTGTTTTTGAAACATTTGACTGACTTGTACTTATATACATTTATATCAGTTTAATGTACTTGAAATAAAACATCCGGGCTATCAATATTTGAATGGTTGCTTCTCTTTGTCCATTATTTAAAATTGTATGGTAGAAAAATAACACATGACATTAAGCAGTTTGAAGACGCTTTTAGAGACAGAAAAAAAGGAGCTGACTTATGGAGTATTTTACACAATTGAACAATGCTACCCCTCAATGTTTTCTTTTTTCGAGTGCCCACGGAGGAATTAAAAAAAAAAGGGAATAATAGAACAATGGCAACTCCCCAAAACTTGGTGTTGAAAAGACTGCGTGAGCTTGCAAAGTGTAACTCCTAGGAATTGACTGGTTGAAAAAACAACAACAACATACAAATCCATTAGTATCTGCAGGATTATTGACAATACAAGTATCAACGATCATTAATTAATAAATATGAATTAATCGTGAGGTTATTCATTTATGGTCTTCAAAACACACAAAGTTTTCCAATACATAAACTATTATAAAACAATGTACCGTTTCAAAATGAGAACTGACCAGTTTAGCATCAAAGGGGATTTATTGAAGTGGGATTATCAATTTGTTTTTGTTTTTTTTGTTAGAAAAATTAACCGAAAAATGAAGGAGAAAACATTTCCTTAAATGAGTCCTACAGTATAAACATGTACAGTAATCTTAAAAAAAAGACATCTAAACAGGCGTTGGTTCATTATTGTTCAAATCATAAAACAGCCGTCGTGCATTGTTATGATGTAACTTGAGAGAATGCTGTCTGACTCTCAGTGAGTGAGACTGACAGTGATAGACCGACATGACTGTTTTAACTTTTTCCCCTAAACAACTTCTTGAAACATCGTAAATTAAGGGTTTTGTGTTAAAAGCAAGATAGAGAGAGACGTTAAGAAGATTTTTGAGCTCCTACCGGTTGCGGAGAAGCACCAAACGACAACATTATGTTGGTTCTGTTGGGTAAGTACTAAACAAATTGAGTGTTGCATCAATTTCGTGAAGAAACTGTTTACAACTTTACAAGAATGTTATCTCGATATTCCACTTCATCGATGGTTGCCAGTAATAAATGATATATCTACAGAAGCAGTATGGGTCAGTCAAGTAACTCTAACTTCATTATCGCTTTAGGTCTGTCTGTCTTACTCCTAGAACTATGAGGTTCGTTCCGCTATCGTCTCCACGAACGATAGCGGAACGAACCTCATAGTTCTAGGAGTATGTCTGTCTCATCTGACTTTCACTTTCAGTCCTAAACCAAATTCCAACACAATAAATAAAGTTTTAATATTTATCGATACTGTACATGTACAATGATGTGGCATAAATAGAAAGTTAACCAATTAATTCATTTCCTTCACTTTATAATTAAAAGACTAGCCCTGGTAGGACTTAAGTTTCCGTTGCATGTAGGATGTCAGGGTCAGTCTCCGTTGCGCTGTCATTGTCAGTGACACTGACAGTGCAATGGAGACTGACGTCCAACCACCAGGGCTAACTAAGTAAAAAGACTCACTTATTCTAAACATTTTGAATGGTTTTTGTTTGATAAAAGTTTATTTCCTTTATTTTGTTAATGTTTTTTCCTGAGTATTTGCATTTTCAAATGCATATATGCAAGTTGAAATGCATATTTTTATCATATAGATTATTTTATTGTAATGTTTGTTTGATAAATGATGTTTCCTTATAAAACCGGTTCCACACTGGGCTTTCGAGCTACACATACAATGTTCAAGTATACTTTTGTTGATCCTAGGACATCACATTAGGGGTGTTATTGTAAACCATTTGTGCCTTGATTGTTTGTTGTACATTACTTCTACTTCTACTTTGTTACTCGGCAGGATCCTCAAGTTAGGATATAAACGCCAAGGAGCAATTATAGTTTAGTCTCGCTCAAGGACACAAGTGCCGGGACCGAGACTCGACCGAGACTCGAACCCACATTATGACTAAGCCACCAGAACTTGAATTCGGTGCGCTAGACCGCTCGGCCACAATACGCTACTTTTTATGACTTATTTGTTCACTCGACCTTATAATTGTTTGTGTGTATTTTTATGATAATGGGAAAATAAGGAATAAGAATAAGAATAATTTTGAGGGGGTTTGATGGGAGGTTCCATGGTATTGTGGTAGCCCTGGTAGGACATCGGTCTGCGTTGCATGTCCTTCCAGGGCTAGGGATCCTGGGTGTGAAATCATTGAAACAAATTACAGACAACAAAAGTTTTGCCTGAAAGATCTTTTGTTCAAGATATAGGCCTATTAATATTTATTTTTTCTGTAAACAACTTTTTGGTATGTCATATGCTTGTCATAGTCGTTATATCTTAATTTAGGCCTATACGTTAATACTATCAACCACTTTCATAATTTTAATTCTCCGTGCTTACTCTTAATCTTAGTCTTAGTTCTACTGACCGAGCTCACAGTACTAGAAGTACCACCTGCTCAATTTTATGGAGGCCAATAAGTTAGTACCAACATGGCCAACCTAACGATATTTCTGCTGAACCTGTCTCAGACTTGTCTTGCTTGTAAATGTAGTCAGACATTCTTTGCACTTCATTTATTGATTTATTTATTACAGGAGGAGGAAGTGGCTTTATAGGAACAGCCATAAAGAGGTTACTTGTCCAGAGGGGGCACAGTGTCGTACTCGTTTCTCGCACACCAGGAAAAGATAAAATATCATGGGTTAGTCTCAGGTAGTTCTCAATTAGATTGCTTATAAGGGTGTGCACAGCATGGGTAAGGTTGACAAAATAAATGTTCACGGAGTTGCACATTATTACTTACATGGCATAAAGATGGCCAGGGAGGAAAACGTGCCTTGAAATAATTTTGCCTGAAATAACTAAGAAGTTAGCGAAATTATTAGTTATGATCTAACAAAACCAAAACGCTTGAAATGTTTGAAAACAGTGAAAGCATATAATGGGGTTTTTCACTATTTTCTCATGACTCTCTGATGATCGATTCAGCTTAAACTTTCACAGTTTTGTTATTTCATTTGGCCATTACCAAAATTGTCTGCTTGCTTTCAGTGTGTGAAGTAAACAGCATCACACACTTTAAAGGGGCTGTGTCATCATGATTATTGCAGTTAACCCATTGTTAGACAATTTTGAAAAGAATTGGTTTGAATAAAATAAGCTGTTTATAATAATGTGAACTTTTGCTCTTTTTTAAAACTAGGATCGTTTGAAGTCCAAAGGGTTACCAGATTGTGATGCAGTGGTCAGTCTGTCAGGAGAGAACATTCTGAACCCCCTTAAAAGGTAAATCATCAAATGAAACTGAATGTTTCTGTAGGTGACCCTGCCAGGCACCTGTAGTTGACCTTGACCAAATTGTAAGACAATTTTGAAAAGAATTGGTTTGAAAGGCAGTCAGTGTTGACGCATAAAATAAAGCATTGTTTTGTACATCTACCCAAACCTATTTACAGGCATGTGATTTATCAGGATTTTTCCTGATTTCAGGTTTGATTGGTCTCCCTGCACGTTCAGATTTTCGAAACTGCCATCAGAGACGTTTTGCAATTCTATTGGCTTGATCTCCACACAAAGAGGCAACTTTTGTCAAATTTTCAGGATTTTTCATTTTCACACAATCTCATCCCTATGTTCAAAGCCCCATCTCCACATTGGTAAACTTACTGTAAATGCTTCCATTCTATGCACAAATCAAGATATTTGTAATAAAACCAACCTGTGAAAATGTCAGCTCTTTTCGTTGTTTCGTTTGCCTGAAAATGGTAAAAATGCATTGAGCATTTATGCATCTATAGGCAGAGTTTTCGTCTCACTTAGACAAAAACTAATTTTGGATCTTATTTCATTTATTATTTAAAAACGACAACACTTTATGCAGAATTATTTCAAGGAAAGTTTTTGTACCGTCATTATTGTTGTACCATGTAAGGTATATGTAAATTTGTGAACATTTCGTTTTTTCTTCTTACCAATGTTGCGCTGGGGGCTTTAATTGCCAAGAGGTAGTGATCAGATTAAAATGATGATTTTCTTTGTCTCATTTGGATCTTCAGATGGACTGAAGAGTTCCAGAGGGAGGTAAGAGACAGCCGTGTGAAGACAACTGCAACACTTGTCAAGGCTATCACCGAGGCTAACAAACCTCCCAAGGTCTTTGTGTCTTCATCTGCTGTAGGTAGGTCAAGCTCACAGGTTTTTTTTGGTTTCTACCCAGAGTGGGATATACGTATACCCTGATTGGGACTCTGTTCCTCCAATGAGGATATCAATCACAGTTACTTTACAGCCCAAACCAATTATGTTGTCAGATTTTGTTGATACTGTGATGGGTTCTATACTACTTCAAAGTTACTACAAAGCCAAACCATGTTATTTTACAGGTTACTACGCCCCAAGCTTAACAGACGAGTACACAGAGGACAGCCTTGGGGGATATGCTGATGATCTGGGTCGATTGTGTGCTGCCTGGGAGGAGAGCGCAATACTTCCTGAGACTCACAATCATATCAGACATGTTACTGTAAGGATAGGTAAGCTTACAGACTTTTTTTCAGCAATTACTGCGAATCCTATTCCCAAATTAGACAACAGACCGCGGATTGTCTTCAATAGATGTTTTCACTCCTGACAACCTGGAAATTGTCGACCAGAAAACCCCATTCCGATAGATTTGGATACATTTGTACACATGTTTCCCTGTGTGTACCTAAACACAGTTGGACAGTTTGATAAAGAGACTTTAATTTCGAGACAGGCTCAAAGTCTTTTGAGGCATTGCATGGTAAGGTATCAATGTACATTCGGCTTGCGGTAACACCATGTGATTATATCTGATTTTGCTACATACAGTAGATTGTTCTTGTGAGAACTTGTCCTTTTATTATTTTACTACCGCGGAGTAGATTTTGGAATTCGGGAGACAGCTTAGTTCTGAAAAGAACTGTCCTGCTTATTAAGTGCTACCTGGGGAGGTAGGAAATGGACCACTCCGTTATTCACTCTGTTATTGACTCACTCCGCAGCAGTGAAGTTTTCCGAGAAGTCCCCTTGATCCACTAAGCAAAAGTAGTAGTAGTCCCGGCCGATTTCCTACCTCCTCAGGTATAATCACATGGTGTTACCGCAAACAAAATATACAGTGGGCTCAAAGTCAAAAGTGATGCCTTGAATGATGCCATGCCGATGAAAATTGTGAGATCTCGGCATGTGTGATCAATTTGACTATTTACTGTATCGTATAATAATGTAAAGCCGTACTTGATATTTGAATATCATGTCAGTCAAACTGAAGTTGTTGAGTAAACATGGAGTTCAAAGTCAGACAACTTCCTGAAGAAGATTTTGGAGGATTTGTAACTCTTGTTATGTTTGGGACTGCATACCTGCGGGTAAAAGTAGTTTGTTTTACTTTTGCGGCCCCATGACCCACATAACTGTTGCTGTTCATGGTCGTTCTTTTTATTTCATTTATGTCATAAGCCGTGTTCGTATTGGATTGTTTTTGGGGTGAACTAACCGAGCAAATGGGTAACTTGACCATTTTAAGTCCAGTGCGAACAGCCCCGGTAAATTTCACCCCGGTAACTTAACCCAGTCCAATGGAGTGTTTAACCGGCCACTTTCTGCTCAGGTGAACTAACCTTGTCAAACTAACCGAGCTAAACAGTCCAGTGTGGACGCATCGTTCTGGTAACACCAGTCAGTAAAACACCACATCCGGTTTGCACACGTAAAGGCTGGTTTATAGTCGGCAGTGCAATGGTCGTGCGACAGTAAAATCAACACGTGGCACAGCTTATAGTCGACACTAATGCCTCAGTTGGTTTGTTTCACCATCATCTCGGTGAGTTTACCCACGTCAAATAATCCAGACACCGTTAAGATTTACCCATTGGAAGTTTTATTGGCCCCTTGCTGTTCATTTTCTGTTTACGTTCCTGTAATTCTGGTTAATTTTTCCATGTTTGTATTTTTATTTATTGTATATTTTGTGTTGTTTTGGTCGAATAAATAATAACAATAATAATAACTGCTTGTTTCTGTTAACATTGATCTTCACTTCTTGAGAGAAAGTCAACCATATGTTTGCTGTTTTTCTTTTCTAGGTTTGGTTCTGGGACGTGGCGGCGGTGCTATCGAGCAGATGATCTGGCCATTTAGACTTGGCGTTGGGGGCGTCCTCGGTTCCGGCAATCAGTACTTCCCATGGATACACATTGAGGACATAGCTGGTATATTCGTCCATGCCATTGAGAATCCCGACACCCCTGCGGTCCTCAACGGGGTAGCACCGTCACCCATAACAAACAGGGAGTTCACCAAGGCATTTGCTTCGGCACTCTGGAGACCAGCAATAATCCCAGCACCAGGGTTTGCTATCAAGACGGTGTTTGGTTCAGAGAGAGCAGTGATGCTTCTTGAAGGACAGAAAGTAATTCCACAGAGGACAATTGAGAGTGGATATGAATTTAAATACCCGGACATTGAGGGCGCAGTGAAGAACATTGTGGCGTGCTGATCACATTTCTTTTCTCTTAGCAAACTTAAGCTATTTCCCTGAAGACAAAGTATGGGATTGATTTGTATATTTTATATTTAGAAACATTTATTAATTTCATTTTGAAAAACTTGCTGGTTAGTACTTGAAGTCTCCGAATCACTATTACTTTGTTTTCCACAATCAAAATAATCAGGTGTTGAATTGTACACAAAACTCCCGCCAAAACATCAACCATATTGAAATGTGAACGTCGAAATGGTGACATTTTCACAGTTGCATGGTAGGTGTGTTTATTAAACTGGAGGATAGATGTGTTAATATTCCTCCAGAAACCGTTGATGTATTTTCCCTTTTTCCCTCATTGTACCCTTACCAACCAAAGCTACTGCTCCTTGATCTCCGAATGCTTGCTTACCGAAGACTGCATGGTAACCTCATTCAGGTTTTCAAAGCGCGGTTTTCAGGATGTTCAACCAGAAAACTATTTAACATTTCAAGAAAGGGACTAAGGGGCTATGACTTGAAGATAAATAAGGAACGCAGTACTACTAGAATTCGTCAAAATAATTTCCCACGGAGAGTCTGTGATGCTTGGAACAAACTGCCAGCTGTGGTTGTTCATTCTCAATCGACAAATGTCTTCAAAAATGGCATGGATGACTACCTCACTTAAAAATGTTGACATGTATAGCTTTGCAGGATGTTCACCACAGGATATATGGAAGTTATATTAATTTCTACATTTCTACTTTGGACGTTGACTTTGCTACTCCCACTGCATTCAGTACTATTGCAGTGAGTTTTTGTGTGAATGTGGATGGGTGTCGGTGGCGTAGCCAGGATTTTTTAGGTGGGGGGTGGGGGCACGGGGAGGGGGGGTATTGCTTTTCAGTTGGAGGGCGCAGGGTCTACATGTTTTAATGAATTACATGCATCTAGATTTTTTTCACAGGGGCACCTGGGGGAGGCACGTGCCACTGACTGATGGGCATTTTACAAGGTTACATTTAGTCTTCATTACACAGAGCCTGAATCTACAGGTTTACAGGTATATGCAATTAGTGTCAACAACCACCAGTTATTTCAATTTTCTGAAAGTTGCGGGCAGTTTGTTACATTATGCAGATTTTGGCCTTACTATTACTAGAATATTGGAAGTTTTTCCAAATTGTCAAATGTCATTTTAAGGTTTTGATAAACTCCTTTTTTGGACAAAACAGTAAGTTTGAATTGTGTTTTTTTACACATAGAATGATTTCTGAAGGCAAGTCTACTTTTCTAATACTCAGTATCAGGTGACAGTGAATTTATACAACAACATTGTAGAAACTTTAAAATTTGCCAGAAGAATTAGTGAAGTGCAATTCTTTCATACAGCACTGCATGAGAAGTTAATGAAAATGCCTTTTATTTCAATGCTGTTGGACATGTATACCCTTACAAAAATGGGTCCATTTACTTTAACTGTAAATGAAGAAAAGACGATCTGTCAAAATGTTTGTTTTTACTTCTTTATAGTTCGTAAAATAGAACAATATTTGTATGTTTGTACAATTTTCATATGAATAAAAATTGTTTGACAAATAAAGTTCAACATTCTACGCTTTCATTTGTTAGTTTTTGAAGTTTTAGTATGATATAACCATCTTTTCCTTGGTTTGGGGTTTTAAAATGTTGATCAAATCTTGAAGTTATCAATATAGTACATGGGCAGCACTTTCAATGAGAATTATTCATGAACTTCAAAATAACCAAGAATTTACATGATAACTCAAAAAAAAAATATATATATATATACATTATGGATAATCCGGTTTCAAGTATTTATGAAACCTCTGGAAAACTCATTTCCTGTAAGTTTTGTACACACAAAAACTTTTTAAACAAAACCCCCAATTATGAGGGGAAACCCACCATGATAAAAATCGCGTTTTGACTCGGTTATTTTGTAACCTGCTAAATAAGCATTATTCTTAGTCTGGTACACTGTGCACAAGCAATGGGCAGGGGAATATGGCCATATCCCGGATCCACCAAGGCCCATACACTGTGCACAAGCAATGGGCACAGGAATATCGCCATATCCCGGATCCACCAAGGCCCATACACTGTGCACAAGCAATGGGCACAGGAATATAGCCATATCCCGGATCCACCAAGGCCCATACACTGTGCACAAGCAATGGGCACAGGAATATAGCCATATCCCGGGTCCATCATGACCGTAACGCACGGTCACGTCTCTCATACACTGTGCACAAGCAATGGGCACAGGAATATAGCCATATCCCGGATCCATCAAGGCCCATACACTGTGCACAAGCAATGGGCACAGGAATACAGCCATATCCCGGATCCATCATGCCGTAACGCACGGGCACGTCTCCCATACACTGTGCACAAGCAATGGGTACAGGAATATGGCCATATCCCGGATCCATCACGACCGTAACACACGGCCACGCCTCCCATAGGCTGTGCACAAGCAATGGGTACAAAATATAGTTAAATTAGGGATTTCAATGCCCCATAGGCTACGTTTAAAATAACTGTATAGGAAATCGCCCATATCCTGGTTTTTGTTGTTGTTATTTTTAGATTATCTTAAAGGTTTGTAGGGTCAACTTTGGTTGCAAATTAATAAGTTTTTGAGAGGTTTTACGCTACATGGGACTCTTTTCTCTCACAATAAATAACTTTTGTTTCTTTATTTTATTTTTTTATAATTGGACATAAATTGGTTAAAAATCTGGTTTTAGGGTCCAGGTTGGGCGAAAACGAATTTTTGACATTCACACGTTTTATGCTTCATGGGACCCTTTTCTCTAACAAATTTTATACACTTGTAATCGTTGAGAATCACTATTTTGAAGTGACTTCTTTGGTTAGAATAGTGTTTGTCATATACGCGCATGTTCTTAAGGTGCTCATATCATAAAAATCTAAGACGACTACGGAATCCTGGGGTTGAAAGGGGACACCAGCAAAGTCTTTTCTTTTTCTTCAATTGTTGACGTGTTGCTCATCTTAAAACTGACTTGTTAAATATTTTAATGAAATTTGTGTTATTTTGTCTGGACTTCGTCTGGTTCGTGCTAGCCTGCCTGCAATGTGGATGGTTACCTTCAACTCTTTAAAGGGGCTATGTCGTCATGATTATAGCAGTAAATGGAATAACCAGGTTACGCACGTGTGCATTATTGTTTGACAAAGACGGCACCCTTTGTAATTCGACCGCAAGCGAATGTAAAGTGCAGTATCTGGGTTAGAGTTCATCGTTCCATGCACAGCCACAGGCTAGTTACAACCATGACGACACAGATCCTTCAACATTTTCCTTTTAAGAGTAAAAAAACCCCACATTTTGTTGAAAAAAATTATAGCCTTTTCAGGGGGTGCAATGTTTACCCCTTGCGCGTCTACCATTTCCGCCATTTTTTGAGTCAATCCCATATCTTTATATACAGCTCTATGGTCAATCCTCAACATGTAAGTGCGCTGCGCGTGGTATAAAGTGGGTCAACACTTAATTCCCCCAACCTCTTTTTCACTTTTGTAGTTGAAAGCTTAGCCAAACCAGATAAGGAAAAAGTTCGTGCTAATCTCTCGTATGCTGTTTTCAATCTGCCTGAAAAAAATTGCCGAAGTGTGACCAAAGAGCAATGACCAGCAGAAGGCCCATTACGCTAAAAATAATCAAAAGATAAAGTATTAGTTACTTGACCGAATAACAATTTCTTTATTATTCCACTTGCGCATTAGAATAATGTATTTCCAAATAGTATACAATTTACAGAAAAAAATATATTTCTTTCACAATATCATGCACTTGAAAAACACGGAAATGCAGCATGGCCAATGGATTGGATATGAAGACGGGCACAAAAATGCTAAAATTTATTGGACTTTATTATTTAATCAATAATATAAATAACAAAGAAGTCAGAAAAAGATAGATAACAAACAGTGTACAAAAAAATACTTTAAATCAGTAATTAACTTAATACAAAACTTTGTTTTAACAAGAAAATAGTGCTTCGCACGGGTCTGAAGTTGAAAAGGCTTGAATCGTTCACATTGTTTTACTTCAACAAACTCAGATCTTGGTCATAAAACTGTTTGAATCACCAGCTGCAGCATACAGGAGCCGGCTTGTATAGATTGAGATTTTTGTTTGCGTGCCGACGATATTATTTTGTTGATCTTTTAATCTCCACGTTTGCGATGTCTCCTTTGACGCTGTTTGCGTCTCCTGTTCTTCCTCGGCTTTGGCCGCTGTACGTTGCCACCTATTATCCAAAAAAATAACAAAATGCAATCTTTTACTAATGTTCAGGTGTTTTTTGTGTTTTGTGTTTGTTTGTTTTTGTTTTTAAACCTTGTTTTAGTTTCTGGACATTTTAATCGACGACACACTGAAGATCCAAACACAACAAATAATCGTTCTAGCACATCTACCCTTTATGCCGATCGTTATTACGCGTGTCTCAGGCGCTTTGCTAAAAGCAAACCAATCAATTTCCAAAGACTCAAAACACTCTGAATCAATTACCTAATGATACTTTTAAAGATAAAGACAACTTACCACTATTTTCTTCCTGTGAATCATCATCACCACCTCCTCCAAGAGCTACTCCTCCTCCATCTTCCTCGGACTCTGATGACTCATCTCCCACCGTAGGTGGGGCCCGAGTGGTTGTAACCGGTGCATTGGTTACAGAGGCAGGGGAGGCTGTCGGGGCAACTGTGGTAACTGGGCCTCCAACCACTGGGGGGAAATGTGGAAAGGATAACATGACTACTGAGCAACAAAATTATGTCAAGAGTATAATCTAAATCCATTAGAACAAGGCATGTTACAATAATTCTAAAATACAAATTTCAAAATACAATCATTTGAAATATTTGAATGACTTCATGAAATCCAATCGCTTCATGTAACAGCACCACAATTCCACTTGAAATACATTGTCCCTCGGTTAGGAGCAACTTAGTCAGGAGAAGAGGCTTTCCTGGAATGACGCCCTCTGTGGCTACAATGCTCATTACCCTCCAATCCTACAAGAGTACAATTATAAACATCATATAACAAGTCTGTTTGTGACTGTGGGGCCTGACATTACTTTCGGCCTAAACACGCCATGCACATTTCTAATCACAAAAACTTGATGAAATCGTTGTCGTGAGTAGGCGCAAGCTGCTTATTTTTCTTTTCTCACCAACAATTCCATTTGCGACAAGGTTTTTTGCGACAAACTTTGGTTCATAGTTTTTTCTTCGAGACATCGATATATAACCACTATGACGTCATGAGACTTACCCTGGCAAGCAAAGGTGTACTCTAAGTCGACACACTCGGCTCCGTTTAAACACGGGTTACTCAGGCACTCGTCACCATCTGTGAATGAAGTCATTTTGAAAATTAATTTAAACGTCGTAAAAAGTGGAGAAGCAAATTGTGGACGGGCAAATAGAAGAGGCCTACTTTGGGGGTCAGATGATGACTCGGAAAGGAACCATTAAGAAAACATTTCGGCGCATGTGCTCAGGTGGTTTAAAGGAGCAGGCGTTTCTGTTACGTGATAAAACTCCCGCCATTTCATTTATTAAAAACAGAAAAGAATTAGGGATATCGGTTTATTTAGTCACTTCAATGTTACCTTTAAAACTTACCTATCCTGTAGCTGATGTTGAATCCTTCGCGTGAATTGAGTACATCCGTGTACAGATTCAACCACGCTCTGTCCCCGGGGATCTCAATGGTAACCGGCATCCCCGAAGTCGCATTCAAACCCTCTGCTCCGTACGCAACGAGACTATCTCGATAGTCAGCAACCGAACCATTACCAACAGTCAATTCATCCACTCCCTCAAGACCCAGGGTATTAAAAGTGAGCTCCACTTTCTTGGCGTCAGGGACCCCGACGAAGTAGCTGCAGTCTTGGTTGTTTGGGTACGGAGAGGGGAAACCAGGGGACGTTATCACACCCTGCCTCTGACCGTAGAAGTTCCTGTTGCGGTCATTACAACTAGAAACTGAAACAGGAAAAAAACAAAAATGAATCAGCGATCCTATTTCTTCCAACAGATCGTGAATTCATAGCGGCTTGGATGACTTCAATATTTCCGGTAGTCTCATCTCATTACACCAACCGAAACTGCACAGCTCTGTACCCCACTCACTGAAGCGGACACATTGTGGACATTATCGTCCGAAATTAATTCAAAGTTTCTAGTCCATCTGCCGTAGATTCGTTTTGTAAAATGGAGGATGAATTTTTAATTAGCGCATATATTTTTGAGGGATAACATCTGACATATAACATTATTGTCAGGGGCGTGTCCAGGATTTGGGGTAAATTCGAATTGGGGGCGGATACAATTTTGTTGAAGAAGAATATGCTCTCTGGTGCATACTGACCCTTTTGGTTATCTTTAAAGGAGAAGTAGTTTCAACTTATTATGTTTTTTCTCTTTACTTCTTTGCTCTTTCTTGAAGAAACAAATCGGTGGATGAAAAAGACGGTTCTTTCTCCCGAATTCTATATTCTCAACATTTCTTTGAATTTGACTTTATTTTTTAGAAGTTATATTAGTCATTTGTGACGTCTACCAACTTTGTGCATATTTACTTTGTTTTAATTATTTTTATCGAACACTTACCGACTTCAGTCTGACAGAAATCACCTTGGTAATCCACAGGGCACTGACAGTAAGGGCTGCCACTGGGTTTGGGTGCACACACTGCGTTCTGCTTGCAGGGATTGGGATTGCACGACACTAAAGAAAGATAGATAATTTTAGGTAATTGGCTTTATCAAAACAGGTGCGTTAAAATAAGATTTCGGGATGTTTTTTTGTAGATTTAAAGGGACTTGAGTAATGGGTATAATCCTTACGTGCGATTGGCTTTTCGCATATGAAGCCGAACTCGATGTCCATGCACGTTTCTCCTGGTAAGCACGGCTTCGGTAAACACTCGTCTCCATCTAAAACAGATCAGATAAAACAGATTTGAACCACAATATAACCACCAACTGTTGGTGTCTTTCTAGTGAACGTACCTCATGACATACACGACGCTGATTTTATTTGATTCAACATTGTTATAATAAGTCATAAAAACGGAAATCATTGCAACATTTTTAGATGAGATGTGCTTGCAAGCTTTCACCGTGAAGATCAATTGAACAGAGGTGACACAAAAATGCAGGGCGAAACAAAATAAACAGTAACAAACCTATTCTCCATGAGACGTTGAATCCCGTGTTCTGACCCACTGAGTCTGTCTCGAGATTAATCCACGCCCTGTTCCCCATCACGTTCAGGGGCCCCGGCAACGGCGAGCCAGACGGCATGCTGTAGGAGACCAAACTCGCTGCATCGTCAACAGAGGTCCCGCGCCCGATGGTGACATTGTCGCTCGATTCCTCCAGACCCAGAGAGTGGAAGGTGATCTCAATTTTCTTGGCGTCGGGGGCACCGATGAAGTAGGCACAGTCCTGGTTGTTGGGGTAGTTCATTGGGAAGTTAGGAGACGTGACCTGACCCTTTCGCTGATTGTAGAAATTCCGAGTGACGTCCACACAGTTACCGGCTGAGTACAAGTATTAAGAAGTTATTGGTAACTCAAATAATTAAGAGTATCTTTTAATTAACAATAGTTAAAAAAATGAAAGCTCTTTAATTAATTTGTGTCAGAATGAATTAAGTCGCGGTCACGCCCTTATCCTGTGAATAGAACAGGCCTCTTCCATCACAAACTCTCTGGCCGCAGTAGGCGGTGGGTTCGAGTCCCACGCAAAACACCACCGTGTCACATACCGTAGATTCAGGATTCAAGGTGGAATACAGGATTCGTATTCATAAAAAAAAGAAATATTAGTATGAGTCTGAAAGCTTACTGGTTATGAAATTCATACCAGTACCAATCTCCCATACAAATATTTCTGTGTCAAAGTCGAGGAAATAGAAGTTGAAGACCCAATTTCAAGTTTTGGTTGTAACAATTGAAATTAAGGACAATGTGTTTTAACGTGCTGAAAAGTGTGCACGGTTTTCACTATTTTCTCCTGACTCCGACGACGGATAGATCCAAAATTTTCAGTTTTGTTTGTTTGTTTGTTTGTTTGTTTGTTTGTTTGTTTGTTGACATATTATCATATGATATATTGAATCACACAAAGTAAAGAACACTGCACATCAGCTTTACCAATCCTATATTTTACCTTTATCACTAATCGATGTTCAGCACATATCAAACACAATCGATAATCCCGATTATTTTCCTTATTGATGATTTCAAAATATTAAAGTATGATAATTTAAAATCAAATCAGACTGATCTTGTTTTATATAACCACTTACGAGCGACAGTCTGACAGTAATCGCCTTCGAAGCCCTCCACGCACGCGCAGTACGGCGCCCCTGCAGGAGTCACGCTGCATAGTCCATTATTCTGACACGGGTTTGGGGTGCACATGCCTATAGGAAATAAACGGGAAATAACTCATTAGTTTCAACCCAAGATAACTGGCATGTTTCTTTCAAACGATGGAAATATAGATTTCATGAATTACCTGTGTCAATATTTGTGCAGGTGTACGAGTATTCCAAATCGGTGCACATGTCTCCTGGTTGGCATGGGTCTGGTAGACACTCGTCACCATCTGAAATGCAAACAAACATTTATACTATAAAATATTTAACTTATGATATGTTGACAGTATTTTTTTCGAATGGCTGCCTTCAAATATTCCCTCTTGATTGAAACTTGACGGTTTTTTTGTTTGTAAGTAGAGAATGACCGTGAGTTTATGTATCAGACAATATAGCATAATCATCAGGAATATTCTTTGGTTTTTGTGAATGTTTTTGAAAACTATAATAAGTGAAAAAATAAAGATTCTTGGAAATTAAATGGTGTAATGTTATTGAAAAACTTGAAGCAATAAATTGCATGTGTGGCCGTGTTTGAATTGGCGGCTACGGCTCATCGGTTCGTCATCATGCGATAAAGCCTAGGAGGTCCATAGCAACACTCTTAGCCGCCAATAGACCAACCCATTAAACCCCGCCCCATACGTGTTGACCAATCACAGCCTTGGGTACGCCACCGAAAGTCCTACAAAAGTCCGACACAATAAAAATCCTATTGGAAAATGTAAACATGGGTGCGCGTACTTATAGCGCACGCCTTCATATCGTGCAGTATGGCATTGAAGAGACGCACATTGTGCTGCCCACGTGTGCACAGTGGTGATTTAGCCAATGCGGTGATTGGTCAATATGTTTAGGGGCGGGGCTTAATGGATCGGTCTATTTGGAAAATGGCCTGTTATCGTGTACGTGTACCAACCTATTCTATAGCTGATATTGAAGCCCATCCTCTGCTGATTCTGGTCTGTGTACAAGTTGAGCCACATCCGGTCACCAACCATCTCGATAGGTTCTGGTAGTTGGTCATATTGAAACTTGTCAAAGGTGTATGTGGCTTTCAAGAAGTCAGCCACGGAGCCCATCCCGATCGCAAGTTCATCCTTTGCATCCTCCAACTGGAGAAAGTTGAAAGTTATCTCGATCTTCTTGGCGTCGGCCGCACCGATGAAGTAGGGACAGTTTTGAGAATTGGGATAGAGTGCGGGGAAGTCCTGTGAGGTGATAATGCCCTGTTTGGCGTTGTAGAAGTTCCGTACAGGATCGGTGCACAGTCCAACTAAGATGAGGATAACATTAGCCAAGTTATGTAAATTGTTAAATATTTAATATAACATTTCTTTTAAATTCTTTCCTTTCAGTTTTCAAGCTACAATTTTATCTGGGAAAGATTACTTTCATTGTGTTTGTATACTTTACAGTTTCAATAATTTTAATAAAAAGTGAAAACAACCGTATCATGGACAAGGTTACAGAAGTATACCAGTTGAATTTTATTTCCACAGGTTAATTCTTTTAATTGGCCATTTTTTTTTATAAATTCTTCAAATTTTAAAGGCCTGGAATGAATGTTACCGTATGATTCAGTATTTAGAACAAAGATTTGTTCATGAAAAAAACATAATAATCTTTACAAAATGATGGAGCCATCAACTACTTTTGTTAATAAAAGCATCTCCAAGCGTAACTTCGAACGAACAATGCAATTATTTTTGATGGAGTGCTTGGGTTGTTTGAGGGTTGTATTAGTTGTGTATACCTACCGGATGGCTTTTCACACCTTTCTCCTTCATTAGATTCGGTGCATTCACAGAATGGGTCCCCATTAGGTTTCAGGGTACAGACTCCACCTTGCTGGCATGGATTGAGGGAGCAGTTATCTGGTGGAGACAAGTATTGTGAAGAAAGGTCTGGAATAAGTCAACTTCAACCAGGAATTATTTGAAATGAATAGGATAAAAAAGAAGAAAAAAATGCTTGAAATTATCTTATTGTTACATTTACTAACCCCCCCCCCCCATTCCCGCTCAAGTTACCGCCCACCATACCACCTCCAAATGGCCATGACTGTAATGACCGAGCGACACTTTGTCACAAATGATTGACATCCGACACCGAACCAGGATGTGACATCGCTGGTGGATGAAACTATCAGTTTTGTTTTGACTAGTGTCCTTTTGGCATGGTTTTTCTGTGCTGATTAACGATTTGGACGACCTACTTTTTATGATCGCTTCCGGATCCCAACCACAAGTCTCAACTGTAGTTTTGGATATAGGCCAAACTGTAAATTGTTCTGACTAGCACGGTAAAGGCAAATATTTCCATAATTCGTTCTCATTGGCTGTTTAAAATAGTCATTGTGGCTCATTGGTGATGCAAAATAAATCTCCACTGCGGTTATTAAAAAACTTTTGAACAGAACCGACTTGTTTGTCTCTATGGTGTGTTACGCTGTCGGGTGCAGCGAATGACTTCAAAATACTGTGAATACATTTAATTTGATAGCCAATGGGAAGTGTACATTCCGAATGATGGCGCCTGCATCTCGCCGATGGAGAGGGGGGGGGGGGGATATTAAGCGACCGAACTTGAGCATTCAATGATTTGGGGACAGGCCCAAACTGCCACTCTTACTCAAGCTGGGATGTTAACAACCAATGCACCCATGAAGTGGGACTCCAAGGAAAGACTGTAAACAAGCTAGGGCTGGTGAATATTCCATTTGAATATAGATGTAGGTTGTGGGACAAGCAGTTGTGACTATATAATAGGTTTTATTCAATTCAATGATTAGTGTATACCGAATCTCCCATAGTTTAAGTTGGAATGTTTTATTGCATAACTGAATATTTTTCGCAGTCTAAAATCCATTGGGCACACACCATAGTGTTATGTTGTCTAGGCGTGTGTGCCGGTCACCATGTCCCTTTTACTTTGTTCATAGGATGGAATGCTTTACCGATGAGCGTTTGGTCACTTTCTATGAATTGGAGATTCTGCAACTATTTGTAAAGTGTATAGCAATGAAATAGATTAATTGAACAGTGAGTTGTTGTGCCTGAACATGTTTTCTTGTGTCTCATGTTGGTCAATATGATCTCGGACGGTTGGAAATTCCCAAACCTACGGAAGCGTAGTTAGGACATACTGAAAAAAAAAATCATGATCCACTATTCCGCCCGGGCGGATTACTATTCCGCCCGGGCGGATTACTATTTCGCCCGGGCGGATTACTATAGCAATCCGCCCGGGCGGATGCGGGTCATGTCATGTTCCAAGGGAGACCAGACTATAGTTTGACTTTCCAGATTCTTGATTTCATTTGCAGGTTTTCTCGATCAATTTCAGTGAACATTCATTCGATTTCTTCAACGCAAGTTCAAATTCACAAATTTTCCCCTATAATTCGATCAACTATAGGGTTTCTTTTTAGCTACTGTTGCATTCAATTTCGTTTTCGAGCACATATGATTTCGTTCTTCTCATTCAGATTCGCTTCAGTCATTCTATTACACTTATAGACATTCAAGACGACATTTTCACCAAGTTCCAGTTAAATTTCCATTTATTTACATTACAATTAAAGAAACTGAATGGTTGACCAGCCTCCCGCTGCTGGATTTTACGAAGTTGAATGGTCTTTCCGTTCTGATGAATTTGATCGATCATATTTGACCATGCGAATGTTAAACTTTTGAAATTGAATAACTTCTTTTGATAGTTGTATGCTGTTACAAATGAGTATTCATTTTCAAACAAATTTATTTGAAGCGGGTGCTAAATTGGAAGAGTTTGTGTTGAAGTTGACAGGGGAAACATTTGATTTGATCTCTATGAATGAGGTTAGATGGGTGCACTGTGATGAGGCATTTTTATGACTGCATGAAAATTACATGAAATTTTTTCTGACATAAAGTTCTGACATCAACCACTTGTTGTTTTGTCTAAAATATAACAATGACAAACTAGAAAAGAGTAATTTTAGGGCACATAAGTTTGAAAGTCTACCTTCAATGATCTGTTTTTGATATGAAAACTCAGTGCATAAAGAAAATAATCAGTATAGATTCGATCGAAATAATCTCAAGAACAAAACACACAAAGCATTTGGGGGATGCTTGCTTACCAGAATTCCTCAAAGAACTGGAATTTTTGTGATCCGAACACAATTCTAGACTAGAAATTGAGCTTGTATTTGCTAAAAATTATTTAGAAGTTTGATTTTACCTTGCAATTGTCCATGGACGAGAACTCCAAGAAGGACGGGTAGCAGCACGGCACCGAGACCTTGCATGGCTGACTGCGGTGTTCCAGACACTTATCTGAACGGGCGATATAGTTACTTCGCTTCTCACGGTAAAACTCTTCCGTTGCTTCTCACGGTAAAACTCTTCTTTCAAACTTTATTGCCGCTCGTTTCACTGGCCAGCCTCTGGAATCGCCTTTTACATCTACGAGATAACAGTTCTAACCAATTATTTCCTCCTTTTATAGCCGTCCTTTTGCAAGCGAGGGTTTAAATATGACATTTCCGGTGGGTGACATCTGTTTTTGCGTTTTCTGTATTGCTGCGCAGTTAACTTCGTTTAGATACGTTTGTTATGGCAACTTTTTGTCTTGTTCGCGGGGGATTAAGTAAGTTTGATATTGGCACGTATGCGGGTTGGTGATTCATGAAGGTCAACTGGGGTCAAGTTTAACACTGATGATATTACCATCAGTCTACATTTACAGCCATGATCAGAAATACAGGATTCCGAAAGAACTTGCGTCAATCCAGCACTGTGCGGGTGTACCTTGCGTGCTAATTAACTATTAAAACCCATGGGGTCCTTGATTTCAACCTTGCCAAAGTAGGCTGTAATATATTTTGACGACGATTATTTTAGATTATAAGGTTACAGTTGCAGTGAGTAACAGTTTGGGAGACCTTGATCGCAAATGAGGTAACGAAACAAGGTAATTAAGCCATACACTTATGGAACCAGAAGGATTAAAGGTAGGATCTGTGGCGGTGCGTTATGTAATTCCCTTTTTTCGGGTGTGTGTGTGTGTGTGTGGGGGGGGGGGTCCTCGAAAATGACGTACCCCCCCCCCCCCCTTAGAGGATTGATGACATTTCTGTTGTTGAGATTTACAGTTTCTAAGTGAAAAACAGGAAAGTTGACGCGTCTCACGTTCACTGCAGCTGATTCATAGAAATGCCGATTTCCCAGACCTGGGCCTCATGGTACACCAGCTTTCCGGCTGATCATCCCGCTAGTGCACGTCATAGGTTCTCCGGTGACTCACTGCGTCACTGGTGCACAATGTCAGTGACTTTCGACCAGTCATTGTTGTTGACGACCAGTCATTGTTATTGGCAATTAATCATGAAGGTGACAAGATCGACGTACGGTACGAATTCTTGAGAAACTGGCCGGATTTCGGCAAATGGAGGCTTTAATTAAGGGGAATGTTGAAATACTACGTTTACAAAAATGAATAAACGGTTTAAAAGGGTCGAATACCTATTTTTTTGTAAGGAAACCGCAATTCATCACAGAAAACAACACATCTCTAAGACTCAGTGGGATTGCCTGATTTCCTAGTCTGGTACACAAAAACATTAATAATTGAAGACCATGTGACCTGTGGCATCGGTATTCGTAACATCAAATGTTTACGTAAAATAGCCACAGTCCCGAATTCCTGCGAGCATGATTTTTCACTGAAAATAATTCATTACATCTTGGGGATTACACCATTTGTATCTACTTTGATTTAAGAAAGGGGGCATATGCAATTATTATTTCAAAACCTGTTCAATTATTTTTTTTTACAATTTTGGACTGTACAATACATAAAAAATATATGCGACAGTACAGCGTATGGAGGTTTGCCTGCCGGGAAATGCACAAGGTCAATGCACAAGGTAAATTGTTATTTAAGTATTATTTCATATTGCACGCGGCAGCCGGGTGCATGAAAATAAGCACTCAGCAAATTTACGGATGACCACCACGTAAAAGATATCTTTTTTTGTAAGAAGTGTTGGTTCTGAAAAGAACAGAGTTGAGACAATGAGAGTTAGATGAAATTTCGAACTATAATCCGCGGTCTTGTGATGAAGACCAGCTCAGTACAAAGAAATGTTTTGGTTGTTACCCGTGAAAACTTATAATTATCTATATGTCTTGTCACTCTGAACCCGGTCGCCGTCTTTTACTTATAATTTATAAAATAATTTCGTCCGAACCTGGAAAGTAACTATTCCTATTACTTTTAAAAAGAAATACAATACCGGGCACGCATAAAAGTCGAAAAGGCTTTGTTGTTATAGCCCCCTCAATCGGTGAAAGTTATCTCTTCGAAAATAAACAGGTGCCCACATATTTGTGTGAAAAGAGTACACACACAAAACAGTCCACCAGTCAACAATAAATTAACGGCCACAATCAACGAAAGCATGGCGGCCGAATTAAGTCCTGGAACGCCGGCGAACAGGCACGAAAAAAGCCTCGGTTTGCTCACAACAAAATTTGTGGCTCTCCTCCAAGAAGCTAAAGATGGAGTCCTTGATCTTAAAATGGTATGATTGACGGGTTTGGGGGGAATCGATCGTACTTTGGGATAGTTCCAAGGGTGTTTAGTTTGTTGGCAAGTTTTGTTTTGTGTACAAACTGGATACCGTGGTGTGTGTATTGGAATGCATCTTCTTGTTGTATGGTGTTTCTCTATGCACAGAGTTGGGGCTGTTTGGTTCAGTGACCAACGCCAACTGTGAACTGTGTGTGTTTAGTGTTATTTTGGGTGTTCCGATCTAGTTGAGATTGTGTTTAGAACTGATCAACCCACTCATTATCTAGTTGTTCAACTGACTTTTATGCTGCATTTTTCATTTCATTTAAAAATAAAATATTTGAAGAATTAGTAAATGAAATTTATTGAATAATTTTGTTTTATTTATTTAGAACAGATTAACCGGTTAGTAACTATTTTTTTTACTAGGAACTTAATTTAGAGATTAAAAAACAACAAATTTTAAACTTGATAATGAAATAAGTTTGAATAATGAAATTAATGATGTTGGCAAAAATGCTGTATTGGACAAAATGTTAAACACTACAAACTTGACTTCATTTTTTTGGCATTAGCGTTACAACAGTTTGTTAAGGTTTTAAATTTTAACGGATGTATTATTCTGTTTATGTTTAACAGGCAGCTGACACATTAGCAGTACGACAGAAAAGAAGAATATATGATATTACAAATGTATTAGAAGGAATTGGCTTAATCGAGAAGAAATCTAAAAATAGTATCCAATGGAAGTAAGTATTTAAATACCTTTTAGTGATTTTGATTCCCCTAAAAAAGCCACGAATAAGGACTATTTTAAGTATTATTAACCAGTTGGTGCCGGATGTCCTGTTTACACGCAAATGTTTCCCGTGTCTGGAAATGGAAGCTGTGTAAAGACGCCATTGTGTAACTTTGGACCACTGGAGCAAAGGTCACTTGGACATTCCACTGCGGAGTGTGCACAGAACACACACGCGCCGTTTAATGTTTTGTTTCACCCACACAAGGACAAAAAAGGGTCTTGAACCTACTGGCATTTTCTGGCTATTGAGAGGTGGTTTTTGTGTAATCCCTGATTACAGAACTTTGTCCTTTTGTTCCAAGAAGAGGATTACGAGACGTCAAGAGGCTTCTACCATTGTTCATTCTTTGTATTTTGGCTCAATGGAGGTAAATCAGAGTGAGCCGGCAATCGAGCCATGGTTCTGTGTTTAGTTCCACTCCCATGCTTTATGAATTTGACATTTTCTCGGTCGAGAAACAAAACGGACGATCTAATAAAAGATTCGGCAATTCCGCAGAAAGAATCCCATCGGGGGGAAAGTACACAAAAAAAAGAATCATGTCGGCAACTAATTAAGTAAAGGACAAGGTGATTGGTAGTGTACAATGTCAATAGAAGTTTGATTTATTTGCCCAGTTTTATGAAATTACATGAGAACAGGTAAGCCGACTTCAAAGACCTTAAGGCCTAACTGGCCCAACAAATTTTCAGTTTTATCTGCAGTGTGCATCAAGTTGTGTCAAAGATCATGACCATCGATGACAAACTGTTGGAAAGCAATTTGCAATAAATTTACTGACCATTTAGATTGTGCTTTTTTATTTGATAGATTGAACTCTGAAGTATCTCTGCAATATTTATACATTATCAAATCAATGAAACAGCAGGTAATGAACAGGTAATGAAAGGATTTCATTTTTACCCAACCACAATTTAGGGGCGCTGGACCAGGCTGCAACACGACGGAAATGTCAGACAGGTTAGACATGTTGAAAGAGGAGCTGAGAGAGATGGAGGATGTGGAGGCAGACTTAGATGAGCAAAGAAATAGAGTACAGCAGAGTATCAGGAACGTCACAGACGACCAAGAAAACAGCAGATATCCTTTTAAAGGTCCCATGAATTAATTTGTTTATTGGTTGAAAAAGGAAGTATGCCTATCATAGTGTATTATTATTTTTTGTACATTTTTTACATGCCTATTTACCGTAGAAATAACAATTTCTAAAATTAGGGGATTGCCGCGCTCCACCCACCCTTCTTCATTAGCATAAAATCTGTGACGTAGACAGTGGACCGGCTGACCAGGGCCATGTGTGTGACAACAACACACAATGCATTGTTGACCACTCGGCACCAGAGCTGTCTTTGAAACGTTTGACCACAGTCTACGTCACGAATCATTGCACAATCAAATGACACATATTTTCGGGGCTCAATTAAAGTGTATTAATGCATAACAAACACATCAAAATAGTCAATGTTATGTTTTGTTAATTTCAAACCGTATATTAAGCCACAAAAATGTAATGTGACAAAATACCTCGTCATGGGCCCTTTAATTTTAAAAACAACAAGAAGCACCTTCACGGTTATATGCGGCATCTTGTTCAAGGGGCAGATTTGTTTACTTTGAAAATGCATTGCCATCTGTGACTCAGCGCTTGCACTTCCACGTACCTTCCAGACCCTTGTGTGAAGTTCTAGCGCCAAGTCGCAGACGGCAAAGAGCGTTTGAAATAAAGAAATCTGCTCCTTGAGCAAGATGGCACATGTAACCGTGAAAGTGCTTATTGCTTTCACCAAATTAGTTGGGATGATCACTGTCTGGCCCCAAAACTTTAGAGGCCGAAGGGTTATGAATCTACATATATTGTGACTTATTGTCATCAGAGCTATCACGGATGCTGCATTTAAACTATCATTACATGGTAGTGATTGTTCCCTAAAACTATCAGAACATTGACTGACAGATTGGGCCTGTCCAGGTTGCATGTCTTCATTCCATGTTGCGGTAGAAATGCTGGCCTCCAGACCGAAGAAAAAACCAAATGAATTACAAATGAATCACTTGATTCAAGCTTTATTACATGTGAGATGAAAACATACAGCTGAAAAATGATGATGGTATGTTAGCCCTAAAAGATCCCAGTATCGGTTAAAAAAATTTCAAGACATAGTTTAAAGGGACCAAGGTGGAACTCTGTAGATAGCCACCTGATTTAATAGTTTTTGCCTACGTAGATTGACAGTTTTTTATGTTTAGTCTATGTCTAGTTTCCTTAACTGTTGATCTCACATTGGCATATGTTACCCATGAGGACCTCTGTAGATGTTTCAAGGGAGACACTCTGCTAGCAATTCAAGCCCCTTCGGGAACTCAACTACAAGTTCCTGTACCAGAAAACGTAAGTATTTGTAAAATTGAAATGCTTTTTTTTCTCTTTCTTTCTCATAGCTCTCTATAAATCTGGCCTTTCTTTTGGTCTCATTTGTTGTTAATCCAGCGAGCAAGTTTGACTACTACTAATCATTGTTTGGCACTATGATTTTCTGCAATCAATACCGGTGGTCAGTTTGTTTTAATTGGGGGGGGGGGTGAGAATTCAGCTTTTAAGCTGAATTCAGCTTTTTTGTTTGTTTTGATTTTTACTCTGAATTTCAGCTTGTTTGTACACCATGGGAACTTCTTAATTTTCAGCTTTTTGCTAGCTGTTTTCAGCTTTTTTTTGTTTGTGGCCACTCACACACCTGTTTAATTTACACACTCCCTGCAAGTCGTAGTCATTTCAGTAGAGGTCAATCTATGTTTTAACTCGGACCATTGCAAAGAAATGTAGGCTAAAGGGGCTGATTGTGTGTTCTTTTTGAGAGGCGTTTGATAATTAAGATAAACCGCTTAAATATGGATATCTTTAGAATATCACTTATGCTATCAAATTAATAATAATAATAATACACAGTTCTTATATAGGTCTTTATCACACCCTATGGGTGTCTCAAAGTGCTCAGTATTTTTTCCCGCAAGGTATGCGGTATTACGTTTTGAAGTATGAGACCTGTTCCTTTATGATAGGCGTTTGTTAAATAAGATCAGCTGCTTAAATATGCATATCCTTAATTGATCACTGATGCTATCAAATTAATCATACCATTTTTAATCCTAACCAGGGTCCAGCCAACAAAAAGCGATATCAAATTCACCTCAAAAGCTACAAGGGTCCCATCTTTGTAACGCTCGTCAACAAAGACGAAGCCAGTGATAGTCCAGTAGTAGTACCAGTACCTCCTCATGATCTGCAACCAGCGATTCTCAGTGGGACAGGTGTACCAGTTGGAAGTCGCTTAGTTCCGGCAGAATCAATCCCCAGTGAGGTAGAGATGCTGCCCAAGGTGGAAACGGAAGTCAAATCTGCTGAAATATTCCCGGTGTCAATAAAGAAGGAAGTTGATGCAAACGGATCTAGTCCAGGTACGTATTGGAGACCTTATTCTAAACAGTGCTATCCTCTTCACTAAACAGATCCACACAAAAAATAGCATTGCTTGCTCAGCATAAAAAAAGACGTCTACAAATCATGCATTTGTTTGGTGATTGTTTTGTTCCTCATTTTAAGAAACAAAACTCTTTTCTGAAGACAATTTCAAAATGATGACATTTTAGAAAATGCCGATTTGGGGCATGAAACTTTTGTTGTCATGTTTTACAAAGTTATTATTTACACATATTTGTATGATGAAAATTGAAACAGATTATTTTATATTTTATGGCTGAATCTCTTTATGTAAACAAATGAAGACTATTCAGACACTTAAGTCTAGTTCACCGGACTCAAGTTCAAGTCATCATGGTGTAGGTTCGAATCCCAGTCATGACACTTGTGTCCTTGAGTAACACACTTAACTAGAATTGCTTCTCTTCACCCAGGGGTGTAAATGGGTACCTGTGAGGGCAGAGATGGTTCTTGTGATTGATGTAGCTTGGTGCGCTATATATACTTGGCAGCACAGGCTGTATACTCCCAAGGGAGCTGAGATGGTTTAAGGAATGAAATAATTGGCCCAGCGTCCAGGGAGACTAATGTTCAAAGTGCAATAATCATACTTTGGAATTGTGCAACGGTATACAAGAGCCGATTATAATTGTTCTTCCAAAAACCCAGTATCATTTCTTTCTATTGATTAGTTTATTTGTATATTTCCAAGCAGCAGACAGTCTGAAAGACATCCCCACCGATATGCTGTTCCAGCCTGGTGAAGATACACTGATGGATTCACAATTATTAGACGATCTCATCTCTGCAGAAAGTAAGAAGTTAATCCAACATTATTGTTACGGCTAATTCATAAAAACCCCTGACGGTTTATCCATTCTGATTGGTCGAGAGCATGTCACATGGGGGTGTTAAACTGGCTAATAAAGACATGGACAAGAATTTTTATAACCAATTAATAGTTATACTTATGTAGCGCAATCAATACCTACCGGTTCTCTATATAACGTCTATTATTACGTACGCGTACGCATTACCATTGAGCGCTGCAGGACATGACAAGAATTACAAAATTAATTAAAAAAAAAACCAGAAAAGTTTCAAGAATTTTCCTGCATTATTACACTTTATAACAAAAAGGGCATTTATGAATGGGAAGAAAAGAGGAGTGCCTCTGTCTTAAATGGCCATTTAATACCTTGCAGGGTTGTGGCCGTGTGATAAAGGACCGTGCCATCGGCTTAGTCACGACACACAGCTACGACACTTCCAGTTTTAAATGGCCTTTTAAGATCTCGGTCACGAATCTGTTATTACCTTATTCATATCAGCCATAAACAACTTGAGATGACCAAGAAACTTTATTCCACTTCATAAACATGAGTGTTCTCCTTTTTTGTATGACGTTTAAAAAAGTCTGACACATGCATTCACTCATCTATCAAGGATTGTTTTGCCTGTGAAGTAAACAGATTTTGTCAATCCAAAGCGTACTTCTCCTTTCCTACTAATGTCTGAGTGAATTTGTGCATCATTTAAATCACATAATTGTACACTTAAAGGGGCTGTCGTCATGATTATAGCAGTAAATGGAATAACCCAGTTACCAGGTGCGCATCAGATCACCGTTTGACAAAGACAGCACCCTTTTGTGATTTGACTGCAAGCGCCTGCAAGTGCAGTATCTGGGTGAGAGTTCATCTTTCCATGCACAGCCACAGGCCTGCTATAATCATGACGACACAGCCCCCTTTAAGCTGTCACATCTATCAAATTTCTGTACATTAGAACTTATCTATACACCCATTCATGTGTTTTTTTAATTTTATTTTTAGCGGGTTATGTCCCCTTCCTGAGTCTCTCCCCACCTCCTGGAGAACAAGACTACTACTTCAACTTGGATGACAGCGAAGGAGTTTGTGATTTGTTTGATGTGGACATCCCATTGTTGGCGTAGCATCAAGATTTTTTTTTTATAATTTAGTATCTGTTATTACGAATCTGTCATGACTGTTTTCAGAGGTTGAACAACTGGTTGGGTATTCCTCATAAGAAAGTCTATGATACTTCAAATTCAAATTCGTACATTCCAAGGAATTCAAAGTACTTATTTGAGAATTTTGAAAGTCATATTGACTCAGGCCTGATTGCTTCGTTCTTGGAAGGGCAAAGGGCACCAAGGCATTTTCTTCTCGATAAAGGGCACCTCTATGAGGAAATTGTAAATTTGTACTGGAACATTTCGAGGGCACCTAGGTAATGACCAGGGGCAACGGAGGCAATTGCCTCGATTGCCTCCATGAATGATCAGGCCTGTTGACTTTGCAAGTCTCCAGTGGTGTAACCAAATATTTTCATTTTGGGAGGGGGGAGGCGGCAAGCAGGGGCAAAGACATAATTGGGGAGGGGGGCTATATAATGTATCAAATCATCATGTTTTCATTCTTTTGATCTCATTCGGGGGGTGGCAGGAGGGGGGCATGTGTTCTGAGCAGGGAGGGCCTAAGGCCCCCTGCCCCCCCCCCCCCCAACCGGTTACGCCACTGCAAGTCTCTCACGTATTCAAACATTGGGCATTGTTTCCTGCGCAGTGAATTTTTTTTCGCACTTGATGCAAGGTTCGTAAAAATGTTTGAATACACGCCAGGCTTGCATGGTCAATAGACCGTTCCAGCTTTGGCAAAAAGCCCCGCCCATACAACTTAGTTTGCTTACGTTTAAGCTGCACGTGTGACCGAGTTTGACCGAGGTCACATGACCAAAAGGCGTGATCCAATTGGTCAATGCGCACAGTTTGATTGACAGGTTGGAACGGTCTGTAGTCAGGCACTGAGGCACATGTCATCGGTCTTCAACGTTTTATTAAATGCACAACTAGCAATCTTTATGTGAAGAGGCGAAGAATGACAGAGTCCTCACACGTATTCGGATTAGTTTATGCTGTTGCTGGAGAAAGATTGGTGTTGATTTTATCAAGGGCAAATGATAACTAAATCATTTTGAAATAATCTTTTAACCAATGTTGCTTAATTGTATGTCAATATCATGTTCACTTGAACACTACAACATTGAACCGAATTATTCAAGAATTGATTATAAAATCACCGCAACTTGATGGTTATTTCTTGAGTTGAGTCACCTCTCTTATTAGTTTAAGATCGAACCCTGATACATTATCAAGACTGTTGTAGTTATTGCAAGATATTGGCCGTCTTGAACAGCACAATTGCAAAGTGTTATCCAAAGTGAGACATGTAGCAAAGTATGTTTTGAAATAAGTAAATGAGACAATAATCAGTGTTAAGGTATAATTATTTGAATGAACTTTTAAACAGTCTCAACTTATTTTAAAACATTTTTTGCAAAACCTAATTTAAAACGAAGTTTTGATCAGTGAAAGGTTTTGTCCAGATTTGTATATCAGTTTAAGCCATGACTTGATAAAAACAATAACTTTGCCTCTTTGAGTTGTGTTACCCAATTTTTTGAATACATTTTTTTTGAAATTTGAGAGTAATTATTTTTGCTACGAGTTTGATTGAAAAACATCCATCATGGAAGCCGGCTGGTATATTCTTTTAGTTAAATTTTAGTTAGTATTTTATTTCTTTTTAATTTGCTTTGTTTTTAAATCCAAAAGTATTGGATAATGGTTTGACGTAAACAATTTTTTTGTTTTGTGTTTTGCAACAAAGAACTCCTGGCAAATAATAATATCCTCACTATTATTATCTAACTTGCTTTGTTTTTGTGTCATCATAAATAATACAATAAAAATCGGCAGGGTGAGATGGATTACATAGGCGATCAAATAATTATTTGAAGGGTTTTCCCTGGAATGGGAAAATTCACAAACCATACCATGTTTCCTTAAGAAAAGTAGCCGCTTTGCACTGGCTACAAAATGATAATTATCTTTGTTTGCAGTTTGTTTGTTTGTTTGTTTTTGTTTTGTCTTCAGTATTTCTGTTGATGTTTCCATCTGAACGGACATGAAATAAATTCATTGAGTTTGGACAACTTATTAGAATGTGTGCTTCCTCTTTCATTTTGAAAATGCATTTTCTTAAAATGGATGAGGGTTTGAGGTTTAGCAAGAAGGTGGATCAGTGGAACATTAAAAAACAGGAGCTGCCTTCGATAAGAAAATATCAATCTGAATAAATTCGTGTGAATTTTGAATGCCAGTATATAAATTCACGCATCAGAATCGAATAAATATATTAACGCATTTGCACGAAGGGCATCAATTAATAAAGTCACGATGAGTGTTTTTTTCTCTCTATTGAGGGCGCTCGACGCCCGGCTTGCTCTCGCAGATGACGTTTTTCATGCCACGAGTTTTGGGGCGTTTCACTCAGCATCAAAAAAGGGGTGGCAAAGAGATCTACTTTTTATCAAATATACCTGTCTTATTATTACAAAATATATCTTGCATATCAAGGTTGTTTTTACACACTTTCAGTTAACAAAAACATCATTTTAACTACTTTTTAAATGTTTTACAACCTCGTAAAAATCAGCGAAAGGATATTGAGGTCAAAGATAATGTGAAGCGGTTGCTGTCGGCCATTTTTACGCAAAGGTAAGGATTTATTGTACGGAAAAATGAAATAATTTCTGGTATTGTATCCAAGTATTTACAGTATTTTCTTATTCAGTATTAAGGTAGGTGGGATGTTCAAACAGTTTTCAATATTTGTATATGAATTGGTTGTTGTTGATAATAAGGAATGTGAGGGTATTGTGGGCTTGAAAGTCGAGACAGCAAAGAGGGTTTACCCGTCTCAGCCGGTCGGTGTCATTACAACGGGTAGGAATTCATGACACAATCGAAGATGGCGATTTAGGCATGGGCAGATGATGGGAGTTGCCGCATCTTGCAGATTTGATGAAATGTAAAGTGTCGATATCATCAGCGCATCAGGGATTGTCTGTAAAATGCTATTTTGTATTAGTTTTTTTGTAGTATGAAAGATCAGGATACAACGGCTTACTTCGAGTAATTCTGTGTTGTGAACTTGTGTTTACATAAAGTAAAAAAAAAAAACCACATATTAATTATTATGTTTGTATTTTTATCATGTTTATTGCTAGACCCAGTAACTGGGGCGCTGTACTCCTTTTTTTTTTTTTAAACTTTGACATTGTCGGTCGTACTAGCTAGTACGACCGACAATGTCAAAATTTAAAAAAAAAGGAGTACAGCTCCCCAGTTACTGGGTCTAGTTTATTGCCAAATTAGACATGTTGAACATGTGTCCAGAAACGAATGGCCTGCAGTATGTGGGAGGGGCTGTTGGTGAAGGCTTATAGTTTCATCCAGTGTCCGGTCTTGGCTGGTTTCAGAGTGACCAGACTTTTTAAAAAAGTAAACTAAATGCAATGTATCGACATGTGCTATTCTAAATACCTTCCTTGGTTTGTTGGAATGGAAATATGCATTCTGTACTGTATATTAAAACTTGATTGGCATCGCAATTTTCACACCACTGTCCAATCTTTGAATTGCTGGCCTTACAATAGTCCCCCCCCCATTGTTAGAGTGACCTAGACCTAGTAACTGGGTCGCTGTACTCCTTTTGGTTGTAGGAAGTATGGTGTCCTGATATGGTGAAAGCAGCCTCCTGTGTGACCCGGATTCTCTGTGCGACTTTATCTGATAATATAACGTTAGTCGACAGTGGTCTTCAATCAAAAATTCAATCAAAATAATTAAAATTGTCACAGATGTTTCTTTGGTTTCCACTCAAACTAAAGGCTTCCGTCTGGCTTTTTATGTTTCATATTTATTAAAACATAAAAACAAAAAGTAATAATAAATAGGCATAAATGAATAAATTTTGAACGCTTTAAATTTTATAAAAAACCATTAATGGGGGGGGGGGGGGGTATTGGTGAGGTAATGGTGAAATACAGCACTTGTCAGTGTCATCAATTAAAAGCTGTGTCGTCATCAGTTGTGCACACATTCTGCGGGACAAGAAAATGATACTTTTTTAGGTTGGGTGTTATGATCGTTTGCTCCTAAAAATAATTAGCATTCTGGGGAAAAACTAGAGGCCTAGAGAAGCCATGTACCATGACTTTCTCACATATGTTATATGTAGATCCATCTCACAGGCACATTAATAACATTAATCATGTAAAAGTAGGCCTTCACTCACATGTTAGTCCATCCCTCCATTATAAGGGTACACTGATTGTACTAGGCAGTGAGAAAATGATGGCACATGGCTTCTTTGAAGGGAAAAAAGTTGTTCTTTAGAAGTACTGACTGACCAAATGGAAAGTGAAATTGAATTTAAAGGTATTTTTGTGTCACACACACAGATTCCCTGAACAATTCGGTGTATAAATTTTACCTCAGTTTAGATTCCCTGTTTAGAACCAGCTACATAAACAGTGAACTCCGCCAATTATTATGTATGCCCAGCATCGGTGCACCCAGCCAGGCCTAACCCATTTAGTTTGAGGAACCCAATTTTTTGTAAATATTTTCAAAATAGTAATTTTAAAATTCAGCGAAACCGCTCCATTGTCTAATCAGTACTGGCATAAATGTATATGAGTAGTTTTTGTGTTGCTTCCTTTTATTGGAGTTTGAACTACCAGGAAATGGTGACACCTTTACACTGTAAAGGATGGTCGGATTTCAAGTATCTGTTTTGCAAACTGAAGTTGTGTCTGTCATTGCCACATTAGCAAAATGTATCTGGCATAACATGTCGTGGGAATATTGTGGGATTAGTTTACCAATATATAGGCGTAGCTTATGTTCATGTATGATAATTAGGAACAACGCCTTTCTGCATTGTTAAAGGGTTTTTGTGATTTAATCAAGTAGTTTGGCTAATCAATTAATATTAATTGGGGATTTCAGAAATTTAAATGTCATGTTATTCTTCCGTCAGGGATATGGGCAGGAATTCAGTACTAAAGCCTTAGTGTGCTAATTGTTTCCCTAACCAAATCAACAGGTTCCCCTGGGATTAAAGCCAACAATCTTACATATTCTAGAGAAGTTGTCTTGAAATTGAATGTCTTTTAATCTTCATTTTTGTCATCCGCACCAAAAGAACAGTGTTCTTTTATTTATTTCATTGTATTACTTTTTCCTAAAATAGTTTTTTGGATTGTAAACAGGTGTTTATTATTGATTACTCATATTATTTTTTTAATTTTTTGGGTGATCAAAGAAAAATTGATTTGAACGGGATTTGAACCTGCGACCTCCGGATTAGCATGCCGGCACTCTACCAACTGAGCTATCTAGCCCTATGATGGCGGCCTCCTTATTAAGACTGCCATCATAGAGCTAGATAACTCAGTTGGTATAGTGCTGGCATGTTCAACCAGAAGTCACAGGTTCAGATCCCGTTCTTGGCGATTTTTCTTCATTCACCTAAAAATTGAATTAAACTTACCCAGTTAGTTTCCCTTGTGGTTTATTACTTGATTTATTTTTAGATTTTAACTTTTCTCTCTCTCTCTATGATTTGGTTGTTTCAGAGTATAGTTTCTTCACTTGTCTTTGAAATTTGTCACACCTCAGACTGACCATGTCAGTGCTTCAGGCATTGGAGGAAAAGGTAAGAGACATTTTGATTCCTACTTGGGTTTGCTCGATGAGATATTACTGTCTTACATTGTAAAATGCATTTAGGTTTTCGCCAGGATGATTACTGTCTGTAAAATGTTTCAAGTTATGGGTTGCATTTTGCAGTCCATATTGTTTCAGGTGTAAGCCCTGTGGACTATTAGTCTACACAGGCAAGATATTTTTTCTGACTTTAGTCTGATCCCTTTTTTTTGGCACTCGGACAAATCAGGAAAATAAATAAAAAATAGCCTGAAAGACCAATTAAAGCCTATACCATATGAACATGTAGGTCAGCCTTGTACTCAATAAAATTTTCCTACTTTTTTTTCCAAGGGCTAAAAATCATGCCTGTCTACAACCAAAACAGTTAATTGAAAAACCCTTGGTTGAAAATGTGGCCACCAGTTGCTTGATTATGTTAAGCCAAAAGCAATGCTCCCTGCTTTTTTGTCATCCACGATGTCACAGCGCCGGGTTCTCCCAAGGCAACAATAAAATCCAGACAATAATGGTTCCTTCCTTTGACACCACAGAGTTACAAATAGACGTATAGGTTTAGCCGTGAATGCTTTTTACGCTAAACTATTTATTTACACTATTTACACTGAACATATTCAATAAAGAAAATAGGTATACATTACTAAATTATTACGGATGTAATGTTCTGATTTGCTTGGTGCAACGACCAAGTTTCAAAAGTTCAAATTCTCGGTGGTTACTGTATCCTTGGCCAATAACTACAATGTCTAACACGCTGCAAGGTCATTCCTCATTAGAGTCTCTCCTCTTCAGCCGGGTGTTGCGGACTTGCGGTGTGTCTTTAGCACCCACCTCCACTGAACCCCCTCAAGGCAGCATTGCCACCGTCTCTTAGCTCCAATACTGGGAGCCCTGAAATATTATTCAAAATACTCATAAATATTACAGGTTCGGCTGAGTTACATTTCCTCACTTATTGTAATGAAAATAGTTAGGACCAGCTGTCCGTAACAGAAACTTTCTTGCACTTTTACACCGAAAAACTAATAAGCTGGTTCAAAAACCGGCACTCTTTAAAGGTTTCTTTCCTCCAGTGTTTATCTCAAACTAAATCATTCTAATGTTCTTTATACAACGAAAACAATGGAAAATACAATAAATTAATAACTTACAGTTTCGGCGAGATTTCACAACTTAAAACTGGCTCCCCTTAAAAGTGTATATAGCAGGTTTCTTCGGTTAACTGTTAGTTGTCATCTTGGTTGCCTCGATAAAATTAACCTAAAGGCTGTTAATTTGATTATCAGCTATCGCTGAACTCAGTGGCTATCGCCAAACGTTTATCCACACTTATTTGATTCTCGGCTAACGCCAATCTGATGCTACCGCACCCTCGAGATGCTGGACGGATCTGACCCAAAACATTCCAATCCTCATCCGGTTCCTTACGATGGGCCCATATACAAATCACTTCATTAATATGCAAGAATTTACTAATAAAAGAAACTCCGTTAAAACTTCCTTATACGGTATATGACGTAGGGCAACGCCCCAAATACTACGTTTCTTCTACGTTTCATACTTAACTAAATATTAACATAAAAATCAGAGCCCTCTTGTGACACCACTCCATTCTCAAGAAAATATCAAATCCATTACATATTTTCTAATTAATCAAAGCTCTCTATATCTTGCCTCTTAAGGCCAAGAATAAACAAGTCTGGTTTCTTTTACTTTTGGTCACTCTTTTCTACTGACCATCATTTTCGGTCGAAATTAAGTGCACCGCGAAACATTTTATGTTTCTTTATCTTTGTATATCTTTAGCTAGATTAAGCTGAATCTTTAGGTGGGCACCGACTCAAAAAGTCTGCCCCTACGTTGTCTATACCTTTAATGGCCTTTACAACATATCTGTACGGCTGCAATGCAAGAGACCACCTCATAACTCTACTGTTTGTACACTTGGCCTGAGAAATAAAAGTTAATGGAGTATGATCAGTTTCTAGGATGAACTGTTTTCCATATAAGTACACTTTAAACTTTTCAATTGCCCAAACCAGGGCCAAACATTCCCGCTCTATTGTGGAGTACGCTCGCTGCCTCGGCAAGAGTTTTTTACTTGCAAAGCTAACTGGAAACTGAACATTATCGTGTGTTTGCATGAGGACTGCGCCAATGCCTACGTCGGACGCGTCTGTGCGCACTATGTAAGTCTTTGAAGGATCGGGTAGGTGCAGAATTGGCGATGACGCAACGCGGGCTTTCAGCGCATTAAACGCACGCTCATGAGGCTCTTCCCAAACAATGTGCTTCGCGCCTCTGCCTTTTGTTAAGTCTGTCAGTGGGCACGCGATGGCTGCAAAGTTTGCAATAAACCGCCTGTAGTAACCTACAAATCCTAAGAAAGACCGAACGTCTTTCTTTGTAGAAGGTTGCTGTACCTCCAAAATTGCATTAACTTTGTCTGGCTGTGGTCTTAACAGACCCCTACCTACCACATGACCTAAGAAGTCTAAAGTGTCGAATCCTAAATAGCACTTGGTTGGTCTAGCAGTTAGGCCGGCTGTTCTAAGCCTAGTCATAACCTCTCTAAGTAAATGAATATGTTCTTCCCACCTACATGAGTATATCAGTATATCATCTATGTAGTTTACGACATTGGTGAGACCGCTCAACAATCGGCGCATCATTCGACTGAATACCGCTGGAGCATTGACCATGCCGAAGGGTAAGACGGAGAACTGAAAAAGCCCATCTGACGTCACAAATGCAGTCTTCTCTTTATCATCTTCAGCAATTGGTATCTGCCAGTACCCCTTAGACAAATCTATTTTGGAAAAAAGCTTTCCCTGTCCCAATTTGGCCATCAAATCTTCTTGGTTTGGAATTGGTTCTGGGTCAAACACAGTCACTTTGTTTAATTTTCGGAAGTCGATGCAAAAGCGGTTCGTCCCATCTTTCTTGTGTACTAAGACAATTGGTGCGGCGTATGGTGAAGAACTTGGTTCAATTACTCCCAGTCTCTTCATGGTTTCGACTTCGTTGGCAATAACATCTCGGACAGCGTGTGGAACTGGATATGGCTTAGACTTGATTGGTGTGTCGGTTGTGAGTTTTACTGAGTACTCGATCAAGTGTGTTTTGCCTGGCATATCTGAGAACACATCGCTGTATTCCTTCGATAAACCCTCGATTGAATCTACCTCAGACTCGGTGAGTGTTGTGCCCAAGTTGACATCAGTAAAATCTTCGCCTTGCTTTAAAGGTGGTAGCTCTAGGGCTGGTGTGTAGTCGTCAAATTCATCTTCTGATGCATCAACAATTCCTGCACATGCCAAGGACAAATGGTTGACAACTGATGTCGCTCCTGTTTCTTCATCCTCTTGGCGTCTGACATATTTCTTCAACAGGTTTGTATGATAAGTTTTCTCCCTTTCTCGAACTTTCACCTTGTAGTCGTGTTTGGCTATTTTCTGTGTTACCTTGAAAGGCCCTTGCCATTGCATGAGTAGCTTGTTTTGGTTTGTCGGAAGGAGAATTAAGACTTCATCACCAATTTCAAACTTTCTGTCTCGACTTCTGACGTCATAGTATTTGCGATAGCGTTTAGAGGCTTTACTCAACTCCTCTCTAGCCATGGTACATGTAGCTTCCATTCGTTCTCTTAGGTCGATTACATATTGATAAGTTGTCTTTACCTCTTCGTCTTCATCTGGGTCCGCCGTCCAAAGGTCTCTCAATATGGCCATTGGTCCTCTAAGTGTGCGCCCATATATGAGTTCAAATGGTGAAAACCCCGTGCTCTCTTGAGGAACCTCTCTATAAGCGAAGAGTAAAGCTGGTAGGTACCTGTCCCAATCTTTTGGACGCTCGCTGCACATTCGTCGGAGCATTCGTTTGATGGTGCCATTAAACCTTTCTACTAGCCCGTTACACATGGGGTGATAGGGTGTGGTGGTTATCTGTTTCATCATAAGGAGTCGTCCCACTTCCTTCATTAGGTTAGAAGTAAATTGAGTCCCCATATCGGACAAAATCTCCTCGGGTACTCCTATACGAGAAAACATCTGAAGTAGTGCCTCAGCTACTCTCTCTGTTTCGATCTTCTGAAGAGGAAGGGCTTCTGGGTAGCGTGTTGCATAGTCTACCAAAGTAATAATGTATCTGTTCCCTCGGTCCGTTATTGGCGTTATTGGACCAACCAAATCCACAGCCACTCTCCTGAAAGGGGTGTCGATCAGAGGCATCTGACCTAGAGGTGCTCTGACGATGCTTCCTTTAGCCACCGTACGTTGACAAGCATCACAAGATACACAATATCTGTTAGCGTCACTGTATACACCTGGCCAATAAAACTTGGATAAGACACGGTCAGCAGTACGTTTAGAGCCCAAGTGTCCTGCCATTGGAGAGTCATGAGCAATTTGAAGGACATAATCTCTGAATTGATTGGGGACAACTAGTTGTTTGAATGTGCGACCTCGGTCAATCTTTGGGGAGGTAAACTCCCGATACAACAAACCATTCTTGACTTTGAATGTTATCTCATTGTCTTTCCCTGACAACTTAACTTTCCCTTCACCAGCCAACTTCCACGACCTTTGCAGAGTCTCGTCCTTCTTCTGGGCCTCTTTTAGTTCCTCTCGGGATGCTGGTACCTCAAAATTGCCCGCGGTGTTTGTCTTCAGCCCTTTGAATGACTTCTCCTTTACCAACTTCTGTCCTCTTGTCTCTACTGCCTGAGCTTCAAGTACCTCTACGTCCGCTGTACTAGCATCAAGCCCCTTGAACTTCTCCGGAATGAACCCATCTCTTTTAGTGAAGTCTTTCTCGTGTGAATCATCAGGGGCGTGAGCCGGTCTCGCTCCATCAATATTCCCGATGACGACATCATATACTGGATTTTTCATGCACAATGCTTTGACAGTACCAGAAAAATATGGTGTACAAAGGTCAACTTCAGCTACAGGATATCTACGTACAGTCCCGTCCATTAAAATGCACCCCTCGGTGATTCCTAATAACTGTGACTGTTTAACTAGACTGCGCTTAACTACAACGGTGCTGCATCCAGTGTCACGCATGACTCTGACTGACGTCTTACCTATGTATCCCTCGGTAACTGGCATACTAATGGCCTCTGTGCACGCGGCACTAACTATAGGCAACTTATGCCCGCACTTTAATGTAACATCTCTGCCTACATATTCCTGGCAATTACATAATCCTTCTACCATGGGTAGGCATGCTGCAGCAGTTTCTTTTACACTAACTTCTGAATCCTTTTCGAGCTCAGATCTAACGGAGTTGCTATCTACAACTAAGCTAGCCCCCTTATTGTTAAATTTCGGTGGGCCCTGTTGACCCCTCTGTCTACGCTTACGACAATCTCTAGCAATGTGTCCATATCCACTACACTCAAAACATCTACGTTCAAATCTAAGCTTATCTATCTTTTCCTTGCTTAGCTTCGGAGTAACACTTCCACTTGCGTTCGGTACATTAGACGGCTTAGGTTTAATGTCTCTACTAGTACTACTACTAGACTTGGTATTCTCAACGAAGTACCGCTGGGTGTGGGCTTCAGAATACCGATCTGCTAATGTAGTTAAATCATTTAAACTCGTAGTTTTTCTTTCCTTAAGAAAGAGAGCTAACTCTTTACTACAAATCTTCAAAATCTGCTCACGAACCATCATCTCAAATAAACCTTCATATGTAGTAGCTACTTCACCTATCTCAATCCATCTCTTAAAATAACCTGATATTCTATCTGCAAACTGGGTATAGGTCTCAGCATATTCCAGCCTTGCTGACCTGAATTTAATTCTAAACCCTTCTTCACTGAGAAGATATCTAAGCAACAATGCTTTTTTAACCTCCTTATAATCCTGAGCTTTACTCGTAGGCATGCGGGAGTATACTTCTAATGCCCTACCAGTAAGTAATGCACTAAGCGAAGTTGCCCAGTTTTCTTCGGGCCACTCCATGGCTGTAGCAAACCGCTCAAAACGTTTGAGATACGCATCTAACTCATCCCTACCATCATTAAAAGACGGGAGCCTAGGCAGCTTTGCACGCGTAGGCTGTGTATAGAATGAAGTGTTCGCAGTTGTTGAATTTGCATTTTCGTGTTGCAGCTCTGCTTGTTTTAGCTCATATTCTTTCATAAGTTTCTCGTGCTCTCTGCGACTATGGCGCTCTTCGCGTTCGCGTTCAACTTGTAGCTGTTCGTGCTCTAGCTGCATACGCTCGCGTTCCTTAGCAAATTTCATTAATTCACCGCCTTCAAGATCCAATTCTCTGCCCATCTTCAAAAGGTTTTCAAATTCCATTTTGGTTAGCGCTCCGGCTACGGAATAGCAGAGTAATACGCAGAAAGTGAATGCCTTGATCTTACTCATGAAACAACCTCAAACAAAGCATTCATACGCAGTTGAATTTAAATAACTCGTACTGACGCAGGCACATCCTCATGGTCACGATTGATTACGCTTAAGCTTGTATGATGCAACTAAAAATCTCAGTTCCTACATGGATTTACGAGTTCAACTTACAACCTCATCTTTTCCAATTATGCTCTTTACAATAATTAGCACGCATCATCAGCAGAGAAGGTGAGTGTGTCAAATCTGGCTATCTTAGTAACTAGCAGTATCAATTCGGAACAATTTCAAATAAAAACCTCAAGGTGATTTTCCTTGTTTTTCTTTTGGCTTTTACATAGTTCCCGGACAAGCCCCCATTGTCACAGCGCCGGGTTCTCCCAAGGCAACAATAAAATCCAGACAATAATGGTTCCTTCCTTTGACACCACAGAGTTACAAATAGACGTATAGGTTTAGCCGTGAATGCTTTTTACGCTAAACTATTTATTTACACTATTTACACTGAACATATTCAATAAAGAAAATAGGTATACATTACTAAATTATTACGGATGTAATGTTCTGATTTGCTTGGTGCAACGACCAAGTTTCAAAAGTTCAAATTCTCGGTGGTTACTGTATCCTTGGCCAATAACTACAATGTCTAACACGCTGCAAGGTCATTCCTCATTAGAGTCTCTCCTCTTCAGCCGGGTGTTGCGGACTTGCGGTGTGTCTTTAGCACCCACCTCCACTGAACCCCCTCAAGGCAGCATTGCCACCGTCTCTTAGCTCCAATACTGGGAGCCCTGAAATATTATTCAAAATACTCATAAATATTACAGGTTCGGCTGAGTTACATTTCCTCACTTATTGTAATGAAAATAGTTAGGACCAGCTGTCCGTAACAGAAACTTTCTTGCACTTTTACACCGAAAAACTAATAAGCTGGTTCAAAAACCGGCACTCTTTAAAGGTTTCTTTCCTCCAGTGTTTATCTCAAACTAAATCATTCTAATGTTCTTTATACAACGAAAACAATGGAAAATACAATAAATTAATAACTTACAGTTTCGGCGAGATTTCACAACTTAAAACTGGCTCCCCTTAAAAGTGTATATAGCAGGTTTCTTCGGTTAACTGTTAGTTGTCATCTTGGTTGCCTCGATAAAATTAACCTAAAGGCTGTTAATTTGATTATCAGCTATCGCTGAACTCAGTGGCTATCGCCAAACGTTTATCCACACTTATTTGATTCTCGGCTAACGCCAATCTGATGCTACCGCACCCTCGAGATGCTGGACGGATCTGACCCAAAACATTCCAATCCTCATCCGGTTCCTTACGATGGGCCCATATACAAATCACTTCATTAATATGCAAGAATTTACTAATAAAAGAAACTCCGTTAAAACTTCCTTATACGGTATATGACGTAGGGCAACGCCCCAAATACTACGTTTCTTCTACGTTTCATACTTAACTAAATATTAACATAAAAATCAGAGCCCTCTTGTGACACACGATATATCATCAGAAATATATCATGATATTCGATTGTACTGCGATTAATTCCTGACATTAACACAAGTCATAACCTAAGGGCCGACAACCACAGGAATTCATTCACAAAGTGCAGTGGTCAAACCCTTACATAAAGACACGTTGGGAGCGACGATGATTGGGAATTAATATGGGCTGGCAAGACTGTTAAGTTGAGGCGTACCATTGTTTACTGGCACCTATATATTGCATAAATTTAAATATACACGATTCATAAAGTACTAAAATGTTGAGATGGATAATTTACTGAAATGTGTAAACCCTGTTTTTGTGTTACGCATTATCATTGTATCCGGTGAAACATGACTGCATTGTTTTAAACACGGATGTACTCACCCTGCTTTTTAAATACCCTTTGTGGTGACCACACCATGGCAAAAGATTGAAGCCAAAACAATCTCCTTCACATTGTCCTCTAATCAGATCTGTTAACACTTGTTCTTCCACACAGAGTGATTAACTGACTCGAATTAGGCTAAAAGATGAAATACCTTTGAATCTGAAATAGACTAGAGGCTTCATTGGCGACCCTAACCCCAAGCTCACAGAGGTGATTGGTCCTGTGTAAGTGGCTTTGGTTGGTTGCTTACCGGTTAGAATCCTGTCTGGTCCATCATATTAAGGGGATTTACGTTCTTGTGGTTTAAAATCTTCTTGTTATCTGAAGCATCTTTGTACTTCGAGAGACATTTCATTGCGATTCCTTTTATCCATCGCGATACTTTAATGTTATCATGATATGAGGATATTGCGATATCATAACAAACCTTGTGATATTGGAATCGGATGAAAGAGGTATCGCCCCAGCTCAAGTTCAACAAAGTTGCATTAGAAATTGTTGGGAAAAAGTGTCATGTTTGTTTGTTCCATGCAGTAAAGTCATATATCACGCTGTGGTCTCGGAATGACTGGGATCGTGGGACTAATTCGTACATTTGAAGACCATGTTTCAGTTTCACAAATTGTACATGGAGATTAATGATATGACTTGTTGCACTGTTGACGATGTGGCTACTGCCTTTGTAATATTTTTGACCGTATGGTAACTATGAGGCAAAAATATAAGATTATAGTTGGTTTTAAATTACCATACACAGCACTATCCCGGTGAGGAGGGAGAAAGGTTTGTTATGAAGGCAGCGCGATTCCTCTCCAAGGTAGTTCATGAGAATGTAGCTCTAACTAAGGTAGAATCTGGCAATCATTGCCTGATGCATGAGGACGTCTTAGCTGCATATAAAGAATATGGCAGGATCTTGAGAAAAGAATGTGAAACAGGACTGTTACATTTATTTGAAATGAATTTTCTATCCCAAAGCACTATCAGTGTAAACGGTGGTCAAAATATAGTGTTTGCTAGAACTCAGGCTCGACTTTTAGAGATATTCTGAATTAAGTATGATTCAATAAAAAGTCACAAATAAACTTGTAGATTTTGCTCTGGAATATCATCTCAGTGGTATTAAGACAGAAATTGATGTTTAAATTTTATGTTCAGTCCAGATGATTCAGTTGGCCTTGTTTGATTAATTTCATTGAAATGCTTGTTGAATTAATTTGAGTAAATATGTAAACTCAACAGTAATTTTTCCTTTGATGTTGTTTTCCCCTGAATGCAATCTGCCTGCCACCCGCTTGTTTTAATAGCATTAGATGTAATCTCAACCTTCATCACTAAAAACTCATAAAACAGGACCAGTTTTATAACCTCTAACCACGAAAACTTAACCAGGTAAGAGATACAGAATCTTTCCACATGGCTGCCATCCATGGAACACTAGCAGGCGCTTTCATAAACAATGCGATGGAATGAGAGCATGCGCCCTCTGTTGGTGAAACATATCAGTGCATTACGTGTGAACATAACAAAACTACATGTTGTTACAAACACCTTGAGACCCTAAGAATAGTTATCTGCTTATGCTCTGTAGTTTTTCCTTGAAATTGTAATAAGTGTTGTCAGCCTGTCGCTGGTATGGGCCTGCTAGCACCGTGTACAGCATGGTCGTCACTGGTGTGCATGCAGGAGCCGTGGACAGCTGTACACGCTAAAGCTGGGACAGCATGGTTGACAGAGCACAGTCTGTTCCTTGGAAACTTTTGCATGCTGATTTGGACTCTTTGGGGACAGTTTCTGAAGGTGATACTACTGTACTCTGTCTGTAGCCCAGCACTCAATTTGCCCTAGCTACAACCCTGGTTATGATCACTTTGATTTGTATCAATTACTTGCTGGCCACCTGTCTACATTTTAAGTTGGCCTCATTATAAGCTCTATAGATTTCCTGCTTGAGAGTGGCAGCTGCTCTCTAAAAACCTATAGGATTTATTCCTTGTTTAAAGTTCTTTTCTCCTGACATTAAAAATAAAAAATAACATCTATTATAATGGTTGCGGTACCTGTTACTAATAGGATCCAAACTACCTCTAGCTGCCGGGCAGTCTCGGTAGTCTAGTTGGTAAGACATCTGCTCTAGAACGGCGAGGGTCGTGGATTCGAATCCCACCCGAGGAACATGCCTGTGGATTTTTTTCACAGTACCCAGGGGAAAGTACAGAGTATACAGTGCTTAATGCTTAACACACATCGGTGTATGGGTAAAAAATGTAAAAAAATCCTGACATACCGTTTAAAAAAATATCAGGTGTATCTGTACTATGATGGAAAACAAACTACAAAATAAACGAGAGTGAAATCCTTTAAAAGGCAAGTTTACACTAATTTCATGGATACCTTGTAGGTTGTAGTTGTAGCTTGTTGTGTTCACCACTCTTGTAGCGCTGACAAGTCAACATAACAGAAATAAATATAGTGCAGTTTTCCCAAAAGCAGAACTACCACAAGGGAATTACAAATAGATGGAAAAGAAAGATATTTCCTTCTCTCCGGATCATTTCCGATACAGCAAAGCTAGAAGTATCTAGGGTAACATTTCCACGCTATTTCCCTCAGGATCCCACTTGGGAAGATTTCTTTGCATAGTTGGCTGTAAAAGGATCGTTGAGAATCCTCACTGATCCCCCCAGCCTTGTGTGGTGTTTGTTAAAGGAAGCTGTTCCCTTCTTAGGAATGCCTTAAAGCATGTTGCCTGTGCATGTTAACGAGAAAGCAAAATGTCATGCTCACTTTGGGAAGAAATTTTACATTTACAAAACTACAACGTGTCTCAAATCTCCCCCATTTTGTGACTGAAGTTTTGTTAGTTATAATTTGTTCCTGTGCCTAATTAGATTCTGTGTATTTGTGTGTGCTGTACACACAAAGAAAACAGAGTCTGCCGTTACTTAATGTGAGAATAATTGATTCTAAACACATTTTTCATTGTCGTCATTTTACTTAGAACCTCTGGTACATGTACGTCATGAAATGATATTTCAGTCTGACAGCCACAAAACATGCAAAATGTATGAATGCATTATGAAATACATCGGAGGGCATATACTCCCGTCTGTGTGAACCACACTGCTGCACGCTAGCTTCATGTGAGCAATAGTATACACCATCTGTTTATAACATATGATCATTTATTACGAGGGTCAACTAAGGTCAGACAGTCACAACATAAGATCTTTCACTGTTTATTTGCAATCCCCACTACCTATGAAGAAAGATACAGTTATACATACCCAAGGAAATGTTGATGTTCAAAGCTGACCTCAAAAGCAATGAGGAGAAGGAAGTGTAATCCATGAATGTTTGCTGAACAAAATAAACAGAACCTTGTCAATTTACAAAGGGAAGATGATATGGGTAACGGGGGATGTGATGTTGGTACACGTAGGTTGTAGGTGGACATGTACATCAAAACCATGTCTGGAGTTCAGATTATCCATTTTAAATTATGTACGCTGAGTGATAATCTCTTATATTTCAATTTGTTTTCGTAAAACTCCATGTAAAAGTTCCTATACACTAATTTAGGGTAAGCATGCAATGCACTTCTAAACAAAGAAAAAGGAAATGGGTCTGTTTGCACTAATGGACACACTTTTTTCTAAAATGGGAGTAAAAAATAGGAATTACAACAGTTTTCTCTTTAGTTTGTCCATGACATCCCAAACCACTTGAGGACTGTACTTAATAAATAGCAAGACAAATTCCCATGTATTTTAGTAATAACTGAGGACCATCTTCAAGATGATTACATGTATGTTTGTAACATGGAGATATTGGACAGACATTTCATGCATTAATGGAGAGAAAGTAGTTGAACTGCAAAGTCTTTCACAAAAATATTTTCCTTTTACAATATGGTCCCTATTAAGTATGTTTTCAGAAAAAGACAACTGTCTGGGTATTCAAGAAAGTAAAGAGGGTTATCTTGAAGATATTATGTTTGTAACATGGACAAATGTTTGGGCACAAAACATTTGTCCATTTTACAAACTAACATTCATTTTGTCTTAAAACCCTGAAAAAATCCTTCTGGTTTGACTGATAACCATTAAAAAGGGGCCATGGGTCTCAGTGAAGTAACTTTTGAGTAAATCAATTCATTAGTTACTTTCTTGCCACTTTCTAGTCAATCCCAATACAAAATATCTGTCCCCGTTACAAACATAATGTCTTAAAGACAACCATGTATTTAATTTCTTAAATAGTCAGACAATTTTCTTACTCTTTGGTGAGCACAATCAGTTTAAGCTAAGGAATGTACCATAACAAAATAAACGGCAAAATATTGCCTTTTTTGCGCCCTCCCAGTCACAGCCCAAAAGTTATCTTGAAGGTTCATATTTGTCCATTAGTGTGGACAGACCCAAATCAATAGACTAAAATCCATCAACACTCATCATGAATACTTTTATGAACTGCAGTTTTTGAGGTTAATAGCTATTTTATTGGCATTAGGCTTTCTCTTGGCACATCTCCTAAACATAATAAGCCAATAAAATTATAATTTAATGGAGCGATTGTTGTGAATTTAACAGTTTAATGTGCATGCCAATATGCATGCATTCAGGTTGTCTTTCTGCATATCGCATGGTTGAAAATTGCATTAAAAAAATGCATTTCTTGTCATTCAAATTATCATAATATTCCCAGCCATGACATAGCCCAATGGCAGGTGAGTTTGCTGTTAGATGATTGAGCAACCTTGTGCTGTTAAAATTTGATGTATATTCAAGAATATTAGATGAGTTGCGAATCAAATTTGCGAATCAAATTTGTGAATATCACGTAGCTCATGCTCGATGGTCATGGCCTCTGTGGTCTGGTCCCTGTGTTGTCCTGACTCTGATACCCCATATTCAACATGTTCCCACTGATTTTATGATTTTCCAATGAAGATTTGCCTTATCTCATTGAAAATATCCTCAGGCCTGAGTGAAATGAAACAATTTCATAAGATTTTGCTTTTGATTTGATGAATCTTTTTCTCTCTGGCCTTGTGTATTTAACCTGTGCTTCCTATGCCAAGAATGGCTGATTTCTGCCTAAATGTAAACACATGGAATGTTTTCACTGCTGATGTCAAGTGTAGCACCACCCTACTCTATGTACAGTGACGGCAAACAAGCATGTACTTTTCATGGGACACAGGTGTTCAATTTGCACTAAATATAATTTACGTTTTAGTATCTGTTTTATCATTCATTTTATCATCTTGAAGCATCAGGAACAGTCTCAAAATCCTCTGGCTAATTTGCTTTGGAGTTTGTAAATAAAGAAAGGACTGAGAAATTCATCTTGAATTATATACATGTAATTAGTTCATTACACATCAATACTGGGTAATATCTTCTCATGAACATGATGAATGAGGGATTTTTGTCCTGGAGATCTTGTACAGGATGCATTCAGATTTTGTGAAGTTCTACTCTGTTTGTTGAAAGACTCTTTTGGGTAATGAGTTTACTGATTTTAAACCGAAATGAAAGAATTTTAGCTGAGAACAATGTTACATTCGGATTTCAAGTTAATTGTGCTGTTTTCTTTGAATTGCTTCAGTTGTCCAAGATGCCAGCCCCGATGCGACTGAAGGATCTGATCAGAAACATCCGAGCAGCACGTACAGCTGCTGACGAGAGGGCTGTCATACAGAAAGAGTTGGCCATCATCCGTAACTCATTCCGTGAAGAGGATAACACTTATAGATGTCGTAATGTGGCTAAGCTGCTCTACATCAACATGCTGGGCTACCCGGCACACTTTGGACAGGTGCGTAATAAGAGGAGAAATTGATTTCAAAACCCACAGTTCACTCAAACCTGATACCAGCTATTATTTGGTTTTACCCTTACACCTTATCTGATGAGTTCCTATGGGAAAAAAATTTACATTCTACTCGGAGGGATTTTGAACCCACGACTCCGGCATTCTAGAGCAGGGCCCAATTTATTGCTTAACAAAACCCTGCTTAGCAAAAATTAGCAGGACACCAGTCAAAAATTTTACACGAGAAATGGCACTTTGGCTGGTAACCATATTATGGTAAGCTTAATTTTGTTGTGCATAGCTACTTTTTGTGAAGCTCTATGAAGTTGGGCCTAGATGTCTTAACTGATGTCCAATCCTGTAAATAGTATTCTTTATCCCGATGCAGTTCACTCTTCTTAATAATTTTCCTAGGAAACAATAATTTTGAAATGCTTCCATCTACAATTATTTTTGTTTTCGTTTCAAGGCAGGATAAATTTTGTTGTGTGGTAATAATTGGAAATAAGGAAAACAAACCATAGCATGTACCGTATGTACATCAACTTTAAACACATGGGCTTTTTTCTTTGAAGTTTACAACAAGTCTGTTTCAGGGTGTGAATCTTGAATACTTGGTTCCCTCTTCCATAAACCAAAGATGTAACGGTTACCCTCGTTCAAATCCTAACAGTTAAAAACAGGCATTTATCATGCAGCTATCATGATTAATTTGTGAATGCAATCCTCCAAATTGGTAATCCAACTGAAGATGTTGCAGGATCTGTGAGTGTAATGGATGGAATAAACTCTGATACGCCATGGACTGTGAAGGCTGTAGATATTAACATTCTCAGTTTCGCCAAGGCCTGCTAAGATTGAAGGGTGGGGGTGGGATGGAGTTTGGGGAGGTCCACAGGCTAATCTGGGACACACTTGTTACCACAGTTCGATACATTTTGTGACAACATTTTTTATGACACATTTGAAATGGTTTGTTTTGACAAGAGTTGAGAGACTGAATGATGAAGGTCTGCTGTTAAGATTTCACATATTAATTTTGGCGAAATTTTACGCTTTGCAGTAGTTTGTAAACCCGAATGCTAACAAATGCCAAACTGTCTTTTCTGATACTATTTCCAATTTATTGGATTGGAAACAAACACCTTTTTGCCTCGAGCAATTATTGTCTCCCGTTTCTTGAGATGAGCGAGACAATTTATGACTTGACTTACATCTGAGGTAATTGAAGTAAATGCCCGTCTTGTCTCTTGTACAGCTGGAATGCTTGAAACTCATTGCATCTCCACGCTTCACTGATAAGCGTATTGGCTACCTTGGAGCTACTTTACTACTGGATGAACGACATGATGTCCATTTACTCATGACAAACTCCATGAAGAAGTAAGATTTCTCTCTTTATTTCTATCCGTTAATTTTGGTTTAATGTGAGTGTGGAGATTATTAAACATTTAAGTACAGAGAAAGATGCTGCTTAATAATCTTTGGAGTTAAAAAGCCCCAAAACAAAAAAACAGATTGCTTTAATTCCATCAACAAAAATTTTAAGAAATCAATTCAATCAATGAAAAGATAAAAAACTTGAATGCCCTTCATCAGTATTAATCTCTGAAATAAACAATGTAATCTCTTAAATAAACAATGAAGTGTGAAGTCATAATATTGCAATAGATCCTATAAACCCAATTACGGTTTCAATCCAACAGCAAAGTCACGAACGAGGCCTGGTTGGATATTCAATTCGTGTGATACAAACTCCCTAGAATCCAGGAAAAGGGTCTGTAACTTTATTTGCTGGCAATAATCCGTTCTCAAAGCGGCCATCGTGCAAGCAGGCTAAGGGGATTAATAGAATGTAATCCAATAGAAATCTAATCAGACATTTCACTGCTAGATCAGTGGGAGGTGGCCTTACAGTCTGTACGAACATAAATGCTAAGGTTGAATTTGCCTAACTGGAGTACCAGACAGGTTAACATGTCATCAATGCTTGAAATAGAAGATCTATCGCAAGAAGTACTTCCACGAATTATATGTTTATTTAACATTTTGCTTTTGGAGAAATAGAACAGCTTTTATACCATTGTAAATGATTCTCTTATTCACACGTTAAGCTTGACTTCTCAAAACACTTCATGTTTAGAAACAAAATTGTCTTAGATTATTTCTGTCAGATTATGAGTCGCATTTAATATTTTATTGTGATTGTGTTTTTTTTTTCTTGCCACATTTCTGTAATCTGTAAGAATTACGTTTTTGTAAATGATGGTCTGTATTCTGTCTTTCTGTGATGTTGATTCAAGACTTTGATTAGTGAAACATTATTTTGATTTCCGGAAATAGTCCCAAAAAGATGTTCCTCTGCCTGTCCCGAAAAATGGTTACCCCGTAAACCTAAGATGCTGCTTGCCTTGTCAGGTCAAAAGATCACAACAACAGATAAATATATAGAAGCAGCTGTTATATATAGAAGCAGTAGAGAGTAATTAATAGTGCTCTTCAGACATTCATACTCAGGTTTTTCTTACCCTGTGATCAGAGGTTAACTCTTAAAGATGTGGTCATTCTAAATTTCTACCTGATTGTTATACGAAGTGTCCCTGGTTGCAAGATGCAACTGTTGTTAGTTCTGTGTCTTGTAATATGTTTAACCAGTACTCCTTCATGATTTCATCCTCTGTAGTGATATGGAACACAACACCCAGTATGTCATAGGATTATCACTCAGTTGCTTTGGCAGCATTTGTTCACCGGAGATGAGTCGAGATCTCGCCGGCGAGGTGGAGAAACTTCTCAAGTCAACAAATGCTTATGTCAAGAAGAAGGTAAGTTCTTCACTGAGGAGGATTGAGAGAGTGCCATGAAAATATCAATGTTGTGTTTTGGCACTTGGAATGATTTGTGGTGTATTGACTGTTTTTTCGTCTTTATAAAGGCAGGTCTCATACTTCACGGAGGCAACAGAGGCAATTGCCTGCATTGCCCCTGGCCATTGCCTTGGTGCCCTTGAAATGTTCCAATAAAAACTAACAATTTCCTTACAGAGGTTACCTTTATGTCTTGGTGCCCTTGCCCTTTCAAGAACGAAGCAAACGGGCCGGTTAAGGTTTTGGTTAACAAACACCTGGCTGGTTGATGTATTGAAAGCGCCATTTACCGGCCCTGTTCGTTAAAAAAGTAACTTTTTTTCAAAGACTGTTTTTGAGAAAAACCATTTATCAGTAAAATAGTATGTTTCCTTTTGGTTATAAATTGCAAAAAGAACACATTTGAAAGTCTGTCGAGTTGTTGATAATCAAGTAGTCAGAATTCTTTAACCTTTTAATTTTGACTCTGGTTTCAGGCTGCACTGTGTGCTGTGCGTATCATCAGGAAGGTTCCAGACCTCATGGAGATGTTTATCCCTGCTGTGCGCTCACTTCTTAATGACAAAAATCATGGTAAGTTATCCCAACCCCCGGCACACTGCTCACAACCAGCGTTACCATGTGCTACTTTGCCGTCTGGTTGGCATAGTGGTATCTTTCCTCGCCTTCCACCACCAGGACCCCGGTTCGAATCCCGCCAGGGACACTACGTGGATTTCGTTTTTGGTCCCTATCTGATTGTGTGGCATTTCCCTGGAATAATTCTCAGGGGTTTTCCCTCCCACATCTTGTTTTCTCTCCATGGGATTCTTGGCTAGTATAGTGATTAAGTTCACTTTTCTGAGAACCCTTGGCTTCACATACAGAATTAATAAATTAAATGAAATCAAAATAAAATGCTACACAGAACTGTTGGAGTGCATCTACATAAATCAGACCTGCAATGTCCCTGTACCCTGTTAAGAATTTTTAGCTGAACCTCCCATTAGATCTAAATCATAGCCACATATTGTATCAAGACACCTTCAACCTCATGAATTATTACCTTTACTTTATTCCTTAATATTATCAAAGTGTTTGTTTGTTTTCTTCCGTAGGCGTTCAGCTGACAGCAGTAGTTCTCATAACGGAAATGTGTGAGCGTAGTACAGATACCTTAATCCACTTTCGCAAGGTGAGTTTACACTCTTCCATGGTAACAAAGAAATGCTTCTTGTCTGAAAGTCATGGATTTGCATCAGAAAAACATTGTTGTTTAATTACAAGAAGATTAGATTGAGCTTTAGGTTATTCTCCTATTAACCTTCCTACTCTTGGTAATATTTCCCAACGAGATGACCAACCATTTGAAGCCATTTGAAGCCATTCAACTACACAGGTTGTGGTTGCACAACCGTGCACAGAACTAAACTGTCTACATGAGTATACTGTGTACATGTAGCTACTTTTACAATGGCATGGTTCATCTATCAGTCAAAACCAAAGTGGATGATATTGAATGGTCAGACAGTGAGAGGGTTGACTGTGTACTTAGTAGATGCATTCATCATATTCAAAGCCAAAGTGGATGATATTGAATACAGACAGGTTGAACTGTGCAATGTGTAGATGCATTCATCATATTCTAAACCAAAGTGGATGATATTGAATGGTCGGACAGTAGGAGGGTTAAGCTTTTAAATTTGCTTGATGTCATTCTAATCTGCTGGAGCAATGTAGTAATGCTTAGATAGTTTGTACAACAAGGCATGTAGGCCCAAATTACCGCTTAATAAATGTGTTTGAGATTTATATGTGCTTAGCGAGTATTAAGTTTAAATGCTTCATGAAATTTAATTCTGTCATTGAACCATAAGTTCTGTCGCCAGAAGTTCAAGTATTTTAGTATTGAAGGAAATATTTCTCTGTTCACAGATTGACGTTTCTTTGTTTCTTCCTGTTTTGTGAGAAGATAATGTCTGTTAATTGCACTTTTTATTTCCCCCTCTTTTTTTTCTCTCAATAAATGCTTTTTCTGTCAACCTAGGTAAAGGAGGTATGTGTAAATCAAAACAAACTTCCCATGATTGGTTCTAGTGCAGAGTTTGGTCGTCTTTGTTTCAATTTCTCTTATGTAACCTTTGGGAAGGGGACAATCTGTCCCAGTGGTGTTTGTGACTTATCTTGCCTTCCTGGTGAAATGACTGTCCTATTGTCATCATCTTGTGCCTGAAACCACCAAATAGTTCAATTAACCCTGACCACCCTAAATCACCCCCTCATCTATCCCATGGTGTTGAGTTTAGTAGACTCAGTATGAAACAACCTGTTTGGTGTTGGGCCAGCCAGCGCCTACCACTCGCAGAGGCCATACATTTATGTCGAGAGTTTGAATTGATTCTTGCAAGAATGCCGATGGGGTTAAGGTTAACGCAAATAAAGCGTACAGGTCTGCTTCTTTACTGCACGTGCTGTTTAAATCTCTGAACCTGACTCTGACTTTGTCACCCTGACTCTTCATCTTCTAGTGGTAATTCGGTTTGTGATGACATGACTCCTTCTGGAAATCTATTGTCATTTTAATTTGGACAATGAATGTTTTCATGTAAGAATCACTTTGGGAAATGATTTGCACACATTATGTTTTTGGTTGAGCAGACCATTTATTTACCAAGCAAGTTAATCAGCAGGTGTTTTGCAATAATGTACATGTAGCCCTAACCTGCTGATATGATCTTCTTTGTAGGGTCAGTGGGGCCATTTATGTTATTTATTTTAAGTATTACAAAAGCTGTAATTCAACACTGCTTATTCATGTGACTAGCATATTAAGTGGAATGGCATTCCGTTAAATGTGGTCATTTTCTAAACATTCACTTTTAATACACACAAATTTGAATTATATCAAAGGTTTTCTGTCCTCAACCAGTTGCTGCCGGGATTCTTTTATTTTTTCCTGTCCCCCTGAAAATATTTTGTCCGAATTGCTGGAATCATTTTTCTTTGAGAGTACAGCTGACACAAAGAAACCCTGACTTGACAAAGCCAAGAGAACAAACATTCTCTTTATTGCATCATGCATTTTGTTTTTTCTACCGAGAAAATGTCAAATTCACGCACAGTGAATTGCAAATATTGGCCGTTACCTACGGCATAGGATTGGTACTAAACCTGGAACCATGGCCGGTTCACTCTGACTTACCTCCATTGAGCAGAAATACAATAAAAAACAATGGTGGAAGTCTCTCGATGTCTCGTAATCCTCTTCTTGGAACAAAAGGACAAAGGTCTGAAATTAGGGGATTACACAAAAACCACCGCTCAATATCCAGAAAATGGTGAAATATTCTAGACCATGTTTTTCTTTGTGCGCGTGAAACGAAGCATTAGACGGCATGTGTGTGGTCTGTGCACACTCAGCAGTGGAATGTCCGGGCGACCTTATTACCTTATTTCTGGTATTTCGATTTTACACAATGGTATCTTTACATGGCTTCTGTTTCCAGGCAGGGGAAACATTTGCGTGTATTCACCTCATCCAGCGGCTACTTGTTAAGTAATAGTATTTCACCAAATCAGAAAGGAAGTTCATCAATCTCGGAACAAAGAAAGTAAAAGATAAAATGCTGGTAGATTAAAATGATGTTGTTTTGTCCCTTGATAGATCGTGCCAAATCTTGTGAGAATACTTAAGAATCTTATCATGTCTGGCTACTCCCCTGAGCATGATGTGTCTGGAGTCAGCGACCCATTCTTACAGGTGAGCCAAGCATTATTTAAGATGAGTGTATGACAAGCCAATGCAACAACAATTTGCGTCTAGAGATGGATGAAAAATAGAGAACATAGAGCAGGAATTAGAGGTAGCTGAAACACAACAGAAAAGTACAAAGTAAAAATAATTCTAATTTCTTACAAGAGGTGAAGAGTGGGACATTTTGTTGTTGCACAGTTTAGGCATGATACTCTACCTACATTAATCTGTTTTCTGCATTTTTGGCCTTCAGGAAAAATCAGGAAAATTGTTATTAAATAGCCTAAAAAAGCATATCAAAGCCTATGTTCATGTAGGTCAGCCCTTGTACTTTTCCCTTCTTTTTTTCCAAGCGCCAAATATCATGCCTGTAAATTCTCATCATTTGACCATCACATTTATGTTCACCCAGCGGTCTCCCTTCACAGTGGTCCACTGGTCAAATGCCTTTTAAAACTTCTGAGGACCAATCAAAATTCTGACCAGGCTGTAAACCGCTGTCTGCCCAGATTTTGTTTACGTGGTTTCAAATTCAAATCTCATACAAATGACAGTGTTGAAAAGAAAACTCAAGATACTGTCCATTGAAAAAGCTTGCAGGTGAGTGAAACAACAAGCTTACTGGTCTCTCTAGCTATTCACTGACCAAGGTAAACCCTGTCAACCAAGGACTTATTCATATTTTAATACATTACCAGTATTTTCCCAGAGCCATCTATTTAATTCCTGACACAGTTATTCTAAAAAAAAAAACTTGACATGTTTTGTAAATAGAATGAATAAATAGAGTGATACTCAAAATATTCCCATCGTGTTAGGTCTTTTGTGTCGACAAAGTATTGCCTTTTTCAATCATGTCGCCTCTGTCTTGATACGACCCAGGTGAGGATTCTACGCTTGCTACGAATCCTAGGTAGATCAGATATGGATTGCAGTGAAGCTATGAATGACATCTTGGCCCAGGTAGCAACAAACACAGAGACCAGTAAGAATGTGGGCAATGCAATCCTGTATGAGACGGTGCTATGTATCATGGACATCAAATCAGAGAGTGGACTTAGAGTCTTGGCTATTAATATACTTGGCAGATTCCTGCTCAATAACGATAAAAATATAAGGTGAGCTTAACTCAATCCATTCAGTTTGTTGGTCCTTTTTTTGTTAGTCTGTCTGTTTGTCAGTGAACCAGTTTCAGCTTGACTTGCCCGATATGGTCTTAGATACTAACTTCAATTCCTCTAGTTTGTTAGTTTTTTCGTTAGTCTGTTTGTCTGTCAGTGAACAAGTTTGAGCTTGACTTGTCTGATAAGTTCTGAGATGGCATCTTGCCCTTTCCATGAACAATTTTGCACATCAAATACTTCCCTACTCTATAGTAATGAGTTTGTCAAGTGATCATGATGTATGCTCAATGATTCTTGTGTGTCCATGAGATTTTAAGCCGCAAGGATGTAAAAAGCTTTAAAGTGTACTTTGTTTTAGTTTATGAGCTTGTTCACGATACATGCAGCACCTTCAATTTGTTTAAGAATGAGAGTACAGTAATGAGATGTGGGGTCCATTTCATGGCAGGGCTCACCCTTAACACCAGCCCAGCATACACTGTCAAGTAAAATCTGTTATGGGCTAGTAAACACCACTTCTCAACTTGCCCAGCGGGCTACTAAAAACTGTGCAACTTACATGTACTTGTTCACAATGCTCATACTTCTTCCTTTCCAGATGTGAATGACTAATTTAAGAAATGTGTTCATTTATTTTTGAGTGTGTGAATGTAACTTCATTTGACCATTAAACTGGTTGTGATCACTACCATTAGTACCAGGAAGATACATTTATGACAATACACGTTTAAAATTTGGGCAACGAAAAACTTCCAGGGGGCAAGTAAAATGCACAGTTTACTAGCCCCTTGGTTACAAAAAGCTTAAATGTAAGGCCTGCGTGGGGATGCTGCGATGTCAATGATTCTATATGACACTTGGCATTGGAACCAATTCACCCGACGACATCACCCACGATAACTTGTAGGCTCCATTTTGCTAGTTGGATTCCCTGTGTGTATGTTAGGTGATGCGTTCAGCAAGCTGTGCAACTTGTATCTGTACATGCAATTTGACTCCCAAACTAGGGAGACAGTAGCAAGGGGATTCCAGCTTGATTACTAACATGCTGATTGGTATCTTGTGATAAATCCCACTGACAATAATATTCTTCATGATTGTGTTTATTCTTAGATATGTGGCGTTGAATACTTTGCTTAAGGTAGTACAGAGTGATATGAATGCGGTGCAGAGACATAGAAGTACTATAGTAGACTGTCTCAAAGATCCAGACATCTCAATTAAAAGGTAAGACAATGAACTAGTATCACAATCGTGTATTTATTTTTCTAGAGGTTAAATTCCTGCAATGACGGAAACAGAACCACTCTCATTTGATGTCACATTCTTGAACACCTTGCTCAATGTAGTCAAATTAAGGCACATTATTTGCAGGCAGTTTTTCTTATTATGCACAAAAAGGAGTATTCCAAATAATTTAAAACACATACTTTCTCCCTGATAAGATGTGAATATAAAGCCATGTGAATACTTTCTTCCTGATAACATGTGAATATAAAGCCTTGTGAATACTTTCTCCCTGATAAGATGTGAATATAAAGCCATGTGAATACTTTCTCCCTGATAAGATGTGAATATAAAGCCATGTGAATACTTTCTCCCTGATAAGATGTGAATATAAAGCCATGTGAATACTTTCTCCCTGATAAGATGTGAATATAAAGCCATGTGAAGAGTGAACTGTATCTTAAAAGACAAACATCTGAATGTTTAAAGCTGATTTCTCAACAAGCAAGAAAACACTCTTCTTCATTTTTAGGGACATGGAAAGCACCGAGTGTACAGTGGTTATCAATATAATACATTGGTGTGGAGTCAAACAGTATATTGTCTTTAGATCTCCAATGTATTAAGTATACCAACAGAAAAACACGCTAAATAGAATCTGCTGAAACATTGTCTGATTGGTCTCAGTTACAGCTGTGTATACATTGGATATTTTGTTTATTTCAGGCGTGCCGTGGAGCTTTGTTTTGCCCTGATCAATTCTAACAATGTCCGGAGTATGATTAAAGAGCTGATCTTCTTCCTTGATAAAGCTGATCCTGAGTTTAAGTCGTACACATCATCTAACATAATCACGGCATGTGAAAGGTAAATTCGCACCTCTCTTTGGTTTGGTTGTAGCTTTCTATAAGTTGTTGATTGCTCTTGTCAAGTGTGTGACAAGGTGTTGCAAAATCAAACAGAACTCAACAAGAGGTTTAAATATGATTACTGAGACGATCTGGGAGAGTTTCAAAATCTGTTTAGGATGCTGTGTGTTTTATTGTAGTTTGGCATTCCATGGGAAGGTTAACAATTTTGAAAGTTAGGACTTTGTGTTCCATTGTTGAGTGACTGAGAGAAGGAGGGGTAATTAAAATGTGGATGATGTCACATGGTATGTAGGTTTTAATGTGAAGCCCTTTTACCATGCTTAGCATCTCTGTTAAACCGCTATACAAATATTGAGTGCATGTGACTGCATCGTCGCAGATTGTAATCACGAGGTGAAATCTTGAAATTCCATTTCAAGAGGTGAAGCCGACTGAAATTGAAAAGCCAGATATCACTGAGTGATTGTATTCTGTGACAATGCACGAATATAGTGCATTCAACATTTGTTTTATATACCTCACACATAGATCCTTGTCATTTGAATTTGTTATCACAATCAACACAATAAACACAGAAACGCATTCACCCTGCACTCTGAAAATTCTTTAAAAAACCTACTAAATAACGTGGACGACTCCATCTAGACACCAACTTTGTACGCCGTGACAAGACCTTGCCTTGTTTGGACGAACAGGCGGGAACCATTATTTTGTGAACAACACTGCGAATTAAGCGTCTGAAATCTATGTACATCGTCCAAAAATTGATGATGTAGGACGAGGCAACTGCGACAGTAAATCATTTAAATACATAACAAAATAAAGTATGACACCTGATGCGTATTCCACCAATCAAGTGACAAAGATCTGTGTGTGCGTATCCTTCAAACCAGACAGTTGGCATTGTAATAGAATCCTCTTTATCTCATACACAGACACTCGCCTAATAAGAGATGGCATATAGACACAATGATGAGAGTGTTAACTGGAGCAGGTAACTACGTCCCAGAAGACTCGGTGTCTGGTCTGATTCAGAACATCTCAGAGACATCTAGCTTACATGCCTACATTGTCCAGCAGCTCTATAAGGCCATGAAGGAGGATATTAGTCAGGTGAGTGTCTCCAAACAACGGCTAGAGCTTACAAGTTAAAACATCGAGATTAAACAAACTGTCTCTCTTCAGAGCCGATGACTTTTCCAAAAGAGATCATTACTTTGTGAACAAGTAAGAGTGAACTAATTAGTGAGCAGGGATGTATTATTGACTTTTCCAAAAGAGATCATTACTTTGTGAACAAGTAAGAGTGAACTAATTAGTGAGCAGGGATGTATTATTGTTTATTACTATAGGTTTATTTCATACAAAAAAATTACTAAAACAAATTGTACAGTATGGCAACCGCTAGGTTGAATTGCACTTTACAGTGGTACAAACAAATAGGTAGTCTGCAAAGTATATCAGTAGCAGATACTCTTTAGTCAACTCTCTGAGTTGTAAGTCTGAAAGCAACGGGTAGAGTGCACAAGTTGAAACATTGAGAATAAAACATCTGTCTCTTTTCAGAGCCACAGCAGTTTCTAAAAGAGATCATGACAAATATCTATTGCCACCATAATACAAAGTCTGAAAAAAACACCAGGCATGCAACTTTTCAGTAGATCAGCTGATTTTCTTTTTTTTCTTCACTTTTAGTGTCATAGAAAACTGAAAAACACTGTACAAAGTTATGTGTGTTTGGCTATTTCCTCGATTTATGCAATATCAATGTTGCATGCCTGTAAATTTGTTACTAGATTGTTTAATTGAAAATTGGTTTTATTTATTACATGGCTTGGTCAAAGAATTCTTGAAGAGATTCTACTCGTAAGCTTTTAGTTCCCTAATTTGCTACCTGAAATGATTCCTTTTAAAATAACTGGAGTATTTCATGAGTTCTAACAGATGCACTGTTGTTCTCCTTCCGATAGCAACCCTTGGCCCAAGTAGCATCATGGTGCATGGGAGAGTATGGGGACCTCTTAGTAGGAGGCATCATCGAGGAAGAAGAACCGGTACAGGTACGTACCTTCTACGTCCCTGCCTTAGATTTGGACCAGCTCAGGCAAGCCGCATACGACCCTGGCAAGACTGAACCTTTGCAGGTTCGTATGTGACACTGCTAGCTGCTTAATCTAACACTCGCTAACTTGGATCCATCGGAGGCATCAAAACATTTGGGAACCATGGATGTCCATGTACGTTGCTGTCTTATGAGACCCTGCTGAAAAATAGCAAAACTAGTCTACGAAAAAGAAGTACAAATCAGCCTAGCTCTTCCTAGCGGCTAATTTAAGAAAACTTCATTTGCGTAAATTTCCATTTGTATTGGAAGAATTGGAACCCTTTTTTCAAATGTTAATAGTTTTTACCTAGTTTAGTAAACGACTTTGTGTTTCTTTCATCAACCCAAAACATTTCCTTTTATTTGTGAAGGTTTCAGAAAACGAGGCCCTGGATTTGTTAGAGTCTGTCATACAGGCTACCTCCTCATCTCAAGTTACCAAAGAATATGTGCTCCAAGCTATCTTGAAGCTCAGTGCACGGTTTACAAATTCAGCAGAGTAAGTGGTAGTTATGCATTGGTTTTTACTTTGGATTAAAGACAGATGCAGTAGTTATATTTAATTGTGCTTTGTGGTTGAGCTTATAGATTCCTTGTGTAGGTTGTCATTACTGAGGTCAAACAACAGAAACATGCAAGCCGCCTGCACCTGGCCTGATTATGTGACGTGATACTTTGAGGCTTGTGAATAATGCCAGATACTGGCCTTTACACCTGACCCTCAGTGAGGGCGCTGCTTGAACTGTTGACATTGGCCTCAGTGAGGGCACTGTTTGAACTGTTGACATTGCCCTCAGTGAGGGTGCTGTTTGAACTGTTGATATATGCAGGAAGGCTATTTTTCTGGATTGAACCACACAGCTTAATTTAAAAATTTAGAGACGATACAAAAGTGGCTTCTAATGAAGTCCAGGCATGTGATTTCGCAGGATTTTTCCTGGTTTCAGGATTTTCTCAAAACTAAGCCATTAAGTTGTCTGGAAAAAAAGTAAAGCAGTCACCAAAGGGAGAAGAAATAGTCCACATTGTGTCCAAACCTGTGGTTTTGTATTTCTGGTGATTCACGGAGTCTGTAAACCTCCTGAATTGTAGCATCTAGGAGGTTATGTGTCTAGAACAAGGGGGAACCCAGGCCAGCAAGCCATTTTTCAGGAATTTGCTTGTTCATCAAATCTCAGCCCTGGAAGTGGGAAAGATTTTGTTTGTGCACCTCATGCATTGTATGTTTTTTTATGTGTGTTTTTCTTTCCCATTTTTTATTCAAGTCGCATTAAGAAGATGACAACTCCATATACACAAAGTCTGGACACGGAGTTACAACAAAGATCTGTGGAGTTCACTGCACTAATAACATCCCATGATCATATGAGGTATGTATGATTTATAATTCATAAATACCCAAGACAGTTTAGGCATTCCTATTGGTTGAAAGGTGGTCACATGACCATGTTTACCTGGTATTAAACAGCTGATAAAAACATGGCTTGAGCTGTTCAAGACCGGTTATTTTAGTCTGGTTTCCTGCTTTGATACTCAAACACTAGAAAACGTATATGAAGAGGCGCAAAACAGACCCATAGTGCAAAGCTGGGCTACTGGCTGAATGTAACGTTACAGCAAAAATCATTGCAAAGTGAGCCAGGTTTGTTGTGTCGTTCTCTATTTTTTTTACCCTTTTATTTCTTAACAATAAAAGGGCATTTATGAATGGGAATAAAAGAGAGGTGACTCGATCTTAATCGGCTGTTTAATCTTACAGCATCACGACCTTGCGATAAAGGCCCCCGCCGGGCCGCGATACTGACGGTTTTAAACATTTGGTTAAGACTTCGTCGCCACTCTTTCATTCCCTTAATCATTTACATAATAGGACCACAACTTGAATTTATTTCTTTCACAGCAGTAACATAAACCATCACAGAATAACTGGGCAATTTTAGCTGATGGCGTTAGCTTCAATCAGTATGCAGAAGTAATCTATCTGTACTCAAAGTAATATATGTTCAGAAGAATATGAATGTTGCCTGACCACAAAGTCAGATTTCGTAAGCCATGGTGGCACAGTTTATTTAATGCTGTTTTTTTAAGGTGAAGGGTTTTCTGAGATCCCATACTGACATTTTAAGAAGCCCTTTTTAAAGATCACTATGGGTTCACTAAAGTTGTTTTATTTTTGAATGTTGTCCTTTGATTGTTCTTTATAACTGATCTATACATCTTGTGTGTGTTTTATGTGGGCAGGGCTGGTTTATTAGAACGAATGCCTCCCATGGAGAAGAAGGACGAAAAACAGGTGAATGGAGACGTTAATGAAGAGGGTGAGGAAAGAAAACGAATGAAACCATCAAGTATGCAACAAGAAGTAAGTATCAGACAGGTTTTCAATCAACAAGCCTCCTTAAGTTCACCTTAGATTTCCACTGACATTTTAAAATTCTGATGGTTTTTGTCGGAGAATTCCACTGGAATAAAATTCCAGGATTCTAAACACGCAAGCAAATTTCACAGTATCTACAATGCGAAACAATGCTCCTTTACCAGTGTTACTTTACCAGTGTGACAATGCATTTGCATTGCCTGTGTATAAAGTATAAATGAGCCTTAAGCTTTGTTATTATTTCCCACAGAGCAAAGGTTTATTGGAGCTTATTGGAGACGGCACAGGGTCGTCAGTTCCAAATGCAGGTTTCTCATTAACATCACCGAGTCAACCTAACAAGACGGAACCATCATCAAGCGGTGGAGAGTTACTCGACCTTCTCGGTGAGTTCCATCAACCATGAGAATCTTCTCAATTTACTCCTACCATAGTTGTCCGTTAGTGATTGCGTATGCATGAATACCTTACGAGCCCTTAATACTCAAAACATCATGCCATTAAGATGCATGGGAATCTAGACTCAATAGGATACGACTCGCCAAATAACACTGCAGATAACACAACTAAATTAAAATTTTGGGTTACGCTTTTTGTAAATATATTTTTACACAGGGTTCCACTTCATGAAGCTGTTTATCTGGGGCTAATTTCATAGCGCTGCTTAACATTAAGCAAATTTTTGTGCTAACCTATATAGCAGACAAATTTGCTTAAGCGTAAGTGTATTTCACAGGTTAGCAAGCAAATTAGGCAGCCAGCTTGCGCGTTCAACAAGGATTTGCATTGTTACTTCATTCATTTTCCTACAGTAAGCACCGGACGGTTAGCATGCCTTTTCCTGTGCTTACAGTGCTTACAGTGTGGACATCCCGCAGTAAGCACAAATAATCGGCCATTAGGTAGCTCTTTGAAGTTGGGCCCATGAAGTAAATTTCTGCGCTTGCTATCGCAGAAAAATATGCTTAAGCAAAAGTGTATTGCAATCAAGATGATCTGACAGAGCCTGTGAGCGTTCACAATGGATTTGCATTGTTGCAGCATTCATCTGCTTACATGAACTGCCAGTGACAAGCGTGCCTTTTGCTTTGCTTATGGTCAGCAGTCATTATGAAACAGAAACTGTGAAGGGCCGCTCAGTAAGAAGAAAACATATGTTTACAGGCTTTATGAAATCAGCCTCTAGTCATAATAGCTATACCTTGATTTAATTTTCAACTAGAAGGGAAGACATATATCAAAATATTTATTGTATTGCCACTTCCAACTTATTCTAATTGTATTAATTTGGTGTATCAATTATGCTTACAATGTGTTTTTAGTTATCAAACATTTTTTGTGAAATGATTTTGATCTTTGATCTGAACCAGATACGCTAGACTTCAGTGCTCCTGCTGCTCCTATGCCAGCACTACAGCCCGTGCCACTTATGTCAAGTCAATCACCACCTAACATCATGGATGTCTATGGTGGATTAGAACCTGTGCCAGCTTCTCAACCACAATCAGACCTTCTTGGAGGCCTTGTCAATAACATAAGTAAGTAGATATCCAAACCCTTGCTGATTTTTTTCTCTGATGGTCATTCAACGAATTTGCATTAAATAAAGTGTCAGAAATAGTAAAAAATATTGAGAAGACCAAGTTGGTTCTTTGTAAGGATAATGTACTTTATAATACTCTTAAAGATGACATTCAACCATCTTTATGGCCTACAGGTAAATAATCGACGTTCTCTACCATGCAAAGCCCTCAAATGAAACCAAACCCTGTAGTCATCCACCCCAGCCCTGTAGTAATCCACCCCAACCCTGTCGTCATCCACCACTCATTGTCATCTTGTTGCTGCAATCATTAAGATGTAACTACTTCCTTTCTTCATCTCAGATCCATCTATACCTTCCATCACAGCAGTAGAGAATGGCCCTGTTAAGGTAGAGTTTGCCTTTGAGAGAGACTCCGCAGACAAAGTTAGCATCTTACTCAAAGCTACAAACTCCACTCCAAATCCAGTCACTAGTTTCTTATTCCAAGCTGCGGTCCCAAAGGTGAGTGTTTGAAGAACTATATTTATTGATGTGACTGTAAAGATCTTTTGCCTTCTTGCTTTCAGGTGTTCTACAGGAATATAAAAAATCACTAGAGCGGGAGAGACAAATCATGAAAGACTTATCCTCAAAGTTTTATCAGAATAAATGCATTGATCAATCCAGAACAGTATGTTTGCTAATGACTAATATATAGCAGTTTACAGGTGATTTATCTTAAAATTTTTGAGTGAGAAAAGGAATGAACTCTGTCATTACTTTCAGTTATTTGCGTATCCCTTTGTTTTTTGTGTGATAACGTCCCTGAAAAAGACAAGGGTGGATTTCTTAAACAGTTCTTTTAAAAAATAATTCGAATAAGTCACACTTAGTAAAAGTGAGATTGTACATGATGTACCACAAACCCAAACCCATCCACCAGGCCAGCACCATGCAAAGCTTCAAATCTTACACTATTCCTTTTTGCTGATGTTTTAAATTTAAAACTGACAGCAGTAATGAAGGTGTTTCTCGCCCATCTCCCTCTTCCCCCTTACAGACATTCCAACTTGAGCTGTTGACACCATCAGGTGACCTAATACCCCCTAACAACTCTGGAGCAGTCACCCAGACTATCAAGGTGATCAACCCGTCCAAACAGCCCATGAGGATGCGCTACAAACTAGCCTTCACGGTCAACGGTAACACCACCAACGACCAGGGAGAAGTCAATAATTTCCCACCAACAATGTTCTCATAGCACATGTTGAGTCATTGGATTCTATGTCTGTAGGTAGGCTCGTTAGTCTTAGTGCAATTGTGTGGTGGAATCAAGATCTGATGATGACACGGTGACAAAATAAGAATGGTACATTTTTATACAAAATTAAGAGTATTGTGATTTTTCTTAAGAAAACTTGAATCTTCCTTTAAGCTTTAAGACCTTGGATATGTCTTGTAAAAAAAACACCATAAAAACAAGACCTGAGTCAATGTCATAAGCCGTTTTGAGATATGGCGGACACAATGCTATAACACTGTGAGATTTGGGTAAATTTGTCTGTATACACCCAAACCAAACAGTGCACTATATGCTGTCACCGATGTCTCAAAAAGGCTAAATCGAGTTCGTAAGCAGAACATTCTTAACACATTTAGTTGCTTTAGCTAAAATTGAGCAGGGTGCCTGTCACTTAAAACATGCTATACATGACAGTTTGGCTGGTAATCTGTGTCTATGCTTAGCAGAATTACATGCTTATTGCTTTGCGTGTGGATGAGATTGGCCTCGGGTCCTGTAACAACTCTTGGGTTCCTTGATGTATAATAATACACACTGAGTCTAGTTCCCATACTCACCTATCAATTTTGTGTCGGTCATTTCATAGTACGGAAAGAATTATCTTAAAGTCTGTTCCATCTTGCACTTCAGTAGATGTGACAACATGCACAATTGTAGAGTATTTCATGTTGGATATCCAGATTTGATGCATTCGTAATAACATAAGGTCTAAATAGTGAGTTGGGGGATGGGTGGGGGTTGGGGTTGGGGTTGGGAGGTGGGAGGGTACATGCCAAACATAGCAGCAACATTAAAGCATTCTAATAATAGTCCAACAAACACTCAGTTTATTTTCAGTAGACCTTTTGCATTGACGTTATCCCGCCGCCATCTTAGAGGTAAATAAGTGATGAAACAATGGAAACTCACAGATTTGTACGTGCAGCGCACAGTATGGGACAATGACCAACCTCCTTTTGACCTCTACAAGAGGGCGCCCTACTCAAATGACTTCATGTGCGTAAGGTCTAGGGGCTTCAATTGGAACATCTTGAGAAGGATTTGGCTGCTGATCAGCATTTCATGTATACTTTAAACAAACAGTGAAATTGAATTTAAATTTAAGCTCTCACACATCAAGACTAACCCAAATAATTCTCACTGCAACAAGATTCAACAAATGTGAATGTTGTATATCGTCTCCCCCTCAGCAAAGAAGTAAAGAAAAACAGTATAACCAATGGATCTTGTTGCGGTGAGCCTGTTGCATTTCAGACACCTACAGGCACGTAGGACTAATGTTATTCTCAAAAGATTGTACAGCGTTTTGATGTCATCGTGTCAAGTTCCAGGCAATGTTTACGACTGCTACTGTGAAGATTTCAAAATTACATCAGTCAACAAATGCTGATGTACCAAAATGTAAATCCTTGGTAGAAATCCAACGAATCCAACATGACAATTGATGAGAGCTGCATACATACACAACTAACCCATCTTGATTCCTACATTATTTATCAGCATCATCATCACCTTGTAAGTGTAGAACCACATGCACTCATAAATAATGCTCGTCAACAAGCTTCATGCTGTCATTTGGCAAACCAGAAATGTTGCAATCAGTCAAACGGGACAAATAACCCTTTATTTCTTTCATTTATGATTATATAATAAAAGTTAGTGTTTAGAGATTTATAACTGCAAGCAATTCACTTTGCACATTCTTATATTAGTAGATATTAATAGATTCTTGCTCTCTAATTCTAGAATCCTGTTTTAAATTTGCTTCTCTTATTTGGCTGCACATTTTATACAATTCCTAATACTAAACATTGTATTAAGCTCTCTTTTGGTTTGGTCTTTGCCGATAAAGTTACCAAAGTTTCCATGAGCTCAGTGCATTTTGATGAGCAATCCCAAACCATTTGTCAAACTTCCAGTGCAACAGTTTTGTGAGTAATTGATGGTACAAATCTTTTTGAGCTAAAAACATCAAATAATCTGACATTGGTTATTAAACAGGATAGCACAAACAAAATGTCTGCAAAGAAGAACTGCTGATTGACATCGATGGATTTGGGATGGTGTGATTAAGAATCTGCCAAGTGATAATCTTTGTCACAAGTGAGGTCCCATTTTTCAACCTTACATGTAGCGAAACACAAACCTTGACATGCTTTGCTATAAAACCTATTGTGTAGTGTTACAGTACTGATTGTACATCAGGTTAAAATGGAAAATGCCTTCAGTATTTTGGAATAATTAATGGTTAAGTTAAAAAAAAAAAACAAAAAAAAAAGAAAAGAAAAAAAAAAGAAACAATAACAGACCTGATATTGTCAACTAACCACAAGCCAAGGTAATGAAATCTAGCATTCATTGTGGGCTTTGGACTTGATCTGTTAGAAACTCAAATCCTGTGTTTTTGTGGGCAGTTATCTCAACCACCTCATTTGACGGCTTCCATTTTACACATTTGTAGAAATCATGACTAAGATCTTTGAGCATGTTTATCTGAGAGGCTTTTACATTCATAATGTTAGATACTGTCTGAATATTTTCTAACTTTCCTTTAATCACTCGCAAATAATTATTAGACTTACAACTTCTTAACTATCTGAAGAATAAATAGAAACTTATTCATCTTTACTTTTTTAATGATTTGATTAGTTCTCTCTAGCCTCAAGCTTCAAGCACAGTGCGCCAAGTGGATATTGCAAATTTATGTCATTTTATGTTTATAGTGTAATTATGATTGATTTATACACAAAATTTATGGGAGTATTAATTATGTAAGGGACTTTATCTTATGTACATCTATTAATTAATTATAGCAGCAAATTTTAATTTGACTGCTGGACTTCAATTCTGTGCAGATTTGTTTGTATTTTTTTTCTTCCTCATTTTGTTCTGGTACATCTTTCCGTCTTTAGAAGGTGGAGGAGGGGTTGTAGCCCTGCATTTCAAATTCTTATTGATTTGGCTAATAGGCATAACTGCTTTGCAAGCTGCTGTACTTCACAAGAACTCAACCACCCCCCACGCCTGAAGAAGAAAATGAGTAACTCTGGGAGTTTGATTTCTTTTAAATCGGCTCAAAAAATTTGTAATCTTTGTCAGGAATATATGTAGAAAGTGTATAAATAATACCAGACTGTTTTTTACGTTCAGCAGATTTGTGTAAGGCATAATGAGACTGTATGCAAGGTGGTAGTAGACTTGCTGTGGGAAATAAAAACTTCAGGTCAGAATTACTCAATCAGTGGAAAATCAGGCCTGATTGCTTTGTTCTTGAAAGGGCAAGGGCACCAAAGCATTTTCTTCTTGGTAAAGGGCACCTCTCCATGAGGAAATTGTACATTTCTATTGGAACATTTCAAGGGCGCCAAGGCAATGACCGGGGGCAACGGAGGCAATTGCCTCCGTTGCCCCTGTGAAGTATCAGGCCTGGAGAATTATTTGGTACGTCTGCTTTCACTTATCGTGCTAAAGTCTCCAGTTGTAGTTTTAAATCACAAAGCTTCACTTCTGTAACCACATCAAGGTTCCATCACACAATACCATTTGTCTACTCATGCGAAAAGTAAATGGGATATACTGCATACAAAGATGCATTTTCAGCTGTTAAAATAATGTGCTCATTTTTCGGTTGTACTTACAAACTTCACTTCAATATTTAAAGCTCTTGTTCAACATCAATTTGTACATTCAGTCAAACTCATCGTTCATGGACAGCCAATGTATCCACTACAAAGACTAAATTGGTTGCAGTATGCATAAGTCATTATAATACCACTGTTGAATAATTGTTTGTATATACTCCTAATATATAAATATTAATAGTTGCTGGTAATAAAGTGTAAAAGTATGAAGATTTGTTCTTTTTTTATGAGTGGGGGAAGGGGAGGGGGAGGGGGGAGGGAGTCCACTCCTAGGTCATGATTGATTGTATTCAGTTATTAGTAATAAATAATTATATGTTTAATAATTATTAGGATGGTCAGTGATATAACCATACAAGTACAAGGGAAATCTTTCCCTATAAAAGACAAATTGTGTGTTGGAAAAGATTTGTTTTCTGTACCCATAAAATGGACGACGAGGATTGTATATCATTTTTGTTTTAAAACATAGTGTTTATTCATTTGAAACAGTACAAGCATTAATGTTGTCCTCATTGGTATTAATTTTGTTTTGCATGATCAGCAATGAACATGTTGATATCAACTGTCCAACACGTAGTTGATTACTAATTATGGAATTGGTTAATTACTGGAAAAAAAAAGTTTATTTTATGTACAAAATAGACTTACAAAAAATAAAGTAAATAATGATAAAGCAAAGAGAAACACCTTGCCTAAATTGTCTGTGATTGCTTCGTTTATTTATGACAAAAGATAATTGATTTTAGAGTCTTAGTATAAAAGGTCTAAAGAATATTAGTTATTTATGAAAATAGTTGAGATCAAACTACTACTACAATGCAAAACATAGGCATATAGTGGAAGAAAACTACAAATGAACAAAAAATTAATTGTTCAAAACACAACATAAACCCGAAAATGTATATCCAGAACAATAGATTGTGGCTCAATCGCAAAAAGCTTTCGACCAGTGTACCCTAATAAACACGTTAGTGCAGGACTTTTCTTGACCCTCTTTCTTGACCTATATAACCAATCTTTATCGGCACACCCGCCCGGCCGCCTTTCATAATAAAAATTACGTAAAAAAAGAATGGCCTGGTGCCCGCGCGTCACTGCTTCTCGTTGCCCAGATCCCTCCCATTATCCGGCAGGCGCAGGCGTGGCAGACAGTACATGTTTAATGTACATTACATCCACAGTATTGTACATGTTATGTAAGTACGTATAGTATAGTAGTACACAGAAGAAGGTTGTGCAGTGCTGTGAGTGGGAGTTCTGTTGACGGCCTGACAAAAACATGGCCATAAATGCAGTTGAACATGTCGAGGTTGCCGACAGAATGTCACATCGTGGTGACAAAGGTAGTGTTAAACCGAAAAGATCGGGTCGCAACCATGCCGGGGCAAAGGAACTTGCTAGCTACTACTCGAAAGGTCAGTGTATTGAAATGTCTGGTCGCGCCCCGGCCCTGCAAGAAGGTTTACTCGACCTGCAGAACTTGAGTGTGATTATGAATGATTTTATATGGGGTTCTCAAAGAACCCAATATTACTAATACTATTTAATACTAGGCCTACTACGACTAGTTCTAGATGTACAGAGGGTTTCCTTTGTCCTTAAAAAACAATCGAACATTGTTACCTTAGACTGAGAGGCTCCGTTTTTGTTACATTTTCAAACTGATGACTTTGTAAATTGTATGAAATTCCCTGAGCTGAGGCCTGAACTGAGTTTAAAAAAAAAAGTTACATTAACTATTTCGGTAGACGGAAAACAGGACCAAGTAGCACGACATTATTGATACATGAATAAAACATCACAGGGTTAAAATATTATCGTTCAGGTCATGCTTTGCATATTTATTCATAAGGCTGACGTACGTCGCTCTACTTGGTCTTGTTTTCCGTCTACCAACTATTTCCTAGTCAGGCTCTTTCACTTTCTACTCTGTGATCAACACTGCTGTGCTGCCTTCATACATGCACTTTAATAGTCCGAGTTACTGAACCCAACAACACTTTTTTAACCTCAGTTCAGAATCTCAAATGGTTGACTGGACATCGCCCATTCGGCACCATCATCCAGCACTATCTCAATAGAGATTTACATCACATGGTACTGCAACAAACCTTACCAGGGAGGGCGTTATGTCCAAATGTTAAAAAAGCGTTGTTGGGTGCAGTAACTCGGATGCACTGAGTGACGGCACTCGGGGACAAGTGACAGTGACAATCGGTGACAACTGTGTCAATGTCATAGAGGAAGTGAAAAGACATGTATGAAAATCATGTTGAAACAATCATAGATGATTGGTAGTATTAATAAAAAACATAGTGAAAAAAACATAGTACATTTGTAGGGTCTGTAGTTCATTTTTCCATTGTAAATTAACACTATGACATGTACATGCTATGATCAGCGTGACTGGAAACCATTTCAAGATCAATGTGGGTATATTTCGCTACAAATCAAAGCAAATACTCGGAATATACGGCTTTGGATACAATGTTTTACTGGTAAAATACAAAATGTTAAATTCTGTTGAAAATCTGTTGAAGTAAATGGGCAAGTTTAATTCAAAAAGTTGGAAAATATGTGGTAGTCGGAAAAAGAGAAAATTCTGTCAGTGGTGGTTGGGGAATCCCGAGTGCCGGGCGGGTTTTCTGACTGGCCATCGTGGGCAGAACCCTGGTAAGGTTTGTAGTAATACTATGTAATATAAACCTCTATTGAGGTAGTGCTTGCTCTGCTGATAACAAACTGGCTTTTCTCTGAGCCAGCACTGCTCAGGGAGATTGTCACATGGTGCTACCACAAACCTCACTTAACATGTCTGGCGGTGAACGATGTGATTAAATTGATTTGTTATGCTACAATTTTCTCATTTCAGGCAAGCGTATTCAGGAGTACATCTGCATCATCATTGGTTCCTGTCTATTAGCGTTCAATACATACAGTGTCTTGGTCAACTTTAGAATTGAGAACTGGAAGTGGCATGTTGCCAGTGTGTGTAAGTACTCATAAGAATTAAGTATGGGGACAGATCCATTAAACCATTGATGAATTTGAACTTGTTTCTCACCAGAAGTTAAATTTAAGGAAGTTACAAAACACTAAACCTTTAGAGCAGGACTTAAAGGTAAACTCATTTTGCTATATATCCGTGCTTCCATTTGGTTCTAAGTTGATCCAGGTGCTAACGTTTATTCTGTTTTCAGTTCTTGGTATCGTGATGTCCGATTTTGCATCTGGTGTTGTACATTGGCTGTCTGATTCATACGGCTCTGTCAGTATGCCAGTATTTGGAAAGGTAAGCATTGAATTAATAAAGACACATTTATAATCTTAACCCTCAACACTCTAAATCTATCAAAAATAAGCAGTAGGTTTTTTCATTTTTTAATATAATGTAAGCCTTTATTTTGATAAGCAATGACTGATCAGGTCAGACATTGGTCAGGGATGAAATTTCTCCGGATTTTTCTGGATTTCCGGATTAAAAAACATATTATTGTGAAAAAGTTTCACTAAAAAACAAAAAACAAATATCATTTACATACATCCAGGCCCTTGTAAAGCCTTAACACAGTACATTAATGTATTTTGACTACACCAAGCTGCAGCTTGCCCCATCTACATTTAGGCACAGTATTTTGTGGATTTTTCGTTTGCGTCCACTCTCATCCCTGATTATTGATTTCAGCATTGTGAAGGAAAGTGTTTCAAGTATGAACTTGCCTAATGGAAATGAGTTAGCCAGCTTGTCTGCTTGTTCAAGAAAAAAAAATGTGCTTGGATACAAGCGTGATAAATTTTAATTTCTTAAAGGTTCTGTATACGTTTGGTAATGACTCTGAAAATTAATGGCAATAATAACTTACTTGGTAAGAAGTACAGCAGCTTTGGATAGTATAATGCATTTTTGAGAAACGTTTCACTTCGAAGTACTGCAGTTATGGAAAAATATATCACTTTTTTATCCCCATAAATTTGAATCTGAGACGTAACGCTTCTCAGAATGTGTATTCCAATGACGGATACTTCTGCGTGAACACAACCGCTCTAGTTTTTCAAAAACGCTGGCACCTTTTGAAATGAAACTTACACAGGTTAGTTTTATGGTATATATCTGCAACTATATAACATTAAGGCAAATGTACGGTTCCAAAAACAAAGGTATACTTTGCCTTTAAAATAATTTTTAACCTACCCTGCTACACTTGGTAACATTTTCCAGCGAGTTGACCAACCATTTAATCTACATGGGTTGTGAATGGTGGCAAAGCTTTGGCCAGAACTGTGTCATACATGCATTCACCACATGATATCGTTTTGTAGGCTGGCATAGTTGATCTATCATTCAAACTGCTTCAATCAAAACCACAGTGCATGATACAGAATGGTCAGGCAGTAGGAGGGTTAACAAATTGGTAAAAAGAATTGTATTTTTTTTGTTTTATGCAGGCTTTCATCAGGCCGTTCAGGGAGCATCATATTGATCCCACAGCGCTTTGTCGTCATGACTTCATTGAAGTCAACGGAGATAACTTCATGCTCACCCTCCCCTACTTCTCCTACCAAGCCTACAAGTTTTCTACCTGCACAACGGAAGAGGTCCAGTCATTTGTCTTGTTTGAATCCTTCATGCTGACGTTGGGTTTCTTCGTCATGCTCACCAACCAGATCCACAAGTGGTCCCACACTTACTTTGGACTACCGCGTTGGGTGACTCTGCTGCAGGATCTGCACCTCATTCTACCCCGTAAACACCATCGTGTCCATCATGTTGCACCCCACGAGACCTACTTCTGTATCACTACAGGGTGGTTGGATTACCCTCTCGAGAAGTTGGGTTTCTGGCCAGCCATGGAAGGTCTCATTGAGAGGCTGACGGGGATCAAGCCAAGAACGGATGACATGAAGTGGTGCAACAAGGACGATATAAGATAACTTCATTTCCTTAATTACTCCTCTTCATTGATCCGGTCATACTAATAGATTGTAGGTAACCTAACCCTGGCCTGATTGGTTTGTTCTTGAAAGGGTAAGGGCACCAAGGCATTTTCTTCTTGATAAAGGGCAACTCTTACCAGGAAATTGTAAAGGGCACCAAGGCAATGACCAGTATTAAAGGAGGCAAACGACTCCTTTGCCCCCATGAAGTGCCAGGCCTGTAAACCCCCACCTCACATTCTTCTTTACCAAGAAACTAATAAGTAATGATAATTGGGTGTAAAATCACAATTAATTTTATTTATTTATTTTTGTATAGGCATAAACTTGCTTCATCTGCTAACAGTTCTAGAAATGGTTTAATTATCAAAGGCTAACTCATCAATTATGCATGATAAAATTAATTTATATAATAAAAAAGCCTTGGACTTAACTCCAACTCAGAAGGACAAAATTTAGATAATTTCAACAAACTTTCTTCACACTTTTGTCTTTTCGTCAAGACAAACATAGTTTTGCTTTCCGTCCCAATTTTATTTTGGTTAGGGTTAGGTTTCTATTGTTTTGAGGGTAATTTGAAATAAAAACAAAGAACTACAGTTTAATGGCAGCCATTTTCATGTAACCAGTTATTGCTTGTTAATATACATGTAAGTAATTTTGTTGCAAGCAATGCTATGGATTATTATGCTATGCTATTGCTGTGGAAACTTGTAACTTAGTCATCTGTCTTACCACATTAGTCTTAATTCATTACCGGTTTTGTTTTGTGACATTCACTGAAAATGGTAATTTTTATGTAAATATTTATGCAATTGGGTGGATAATTCCTTGTCCTGTTCACCATGCGATGCCTATCTTTAAGTCATTATCAATGTTCAGTTTGCCATGCCCTAACTTGATCGTCCCAACCAAAGGAGGGATGTATTCATCATCCCTGATAGTCAATTTTGAGCATGACAAGTTCACTGTCTGTGTTTGTAAATTTGTGTACACTTTAAGTGGAATAATTATATTGTTTTTATTTTACTTCACAGGGTTTTTTGTTGTTTTTTTGACTAGATATTAGAGTACAAAAACCAAGGGAAAATCCAATCAAAGCAATGGGATACCAATTAATTTACTTCTTTTGAATTGATTTCTTCAAGATAATTGAAGAGCTAATGGTATTATTGTTAAATGTTTATATTTATGTACTTAGTGATGGTACACATTTCAGCAACCTTGGGAGATTAGTGAGGCTGTGTCTTAGGATGGATCTTCTACCAGGTGTTTTTAGCTGAGGCTATGATGACAAAATAGCATTTGTAGACCTCCATAATCACCGTCGCTTATTTTGATTGCACCAATCGAACTAAGCCTGATATGGATAGGCACAAAAACGCTGGCAGATCATTAGTAGTATGTAGCAGGCCCTTGGCTGTGCATGGAAAGATGAACTCTCACCCAGATACTGCAAACGTGCGCTTGCAGTCAAATCACATAGTGTGTTGTCCTTGTCAAACTGTGATGTGACCGCCGGTGCTCACGCGCGCGTAGTAACCCGGTTATTCCATTTACTTCTATATATATAACCATGACAACACAGCCCCTTTAAACTGAGTTCTACAGAATTTAATGAAATTTTCACAGGTTTATAGTCAAATGGTGATTGAAACTGAAAAGCTGGGAATGTATTTGCTCTTAAAAACAAATAGCATACCTTAAATGTCTATGTGGTTCACATAATCATGGAAACTTGAATGTTGGTAATTGCACATTATAAAGTCATTGGTCAAAAGGTCAACATTTTAATATTTAATCGGGGAATATCCTATTTTTTACTGATGCCAACTTTTAAAGCTTTGTAAGAATCGGCTCGTGCCCAGATTAACGAGAATTATGTTATGAGTGATTCACAGCAAAAGTCGTGCATGCTAACAAAATATTTATTGATTTTAAATGAAGTGTTTTGCGGTTGAATAAGTAAATTATGGTAGCGAAAATTGATGATGTAAGTTTTAATCATGCAGCCAAATAAAAGTACAAATTCTGCTTGAAATGTCTTTTGAAATGTGTGTTATGAAGTTTAATTATTTCAGAGCACTTGTCTGTTTGGTTTGGCACCCCAGCAATTATTTTAAAGAAGGTTCTGTTCCACAGTTAATCATACTTATAGACCCATAATGGTATACTGATTTGTATTTTTAAAGAGATTAAAAAAGAAAAATTGCCTCACAAGAGACAATCTGTCAAAACACTGTCACTCAGGTTAGGTTTTGAGTAACTGAAAACAGTTCTTAAAATCTGTCTTCTAATCCTAGATTTGTTGTTTCCAAACTGGGATTTTAGTGTAAACGGGATCTTTAAAACTTAAAGTAATATTATTGTTTTTTAAGTTTAAGCTTAAAACCATGCAATAGATACGGGGGAAAAAATGTTACGCAAAGCATAATCAGAATTAACCTCGATCTCAATTCTCGAGGAACTTTGTGGCTGACCTCGTGACTAGGTGGTAGAACAAATGCTGGGTACGAGCTTGTCAATAACAAAGATGGCAGCCACCATGGCCAGTGCAACGAGATCAACAGTTCTTACGCTTTATCGACAAATGTTGAAAGAATCTAACAAATTTACTGGGTACAATTATAGGTAAGTCTTGTCTAAAATATTTTGTCTGAGTTGTTGCTTCGGTAGAATTATAAAAATGGTAATTTCATGACTTAAACTTTACAGGGAAATCATGACATGGAAAAAAAAAAAAAAAAAAAAAAGACGAGAAGGTTGTTTTGTCAGTTTAATTGAGCAAGGACTTGCTGATTGTGCATTTAAATGGGCTTCTTCAGCAAGCAATAAAAATCATGTCAAGACTTGACATTTGAATTTTTTACCAGTTTCTCATGGATTGTTGCTTCAAAATGTTTTAATTTTAAAACTAGCAAGTTGAAAGAGCAAAAAGGCTACTTCTCTAGACCCAGTAACTGGGGCGCTGTACTCCTTTTTTGAGATTTTTGACATCTGTCGTACTAGCGCCCCAGTCCGTGGTATATTTAGAAAGTGCGACGAAGCGGATTTTTTATGAATCAGTTACACAATTGTCAAAATTACGACAAAGACTACATGGCTGGTATCCTGCATTGACTGCTCAAATCAATATGCATGTCAGGGCATCAGCGAACAGTGGCACTACACACAGCCTGGTATCCTGCGTTGACTGCGCGGAAAACAATATGAAAGTCAGGGCCTCAGCGAACACGCAGTCCTTCCTTGCAGCGTTTATACACAGAAGGAAACAGTCGTTGAGTGTCACGTTCGAAATGGCAATTCCTAACCTCAAATTTGAGAGTGGGCTAAAAATCATCGATTTGGAGGACTGAAAATGATTGTGAGTACAATTAAATGCATTTCATTTCATCGTAAATACTTGGAGAAGCCAGTAGGCAATTTTCAAGTAATTCTGTTGAGTCTTTGTCGTAATTTTGACAATTGTGTAACTGATTCATAAAAAATCCGCTTCGCCGCACTTTCCAAATATACCACGGACTGGGGCGCTAGTACGACAGATATTGTCAAAATTTCAAAAAAGGACTACAGCGCCCCAGTTACTGGGTCTAGCGTGGGGGCATGGCATTTGCCTCACTGTAGGCCTAGTGTGACTTTTATTAAGTCATGATCCTGTATTGTAAAAATGTGTTAAAAATTGTATTTTGAAGTTGACACTAAAATTAAGAGTAACGTAACTGTTACTTTGTAGCGTGTTGTGGCCGAGTGGTCTGGCGCACCGAATTCAAATTATGGTGGCTTTAGTCATCACAACGTGGGTTCGAATCTTGGTCCTGGCACTTGTGTCCTTGAGCAAAGCACCTCACTATGATTGCTTGTTGGCGTTTACGTCCTAACTTGATGATCCTGCCAAGTAACGAAGTAGAAGTAGAAGTAGAAGATACAACAATTCCTCCACTTTTTCACCCATCATGATCAAAACCATAATCATTTCGAGTGAAACCATACTATACTATTGTATTTGTAATGAATGAAAAAGTGGCAAACAGATCTGGAATCTTTTTCTAACAAAATTTGTAAACTGTTTTGTTTTATTTATTAATTTTTGTTTATATAATCCAGTCTAATAATGGCAACTTTACTTTCACTGGAATCCTCACTTGTACACAAACATATTTGTACAAACATGTTTTTAAGGACACTTAAGTGGCATTAAAGCTTTGATGTCCGACAATGATGGATAAGATGGCAATCAGAGCGTTTAATATTGATTACATACATATGCAGGGAGTACGCCTTAAGGAGAACAAAAGATGCTTTCAGAGAGAACAAGACGTTAACAGATGAGGTAGAAATCAAGGCATTGATCAAAAAGGCAGAAAAGAATCTAGAAATCATTAAAAGACAGGTAAGTTTGAAAAGGAGGTAAATAACATAAATAGGATGGCACACAATCATCTCGCCCCCATGGAAAGGCTTACTACAAAGTAACCCCCCCCCCCCCCAGCAAGCTCATCGGCCCACTGCTGATCTAAAAGCACGGGAATAAGATAGATGACATTGTTTTTGTGAGAAAGGTTGATAAAGAATGCAGATCATTACAAAGATATTCTTTGATTTGGTAGGGTTGATTGTGAATTTGGAACATTTCCATCCATTGGCAGTGCCTTTAGATTTACGTTTGATCCGACTGTGGAGGAAGTCCAAGATAGACAACCTGAAACTGTAAGTTGACTCTCCACTGATGCGATAGGCAGACTGTGAGTTTAGGGTTGAGTCTATTCTGATCAGTATGCAAAATGACATCATCAGAGGCTCAGAGCAAAGATCACTAACAAGAAAAACTAAGGACAAATAAATGCTTCTCACGGAACTGCGACAAGACTGGCCACTCACACTTTTGATGATTTGCAAAATTCATGTCTAAAACAGAAAAATTGAATACAAAGATCAGCAGTGGGCAACTTTGTTTGGGGTGATTTTGTCGGGGGGGGGGGGGCTCTTTGTAAGAGGGTGGGAGTGTTCAAACAGTAGGTGAGCTTGCTGTGGGGTAACTTTGGTGTTGGCGACTTGCCAACTTTTTTCTAAGGGGAGAGAGATGACCAGCATTCCATAGGATTAACAAGGTTAGAAAGAGCACGAAATAGAGATGAATGGCATAAGGAGGACTACATCTTTAAAACATATCCTAAATGCTGAGGGTGATGAGGAAGTTAAAGTAAACCATCCATTTCATCTCTAATAGACTCAACCTCTCCCTTCCATTTAAAAACAGGATGGGAAAGTAGGACTCGTTTGAGTGAGATATTTAAAATGTTAATCGTCTCTTTTTTTTGTAATTTTCTTTTTCCATGTCCACAGGTTGTTCTCAGTCAACTTTACAAAGACCCAACACTGATAATTGAAGGGCAGAAAAGATAGCAAGATTCATCAGATTAATTACTGGTACAATCAACAAGGGCTATTGTGTTCACTGTTGGCAACCTAAGAACCGTTCCTTTGAAGACTTTGCTTTAAGATGCCTTTTCCGTGGCACTACAGTATTTTGTTTTCTCTCAAAAATAATTTCTTTGTTTACCTGACCAGCCTGTCTTGGGGGCCAAATCTAAGATGGCTGCATGTGAGAAATCGCATGAAAAGTGTGATGTGTTGTGTCAGGAACGAAGTTAACGGTCGTGATTGATAAATACACAAACACGGCATACTGAGTAAGTTTTCCTTTCTTTGTTCATTCAAGCCTCACTTTTGTTACATTGGTTTGAATGGGAGTAAAAGCAAGATGGCTGATTCATGACAATGTCTTGTTGAATGTGTTTGAAAATTAAAAAAGTAAATATTTGCTGTGCACTTTGTTGAAGTGGAGTTTTACTGGAACTAACTTGTCAAGATTTCATGGCGGTATAAGTATTTTGTTAAAATTTAGGTGCTTTTATTTTCAGATTTGGGCATGCCATTGTCTTTTTTCTTTGGTGTATGCTGTCAGGAAATCTTGACCTTGACAATGTAGAGTAATAAACCCATTTATCATAAGTTTAAAGCGCACAAAACTAAGATTTAATACATATTATCTACATGTATGTTTATACTTAATATTTCTTTTAATACATAGTTTAGTCTGATATCTAGTTTTTCTTTTAAACAGGGGCAAAGCATTTTTGAAAATTCAGTTTTAAGTTATGGTGAATTAGAACTTTTAAACTGGAAATGTATGGAATAGACGTAACGATCAATTGCTAACTCAAAAGTTGTCGTGGTCCCTCTTATCTTTGGCGGGTTCAAAAGGGACATTATTTGAATCTCCATTATTGACCCCATGCTCATACGTCACAGGCGGCGACTGTACCACGCTCGCCATTTCGGAAATCAATAGGCATATGTGTAAACGCTGTGTCGCCTAAAATGCGAACTTCACTGTAAACACAGAGAGACATTGACTTTTGAAATGGCGCATCCAAGATTATTGTGGTGACGAATGTCAGGTGATCAGTCTGCTCCATTAAGCCAGTAATCCAGTATGCGCTAACGTGCTTGTGGGACTTTTGTCGGACTTTCGTTTGCGCAGTCAGGTCTGTGATTGGTCAATACAGCAAAGGCTGGGCTTAATGGATCGGTCTATTAGGTCAATACATCAACTTTGTCCCCGTCTGTGATCCCAAGGATGATTTTTAGACCTGAAGAGTTAAATTGTTTTCAGAACTGCCGAATGCAATGATCAATCGAAAATACAATTGTTATGTTTACATTCAAATTATGAGTAACCTGTATAAACTTTAACAATTATGTAAAGAAAACATGAGTCTTTTGTCTGTTTTTGTTATGAATGCATGTTTCCTTACAAAACAACAACCCTTACTAGTTGTTATCAATGGACTTTATGCGTCTGACATCAAGAGACCAATAGAGTTATGTGACACAGCGCTCTCATTGAGGTCAAAACGACCGGCCGGAAGTTTATATGATTATGAGATATAAGAAATTGGGTTGTATTATTTAAAAACAACAAAGTGGAATTTCAAACGGAATGGATTAATTTTGAATAACATTTTACTATAGAGAGGTTTCATGGACATCACCCGAGACCTTTTTTTATAATGCTGTGTGGACAAACAGAGGCTGGAAATCATTCAGCAGACGACGCGCCAGCCATTGTGTTTAGCTGGATCCAACATGGCTGCGAAATGAACTTTTTCCGGGGTCACGCAACCTCTGTATGCAAAGTATTACAAAGTTTTATAGCGCCCTCTATTGCTCTTTCCTCTACGACAAACGCAAATAATTTTTATTTTTTATATGGACAAAATTATAGCGCCCTCTTGTGGAAAATAAAAAAATAATATTTTAGTTATAGCGCCCTCTATAATATTTCCAGGCGACACAAATAAATTGTGTAGCGCCCTCAAGAGTTTTAAGAGGGCTGATAATCGAGTATCCAGACGACAGCTAACTATTTTTAATATAATTAATGGTTAGCTACCAGACTCATTATTGACTTCTGGTATGTTATGATTAATTCCACTGGAGGCCTCTTCCACTGACATGATGACTGATCTCTGGTTAGGTCACGTCATGTTGAGATATTTAGGGCGATTTATGACCATTTCGTAACTTCAAGTTCTATTGGCAACGATGTAAAGTCATGAGGACTGGGTGAAGATGCCAAAGAGTACTAGAAGGTTGATGACTATATTGCCAATTGGTCAGAATTGATGTCCATGTATGTAGCAGCACCCTCTCGGCTCGGGGTGTGCGGGGACTTTGCTGCCGCCGGCCGCTGAGCTAGCTGTGGACGAGAAGGCTGTCGCCTTCGCTTCTGGAGTGGAAGGGGGGCACTGGTCCACTGCATACTTGAACTGCTCCATATTCTCAATTTCAGTAGTATTAGTAACTAGTAACACTAATATTTAGTACGTAGTCAGTACAGTGCAAAAGTTGACTTACCAAAATCCTCCTGCAATTTGCCATCTCACTGAGTTCAACTATTTCCAAAAGATGGGGATCAACTTCCCAAGTTTCAGCAGCGTAATCAGCTTGGATTCGCCGCCTTTAAAAAATTGGATTGGTAATTGAACTCTGTAATTCCTTTTTCATTTGATAATTACCCTGTTGCAATATTTTATAAATAGTACTGCTACTGTACAGTGTACTGTGTATAAGTATAACCAATGATGATCAATGTAACATTTTGGCTGCCTGTTTGCTGATTCACTGAGTTACATACGCAGTCAATGCAGGATACCGGCTGTGCTAAGATGTTACATTGCTCATCATTGTCATTTTGTCATGTCCTTGTTGTCATTTTGGGCAATTTTGTGCAGAGAATCGTAGCAAATCGCCGATCACCTAATCATCTCCAAGGTCTCCCCGGGGCGCTAGTACAACCAATAATGTCAAAATCTCAAAAATGGAGTACAGCACCCCAGTTACTGGGACTAGACTAGTAGTAGATTACTGCCAAATCACTCCGTATCCATTACCTTGGCCCTACTGTACTGCCCTACAACCCAATCATTGGCTGGTCAATTGGAAGCAATGATTTGCGTACTACCTCACAAGTCAGACAAGCCCCCCCCCCCCCCAATCAAACATAAGCGATATGCTGCTTTAGCAATCAAGTGTGAAGCACATCATTTTGGCTGTAGCTGTAGAAGAATTTCAGTGTATTCTGCAAGAGAGTGAGAGCTTGGGACAGCTACAGAATCGTATACTTACATCACAGCCAAATCGATGAATGCTTTTGTATTTGATACACTGTCTTTGATATTGTATTGTCATATTGCAGAGATGTGGTACCAGATTTTCCTGTGGTATTTATTCTCGTCATTCTTGATTCACTCTGGAGCTGCCATTATCGCCTTCATGGCACTTCGTAAGCACAAGATTGGTCGACTCTACTCTCTCCTGATACTGGTCATGGGCTTTGTTGGACCCATCACAGGAGGCATTGTCACAAGTGAGTCTCATACTGCTTCAATTTCCTTTGAACTTTGTGTCAAACTATTGAGATCAAAACTTATTTGTAATGTAGGTAACTGCAAGAAATACTCCAACACCCAGACAAACAAACACACATTTTAAATGCATTTGCTTTAAATATTATATAGTGATGTTTTTTTATAGCTTGGATTTATCTTGAGAGAAAACTGGGGTTCAATTATAGAAAAGACACTACAGGTGAAATAAATCAAGGTTGGACCTTGGGTTTAGTAGTCTTCCTAAAAACATTGTTTGTCGAACTGAGATCCGAGAGTGTTTTTACCCTGTTTCAGATACCTTGCATCTGGTCAGTCATTTCATCTAGCATTGCAGGATTGTTTTAAATCAAATTCCAGCCTCCTTTTCCCTGTTGTAGTTACTTTTACCAAGGTTTTTGACTGATTACACTTTTTCGTTTGCCTTCATCACAGGTGCTATAATAGCTGGATTGTTCAAGACTTCGGAGTTCACGATGTTTCCTTTTTATGCCATGGTGTGCGGCTGGGGACAGACATTCATAGTGTTGTTTATTTCATTCTCACGGATACTGGCCACACTCTGACATCCCTGTCTTCATGAAAGGAAGTAACGGACCAAGTCTCCTGTTACTTTATAAAAGGGAACAGCACATACATGTGTGTAACGTCCAACTTGAAGGCCCCTGCCCATCACAGTGGAACACACGCCATCTTACATGGAAGTGGAGCTCAGGATGAACTCATACTCTGCTAAAAGTATAAGGAGAAAACACAGGATTGGCATTCATCAAAAAAACATTGAATAGTTTTAATATGGAAGCTGACTGATTATGAAGTTTATAACTGTCTTAAATACTGGCAAAGTCAAGAATGTAGCATTTGAAGAATGTAGCATTTGAAGACCTCCGCATCACCCTGGTTTATTTTGATTGCAACCGCAGAGGCAAAATCCTTGAAAAAATACAAACTCTTTTTTTGTTGTTTTCAGAAGAAGAAAAAGAGACCACCTGACGTGATGCAATTTTCACTGGTCGGTTGTACGGTGTTTTTGTTGAAAACTAAAGGATGGTAATGCATCTGCTCTTCCAAAAACCGTTGATGTGTATGGTACCTTCAGAAGGAATAATTGACGAACCTCCTCCTAGCTTTTGGATCTTGTTACAGTCATTAAACTGGAGTATGGTTGCATGAGGGTTAGATGACGTTGAATCTTGTTGCATCAACCATTGTCACTTAATAATTGCCTTTTAACATAACATAAGCTGTGTTTTACCTGTCATTAGAGAAAATCCTGTTCCATAGATTTCAAAAGCTCTCATTTAACGACGCTTTATCAACATTTTTCATCTCTCATTCTACAAAGTGTTGCATCTTCAGTAATAAAGACTTGTTTTGTTTTGAATGAACAGTGAATTTACTGGAAGATGTACGTTCAAGCATGGATTTGATGAAGATTTAAAGAGAAAAAATGATTATTTATTGGTATCTTACATGTAGATAAAGGAGAAGGCATGGTGTCGTTGTAATTATGTATTATTTACTTTTTGTACTTTATGTAATAGTTGTATAGCAACTTCATTTCACTATATAAAGAGACCACTAATGACATAATGTGCTGGAGCTCTACCAACTGAACTATCTAGCCCTCATGTTGACAGTCCATCTATTTTGTAAATAATTATGCTTCTGCCTGGCACTCTGAACAAGGACACCGCCAACACTAGGGCTGGATAGCTCAGTTGGTGGAGAGTTAATCCGGAGGTCGCAGGTTCAAATCCCCCCCTAGTCAATTTGTCTTTGTTCATCCCAAAAATTTAATTCAAAATTTACCCAGTCAGTTTCCCGTGTGGTTTATTGCTTGATTTTAAACTAAGGCAAGAGCTTTAAAGTTAAAAGTAAAATTGACAAGTGGTATAAATTCAAAAAAGGTTGCCTGTAAAAGTAAATCTAACATTTCAAAAATCAAACTAAATGTAATGTACAGTCAACTTTAACTTCGGTTGGAATTTTGACACGGTATCCTTCTGGTGTCCCCCCCCCTCAAAAAAAAAAGGGGGGGTATCTTTTACGATTTTGTTGGCTGTAATTATGAGGTTCTCCCAGGCAGTTTGTCTATAAACATAATATTGTAACTATGTGTCTGAATTAGCGGCTATGGCTGCAGCTGGATTGCCGCATCATCATTCGTTGAAGTATAGAACATCCATAGCAACGCCCTTAGCCATAGCCGCAGCTGCTAATCCGGACCAGGTCTATTTAATAACTCATCAGATGTACAAATTAATTGACATTTTTTCTCATTTTATCTTATAAACTATAGAAATAGGAATTGGTTAACAAATCTATTAAAGCCCTAGCTCAACATTGGTAAGAAAAAAATAATAAATGTTCACAGATTTACATATGGTTTAAAGACAATGATATTGGAAAACTTTCCTTAAAATATTTCTGTCTGAAGTGTTATCTTTTTTGAATAATAAATGAAGTAAGATTCAAAATTAATTTTTGTCTCACGTGAGATCAAAACTCTGCCTTTAAGAATGTGTACAAAAATGTTGAATGCATTTTTACTGTTTTCTCGCAACTTAAACAAGGAAATGAGCTGAATTTTTCACAGGCTGATTTTATTACATATATTTTGATTTGTGCAAAGAATGGAAGCATTTACAGACACTTTACCAATGTTGAGCTGGGTCTTTAACCTGTATACTTTATGTCCTCATCGAGACAGGAACGTTTTGGTTCGTTTTCAATGTACAGGAAATCGGTTGAGTTGTGTTTTGGGGTCGGTATAAAACAAATCAACCCTGAAACTTGGCCTTAATTGTATAGAAAGCATAACCTTCTGATTCTAATGTACTTCTTGCAGAACAATAAATTATGTTATTTGTTTTGATTGAATGAAAGTCAAAAGAATAACCGCAGTCGTTTGTAACAGATCTTGGTGATGTTCAATTATTAGTGTTATTATTTTCTTTTTTTTTTTTTTTTTTTTTTTGAAGGAGGTATCAGATGAAATGGTCGATTATTACTCTCATAAATCCAATATATTTAGCGTTCCGGATAGCATTCACGTTATTGCGCCTTAGTTCCTTTCATACAAATGATCTTAAACATTTTAAGAAAGGGTAAGCGTTACCGAAGAGAAAGTGTCCTTTCTCTATGGTCTGACAAAATGAATTTAATTTCAAATAAATCAAATTCTTTATTTGAAAATGTGTAAACAACTTGTAAAACGCTTCTTTAATTTCTTAGATTGCACCAGGGAGCATTCTTAACAGAATATCACGGAGCCCTAAAGTGGGCCCAAGACCCCCACTCCAGCGGTGTAGCCAGGTTTGTTTAACTAGGGGGCACATGGGGGCATTGCTTTTCAGTGGTGGTAGGGGGGCATGTACCCTGTTTTTTATGGAGGAGTACCTGGCTGGGAGGGGGGGGTGGGTACTGGACATTTTTTGGGGGGCATGTGCCCTTCCTGGCCCACACCCCTTGGCTGGGCCACTGCGCCCATGATAAACTTATCTTAAAACAACAGCAGGATATTACTGAAAACGTTCAACTTGGAAATTAGCCCTCAGAGTTTGCGCCCCTCCCCCATCTGGAAATTATGGATTCGTTCTTGTGTTACCCTTTGGTGAATTGTGTGTTGATTTTGGGCTAAAACTGCTCTTCTTTAGATTCAAAAACTTGTTTTCAAATTAAGTTCTAATTCGGCTTTCTTTGAGGTACTTGTGTAAGCTTTTTAAGGTTCATGACACATATTTTAAGAACTTTCTAAACAATTTGAATGTTTTATTAATTTTCACGAATTTCTACTACTACATACTTTTATTAAAAAATAGTTTGAAGTCACTATCTAACATGGTTTTCTGCCTTGTTTCAATTTTACTGATGCAAATATAATCAGCTAGCCCTTTCTGTAGTTATTGTTCAAAAGAAATTAAAAGAAAATATAGAATGCGACTTGAAAAGTTGGGTTTTTGGAGAAGAACCTAGTCTACAGTCTTGCCCAAAATTTGCATGAATACAGAAGTAAAATATTTTTACCGTTTCTTGGTTTTAGTTTTTGTTCTAAAACCTTGAACTATGAAAAGGGGGTCCCAAAAACTAATTTTCCGCAAGTTTCGAACCCTAAAAGAACACTTTTTAAATAAAACTTTGACCCAAGATATGGGCGATTTCATCTTCCTTAGTTGGGAGTGCATCATGGCCTCAAATGCAAAAATATATGCAAAAATAATGTCACAGATTATAGCCGTATCCCGGGTCCACCATGACCATAACACACGGCCACGTTTCCCATACGCTGTGCACAAGCAATGGGTACAGGAATATGGCCATATCCCGGGTCCATCATGACCGTAACGCATGGACACGTCTCCCATACACTGTGCACAAGCAATGGGTACAGGAATATGGCCATATCCCGGGTCCACCAAGGCCCATACACTGTGCACAAGCAATGGGTACAGGAATATGGCCATATCCCGGGTCCACCAAGGCCCATACACTGTGCACAAGCAATGGGTACAGGAATATGGCCATATCCCGGGTCCATCATGACCGTAACGCATGGACACGTCTCTCATAGACTGTGCACAAGCAATGGGTACAGGAATATAGCCATATCCCGGATCCACCAAGGCCCATACACTGTGCACAAGCAATGGATGCAGGAATATAGCCATATCTCGGGTCCACCAAGGCCCATACACTGTGCACAAGCAATGGGTACAGGAATATAACCATATCCCGGATCCACCATGGCCCATACATTGTGCACAAGCAATGGGTACAGGAATATGGCCATATCCCGGGTCCATCATGACCGTAACGCATGGACACGTCTCTCATACACTGTGCACAAGCAATGGGTACAGGAATATAACCATATCCCGGATCCACCATGGCCCATACATTGTGCACAAGCAATGGGTACAGGAATATGGCCATATCCCGGGTCCATCAATACCGTAACGCATGGACACGTCTCCCATGCACTGTGCACAAGCAATGGACACAGGAATATGACCATATCCCGGATCCATCATGACCGTACGCCGTGCACAAGCAATGGGTACAGGAATATGGCTATATTGCGGATCCACCATGCTCCATTCACCGTGTACAAAATAATCGCATAGGAAATTGCCCATATCCTGGGTCAAAACGACAATTTTTTTTCATGGAGGGGTTTGGGGATTTTTTGAATTATGATAATTTGTGGGTAAAATGATATAAAGTCGTTCTTTTTAAGGCATTTTGAGTTTCATTAGACTTATTTACGAACTTTCAAGAAAGAGAAAAAAACGAAATAATTTTGTTTTACTACGTTTTTGCATTGTGTTTCAATTTGGTCCTGCAGCACTGCAAAATTTGCAAGAAGAAAGTTTTTTCTTTTTCAAACAATGTCTTACAATCCTCAAGAAAATTAGGTGAACATTCAAATGTGAATGTCTTTTCTTCTTGGAGATTGCCTGGAACTGGTTGCCTGTAAATTGTCTCGTGTGACATGGCCCTTAGACTTTTGGTTCTGAAAGTATTTTTACAGTCCCCTACCCACAAAAAACCCTTCCTCCTATTCCCTTCTCTAACACCCTTCCTTAACCTCACAACCAACCCTACCCACCTTCATGGTTACGGCTTCATGCACGTGCGTTAAAGTTGTGAAGCATCATTGTGCTCAGTGGTGTAAGCCGGGGGAGGGGGCGGGGGGGAGGTTAGCTGCACTCCCCCCGTGTAACTTCTTGCCCACCTGCTTGCGCCCCCTGTCAGGACACTGTGAAATTTGTTACTATCAGGCAAAAAAGTCGCCATCTAAAATAAAAAAAGTCGCCACCTAAAATAAAAAAGTCGCCACCTTAAATAAAAAAGTCGACGCGAAAAATATAAAGTCGCCGCCCAAAGGAAAAAAATTCGTCGCGTAGGTGTCCATTATATACCACAAACCACCCCTTCACATAATCTTAACTTTATAAAAGAAAATATCAGAAGCTGTCACATTCACATTTTCAAGTTATACTTCAGACAACAACGTTTGATTTTTAGCAATTCATGCGATAAGAAACTGTATAACTTTACTACTTTTATCTTTTAATTGTAGGGGTAGGCCAATAGACTTTGCAAGTCTCGCGCGTATTCGAACATCTTCGGGACCATTTTGGTCCCACATTGCTGTAACACGTGAAGGAAAAAAGATCACGCGCTTTAACGGACCCTAATATTCGAATACGCGAGAGACTTACACAGTCTATTGTTGTAACTTGAGATAAAGAAATCTGTCAGTGACTGACCATAATGATGACGTTTCCAATGAAACGCCCTTTGCTTTGTTATGCAAATTATTTTCTGAAACACCGCCGCCCAGTCACTGCATGTGATCACGTGACACAACCAGCAAGTTGTGCCGCTCATTTTTAAAGACCAAACGGTCTGCGTCATCACGGCTTCTTGTCTAATTCTTCAACAAATTCAAGTTTTTACCGAAATCCCAGGACACAACTACCCCCAAAAGCGTGATGGTGAGTTATTAATGTTTGATTGTGATAATAATGATGATTTTGTTATGGAGGATTGTCACAGAAAGAATTTAAAGAAACTTGGGTGAAAATTTCGCTTAAGCCTGCCCATCATTACTCCACATAGGGGGGCAAGTCACTTCGTACCTAGGACTATTGCATTTTGAATTTGTTATCGGTTTAACCGAACTTCTCTCCATACATGAACTCAAAGGAAACCTTAGACTTTAGGGAGTATGTTTTAAAAAGCTGATTGACTTGATCTGATGGGCATGGATAGCCAAGTCATGTCCCTATAACCTGGGGTCGATTTCACAAAGCACTAAAATTCATTTTAAGATGAGTTGTCAATATTATTACCGTAGTGATTTGTGTTGTGACATCACACTTTGCTTAGCAACTAAGAGTGATTTGCAGTTAAGATCAATCTTAGCTCTCTGTGAAATCGAACCCTGGACTTTTCAATCATATAGCCCCATAAATTGTGCAAATCCACTTTGAGAATGTTTGTTTCTCATGGTTGGGATTCAAATGGTGCTTGTCAACTGTGTTATCGTGGAATCAATCACCAGTCTCATCATTTAGATTCAACAACCATACTTTATCAGGTTCTCTCTACAATTAATATTATGCAACAATTATGAAGTAATCAACTGCCACGATCTAATGGGGGAACAGTTTGTGGTGGCAATGTCAAGAACAAGTTGAATCTACGTGACTTGTGCGTAAAAAGTTTACACTAAAGAACAGTTTGATATTTTTCAACAAAGTTAGTGAATTTTTCCAACAAACTCCAGTGGGAGGGTAGTCGAGAGTAGAAGTAAAATAGCACTCCATCAACAAGTTTTAATGTTCAGGTGAGCCAGCAGCTGATGTAAAGCCACATTTCAACACAAAGTCTGGTCTGAAACGTGCTAGGGCCAAAGTGGATTGGCAATATTTATGAGGTTATGGCCCATACAAAGGCCACTTTGGCTCAACATAGTCTTATTTTCATTCAGCCCCTTTATGTCGAAAATTGCCACTCTGTATTGACGAGATTCACTTTGCAACGTGAGTGAACCACAAGTACTCCAAGTGAAGTTGAGTCATGACTTCAAAAACTTAAACATGAACATGTATTGTGCAAAAGTTATGGAACTTATGGAAAACCTGCACAGAGTTTCATCTAAAAAAATGGTTGGAATCGTCACCGAATCCTCAGTCAACAATACACCCCCAGTGGACAGGAGAGAAAAAGACCGACATGGGCCATCTCTTTTATTGTGTTTATTGTTTAAAACCACAAGGTGTAAAAACCAAGTGTGAGCAGTAGTGTAGACAGCATACTTTTTGCAGGGGGAGCAAGGGGGGGCACGGATATTTGTGGAGGGGGCAATTTCAGTTGAGGTAAAGCAAATTTCACGGTGTCCAGTGGCGATGGCGGGGCTAAGCAGGGGGCAAGATGTCCCACCATCGGGGGGAGGGGAGGGAGTCACCCCCCTTTGGCCCCCTTGGCTATGCCACTGGTTTTGAGATTGCGTGTTTGGCACCTAATTATGGTCAAAACATCAAATTGTTGCTGCAATTGAAGCAACACACCCCTTTCACAGAATATTGTTTTTATTTTGATTGTGTTTAGGCTACCGACATGCCATTGACAGATGAAGTCTACCTCTCCAAAAGAAGATGCCTGATGCGCATGCTGGACCAGCATCAAGATTCAACGATGTTGTCTCCATCAACATGTAAATTTATCAACCACCATTATCTTTGAGATGAATCAAGAGATTTTGGACTGTTTGATGACACTAGGCTTTGAGAGAAAACTGAATCATGTTTAAAATCTGCACCAATATCTTAGTACACACAGTTTCACCCAAAAAGAGTAGAACTGTCATCGAATCCCCAACCAACAATACATCCACATTGGACAAGTAAGAAAAAAAACCATGGGCCATGCATCTCTATTAATATGCGTTTTTTTTCAAACCACAAGATATAAAGCGTGTTGGAGATTACTTGTGCTTTAACATGGTCAAAACATCAAATTGTTGGTGCAATTGAAGGAAAACAACATACCCCTTTCACAGAATATTGTTTATATTTTGTTTGTATTTATTTTAGGCTAGCTACAGACAGTGCCATTGATGACAGATGAAGTCTACCCCTCCAAAAGTAGATGAACGATGTGCATGCAGCCCAGCATCAAGATTCAACAATGTCGTCTCCATCAACAGGTAAAGTATGAACAACCATTAATTTGAGATGCATGATCAAGAGATTTTGGACAGTTTGATGATACTAGGCTTTGAGAAAAATATACATGTTTAAACCCTTACAGTCCCAAATCCTTCTAAATCCTAATGCCAAAGTGAAGAAATTCGAAGGAATTGGGCCCTGCGGCACAAACAACCAGTGCTTATCACAGGATCAGGCATTCCAGGAATGTCTGAAGTCCAAACAACTTGGTGTGGTTTGACATAGGAGAAGAGGATATTTGAGGAATTGGCCCACGTACTGCCTAGTCTGTTGAAGAGGGTGTTTTTCTGCAGAGTCATCCACTTATTTTGAGAAATCCGAAATGTTTCCGAAATTAATTTAAGAATTTCCTGAGTAACTTGTTTGTGTGTGAATAGCATTGTCACAATGAAACTTTGACTTAACCAAGTACAGGCAATGAACATCCTCATAAAATGTCTGAAAACATAAGGGGCAATGAAATGGTTGGGGGGGGGGAGGCAATGCAATATCTGATTTCCATTGTATCAAAAACATTAACAACAAGAGTGATTAATTTCAACACAAATGGTAGTCTGGAGAGTGTTAAGGCCAAATTCAATCTATTAAAACTCAATTTCAGCGTGTATGTGGGTTCTTCTTTGGGGGAGGGGGAAACTAGGGAGGGGAGAAGAAAACAATTTTGGGTGAAAATACACTCGCCCCAAAAACCATCACATTGAATTTGATTTGAATCACTGAACCATTTCTGTTAAAAAAGGAAACAGTTAAAACGAGGACCGTTATACCATCTTGATATGATAAAACTAAACTATTTGTTATTTTTGTTTTGACAGAGCGAGTGAAGCTGAAATGAGTTCCACCAATCAACAAAGCGGATGTCTGTGCACTAGGCACATCAACCGTGCATATCAAATGCACTTTCTGCTACAAGAGGTAAATTTATAAAACAAATCTGTATCCGTTCCATTGAGTCGGCAAAGCATCCTTACGGAAACATCACACCGACTTGTGGGAGCCAGTTGCAGCTACTAAATTATGGCCTGAAACACCGGAGGGGGGGGGGGGAAGGGGAGAACCCTTTCTCTTAGGGATAAGTGTTTCTAGGTTATTTTACGTTCGTTGGTAGATATTGATACAACACAACACACGGGTTCTACAGCTACACATCCCATCTGAAGGATGAAGCAATAATAGTTGAGTGTCTTGCTTAACCAGTTGAAACCGGATGACGTGAATACCCGCAAATGTTTCTCCTGCCTGGAAACGGAAGCTGTCTTAAGACAACTTTATGTAATTTGGACCATCGGAGCAAAGGTCGCCTGGTCATTCAACTACGGCGCGTGCACAGACCACACTTATGGCGTGTAATGCTTCGTTTCACCCACACAAGGACAAAAAAGGTCTTACAAATACTGGCATTTCGTGGCTATTCAGAGGCAATTTTTGTTTAATCCCTGATTACAGACCTTTGTCCTTTTGTTCCAAGAAGGGGATTACATAGCATCGAGAGGTTTCCGCCGTTGTTCATACATTGTATTTCGGCTCAATGGAGGTAACTCGCAGTGAGCCGGCAATAGAGCCATGGTTCTGTGTTTAGTTCTGTTCCTATGCCGTAGGTAACTTGTGATGTTTTGCAATTCATGCTGTGTGAATTTGACAATTTCTCGCTTGAGAAACAAAACGGACCATCCAACAAAGAGAATCTTTGTTCTCTTGGCATTGTCAAGTCAAGGTTTCTTTGTGCCAGTGGTACCCTCAAAGAAAAAAAATTCTTGCTATTTCGCCAAAAGAATCCCGCCAAGGGGACTGGACCAAAAAAAAGAAGAATCCCCGCGGCAACTTGATAAGGACAGATCAGAAACACCAGAGTTTGATTGCGGTGCTGTAACTGCTTGGCCATATACAAAGTAATATCAATCAGGAACGGTTGGAAAGAACTTCTTGTCTTTTAGATAGTCTTCTCTTGTACAGTATGCAAAAGATACATTTAAATTACTTCATCGTGTGCCCAGTAAAAGGGCGTAAGGTCTTACACCCTTTTACCGGGAACACAAAGTAGTTCGTCCCAGTAACAAAAGGGCGTAAGCAACAAAATGGCTCCTGACATAAAAAATATGTCATTTTTGTTAGTTTATTTGCTAGAATTACCCTGAAGACATGTTTCCCCATTCTCCATGCCAAATTTTACCTTTCTAGAATGACTTTTGCACGGCAACAAATTTACCAAACTTTCCCGCTCATAATTCTTGAAACATAAATTGCTTACGTCCTTTTACCGGGCACACGACGACTTGTATGTTTTAAGAACAAGACCTTAATCTGTTGTTAAGTTTTAATAACAACCTCTCTGCTAGTTAAATCAGCGTTCCAATCCACTAAAATAAATTCAATTTTTTTCCTGGAAAAAAAATCATCTTGTACTATTTTGAAAAACTATCTGAAGTTCCATCCCTTTTAATAAAGAATGACATTGTTTTCAAATGTTTACATCTCATGGTTCGACTTCAAACATCTTTGAACTCTTTCACAACGGGATTTAATGTTCAGCATGACAGAATCGCTTTATAATTTGTTGATTTTGAGCCACTGCGAACGGGGCGCTGTAGTGAACGAGTTTATATTTCCATTGAATATTTGAAAAACGAAATCGACAATTTTAAAGGTCACATAGAAACGATTTTAAAATAAACTATATTAAAACTATATTAAAATAAATATTTGTTTGACTAAATGTGTAATGGATTTCATTTGTTTGTCTTTTGAAGGCGTGCCATCTGTAGATGATGTCTACCTGTCACAAAAAGAAGATTCCTGAGACCTATCAAGTGCCATACAAGAGAACAGAGGTATGTACAATCCCTGTGGGTTACCATACTTTTTTCTAAACTAACATCAACAAGTGGGCTGTTTTTGCAGCACTGTACAGACGGCACCCCTACATCACATGCCACAACACTCTGGGGAGTCCATGCTGGCATCAGCCTAACCCAGATGAGTGGTTTATCCCTACAGATTGATTACAGATTTTGAAAGAACAAAATGTAAACATGTTTTTATTAACAAAACCCCTCATATAGGTAATTAAGAAAATTGTATGAAAATTTATGAAATCTCGGGAAAACAAATCTATCCTCTGCGCTTTCTTGAAAACATAACCACCTTGTAGAGAACAAGATGGGAATATATGATTCTTCAAAAACCAATGATTAAACAGGATGAAGTTATAATCTAGGGGGACCTTTCCCTTTTTCTATGCGCAGTAAGTGTTACTTCTATACATTTGTTTTCTTTACTGTTTCACAGCATGGGAAAGGTGATCACAATCTTGAAGGCTTTAGAGTTTGAGGAGAACAACTCATAATGGAAAAATCAAATGTCTTCAAGGCATTCTACACATCAAGGAATTATGGATGAACAACTGAGCAACTTGTTGACTTTCTTTGTACGATTGTAGACATGTTAATTAATGATGTCGTACATCTCGTGATTCAATTATTACATCTACACAAATGTTATTGTAAAAAGTAAGTGCACCATTTGCAAGCAAGCACACATACATGCGTATTTTGAACTCATGAAGTTGGAGATCTAGGCAATTTTCTTCGAACAATTTTTGTTAAACTGGTTCTAGGGGTGGCGGACCAGACCCTTCCAAAAGGGAAGGTGCAATGGCCCTTCAGATCTCAGAAAGCATGTGGGGCTGGTATCCTGGGACCTACATGTGATGTCCCTGCTTTAGACTAACCTTACCAGGATGATAAAATGTATCTCAAAATTAAACTGCTTGCAAGGTGCACTTATTTTACGTCATAAACTTAATTTAAAAGAAACATAAAAGTGTCAAGTACTCACATTTTTTCATGATTTGGGAGGTATTAGATACACTTGATGAACAAAAAAAAAAAAAAGGAAATGTGTTTTTAATTAAAAAACTTACACTTTGTGAAAAAGATCTCCTTTAGAAGTTAGGTCTTATTTGCGAGTGGCTCTAGCAAAACCTGTAACGTTGACCCAGTTCTTAAAAAGGTGTGATTTTGCTTGAAATTAATAATGTTCCCAACACGTCTTTTTTAGCAAAATCTAGAGAAAATGCTCTGCATGATGACTTAAAAACCTTAAATTAGTGAGGGACTAGTCCACTGGGTCAATTGTTGACCTTTTCATGACTGTTACACATTTACGGTAAATGCCAATAAGTTAAGGGTTTTGCTAGATCTCATTTTGAATTATAAAAACCAAAACCATGAAAATGCACAAAATTTCTTTAAAAAGACATCTTTATGAATACCTAATTTTATAACAATTTAACAGGTTGAGTTGAATGAATTTACTTTTGCAAAAAGCAGTAATTTGTTTCATTTAAAATACCTTGAACATTGCATACTTTTTAAAACCATTACTCCAGAATCAATAGTCCTGAAAAATAGTTCTCCCTAAAATATTACCATATGCAAGAAAAATGTCACACAAAATTGTAAAAAACATAGCTTGTGCAAAATCTGCGATTTGGGGTAAACTTGAAAACATGCCAAAACGATAAACTTTCCACAGCTTAGCAGAGTAGTTTATTTGATTGATAAATAAGAAATTAGTCTCCAAAAGATTGTGTCCAGATAGTACAGAAATGTTCACTCTTCAAAAGATTAAAAGTTTTTCTCTTTTTCAGACTAGTTTAATTTCAGTAAATTTATTGTTCTTTTGCTAATAATGTTAAAATTACATTGTTTATAGTATATTATTTGGAGTTGTCAAATAAAATGATTCTATAATTGTAGCAAGAAAACTGTTTCATTCCCTTACTTTATGTGCTTTAATTGTACATTATTATCTGTTATGGTAAAGTGTTAAGCAGACACAGCATAGTTAAAATACAAGATAACTAAAAATGAGCAGTTTGAACAATAGATTTTGTAATATTAATTGAACCCGCTTGGGCCCCACACAAAAATGTATGCAACGAAATCCAACCTTGCGCAAATAAAATAGACTGGTCCCATTCAGTAAAACAGTAAATGTAATCCAGTAATTCCAGAGTAGATGGGGAATCCAACAATGATGGCATAACTAAAATGAGCAAAGTTTGTACAATAGATTTTGTAATGTTAATAAAACCCACTTGGGCCCACACAAAAACGTATGCAGCGAAATCAGACCTCGCGCAAATAAAATAGACTGGTTCCAATAAACCGGTAAATGTAATCCAGTGATAAACGAGTAGACAGGGAGTCCAACGACGACGGCTCCAATGTTGATATCCTCTCAATCCTTTTCCTTTTCCTTTGCAGTAAAATAGAGTCAACACCATAAAGTATAACCCCTTTATATAAATTTGAAAATACCATACCTTTAAAATCATTCAATACTACCCAGTCATACTTTTAATACAAAATGTACCACGCCTGTAAATTTATGTTAACCCCTCAAAACAAACAAGTTCCATAACTTTAAGAACCTAAACCACCCAGTACAAACACAAAATATGCCACACCTTCAAACTTATTTGGAAAGCAACACCCCCTCCTAGGCAAAAATGTTCCCCACCTTTACATTACAGTTGAGAATCGCTTCAATATAAAAAAAAGTTCTATAACAAAAATGCCCATAGTACCTTTAAATCAATGCTGCAAGACAGTTATTCCTATAATCCAACTTGAACGTTTCCTTTAAATCAGTTCTACCCTGCAGTGAAGTCCCATGAACCTATACCCAACAACCCCCCTCCCAACCAGGCCCAGTTATATACCTATACTGATCATGCCCATCCCCTGCTAGCCATTTCCCAGCATGATGATTGCTAGTCCATCACCCCTACCAACAAATTCAACCCACCCATGCAACCTCCCAGCCCCTGGCCCAAGTCCTCTACCCAGCTAAGTTGTCATGCTCATGTACAGCCAGCCACACCCCAACATGACAACTACTAGTCTATCTCCCCTACCCACAAATCCAACCCACCCATCAACCTCCCGGCCCCTGGCCCAAGTCCTCTATCCAGTTTGATCATGCCCATGTACAGCCAGCTACGCCCCAACATGACTACTAGTCCATATCCCCTACCCTCAAATCCAACCGGCTCATCAACCCAATTGCCAACTGACTGCCCATCAACCTCACAGCCACAGGCCGCAGTCCTCTACCCAGCTTGATCATGCCCATGTCCATCCAGCCCATCATCTCTAATCTCATCCCAATCCACTGGCTCACTGACTGCCCAATAACCTCCCAGCCCATGGCCCCTCAGCCATCACCCTGCATGATGACTACTAGCCCATCATCCCTCCCCTCACCCCAACCCATGCCACTGGCTGATTGACTGCCCAGCAGCCTACCAGCCCCTGGCCCCTCAGCCATCAGAAATTTTACTCCCCAATCTCAGCTCCAAGGCCCTTGGTCAACCCTCAGATCTGCCAGAAATCCAAGGGTATAGCCAGGGAAAAATTTTTCTGAAAAATTTTCTAAGTCCAGCCATTCTAATATTCATCAGGTCAAAAACCGTTAAGATTTTCATGAAAGCTCAGTAGCAGAGTGGTGAGAGACAGAGGTTACAGGGCTGAAGGTACTGGGTTCAAGCCCTACCCTATTTTACAAGAATTGATAAAAAAGTTGTTTTTTACCAGTAAAAAAGGGGTCCACCAGGATTTGAACCCCCGAGCTCACAGCCCCAGAAATCCGGGAGCTGTGAGCTAGCCCACTGGGCTAAATCGCCGCTTAAAAAAAATCGCTCGGAACTTATATATAAACCTTAGGATGGATAGGTCAAAAAAATAATAATGAGATGCACCCTTTGACCTATGACATTTGCATGTGCCAGGAAAAGAAAAAGATGAGGGAAATTTCTGTCTGTTTACAAAGGTTTATTTGTAGAACAAAAAACCATATTACACGATACAAATTGTATTTAATGAGTAAAAGTAAAGACTATTAAGACTACAAAACATTATCAGTAGTTTAACATTAAAAATATTTAAATTAAATAATAAAAAAGTATTAACAGAGGTACAGGTCCTTTATTTTTAAGTATTAATTAAATTGCTCAAATATCAGTTACTTGTTTTCTTTGTCAAAGTATTGGACCTTTTAGAGCAAAAATAAGAACCACATTGTCTCAAAATGAAAAAAATACACTATTCAGTACTTCTACTTTATAATGCTGTTAACGCATAAAAACAATAATTATTCCCTTTAAAACACGTACATAAAAATTGCATTATCTTAATATCAATTCACCTCCCCCACCCCCAACCCCCATGAGAGTTAAAAAAAACCAATGTATTTATTTCAATTTGTAAAATGAGAACTGTTGTCGACTACACAATGCTTGCAATGCAAGTGTTTTATATCAACTACTATACTTCAATATCCATAGCATAATCCCCCCCCCCAACAGTAGCTTGGGTAGGGTCTACAAACATATTTGTACATTTCCCTTACTGATAGGTATTTACCGCTTAAGTGTTCAACAATACATAGTGCCCCTATGTCCTACCCACAAAGCAAATCACAAGTGTTTATCTGTCCACTGGTTCAAATGGGGGCGGGGGCAGGGGCGGGGGGGTTGAAACCGCATTACATCTGTGCGTAGGGAGGCGCGACACAAACATCCTCCTAACGAACTGGCTGATAGCCAGAATGTCGTTAACTGTGGTCTCTTCCGGGAAGCATTTTATGAAAGGCCGAAAAAGGCTGATCGGCAATTTTTAATTGTAGCTGTTTTAAAGAGGATGGCCCACGCTAGAAGTCTCTCTTTAAAAAAAGTTTTACATCCCACACCTATATCTACCATGAAAAAACGGTGACAGAATTATAGAATGCGTGGATATTCGTTTACAAAGGCATTTTTTCCGAGCCTCTTTTTGTAAGTGGCGTAGTTTGCTACCACATATCTTTTTGGTTGAAGCTCTGCAGCAGTGGGCTGCGACATTGGCAGCTCGCGCAGAAAGGTCTCTTGTCTAGAGAGATCGGGTGATAAACCCAGTACGTCAGGTGGAGATCCGCTGGCATCAGGTGTAGGAGACTGAGCCAGGCTGGAACAGAATGTCTGCTCTCTGGGGTGCCCCAATTGTCATGCGGTCGATTGTGGGCCGAGCTTAAGCCCTCTCAGAGATAGAGCACCGCTCCCACCAGAAACATTGGTAACTGAGAAGGGAGGGGTTGCAATTTTCCGGCATTGATTGATGATGAAACCAAGGATGACAATCGCAGTGCTGCCTCTCGACACTGGCCTAAGATCAGCCAATTGTTGAGGTACATAAAGATTGTGACACATCTTCACTGAAGTGCAGCTCCGTTCAATTTCACTATGCGGAGGAATATCCAAGGTGAAATGGAAAGCCCCAATGGGAGCACTGTGAATTAAAGGCTGTTTCTGTACTAGAAATGTAGGAATTCCCTGTGCTCCGACCTAATAGGAAGGTGAAGATACGCATCCTTTAGGTCCAGGCTTGCCACCCATGAAAATAGTCAAAAACGACTAGGCCGGATAAATTTGTTTAGGGGTTTAAGATCGAGTAACGGTGCCAAATGCCAGTCTCCCTTTTTTGGGAACCAAGAAGGAGGTCGACATAAAGCCCAACCCATTTTCCCCCCGTGGGGGGGGGGGGGGGGTGCCGGCTATTATAATCTCTCCCTCTAGAGAGAGAGCTTATCTCTCCCTCGAGACTGAGCACTTCTATGGGTCGGACAGCACTTGCATCGGCCAAACGAGCATGTCTGACGGGTGGGGGGGGGTACTTGTGTTTTTGAGCACATAACCCCTTACGATTGTTGAGCGCACCCACCGGTCGGAGTCGAGCTGAACCAGGACCCCAAAATTCACGAACGTGGCCCCCACGGGTCTGTCAGCAAGACGCCGCCCGAAGTCAGGACAGTCATTTGCACCCATCCCAAGGGTAGTGGGGGCAGGCACAGAGAAACCACGGCCTGATGCTGACCGGGAAAGGACTGAGTCTGCTCAATGCGCCGTCAAAATAAAACATCGGAGCAACCACAAAAACTACCGTGGATGAATGTGGATAATGAGTCCATTTCCAGACTCACAAACAGACGCCATTGTACAGACCTTATCCAACAGTAACACACACAAAAAAATCTGTATTTTCTGACATCAAACCCATCTTCCATTTGAATGATTATGTTCAGGACAGTACGTGTTGTTCATCAGTATGGGGGAAAGCTGAAAACCCATTCATTTCGCGTTAGACCAAATGCAGCTCCGTCTCTGTGATTGACAGACGCTGCATTCGTGCCGTTTCATCATCTTCACCACACGGTCACCCGTGTGTGAAGGTCGAGTTGACTCCGGCAAATGTGCGACACTTATCGGTAATGGAGTCAGTGGCTCCACATTGCTGACATCAGGCTTTAGATCCAACTCCGAACCCAAAGTCATCATAGCATGGATACTATTTGCAGAGGGGGGGGGGGGGGTACGAGTGCATGGCTGACTGTATGTTGTAATTCACCGTACTCCTGGTCAAACAACCATGGTCAGAGTAGTGACCGATGGGTGTGGGCTGAATCGACTAAATGACCGGGCATTGTTGGCCTGCCGAGAAGTAAATGCCAAATTGAGGCAGTCAGGGATTGAAAAACCTGCACAAATTCTGCCCAGAAGACAGCTTCACTACTGCGGCGTTTGCCACAGTGTGAGCGGCCTGATAAGCTGCTCAAATCCAATTATGATCTGTAGGATGGGCGATTCTTTTTGTTCTTTTATTTAAGAAGATCAGCCCCAGTCATCCTGGAAGAAAAGCAAGAGGACGCCCTAAGTCGAGACAGTCGGTTGTGTCAGCCCTAAGAGTAGCGGGGGTGGGGGGGGGGAGGAGGGGGGCACAAAGAAACCACGGGCTGTGAGGCCATTGCTGACCGGGAAAACAAATGAGTCTGCCCGGTGCGCTGTCTGAATGAAACATCGGAACGAACGCAAAAACTCCCATGGGTGGATTTCAGAGGTTGTGCCTTGGTTCAAGTCATCGTCTTGGTTGAAGGGGCAGATGGCTTCTTCAGATTTATTGTCTCTCTGTAGCGTCTACCCTCTTTGCTTCTACCTCCATAGAGTTCTGGAATTTCAAGATAAGGTCCGGTCAATGGCAGGGAACCAAACCTATTGGGTGCCCCATGCAAGGGTTGGAAAAGTGCATTGAACATGTTAGTTTGGCTTGCGAAGATTGTCAGCGTCAACACATGTGTGAATTGATCCAGCACCCTGCGAAGACCATGATCCATGCAGTGAATAGCTGCTGTCAGCATGTCGGCCGGTACTGCTGATTCATCTACACACCCAGCTGGCAAGTACTCCATAAGGTGATTTTGGAAGATGCAGTTCCACCATCAACTGCCAGCTTATCCACTGCCGAGTCAGGAAGAGATGGTGTGGCGAATTTATCAAAGACCCCCACAGGGAAGTGGTAGTAGCCCGTTTCCCACCTCGCAAACGGACACCATTGTTTGGCCCCCATGACTGAATTTATTCTGTCACAGAACCTTATCCATTAGTAACACAGAAAAAACATCTGTATTCTATTTGAATGCTTTATGTTCAGGATGGGGCAAAATTCAAAACCCAAGCCATATCACGTTGCAACCAAACACAACTCTGTCTCTGCTGCTGAGAGTAGCTGCATCCGTGTCGTTTAATCCTTCATCGCTGGAGTCATCCAAGTAGTAAGGTTGAGTTGACTCTGGCGAATGTTCGACACTCACAGGTGTAATGGAGTGTCAGGCCAGCTGAAGATCAAACTCCGAACCCAAAGCCATGGATGGATGGATACTTGCAGGGGTATTTAAATAACCTGCAAAAATTCTGCCCTGGAGACTGCTTTACTACAGTGGCATTCTCCACAGCGTGAGCGGCTCAAATATCATTATGATCGGTATGAGTAGTGTTTCTTTTTGTTCTTCTATTTCTTAGAAGATTGGCCCCTGGTCATTCCTGAAAAAATTCAGACGACTCTGATCCTGGGGTACTGGAGTGCCCGAACAATGGGAGAAACCCGACGGTGAAGGGGGGCACAACTGAGTGCGATACAGCAGATGCAGCTAGTCCCTGGGTATTCCAGACTGTCTGCTCCGTCTCGCTTTTCTGTGCTGTGCACACAGCGCTGCCAGCCTGGTAGGGGAGGAGGCCATTGTACGGCCAGAAAATCTGGCTATTCGGCCATCCTGGGGCTCTGCAGCAATCACCACGGCACCAGGATATGCGAGTATGCGGCACTTGACCATGGCTGATAGAATCCTTGGCAAGTAATCTCGTTATTGGGGTAGGTATGGGTAACGAAGCAACCAGTACAGCGTTATGCTTACCCTGTTTCCCCTTCTTTGGTACAGCCCTGGCACAGAATTTTTTTCTGTTTAACCGTGCCAGGGTTGCTACCTTTTTGTTGGGTGGTTCCGTGTGTGCTCACAGGAGAATAGTGGACAAAAGTTGTCCCCTACTCTGTCACTGGAACGCTTACCCTGTTTAACTTTCTTTGGTACAGCCCTGGCACAGAAGTTTTTTCTGTTTAACTTTGCCGGGGTTGCTACCTTTCTGTTGGGTGGTTCCGTGTGTGCTGACTGGAGATATTGGACAAAGAATGTCCCCTACTCTGTAACTGGAACGCTTACCCTGTTTACCTTTCTTTGGTACAGCCCCAGCACAGAATCTTTTTCCGTTTCCTTTCTGGGGTTGCTATCTTTTTGTTGGGTGGTTCCGTGTATAGTGACTGGAGATAGTGGAAGAAAAATGTCCCCTATTCTGTCACTTGAACGCTTACCCTGTTTCGCCTTCTTTGGTACAGCCCTGGCACAGAATTTTTTTCTGTTTTACCTTGCCGGGGTTGCTACTTTTTTGTTGGGTGGTTCCGTGTGTGCTCACAGGAGAATAGTGGACAAAGAATGTCCCCTACCCTGTCACTGGAACACTTACCCTGTTTAATTTTTTTATTGGTACAGCCCCGCCAAACAAGTTTTTTTCTGTTTAACCTTGCTGGGGTTGCTACCTTTTTATTGGGTGGTTCTGTGTATAGTGACTGGAGATAGCGGAGGATGGATGTCCCCTACTCTGTCACTGGAATGCTAACCCTATTTCCCCTTCTGGTACAGCCCCGGCACAGAAATTTTTTCTGTTTAATCTTGCTGGGGTTGCTACCTTTTTGTTGGGTGGTCCCAGGTGTGCTGACTGGAGATAGCGAACATAAATGTCCCCTACTCTGTCAGTGGAACCGTCAGCACCAACATCTGCCTGTGGCTGAGCCAGGCAGGCGAATGCAGACACAGCGGTGATAAGCCACCATTTGAGTCCCCTGAGAAATTGGCTGTCCCGGGGGAGAAGTATTCTCCCCGGTAGCGACAGAACCAACCTCCTTGTTATCTAAAAAACTGTAATTCAAGAAGAAAACCACACAAAACAACTCTACACTCACCAATGTGCTCTTGAATCAGTGAGCAATTAGGTAAAAATCACGAATAAATACGGAGCCATTTACGAAACGTGTTTACCCAAGAACGCCAAACGTGGCACGCATGTCGCAGGGCATTGGGGGTAGGACATAGAGGGACTATTACATGTACTGTCAAACTCTCAAGCGGTAAATACCTGCTGGTAAGGGAAACCTAAAAATGTAGATGTGGCTCTACAGGTAGGCCTAAGTAGAGTGATGTAGATTGCATAGTTTTAAAGTTTTCCTTTGAGGGTGCTACCACTATCTATCTTCTGTTAATTTTATTCATCTTTGATAAAGAAAAACACCCTCCTATACAATGTTGAATAACAAAACTTCATAAATTTTTCTTATATACAATAAAAGTGGTCTTATAATATATAAGTTTACTTCAATATTATATTTTTCACCAAGTAAAGTGTGGGACCATACTGATCTTTAAACACACTGATTTAATTATATTTACAGCAATTAATCAAATCATCTTTTCTTTATTTTCTCAGCAAAGTTCAAATATTGAAACGTTACTGAAACGAGGCTGCTTTTTTGCACGGCTTGATAGATGCACCGATCGTTTATTCGTTCAATCTCTGCAGCGCCGCCCGTTTAAAAATGTCAAAACACGATATTTCCTTTCACCGACATCACTCGAGATTTTACATTCGGAAAGTCATAGCTCAATTTACGCTTTTGTGTAACCTTCTCAGTTTCATTCGTTTTAATAACATTAATTAATTCTTATTAATAATATAATTCTATCACATGAATTTCTGAATACAATTAGATGTGGTGCATAAATTGAAAAGAGTAATGTACACATTTAGCTTGGTTACTGGTAAGTCTGTTGTTAACAAAGACAAAATGTCAAATTCTTGTTAGTGATGTACAAAATAAAATACATAATATTGTACAGTTAATTTGCACCATTTAATTTTTCAATAGATAATTCACTGCTGAAAAAACAGTTTTTGTTATAACTGCATTGGAATAAGTATATTTACTACTTAATTATTTTTGTAATAATTAAAACACCACTTGAGGTTCGAGTTTGACCCTCAAGCAGCAAATAATAAAATTGTAAGTTATTAATTTCATATATTTTGTATCACAATAATGATAAATTATCTTGTTAGGAAACAAATGATGAGATAATATATGTCAGATAATTTGTGAATTGTTCAAAACTAATCAGTTGTTGTTTTATTTATTTATTAATTTTTTCAAATAATCATAATTAACAAAAACAAGCATATACATGTACATTATGTGTATGTAGGTCTGACATTCATTTAATGAACTAGCCACCCACCTTTAATATAATTTCAAGTTATTAATTTCATATATTTTTTACAATAATAATAAATTATATTGTTAGAAAATAAATAAGAGCATATGTTAGATAAATTGTGAATTGTTAAAAAGTAATCAATTGGTTGTAGTTTCATTTGTTTCCCCCCCTTTTTTTTAATAATCATAATTAACAAAAGCAAGTAAATTTACATGTACATATGTGCATGTAGGTCTAACAAAGTAAACATTTAATGTTCTAGCCAACCACCTTTAGTGGTACAACTTGTTTCACATAAAACAAAATACAATATCAATCTACATTAATGATTTTAAAGTTCATACCAGTGATAGTCTTGATTAAAGTTAGAAGGTTAGAAAGTGTTGTGTTGAAAGTCATTTGTTTCACAGAGATTAAAATTGTGAATTGTTAGACGTTATAAAGTAATCCATTGGTAACAGTTTCATTATTTGTACTAAACATTATAAACAAAGAAGAGTAAATCTACATGTAAAAGTAGGCCTAATTTACTCACTAGAACTAGAGCTAAGAGCCACCCACATTCTGTGCTGCAACTTGTTCCACATCGAATAACACATAATATTAATCTACAGGTAGGCCTGACATAAGCTCGTAACAGTGATGGTTTTTATTAATGTTGGTAAATAATTATTTTTTGAAGAAATTGTTAATCTACGTGTAGGCCTTTCTTAAAGAGCCTGAATCCAAAAGAACCACCCACCTTAATGATATAACCTTAATAATAATTATTAAGAACACAACATTTTCATAGAATATGTTAAAGGTCTATTTCACTTGAAAAATGTTGATACATTTTAAATTGAAAACCTAATCTAATTATGGAATGTTAGTAGGAGACACTATATTGTCAAATTCACAAACTATTAGACAAATCAACTAAAAATTGTCAATTGTAATTATCTCTACTGATTAAAATACCAATAAGCTTCTTTGTAATGTGGTATTTTGTTTTAGTAATTGTAATCAAACCATATGTTTTGCTAATTTTCAGAAGATTGTGGTGAAATTTAATTACATTTTTAATAAATCAATCAAAATCAGCTATTTTGTAAAACAGACTTTGTTGTCAACAAAGCCCTAACTACAGATCATTTATGACTTTTATAAATGTAATGGTTTATGTATATATTTAGGCCTTCATACTTATTATTATTAATTCCTTGTGTGATCACCCAACTCTGTAATCTTTTGGTTACAGGAAAATATATTCCCACCCCCCCTGTCTAGCGTTTTCATAATGACAATTTTTGGTGGTTCGTATTAAAATACTTTTTATATATCACATATCTATACTGATAACCCTGTAGTCCTATTGTCTAACTCTTGTTACTTGGACAAACTTGTCCTATGTACATTTGTCTGTTCATTATAAAGAAATACAATAATTAGGCCTACAAAAACACATTCCAGTGCATTTTCTCGGGTCTTCTGGCCGAACATTAACGTCCTCTTTCTGTACAAGGTCACAACTTTGAAATTGGTCGCAATATCTTCAATGCGCGATGACTTTACTACCGATCGACTCATAATCCGACCCGTCTTTGTGAACAAAGACAAACTTTCAAATTCTTGTAACACAATGAAAGGATTTATTTTTTAAGGGTTAAAAACTTAAATAATTAAAACTATACATTTTTGTTAATATTATATGTTAAAAAAACGAAAATTCTTATCTTTTTATGTATTGTCATACTCTTTTTACTTGTGAAATTTTGAAACATGTTAATTTGTCAGTGAACTATGGAGAAATAATAATACGGACACATTCAAGTGCAATTTCATGGGTCTTGTGGACAAACAACAGTGTCCTCTTTCTATACGAGACAAAAACTCGGATATTTGCCGTAATTATTTCAACGCCCGATGACTTTATGTCCGTTCGACTCACACTCTAATACATGAGCAGCAGCCTCGTTTCTGTACTCGCTTAGGAATATTAGGTGATTGATCAACAGTCATATCAAAATGGAAACACAATCTTATAATTCCAAATAACAAATACTCTATAAGTACACCCTTGCAAGCATTTTAATTCAGTCAGTTTTAAATTTTGCCAATATCATCCTGGTCAGGTTAGTCTAAAGCAGGGCCACCACGAGCAGGTCCCAGGATACCAGCCCCACACGCTTTCTAGCATCGTCAGAGCCATTTCACCCACCTTTCGGCAGGGTCCGGTCCGCCACCCCAAGGCGGAACCCCGAGGCAGTCCCCTAGCTGTAGTAACGCGGTCCCAAAGCCCCACGGCCAAGACTCGGGACTACTGCCGTTTGCCAACCATTTGTGATCACACCAGTACCATGCTCCTTACGATGGTGCAGCCTGATGCATCTTTAAGATCAACAACCAGCTGTCACCCTGGCCGGCAGTAGGACCCCACATGCCACGTGCACGTGTCCAGGTCCCTTTTTATATTCGGAATTTTCCGTGTTTACCACCATCGTTTCCGAATCGAATCGCCGCACCACCAATCGTATCTCCGCACCACCAATCGAATCTCCGCCCCACCAATCGAATCTCCGCACTACCAATCGATTCTCCGCACTACCAATCGAATCTCCGCACAACAAATCGAATCTCCGCACCACCAATCGAATCTCCGCACTACCATGGCTCTATGATCTCCAATTTCATTGCTCAAAAAACGCGTATGTGCTTGCTTGCAATGGTGTACTTATTTACAAGATGTTAACTGTATAGTGCTGCAAAAACAGCCCACTATACGACGATATAACAAAACATCAGAACATCAAACTAACACATCTACAATATCTTACAGTTGAAGACAACAAGTTGCTTGGTCGTTCATTCATGATTGCTAGATGAACTGCTAGGATGTCTTCATGATCTTGATGTTTACATACGCGTAGCTCTCCTTTATACCCTGTGGTCTTCAAGATGTTAACAGAGGTGATTCTCTTTGCACTTGACTTCAGGGAACTTTTAGCTACATCTCTGGCTCTGAAAGGTCAAGTTTACAGATAAGAAATTGTATGCAAACAAACAATTGCAATGTGCAAAATTTCTTGCAGGGGTGATTAAAAACTGGTGAGGACCCCCTCCCAAAGTGATGGATGTTATTAGTTTTTTCCATCTTTTTTTGTACTTAATTTTGCGACCATTGTTTGCCTTTTGTTTTTGTCAAAAATAGACTGCAGTACTCTGTGAGACACTTTAACAAGTAATTTGTTTTTGAAGCTACTAACAGTTTTGTCTTCTTTCTATTACCTTTTAAGGGACGGTAATGATCTCTTTGTCTCCTGATCAGGAGATTGCAATAATTAGGGCATGGTTAAAACCATTTTACTATTTGTCCAATCGATTATCACTTTTAGAAGTATTACACTGATTGATGCACCTTTTGAAAGCTGCAAAAAGGGGCAAAATAGTTTGTTTAAAATGAAGTGTTTTTATTGTTAAGGTGCTCAAATGCTCAACTTTTACATTTTTACCTCTTCTTAAAGAGGACATTATTTCTGCAGTGACAAAATTTAAACAAGTACCAATCGAGTACATGTATTTGGTTTTATTTTTAATAGGTCAAGTGATTTCCCAATAATTACGATTACGTAATTTATATCTTTTTAAGATCTTTTTATTTTTTTGAACAAGATACATACATGGAGAGTGCAGCTCCTATATCTTAGAACATCTACATGTTGACAGGTAGATGTCTTTGGAGATGCTGAGCCTGACTGCAACACAAACAAAATTCACATTTTTTTTTTGCGATATTTAGCATTTAAGAACATTACCCATCATTAAAACAGTTCGGTTCAGATAACTTGCTTTTTCTTTTGTATTAATTGTTGTACTTTCAATCAAAAGTAAGTAAAGAACACCAAGATTGTAAGCAGCCAAAAACTGTTTGGAGAAACTCCTGCATTTTCTTGATTATTTTGATTGATGCAATCAAAATAAGAAAAGGTGATTTTTGAAGATGTCAAATGCCTGTGACAGTTCTCTTGAAGATTGGTGCTGGTATGATCATTATAATCAGTGAGCACTCTCTCAGAATGAAATTTATCCAGCAAATGACAAACTGAAATTGAAATTACCAAAAGCTAAGACTTTGTCTTGGTAGTTGGGTTTAACATGAAGCATCTTCAGTGACTTCCCAAAATCTTTCAAACACTACAGAAAAAACACAACCCAGCCTTTCCTTTCTGAAATGATTGCCAAACAACATACAAATATCAAAAACATATATTTTGGGAATTCACCTTTTACTGCAGAGTGCAGCTCATTTTTACCACATGCTGAACTTGAACATCTACTTGTTGACGGGTAGATGTCATTGGAGATGCTAAACCTGAAACAAAATGCACAATTTGCAACATTTAGTATTAACGAACATCACCCATCATTACAACAGTAAGGTTCAGATAACTTGCTTTTACCTTCTTGCTTTTACTTTTTTTTTATACTTTCAACCACCCCAAAAAAGAAATAACCAACATTGTAAGCAGCAAAAACACTGTTTTCAGGAACTCAAGCATTTCATGATTAGTTTGATTGTTGCAATTAAATTAGCCAACAGTAATTTGTGGGATGTCAAATGCCTGTGACAGTTCTCTTAAGGATTGGTGCTGATGAACATTAAAATCAGTGAACACTCTCTCACAATGAAACTTATTCAGCTGAATTTTATATTACCAAAAGCTAAGACTTTGTCTTGCTAGTTGTGTTTAACATGAAGCATCTTTAGGGACTTTCCCAAATCTTTAAAACCCTATAGAAACTGGAACTGTGTTTGTAGCAACACAAACACAGGAATTTCGGGTAAAAAAAGAAAAAAGAAGAAAGAAAAAAAAAACGATTGAGAAATGTAGGATGTCATGGTGACTTATGTTCTATGTTAGAGGTCATCACTGGCCCAATATTCTGTATAAAACTGTAACAATATTGCTCCGATGTGAAATTACATCTCAAGGTCCTGTCAAGAACTAAAACTCTTAAGTTTTGTTACCATAAGTGAGGATTTGCTTCTGCCGCAGGAAAAAATGTTTTGCCATTAGCGCCAGCTCCAGTGAAAAATCTGTACGGTCAATTTGTATAGCGCCCTTTCCGGTGTGGGTACCTTAGCTCTCACAACAGAGTGCTATACCAAGTCATTGTTTCAGACGTCCATATTGAAAAATCGCCTAGCCACCAATTTAAACACGTCAATAAAACAGGTAACAGTGACCAATGGTGACATCATGTTGTTTATGTACTAAGTTAGACCCTAAGCTTTGATTTGATGTATTGTTTGTGGTTTTTAAGACTGTAGTTCCTGAAATCAGTCGCACACATTTTCCATTGTATTAAAGCAATGAGACTGTTCGAAAAGAAAAAAATAATAACAATAATTATAATAAAAATAACAAAGGTAGTTTCGGCAGGTGGCCGAAACCCCAAATAAAAATTTTGACGAAAACAAAGGTAGTTTCGGCAGGTGGCCGAAACAACCCAAAACACAACCCAGCCTGTCAACTCTTAAATGAGTGCCAAACAACATACAAATATCAAAAACATAACTCTGATATTGGCCACAATGATTTGAACGCACGATGGCTTTATGTCCATTCGACTCACACTCACAGCAGCCTCGTTTCTGTACTTACTTAGGAATCTTAGATGATTGATCAACAGTCATCTCAGAATGGACACATAATCTAATAATTACAAATAACAAATACATTATAAGTACACCATTGCAAGCATTTTAATTCAGTCAGTTCTAAATTTTGCCAATATCATCCTTGCAGGTTAGTCTAAGGCAGGTCTCAGGCTACCAGCCCACACGCTTTCTAGATCATCAGAATCATTTCCGAATCGAATCTCTGCACCACCATTCAAATATCCCGCCACCAATCAAATCTCCGCACCACCAATCGAATTTCTGCACCACCAATCGAATCTCTGCACCACCAATCGAATCTCCGCACCACCAATCGAATTTCCGCACCACCAATCGAATCTTTGCACCACCAATCGTATCTCCGCACCACCAATCGAATCTCCGCACCACCAATCGAATCTCCGCACCACCAATTGAATCTCCGCGCCACCAATTGAATATCCGCACCACCAATCGAATCTCAGCACCACCAATCAAATCTCCGCACCACCAATCGAATCTCCACACCACCCATCGAATCTCCGCACCACCAATCGAATCGCACCACCAATCAAATCTCTGCACCACCAATCGAATCTCCTCACCACCAATCGAATTTCCTCACCACCAATCGAATCTCCTCACCATCGATCGAATCTCCGCACCACCAATCGAATCTCCGCACCACCGATCGAATCTCCGCACCACCAATCGAATCTCCGCACCACCAATCGAATCTCCGCACCACCAATCGAATTTCCGCACCACCAATCGAATCTCCGCACCACCAATCGAATCTCCGCACCACCAATCGAATCTCCGCACCACCAATCGAATCTCCGCACCACCAACCGAATCTCCGCACCACCAATCAAATCTCCGCACCACCAATCAAATCTCCGCACCACCAATCAAATCTCCGCACCACAAATTGAATCTCCGCACCACCAATTGAATCTCCGCACCACCAATCGAATCTCCGCACCACCTACCGAATCTCCGCACCACCAACCGAATCTCCGCACCACCAATCGAATCTCCGCACCACCAATCAAATCTCTGCACTACCAAGGCTTTAAGATCACTAATTCCATAGTTAAAAAATCGAGTATGTGTTTGCTTGCAATGGTGTAGTTATTTACAAGACGTTAACTGCATAGTGCTGCAAAAACAGCCCACTATACGACGATAACACAAAACATAAAACAAACAGTAAACACACTTACAGACTCAAAGTGCTTGGTTGTTCATACATGATTGCTAGATGAACTGCTAGGATGTCTAGATGTTTACATACGTGTTGCTCTCCTTTATACCCTGTAGCCTTCAAGATGTCAGTAGAGGTTATTCTTTGGCTCTGAAAGGTCAAGTTTACAGATAAGAAATTGTATGCAAGCCAACAATTGCAATGTGCAAAATCCCTTTCAGGAGTGATTAAAAACTGGTGAGGACCCCTCCCCCAGTGATGGATGGCATCAGGTTTTTTACAGTGTGATAAGTCATCATTATTTACTTTGTTGTTTAACTTTTTCTTTTATCCTCTGTTTTTGTTAAAAGTAGACCGTAGTGCTCTGTGACAAAGTTTAAGTAATTCGTTTTTGAAGCTACTAAAATTTTTCTTCTTTTTCTGACCTATTCAGGGAAGGTATATGGGGGGAATTTTGAGCTTAATGATCTCTCCATCTCCAGGAGATTGCAAGAATTATGGCAAAGTTCAACCATAGTCAATAAATTATTGCTATTTTTTTTCAATCACGCATCCCTCTTAAACCTTTTACATTGATTTATGCACCCGATGTTTAAAAATGGGGAAGGATTCAGAAAAGGGTTCAGATTAATTGATTTTGTTTTCAATCAACATTGAAAGCATAAACAAAATGTCCCGAGGACCCCATGCATTTTTTGATTATTTAGATTGTTGCAATCAAAACAAGCAGCAGTGATTTTGTCAACTCTTAAATGATTGCCAAAGAACATAAAAAATATCTTTGAATGAATTGTAATATTACAAGGAAAACAATTATACACTCTTCTGTAAACAACAGCAACAACATGCATTCTGCACAATTATTTCAGGGGTCCATTTTGGACAAGGGATAAATATAAAAAGTATACTTCTGTGAATTCACCTTTTACTGGAGAGTGCAGCTCCTTTATAAATAGGGTGGTATTTGACATCTACTTGTTGATGGGTAGACGTCTTTGGAGATTCTTTGCCAGGCCTGACTGCAATGCAAACAAAACGCACAATTTGTGACTTTCAGTGTTTAGTGTAGTATTTTTTCAAATTACTTGTTTTTCACCTCTGCCGTTTTTTTCATACTTTCAAATCAAAAATAAGTGAAGAAAACCAAACACAGCAAAAAACCCGTGTATTTCATGATTATTTGAGGATTGGTGCTGGTATAAGCTGTATCATCAGTGAGCTCTCTCTCCGAATTAAACTTATCTAGCAATTGACATACCAACATTTTATTACCAAAAGCTAAGAATTTGTATTGATATGTGTGTTTAACATGAAGCATCTTTAGGGACTTTCCCTAAATCTTTAAAACCCATGGAGAACAAAACACAACCCAGTCTGTCAACTCTGAAATGATTGTCAAACAACATACAAATGTCTTTGAATGAATTGTAATGCTACTAGAAAAAAAAATGATACAAACTTCCGCTTAAAGAAGGCAACAACATGAACAATTATTACAGGGGTCCATTTGGGACCAGGGATAAATATTAAAAGTAGACTCTTTGGGAATTTACCTTTTACTGGAGAGTGCTGCTCCTTTATGATAGGCTGGTCTTGGACATCTACTTGTTGACGGGTGGATGTCTTTGGAGATGCTGAGCCTGACTGCAATACAAACAAAATACACAATTTGCGACATTTAGTGTTTAAGAACATTAACCATTATTAAAACAGTTAGGTTTAGATTACTTGCGTTTATCTTCCGTGTTTCTTCATACTTCCAACAAAATTAGATGAAGAAAACCAACATTGTAAGCAACAAAACCCTTTTGGAGGGACTCATGCATTTCAGGAATTATTTGATTGTTTCAATCAAATTAAGCAACCGTGAATATGGGGATTGAAAAATGACTGTGTAAAGTGACAGTTCCCCCGAGGATTGGTTTTGGTTTGAATTTTATCATCTGTGACGTCTCTCTCGGAATGAAACTTATCTGGCAAATGACGTACCAAAACTTAAATTACAAAAAGCTAAGGACTTTTATTGATGTTTGTGTTTAACATGAAGCATCTTCAGGGACTTTTCCCGTATAATTAAAACCTCTACAGACAAAAACACACAACCCAGCTTTGCATATCTGAAATGAATGCCAAACAACATACAAATGTCTTTGAATGAATTGTTATGTTACAAGAAAAAAAATGATACAAACTTCCGCTTAAAGAAGGGTAACAACATGCATTCTGCACATTTGTTACCGAGCTCCATTTGGGACCAGGGGTAAATATTAAAAGTAGAATTTTGGGAATTCACCTTTTACTGGAGAGTGCAGCTCCTTTATCATAGGCTGGTCTTGGACATCTACTTGTTGACGGGTAGATGTCTTTGGAGATGGTGAGCCTGACGGGAACACAAACACAATGTACCATTTGTGATTTAGTGATTGTTACAATCGAAATAAGCAACAGTAATTTGGGGAGTTGTAAAATGCCTGAAACAGTTTACGTGAGGATCGGTGCTGGTATGAACGTTACTGATCAATGAGCTCGCAAAATGAAACAATTCCAGCAAATGGCAAGCTAAATTTAAATTACCAAAAGCTAAGAATTTGTAATGATGTTTGTGTTTGACATGAAGCATCTTTAGGGTCTTTCCCAAAATCTTTCAAATCCCTACAGAAAAAACACAACCCAGCCTGCGGTTTTATTTCTAAACATGTTTGGACACCAGCTGCAGTGCTGCCATCAATTTTCCTTCACATTTTAAAGTTGAAATACTGCATTTTAATCTTTTGTAAATACTTTGGAAAACATAGAGGCCAATCCCACTTCTCCACCATCCATCACGTGTCAAAATCACCCTGGCTTGTTTCACATCATTGCACTGTTTCTCTGTCATGTGATGGTAGGGTTAGGAGGGTACATCTGTTGCTCAGAGGGCAACTCCAGCAATGCATTCACCACACAATGACCCCTAAGAGTAATGACAACCTGCAAAGTATCTCACAGAAAATATGTCTTGTAAAGGTGAGCATTGAAAAAATAAATCAGTTTTGAACCATGTCACACATGGTATAAAAGTAAGTATATTTAAGTATCTAAGTATATTTTTGTTTTAAACGTTCCGAGAAATACACAAAACTGGGGGTGGGCAAGCTCAGTGGTCAAGTGGTTACCACATCCGGAACCAATTTCATGGCTTTGCTTACCGCAGAATTATGCGCTTAATGGTTATCATTCTCAGCATACAGGGTAAGCGCCAATTTTCTGCGCTGGCTGTGTGTAAGTGAGGAATGCATAATAGCAGTGTGATGTAAATAATGCACACACAAAATTCCTTGCTACTTATGATACACGCTTATGCTAAGCATGGACTTTTCTGCTTCTATAAGCGCTGATTTTTGCTTACAGTAAGCAGAGCCATAACATTGGGCCCTGGGCCCTACTCTAATGTAGAAGCTCAAGTACTTAGTGCTTATCATACATGGTGTTTTGGCTTAAACAAAGTTTCAAATAAGTTAAAATAACCTAGAAAGATCTCTTGGCAGTTATACCATACTATGCCAAAGTCTACATAACACTCAACTGCCTAGCTAAACAATCACCTTCCCTTTGAAAAGGAGCTTTCCATTTTGGCATCATGCACAAGAATGTTTAGAGTACATTCATCACACCTTGCAGGTTCTCCGTCTTACAGGTCTGAGTGGCTTTAGATGGTCCTTGGTTAGTAAGTAGGTACTCGCCAGAATCCAACTCTGCAAGAGCTACAGGGATCAGGAAGTGTTTTCTTCATGCTTGGATCTCACATTCTGTTGCCATGCCGAGATTCAGGCTTGAGGAGTCTGGTGCTGTTTCCATCACACTGCTCATCTTTGGTTCTTCTAGTTTTAGCTCCCTTCTCTGCAAATCCTTGAGTTTTACTACTGTCTCATCATCTGCTTGGGTCAACTACTACAGACATATGCTGTTATTACTCTCTGCTGAAGTTTTGCTTCTGAGGGCCAACTGAAGCTTGATTATTTAAATATGTCTGTGGATTCCAGTCTCAACATCTTCTGATTACCATCATGGGCTGTTGAGGTTTTAATGCTACACTAGAACTAACAAAACACTGATTTGAGATTATACAATTCTTTGATAACTTTTTTGGTTTGTACATTACCTTTTTATAATAAGCAATTCACTGTTTACCAAAGGTTCACATGTATATAATGTATAAACCCTGTCCTCCTAGACACCCTGCTGAACTTAAAGAGCTTAAATCCTCCAAAACCAACCAATATGAGCTTATGCAGGGTGCCTATTGACTGCCTCACTCCTCAAAAATTAACAGATCTGAGTTATTTAGGATGCCTACTGTCTCAATCCTACAAAATCAACTGATACAATTTGTATATGAGTACTGATTTTGCCTCAATGTTCCAAAATCATCCAGCTCTTCCAGTCGAATTTGAAGAACTAAGGAAGGTTGGGGCTTTAAATCTCATCAAGCTGTCATAAGTATTGTCTCAACCTCCGTCCTGGATCATCCGGTCTTTGTTTTGAACTTCACAACATCACTTGCTGGTAGCTCATCATTGCAAAGCAATTCAAGGCATCGTTCCTGGTCTATGATCTGCAGGATTTGTGGCTGTGTTCCTTACTTGAGAGTGACTGTGTTCATGTTGTCATTAGGTAGTCCTTCCTCTAGGTCTGGACAGTCATACTTCACCACTCTGGTGGGATGACAGGGTAATCCTCAACTCCATCCCTTGCATCACTGTATGCATTATCAGTGGCTCATGTTTACTCCAGGTGAATGCTTGAATGCATCTCAGCATTATGTGGATCACTACCAGTCCTACAAGCTCTAGCAGCTAAAAGGGATTTCTCCCTCAATATAAAACAGTCCAACACCAGGATTCAATTTAAACAATGTTACATTTATTTCCTTATTGACCACTGCAGCAGACAGACAAATCAACAAACAATGGGCAAAAGAAAGCATTGTCTGAGTCTCACTGATGTACATTCAAATGAGTAATAAAAAAGTCAGCCAAAAACTTTTTTTGACAAACAATATCTGCTGTTAATTTGCGTTGAAAATTTGCCATTCTTTTGAAAAGATCACAAAAAAAGAAAAGTGACAGAGTAAAACCAATACATTTATTTTTTATGTTTTTTAAAATTATTTTTATTGATTTATTTATTTATTCAATTATTTATTTATTTATTTATTATTTATCATTATTATTGTTATTATTATTATTTTTTTTTTGGGGGGGGGGGGGTCATAGCTCCAGGCAAATTAATATATTTTCCACTCTTCACAAGAGTTATCTAATTGTCTTAGTCTGATTGATCTATTAAATGAATAATGGCAACTCAATAAGAAAACAATGTTTGCCAAATAGTACAGGGTATTATTTGCCTTCATTACAATCAATCACATAACACACATTAGTCGGCCTAAAAAAACTTAATTTGACGCAGACAAAAATAATTGAGGTTGTGGCTGGGGGAGGTCCTTCATCAATACTGCCCCTCTGATTCACTCCATCCAGTCAGATCAGTCCTTCATGCCAGAGTGCAGGTCTTCAGTCATGGGTCTCTCTTTAGGATGTCAATGTAGATCGACCTCCTCCTGCCTCTGGAGGCCTTTCCTTGGGCCAGTTCCCACAAGATGAGAGAGGAGGCTGCCAGTTTACGATGCTGAAGACAGTGCCCTGCAAGTCTCATCCAGCGGCGACACCAGATTTGTTAATATGGGGGGGGGGGCAAGAGGGGGGCAAGCTTAATTTTAGGGGGGGGGGGCAAACAAAACAATTTATGTGTAATTTTGTACTGCTTAAAAACAGTTAAACTCAATTTCAGGCATAGATGAAAAATTGAGGCGGGAACGGGGGGGGGGGGGGAGGTGGGGGGGGGGGCAAAAAAAATAACTGGGGGATTTGCCCCCCCTTGTAGCGCCACCGCTGGTCTTATCCACTGCTGGTCTTATTCATCATGCACAAGTCCTGTCTGATACATCTGGTAGACTGCCACTGAGGTTGGTGTTCCTCATGGTCAGTCCATGGCACATCCAAGACCATCCTCAGCATAACGGTGTTCCTCCCATCCAAGGTCTTCAACTGCTGGATAGAGCGTCCAGGTTCTGGCACAGTACAGTAAGGTTGACTCAACTTGACGACTCAGAATACAAACAATACACATCTTGGGGTCAGTTACTTCTTGACAACTTTATTTCCTTACTCTGACAAGACAACCATTTACAGTTGGACAAAACAGGCATCACAACTAAATCTGACACGCAATAAAATCTAATACAATTTTTTGGGTGACCAAATTAATGACGTACAAGGAATTTTTTTTATTTCCTTACAATGCATAAAATTTTTCCTTTTCTCTGGTCCGATGTATACATGTAGGAGCAAATGAAAAGTGAAAACTCAACAAGAAACAAAAACACTGTTTGACAAATATTGCAATGTACCTAGTGTTAATTTGCCTGCAAGACAAACATTAACAGCTGGACAAAACACACATAAAAAGATACTGACACAGAATAAACCAATTCACTTGTTGGGGGTCATAGTTTTCCGGGGTCAAGTTTATTTCCTTCCCAAAACCCCAGGTGTCTTTAACTAGAGACCCCTCCTCCAAAAATACTCTACTCCGTGTTCAACATTGGAATGTTTGGACTTAGAAATAATGGTATGCCTGTTTCACTGACAATTAATTGTTATTTGGGCCTAAAAACCTAAATCATACAAAGTCAGACAAATTCTTGAATAGAGAGGTTGCATGACCCCGGGAAAAGTTCATTTCGCAGCCATGTACAAACTCAATAGCTGCCAAGTTGTCTGCTGAATGATTTCCAGTGACTGTTTGTGCACACAACATTAGAAAAAGTTCTTGGGGGACGTCACGTGAAACCTCTCTACATGACTTTGGAGATTTAGGACTAAAACCAACAAATTCACTTTTTTATGGGAGTGGGTGTTAGATTTCAATCTTTCAACCTGCAAACAAATTGTATATCACTTAAGTCTTGTTGTATTGTTGCACAAACAAATGAATACTAGACATTAAGAAATTGTGGACAAACTCACAGTGCTCAACTTGAACGTAATAAAGTTATTGCGTAATTGAAAATTTTAAAGACAATAATGTGTGCAAGTTTTTTGTCTCCTTGTACAAAGCTGACGGGCAAAATATTTATTTGTACCATTTACTGATCTTTATACATGAAGGTTTGTCATATGAAACTTCAACTAATTTTTTTTTTGACCTCGTGTACCATTTTCATGGTGACGTAGCTATGACGTCATAATATCACATTTCTAGAATGGACGTGAGCTAGAGAAAACACTATGCATTGAAAGTTTGTTCATATTTTCATTCACTTAGGCTCTAGAGCCCTAAATAACATGATTTTAATTTTAACTTCCGGTTTTGACCGGAAGTAAAGGTCAAATGGGGCCACGGTGTGCATACAACTTGTCCAACATTACAACATCTTTCATATGCACAAAAAATTTTGAATGTAGCATTTGCTGTTCTTGAGATATGAATTTTTAAAAATTATTTAACGTTTATTTAACCTAATGACGTCATCAATGACATCATCATTCCAAAAAAATCGCGGTTTCATCTACTTACTAAGATCTTTATACATGGTAAGTTTCAAATTCATACAAGCTTTACTTTTTGAGAAAATTTGCCGACATGGTTCAGGGATAAAAATACCCAGGAAAAAAAACCACAAAAAAACCCAAACTTAACAATAACAATAGGTCTGCGGCCGAAAGCTGAACACCTAACTAGAAATTTAGCGTTTGTGAACAAACTCATGGTGTTCGGCTTGAGCATATTAAGTGACTGCATTATTGAAAATTTTGAGGACAATATCGTGTTCAAGTTTTTTGTCTCCTTGTGCTGTGCTGATGGGCAAAATATTTAGTTGTACCTTTTGTTGATCTTTATGCATGACGGTTTGTCATATGAAACTTGAACTTCCGGTTTTGACAGGAACTAAAGGTCAAATGGGGTCACACTTTGTACAAGATATCTAGAAAGCCCCAGAGCTTTAAATTGATGTAATGATTATTAATGTACCACGTTTCATTAGTAAGTAACACATTTTTGTATGTATAAACTTATACTTCCGGTTTTGACCAGAAGTGAAGGTCAAATGGGGTCACACATTGTAAAAATTTGTAGAATCGTCAAATGGCCTTAAAATTAGGTTATTATATTAATATAAAAATTTACAAAATTCAGATATGAATTTTTATATAAAAAACTACTTCTTCTGGTCAAATGGGGTCACACCCTGTGTAAGATTTTTTTAATACTTCAAGACCTTTCATATGGTGTAAAGACCATGTATGTAGCATATATTATTCTTAAGATATGACTATTTTAATATAAAACTTCACTTTAATGTAAAGATGTCATCGATGACGTCATCATTCCCCCAAAAAATCTTTGTCATGTACACAGTGTGGTCTAGGTATATAGTAAGTTTCAAGTCCGTACAAGCTTCAATTTTAGAGATAGCAAAATAATTTTTTTTTGACCTCGTATAGCATTTTCGTTGTGACGTAGCTATGACGTCATATATCACATTTCGAGATTGCTCGTGAGCTAAAAAAATGTTATGCATTGAAAGTTTGTTCATATTTTCATTCACCTAGGCTCTAGAGCCCCAAATAACATGATTTTTACTTTAACTTCCGGTTTTGACCGGAAGTAAGGGTCAAATGAGGTCACGGTGTGCATAAAATTTGTCCAACATTACAAGACCTTTCATATGCACCAAAGATTGTGAATGTAGTATTTGTGGTTCTTGAGATATGAATTTTTTGAATTAGTTAACATTTATTTAACGTAATGACGTCATCAATGACGTCATCATTCCAAAAAAGTTGCGGTTTCGTCTACTCACTAAGATCATTGTACATGGTAAGTTTCAAGTTCATACAAGCTTTACAAACACTTTTTGACGAGAATGTGCTGTAAATTTGCCTGCAAAACAAAAATTCCCAGTTGGATAAAACATACATCACAATACATGTAGTAACACTAATTTGATACAGAATAAAAAAACAAAACAATTTACCACCTGGGTCAGTTAGTTTAGGGCCAATTTATTTCCTTACTCTGCACAAAAAGTATCCATAGTCCATTAAAGTGCACAACGAAAATAAACAACGGAAACTCAACAAGAAACCACTTACAGCTAATATCTGGTGTTTATTTTCCTTCCAGACAAACCATTCACAGTTGAACAAGACCCAAGTCACAAAACTTTCTTGGCACAGAATAAAACCCAATACAAGATGTTGGGGGCCGGGTGGGGGGCTTGATATCTTTAGGTCAAAATTTATTTCACAACTTTTCACGAAGAATCTTCTTTTGTTTTAGGTTTGTATACAAGGAAATTAATAATGGAAACTCAACAAGAAAACACTTGTGTACAAGTAAGGGGGGGGGCTACCATCTTTGGGACAAATTTATTTGACAACTCTGCACGAAGAATACATTTTTCAGGTCTGTATATGATCAAATGAATAATTGAAACTCAGCTACTTTGCCGTCAACTCAACCATTCACTACTGGACAAAACAGATGTCACAAAAAATACAAAATAAAACCAGTAGACTTGTTGGGGGTCATCATTTGGAGGGTCAAATTTATTTCCTTAACCTGCAAAAATAATAATAATATGTTTGCATGTTTGTAATTACCTGAATAAAATCTTAGTTTCTTTTGTGCCTCAGTGGCAAGGCCAAAACTTTCTAAGCATCAATTCTTTGTGTTTTTGTCATAGTGAAGAATTGGCAAGTAACACGTTTCGAGTAAATCAATTTTTAAATTGGTAAACTTTTCACTTAAACTTTTCGCAGTTCGTTTAATAATAAAATTATAAGATTTTTGTATAGTGAGTTAAGGAGTATTGTCTTGTCATGTACCCATGTATTTTGGAAAAATATACTGTTTAAACATTCGATAAACTTATTCTTGAATTTATTCGTCACTATTTTAAAAACAAATCCATGTGCACAAACGTCGTACGATGATTCGCTGCTTATTCGTCATTATGGAAAAAGCAAAAATTACAATCGCACGCATTCCCCTCAATGTGTTTGTACACAAACCTTTGTGTACGTGATTGAAACATAAGAAATTCACGACTTTACATACTGTGATCCAATCAAATTTATTGAGTGTCGTAGGGATGTCTTTAGTCCAAATTCAAAGATATTAGAAGTTTGAGATAGTAAAACATTCAAAAAATTTGAGGTCTTGTAAAAATATGGTAAAAACAATCAAGCCCCTCTGCCCACAGTGAGAAACTGGTACTATGTATACGCAAAGCGTAATGTCAAACACGTACACAGTGATAAGGGTAACCAACTCACTGAACAGATTCGTCAGTATGACAAAAACAAAGTGTTGTACTTTCGGGCCGATTCGCCGATCGGGGGTGTCTGTAACTCATCAAATATCAGATTTGAAATTAAACATAAAAATAACCCTAAAACAGTTCAAACTTAGATTTCCCCAAAAATGACGATTCTTCACTATGACAAAAATGCGATGAATTGACAGTTAACTTAGGAAATTAGTTCCGAAGAAAATATGTTGACTCACCTGAGCAACTTCAGGTTGTAGCTGTGATGAGCTGTTCCTTGTCTATATGTCACATGTGCTTGAATTGAATGCTTCACAGTACAGGGAGGGGCACACAAGTATGTACGGCAAACAGATGTGTGGTCACAAGTATCATTCATGTTGAAGTTGGTTGACACTGCATTTTAATAAGATGCAAAAATTGATTGCTTTTCTGCTGACAGAATTGCTCCGTTTATACTTAGTGGCTTGATACTATCATAGTATTAAATATTATTTATGGGGCTACGGTACGCGCAAATGATACAATGGAAACATGCACCTTCTGTATGGCGGGCAAGTCTGCCATTTTCGAAATATTTCGCCAAACATTTTAAACTCATAATTTGCTGGTACTCTGAGAAGCTACAGTATGCAAGAGTATATTTTTTAATTTTAAAACAACCAACATCTAAAGATATGCTATTATGCATTACAATGAAGGAACAATTATGGTAAATGAAGACAAAATAAAACATATACCTTGCCCGATTTTTGAGCCATGCTGCTTACTTTGTTGAAAATCCAATGTGCGTGCGCAGGTTTAAAGAGATGACGTGCATGGCCCGGTTTGGCGCCCTCTTGGGACAAACACGAATGTTCTCTGTCATTATTTCAAAAACTTTTAATAACCCCAGAGATTAGAATCTATTCTTTAGTTTATATTAGATAAACGATATAGAGTCTTAGTATTCAAAAATTAGGTATTCAATATTAGTAATGGTAACAACAAATGTAAGTGTCTAAATAATTTATTAGCAAATAGCCCAAAAGTAAAAAATAAATAAACAATTCAAGGTAGAATACAGGATTGGTATTCATAAGAAAAAATAATAATTCTAGTATCAGTCAGAAAGATGACTAGTTATTAAGTTTGTACCTGAAATAAAGTCAAGAAAATAGAATTTGAAGACCCCGATTTTAATTTCGGTTGTGACAATCGAAATTAAGGACAATGTGTTCACATGCTGAAAAGTGTGCACGGTTTTCCAATATTTTCTCCTGACTCGGACAACGGATTGAGCAAAAAATTTCACTTTTTTTTTTTTTCATATTGAATCACGCAAAGTAAGCACACTGCACTATCAGCTTTACCAATCCTACATTTTACGTTTAAAATATATAATATAAGGGTACCTTTTCGTATCCTTTCCATCCATTTTAACAATATTATCATTGAATAATAGATTAATTTAAGTTTGGAATAATAACTCATTAGGGAACAATAATTGCCTCTCACCGACGGCAGTGTTGCGTTGATTATTTTGTATGAGGCTAAAAATGGACACAATAGTGTAAGGCTTTACCTTGATTCCTAGCTCATACTGATTAATTGCTGAAGACATCAGTTCTTGTCTATAAATGATGAACACGAGCCGATGAGCGTTCCCTCCTTTACTGCAATGCATCGCTTTGGGCAGCAGGGCGGTAAAGTGACTACAGTCTAAAAAATTTTTTTAAAGCCCCAGCTCAACATTGGTAAGAAGAAAAAAACAGTTCACATACTTACATTTACCTTAAAGAGGATGGGCCATGGAGATTGAAGTTGACGTTATTCTTTAGTTTTCTGCTTTCTATAATTATTAAATCGGACAAACTTCTCTCTTATGACATTAAATTGGGAAAAAGGTGATATTTACAGGGAGTTTCCACTCCTTTAACTAGCCCGCCGCCTAAATTTGTCAAAATCCTGTAATAACGGCAGCAAACAAATTGTGACGTCACGATATGGACTGTATTTCGGCAATGCTTCAACGAGTAACAACAAAGAGCCGTTTGGTAGAGGAGTACGTACTGTGACGTCACATTTCTTTAGAATTTCCGGAGACGACTTTCAGGCACCGACTGCTGTTGTTTCGATTTTGCCTGGGAGGCGGGGGTGAAAAGAGACGTGAAAACTGTCCATGTAAAAGAAAATCCGCGCTTTCTAAAAAGATTTCGTTTTCTTGGTAGCTACTGATGTATTTAAGGATTTAAAACATGTTTTAAAGAGAATGTCTTTTCATGGCCCATCCTCTTTACATGGTATAAAGATAATGATGATAGAAAACTTTCCTTGAAATAATTGTTTCTGCCTGAAGTGTTATCGTTTATAGTAAATGAAATAAGATCCAAAACTAGTTCTCGTTTTAGTGAGACAAAAACTCTGCCTATAGGAAAGCGTACAAAAATGCTAAATGCATTTTTACCGTTTTCTCGCAAACAAAATGAGCCGACATTTTCACAGGTTGGTTTTTATTACATATACCTTGATTTGTGCAAAGAATGGAAGCATTTACAGTCAGTTTGCCATTGCTGAAGCTAGAGCTTTAATTTGTTTGGTCAGTGACAACAAAAGTTAGATTCAACTAGTGCAAGTGTCAAACTAGCGTTTCAGAAGGTGAGATTTAACTTTTAATAGTGTAAAATCAACTCTTCAATTAGTCTGGTTCCCTGACCAAAGATTCTCTGACGACTCTAGATAAAAATCTTAGGTCAGGCATCATCCAAAGCTAAACATAGATTATGACGCAACATATAAATATTCATTACTTGTCACCAAACCCTGTACCGATTCTGCAAATCTTTCCAAAAGTGTGACCCAATGTGACCATTACTTCCGGTCGAAACCGGAAGCTGAAGCATTTCGCGTTTTTCTCACTGAAACATTTCTTGAGAGATATTCCGCATACTAAACAAGTTTGGGTTAAAAGACTTGGAAACTTAACATGTACAGTGTACCTATAGACATTACTCAGACATAATATTTGCTGTACATAACAGTAAAACCTTCAAGATGCTTTCATCGATGACGTATTTACATTAAATCAACGTTTAATATTTCGAAAATTCAAACCTCGAGCACAATATTCAAGATCATTGCACCAAAGCTCTTGAAGTATTGCACAAATCTTACACAGGATCTGAATGACATTGACTTCCGGTCGAACCGGGAAGTTGAAGTTTCATATATCAAAAAGTTCATATCTCATTGACCAAACGTGGTACATAAATATTCATTACATCATCTGTAAGCCCTTTAACGAGTACACAAACCTTACAAAGATGTTACCCAATAGACAGATCCGTTAAGCCCCGCCCCTGAACATATTGACCAATCACAGCATTGGCTAAATCACCACTGTACACGTGGGCAACACAATGTGCATCTCTTCAGTGCTCGCATGTTTACATTTTCCAATAGGATTTTTATCGTGTCGGACGTTTGTTGGACTTTCGGTGGCGTACCCAAGGCTGTGATTGGCCAACACCCCACGTGACCAGTCTTCGATCAATCAGAGTGCATGATCAGAGTTTCGTGATCTCCCGTGCGGGCGATGTGTCCACCGCCGGTGCGGGGGCGGGCCCGAGTCCTAGTTGTCCAGTTCAGATTAAAGGCGTGGTTTGAGGCATTTCGGGCATTGCATGGAATATTGTTTTCTTCCCGGTGGCTCAATCATTGACAGAGGATGTATCCATCACATCAATAAGTTTAACTTCGTTTCGACTCCATGTGCTTCTAGGAAGCCAACATTGGCAGACTTTGATAATCTTGAAAAATTGTCTGGTAAACATTCGATTGTATTACATCCGGCGGCTGTTTATCAGAAGTACCTATACCTCTATAGGCCCGGTATTACATCTGAGGGCCAAGTCACACGAAGCAAGGCAAACAGTTTCAGGAAAAATCTCTCCAAACCCCCCCCCCCCCCTTCCAACCATTTACATTTTTTATTGTCACATATAAATTATTGTGGTACCAAAGTGTTCCTTCTAAAAGTCGTGGGTAGTGCATACACCAGGCGATAGCTAGGTACCGGTCGATAGTCAATAGCATAAGTGATAAAAAACACTCACTTCCTGAGAAGTATCTCATGAGATTCACAAAGAAATTGATGTACTGCCAAAAAATTACGATCGGTGCAAAATTACTCGTACAGTTAAGAATGGGCACTGCAACTAAGATAGTTATATCGCTCAAAATCCATGGGAGCAGTACAAGTAGCCCCATACTGAAGTCTGAAACGGTTAAAGATGCAATAAAAATCTTCATGGATGTTGGTATGTCCTTTACTCGCTGGATTACAACCAGGTACAGCGGATTCAAAGTCAAAGTCAAAACACAGTTGAGTGTGGTAGGGATAAAGAATGACATCGGAATAATATTGGCCCCAACACACCCCTCACTTGTATAAAACGACCGCAGAGTTGAATTGGAGAACGTGTCGTTTTCCATGATGATTATGAAGTGGTAGGTGATAGTATATCAAGCTAAAGCCGTCCTGTTACAACCGTCACTGTTATAAATAACATCAGGCTAAATTGTGGAGTTGATCTGTTGCACTTGAACCGCCCAATGTTAGAACTCCTGTGAGGTTTTCGGTTTGTAAAATCATAGTTTACAGACTTCGTGTGAGCTAAACCAGCATTTTACGTCCCAAATATTTGTTTAGTCATGGTATAATTAAAACGGTTGTTCAGGGTATGGTGTGATTCAAGCAGGTCGATTCCGGTCGATTCCGTCAGAGAAACTGAGCATGAATCGGTGAAATTGACGGCTTAAATTGGATTCTAGTGAGTGGTGACGTCGTATTACCAAGGCAATACACCCATCCATTAAGCCCCAACCACTGAGCACGCGCGCCCTTTGCACTAACGCGCTTGTCGGACTTTCGGTTGCACAATCACGTCTGTGATTGGTCAATACAACAAAGGCGGGGCTTAATGGATCGGTCTATTATCACGGCATCGTTGATTTGCAAAAAGTCACCTACACACAACTGATTATCTCTGTTAGTGTTAGATTAGGTTTTTTTAAAGCATAAATCCAAGGCTGTCATGCGGTAGGGGGACACTCACCAGCTTGTAGATTGGGGGAAAAAAAGAGCATAAAAATAAAATTCAAGCCTACAGTAGTTGTCACACTTTGGTCAATTTATATTGCTCATTACTAATGTCATCCCTTCACAGTTGATCTGTTTAACCCAAATGGGGCAAAGATGATGTCTGCTCCAAAACAAAGGGTAGCCTTCTCACACTGTCTCATACGGAAGATATCCTGATCCAATTAGGAACCGACATGCAGTAAATAAAACACAAATATTAGAATCTTTACCCAGTTTACCGATGTGGGCTTCAGACAAAAAGAACCAGACAAAAAGTCAAAGTTGTGAGAAAAGTTCACCAGCGCCAATAAAATTATAATTGTTAAACTGCCACATTCTCTGTACAATTAAAAGTTGAAACAATACAACTCAAATGACATCCAATTCTTGTACCTAAAATTGGTCCATGCCAGTTATTTAACTACTAAAAAAAAAAAAAAAAAAAAAGGAAAAAAAAAAAATCCAACATGAAAACTATAGGTTTGTCAATTGTTTTCTTCAAAATATTGACAAATTTCGAAACGATTTAGAGATTCATTAAATGCTCTTAACAGTGGGAAAAAGAAAACCAATAACAAACATTTTTTGAGCAAAACAATGTTGACAAACATCCACTGCTCATTTTTTAAACTCAATGAATGTTCGTCAAATCTGGAATGGAGCCAAGTTTGTGGTTTTTTGCCATCATGAACAGTGGAACTTGCTAGCTCTTTCATGTTTGCTTTTTGTTTTTGCATGGTATGCATACATCTAAATTGTTTTTAATAAGGTCTGATTTCACTGCCTATCACAAAATGAATTAATATCATTAAGTTGAAGTTGATTGTAAAAATCAATCCTAACAATCAAAGTCCATAATATGTTTAGGCAGGAGTTCAAAATCCAAAGTAATTAGTTTCAAACTAGAGTAAAACATCTATAAAAAAGAAGTTTGAATTTTTCTTTCTCACAGAGAAAATTTAAGCAGGAAATTCATTGTTTCTAACTTACAAATTCCATGATTTGTTTTTTCTAAAAGTATTACCGAACTTTTAAATTAAATAAAGAAGAGAACAAAAGGCATCCTCCCTTCAAAATGGACGCCCCCATGGCCTGCTAGAGCCCCGTCTCCAAAGAGGAAATCTGTATGAGAGAAATCCCATTTTGTCAAGCACCAATCTAATTTTGAAACCAACCTCAATTTGATCATTGGAAACAATACTTTAGGGTAAATTTTACAATTTTTCAAAAAACAAATTAGGAAAGTTACTGTTCCAAAAAGTCTGTTTTCAGGAATTTACTCTTGTACTACATTTACTTTCAAGTGAAATTCTTTTGAAAGAGAGTTATTGCTTTTGGAGAAAGTAAATCCAGAAGGTGCGTCCATGTTTTGTTAACCGGTTGGCCACGGCTGAGGGGTATCCTTGAAAATATTTTTCGAGCCAGCGAACGGGCAACGTTAAAACATGCCATTGTGTAAAATTGGAATATCGGAACAAAGGTTGCCTGGACATTCCACTGCTGAGCCTGCACAGGCATGCACACACCGTGTATCAGTTTGTTTCACCCACACAAACAGGCCACATGGCGCTCAAAATTCCACCAATTTTTGGCTATTGTGCAGGCCTGATTCCTGTAATCCCTGATTCCAGATCTTTGTCCTTTTTGTTCCAAGAAGAGGATTACGAGATGAGACATAGAGAGGCTTCCACCACTGTTCATTCATTGTATTTCGGCTCAATCGAGGTAAGTCAGAGCGAACCCCGGATGTAGCCCTGGTTCCGGTCTTCAAGACTATACCAATCTTAGGCTGTGGCACTCGGCCGTCATTTTGCAATTCACGCTGCATGAATTTGACATTTTCTCAGTAGAGAAAACAAAAATCACAAAGAAATAAATTTCTCTTGGTTCTCTTGGCTTTGTCAAGTCAAGGTTTCTTTGTGCCAGTGGTACTCTCAAGTAAAAATGATTCCAGCGATTCCAAGAAAATAATCCCGTCAGGTTGAATTTGGAAAAAAATGGAAGAATCCCGGCGGCAACTGGTTAATAATACCTAGATATGTGAAACCCTTTTTTGTTTTACTTTTATACAAAATTAAAGTTACATTGAGAATCAGCCGACCGTCTCATGATGTCAACATCCTTGGGTCAACGTTCTCTTTCACCGTCCGAAGGGGTGAGGAACCGTTCTCTGTCTCCGAGCTGCTGCCATTGCTGTTGAGTTTCAGATCCCCAAAAGCTCTCTTGTACTGCTCCAACTCTCCCCTCATCAGTTTGGATTTGTTTTGGTTTTTAGCCAGTTGCTGTCAAAATATAAATAAAAAGTTATCAATATTTAACCCTCCGACTGTCTGTAGGAAACTTTAATCTATAACATGTGGAGATTGCATCTACACTGTACACACAGATACACAGTTAGTTCTGTACACAAATGTGCCACCATACACAACCTGTGCAGTTGAATAGTTTCGAATCAATGATCTACTTGCTTGAAAATGTTACCAGAGTTGGATGGTTAAGATGATAAATGTTCGGGGGTTTAAAGTGAAGCAGTCTTATTGCGTCCAAACCCTCCCTGTCTTTAATTCAACAAATAAATAAGCAACTTGTGCCAACAACACCAGGAAAAGTATTTTTATTCCATTTAAAACTTCAAAAAAAATCAAAAAAAAAATCTTGTCTCTAATTATCTAGAGTAGGTTTCAAGTTACTTTTGTCTCTGTAATTTTACCCTCAAAACAAAGATTTTATGAAAAATGAACCTACTTTACAGTAGTAAAATACAGAAGAATAAATCATTTCCACTAACAGTTAGCTGGAAATCTTTATCCTGGGTGACTTTATCCTGGGCCCAATTTCATAAAATATTGCTCAACAACTTTCTGCTAAGCAGAAATGAGCAGGATACCAGTCACATATGGTACATGTGAAATAGTATTGTGGCCGGTAACCTTATTCTGGTAAGGATAATTTTGTTGTGCTTAGCTACTTTTCGTGCTCCAGTGGCTCTATGAAATTGGGCCCTGGTCTTGAGAGAGCAGGTACCATATGGGCTCCTCCACTTTCATCTCTTAGGAAACCAGAGATTGCTATCAGAAAAAAAACTTAAAAGAGCAAATTTGTTTGACCTCTTTAAGGAGGGCATTTTCATTCTTGACTTGTTGATGATAGTGAATCTTCTGCTTCAAGTTCTGGTGGCCGGCCAGCTTGGCGTTGACCGCTGTCAATTCCTTGATCGTTTCCTCCAGTCGTTTTTTGTCCTGTATCAAAGTAAGTAAATAGAGACGTGACCATCGTTGGTTTTTTTGAAGTCATTCCTATCCTCTTGTTACCAACAAACTTTTTTGTTTCCCTTTTTATATCAAGCTTATGCAACAGTGATACTGGGGTTCCTAAACTGCTAATTTCTTGACCTTGACCTATTTCAGACCGAATATTTCTCTGAAGGATTGGACTGGTATGAACTGCATAATTAGAGATCTTTCAGATTGAAATAAATCAATTGTTTTTTTGGGGGGGGGATTAATAATAATAATAATAATAATAATAATAATAATAATAATAATATGCAGTTCTTATATAGCGCTTTATCACATGCGATGGGCATCTCAGAGCACTCAGTTTGTTTTTTCTTGCAAGGTGTGATGAGTTACGTTTTTGAAGTATGAGACCTGTCCCTTTACATAGCACCATGTAAACGGTTTGCAAGGTGCTGTGGCGCCATTTGTTACCAATCTAGTTACCAATCCTGTACTTTCTTTTCAAATAAAAAATCTGCAATAAATTAGTGGTTTTGCAGATCCAATTTGGACTTGCCAAGAGCGTACCTTGTAGAGTTTCATCTGTTCTTCTTGGTGTTCTTCGAGGCTTGATTTGAGGTCTTCTTTCTCCTTGAAGTGTGTGTCTTCCACAGCCTTAATCCTGTAACGTATCCAGATTTGTTGGGCATCAATTATACAAAAGTTTCACTGGAAATGGTGCTGGTTTTTCCGCAAATACGATGAAAATAATTTTTGAAATGGCGAAGGTAAAACAAAGACGATATTGACCCATTTCACCCGACGTCATCATCATGGTAAATCTTAGTTGCACCATTTTGGGAGCCAATGTCCCTGTGTGTTAAACAGTGTAGTGCGTAATTTAGGCGATGTAGCATTTACACGCTACCATTTTGAGGTGCAAATTGACTCCCAAAATGGCCAGCATGGCAGACAGTAGCCGAGTGTGACGTTGGTGCAACGGGTCAATACACATAACATTTATGTGAAACATTTACAATGTGCCATAGAAGGAGACTTATAAGATCCCTTATAAGCCTGTGTCAAAATCAAGGGCTTGGGTAACGGTTCTGGCCGGATAGCTGAAAAGGCCTTCTCTAAAATGTTGTCGCTGAGGTCAGTGGTCATAGCCGTAGCCAAAGTGTAGCTCCATTCAAAGTTTAGTGTAAACTCAGATATACGCTTTCGATGACAGTCTACTGCCACTTAGTGTCTGTCTGGTAAGACGTCAGCGTTTTATTTCTGCCGTATGATTAAGAAGAAGTGATCCTGTGATGAGACCAGTGGAATCTTTTAGGGTTGATTTATTCTCTTTTTGGATGGAGCAGAACCAGAGATCTTTTGACTGTCAATCCATTGGTACTTACCTTTCCAGCTCTTCCATCATCTGATCGGCGTTTTCCTCCATTAACTGATTGTTGCAGTGTATTTGGGCAAGCCTGAAGGGACATGAGAACACAAGACTTTAATCTAGAAATCTGAAGACACTAATAAAACTTTAAGCATCTTGGAGAGATCTGTTGCCCTGGTCTTGATTTCCCATGTGAGTCTTTCCATGGACTTTCTGAATTTCTTATAAGAAAGTGCCCTTTCTTTAGGAAGAGTGGCCTCGCCCCTTCAACAGTGAAGTTCTAGGCATCATGTGTTTATAACCAAACAGTGGAGGGATAGAGGTTGTAGTAATAACAATCCAGAAACTCCTTTACGCCGGAGCTGCAGACTTTGGCAATTGTTGGCGACTTGGTAAATATAAAAGTAATAATAACAACAACAAGCAACTCTTAAGAAGCACTTTATCACACCCGACAGGTATATCAAAGCGTTCATTATTTTTTACAAAAGGTTTGTTGAGCTCTGTTTGAATTATGAAACCCATTTATTTTGCACCTTGTCAGGGTGATGCGGTGCAATCTGCAGCCAACCATGCCAGACACACTGGGGGCAAACCCCTGTTCTCTGAACAAGTTTACCGGGTTATTTTCAATGCATAACACAACACACGGGGCCTTCCATCCCAGGATGGAGTCATTTTTTGTTCAGTGTCTTGCTAAAGGACACAAATCACATGACCAGGAACCACACACACACTCTTGACAACACCATTGAACACGAGTCCGCTCATCCATGACACCCACAACATTCCACGATGGGTCTCACTACAGCCGCAACAATTTTCACCTGATATGGTCCGAACAAACTGGAAAAGACTTACTCTGACTCCATCTGAAGTTTGCCCTCCACTGCCTCGTCCTTGAGTTTGGTGGCACTGTCAAAGGCAACGTTCATCCTGCTGACCTCATTCCGCAACTCCTGGATTGTAAACTTAGTTTCTGCCTCCCTGAAAAACAAAAAGCAAAAAAAGAACCAGAATTTTAATTAGAACTTATGGATTGATAAATAGTCACAGGAAAAGATTATTTGGAATTTGGGGGCATCCAGTTTCCTGGTTTATAGTTGTATAAATCACACAGCAATACACAGATGTTTCAACTAGTTTTATTGTAGTAGTTTGTTTCCATGGAAATCATCTTATTTATTTATTTTTCTTTAGTCAGCAAAAAATTTTTTGCGCAGGCTTGACAAAATTTTGATAGAATATCTTGAATGCCTACTGATCCATGTGTTCTACAGGCTGTCATTTTGTTCTTCCATTTAAAGCAATTTAACCAAACGGAGGCTCGAAGGGGACACTAGTCTGGCAACTCTGTTTGGTACAATGCCCTTGAGCATCACTCAGTATTAATGCACGCAGGGAGTATGACCAATAGGCTCTCACTTTAAACACACTGGGTCATGGCGCTGCTTACTGTAAGTGAAAAATCAACGTTCATGGTGAGAGGAAACTCAGCATCCATGGTAGAGTACTTCATATGTGAGCAAGGAATTTCTGATTGTGCTTTGTGCACTTCATGTCACTGGGCATTCTTTCCCAACACAGCTGGTGAAGGACAGTGTTTCCCCCTGCCCATTCAAACCTCACTAATTGTTTGCCGATATCACCACCTCAATGTGAAGATTTGCCTTACAGATACTACTAATAAAAGAAATGTACATCTTGTGTCATTTATGAGCTTTTTCTATGACCTCTATATACCAAGAACTCAAAATCTGGGCGTGTAGATGGAATCATCAAGCATTTGTCTGAACGCTGTATTCTTGTCAGTTAGCAGGCTGCGTAAAATTGGCTTCAAATGTCAACTGGAATATTTACCACCTCGCTCAGTTAACCTCACTCTTTACCCGCTAAGCGGAAAATGGTGACACTAAGTGGAAAATGCCACGGCACAATGGGATATTTTGGAACGATAGGTGGCAGCAGATTTACCAGGTAAATTGTTATTGTTTACGCAGTTAGGAGCATGCGAACATTTCCGAGAACAATATATATACCTGGTAAGTCTGCTGCCACCTAGTGTCCTCAAAAGTCTCCTATTACACAAACTGTACAGGTTTGAACAGTTTATCCTGCAAGGGATTCAAAGGAGCTTGCTTTAGTAAGAGTCGTAGAGAGACACAGACTTACTTTTCTCTGGTTTCATTTTGCCACTGTTCTAGTCGATACTGGAACATCTGACACTTATCATCAAGAATCTCCTTGTCTACTTGGACATGCTCCAACCCCTCCAAAGATGTCTGAAACCAATCAGGGGAAGAAAACAAACTTGTAAGGTCTCAAATCCATTTGTCCATCATGCGTTGTGCTTAATGCACACTTCTGTCAGATGAAAACACCAGCCAAGCAATGCACATATTTTTCTCCTTTTTCCCACCTTTGATTATGTCTTTTATGTCTCCACCTCTTGTGAATAAACCAGACTCTTCCCTCAAACCCCGCCCCCCCTTTGTCTCCCTCTTCATTGTTCATCCCTTGCATCTTCTGACTGGCTTCTGGCTCTCTCTTTTTTCACTTCTTTCCACCTGACTGCTTCTCTTACTCCATTTTACCTGTATGTGTGTGTTGTGTTGTCATTTAGCCTCTAAGAGAGACTCTGCTGGGGTCGAAACGAGAGGCCATTAACAATTTTTTGCAATTTTTACGGCTATACGTGTACATGGAATATGTGCGTTGCTAGGCGTGTATTTCCAGTTTTGCACATTGCGAACTACGCATTACGAACAACGCATCACGGACACATGGATTTCAGGCGTAATTCTTCATTATATTCTCCACAACTTGGTTCTTATTCTACAAATAGTTCGGACAGAAACATCCCTCAGGAATTGGAGTTATTCTCTTGTTGTACCAGTTCTGTCATTATTCTCAGACACGATTAGAAACAAACATTTTTTCAGTTCAAAATTTGTTTTTAGTTTGTACTAAAAACAGTCATGTCTAAAGTGACAACTTTTTTTTTTCCATCAGCGATTGGTGTGAAATTTCCAACTTTACAAACGTCAACAAACACTAAACTGGATTGATTGTCAGATAATAAGTGATGAATCAATCTAAGCGATCAGGCGGTTAGGAACTTGAGACCATTTTCTCCAACAAAATCTTTCCAATTAAAAGCATATCATTGAATTTCATCATTTCTGTACTACACTTGCATGCATCACTGATAATTTGTTTGGACAATAACTCATATCTTGACAGTGTTTTATATGCTCCGATGGTCGTTTCCAGGTAGGTCTAATCAACAAGTTACTCTATCAATGTATTTTCTTCTAAAAAAACCAGTCAATGCAATACATCACACACCCACACATCTGCTGTACGCAGGCATACTTGGCCCTTGGAAAAAAAGTAGGAAAAGTTTATTGAGTAGAAGGGCTGACCTGCATGTACATAGCCTATGGCTTAGGCTTTTAATAGATTTTTCAGGCTATTTAATAATTTGTTGATTTGTCTGATCGCAAAACAAATGGAAATCAGACTAGGAAAAATATCATGCCATAGTACATGCAAAGTTTTGTGCTACCGGTACTTCTGATTCCAAAGCTAGCGTACAATACGGGTGCACTGCACTAAATAGAGTGAAATCCATGCCTCATTAATAAAATGTAAACCCACAACTTTTTCTGTAAATCAAAGATTTGAAGGTCCTTGCTTGTATGGATTGTTGACAATTGGTCCAACATTGTGCCCCTGGGGTTGTTGACTTTTAACCTGGAGCATTTTGAGTACATAAGCCCTCTAAAAAATGGCCCTATTTTGCTAAACAGTGTACGGTCATTTTCCCAAGATGGAGTCTGGCCAGTTTACACGTTCAGGGGCATTTTTATTTTGGATCAGTCTACCACAAAATTCTCAACGGCTTACCTACTAAAAAATGAAAGGAAAAATGAAGTTCAGATGTAAGAAAATATATTTGATTTGTTTTCTAGAGGCTGAGAGACTTTTCAGTATTTTTTTGAGTATTTTTGAATATTTTGCATTTAGCATTGGTTGCTATGGGAGTTTATTTAGTGTGGTGCACCCATACGAGCGATTGACAATACAGAGCGCCCTCTACAGTTCACCCCTGAGATGCCCTCAGATTCCTAAAATCGGTTGAATGAAAACAATCACACGGCAGTTTGGGACCTTTAGATGGCCTTCATGATTGTGAAAAACATTCACTAACCTCACAAAAAAATACACATTGCACACTACGCATTACGGGTAAACGTCAACAAACAGGATTGTACTCAACAGCCGTGTTTGAAGTAACGACTTTTTTTCCATCAGCGATTGGTGTGGAGTTTCCAACTTTACATACGTCAACAAACAGGATTGATTGTCAAATAATAAATGATGAATCAATCTTAGCCATCAAGCGATTACAAACTTGAAACAGTTTCCTCGGAAAAAATCTTTCCAATTAAAAATGGATCATTAAATTTCATCATTTCCGCACTACCCTTGAATGGTGATTTGTTTGGACAATAACTCATATCACATGGTGTATTCATTTTGTTTTTGACAGCTTGTTGATATGCTATACCTATCTTTTCCAGGTACATGTACAACTAAATCAACATGTTACTCTATTCATATATTTTCTTTGCAATATCCTGTTTAGTCAATACATCACACACCCACGCATCTAACTGCAAACTTTGAGTTACTTTATGCTCAAAAAGCTGGCATAAATCTACGTGAAATTTTACCCCCAAATCACTAATTTCAGGCCTGATACTTCACGGAGGCAACGGTTGCCCCTTGGTGCCCTTGAAATGATCAAATAGAAATTAACAATTTCCTCATAGAGGTGCCCTTTATTAAGGAGAGAATGCCTTGGTGCCCTTAAAAAGAATGGAGCAATCAGGCCTGTAATCTCATTGTTTCAAATAATTTCTCACGATAGAAACTGATATAAGACTGTGAGTAGGATAAACTGTGGTAAAAACGCCCACTTGACTTGTTTCCACTGCTAGTAAAAAATGGTAAAAAAAAAAAAAAAAAAAAAAAAAGTTTTAAAAACTGACTGTCACTGGTTTTGCCTGTATCGCTTCAAATGATTTTTTGAAGGAAAAAAGTGTTATTTTTTTTTATAATTTTGGGTTGATATATACTAGGAAGGGTTTGATTACACAATCAAAATTCTAGAATAAATTCTAATTTTTGTTCAGTAATGTTTTTTTTTACCCCAAGCAAATTCAGGGCTCTCGGGGTAAAAACGCCCGGTAGCATCTTAATTTGGGCTACAATTATCCGCAGATAAATTATTATAAGTATCTGATCTTGATTTGCCCAAAACTCACCAATACCATAAGGGATGAAAAAGGACTCACAGCTTACACGTAATTGTTCAAGGGGCCGTATCTATTTATTTATTAATTTATTTATTTATTTATTTATTCATTCATGTATTATTAATTTCATCTGATTTAACCAGTCTTTTCAGGCTATTTAATAACAATTTTGTTGATTTTTCTGATCGCAAAACAAATGGAAATCAGACTAGGAAGAATATCATGCCATAGTACATGCAAAGTTTTGTGCTACCGGTACTTCTGATTCCAAAGCTAGCGTACAATACGGGTGCACTGCACTAAATAGAGTGAAATCCATGCCTCATTAATAAAATGTAAACCCACAACTTTTTCTGTAAATCAAAGATTTGAAGGTCCTTGCTTTTATGGATTGTTGAAAAATGGTCCAACATTGTGCCCCTGGGGTTGTTGACTTTCAACCTGGAGCATTTTGGGTACATAAGCCCTCTAAAAATGGCCCTATTTTGCTAAACAGTGTACGGTCATTTTCCCAAGATGGAGTCTGGCCAGTTTACACGTTCAGGGGTATTTTTATTTTGGATCAGTCTACCACAAATTCTCAACGGCTAACCTACTAAAAAATGAAAAGAAAAATGAAGTTCAGATGTCAGAAAATATATTTGATTTGTTTTCTAGAGGCTGAGAGACTTTTAAGTATTTTTTGAGTATTTTTGAATATTTTGCATTTAGCATTGGTTGCTATGGGAGTTTATTTAGTGTGGTGCACCCATACGAGCGATTGACAATACAGAGCGCCCTCTACAGTTCACCCCTGAGATGCCGTCAGATTCCTAAAATCGGTTGACTGAAAACAATCACACGGCAGTTTGGGACCTTTAGATGGCCTTCATGATTGTGAAAAACATTCACTAACCTCACAAAAAAATACACATTGCACACTACGCATTACGGGTAAACGTCAACAAACAGGATTGTACTCAACAGCCGTGTTTGAAGTAACAACTTTTTTTCCATCAGCGATTGGTGTGGAGTTTCCAACTTTACATACGTCAACAAACAGGATTGATTGTCAAATAATAAATGATGAATCAATCTTAGCCATCAAGCGATTACAAACTTGAAACAGTTTCCTCGGAAAAAATCTTTCCAATTAAAAATGGATCATTGAATTTCATCATTTCCACACTACCCTTAAATGGTGATTTGTTTGGACAATAACTCATATCACATGGTGTTTTCATTTTGTTTTTGACAGCTTGTTGATATGCTATACCTATCTTTTCCAGGAACATGTACAACTAAATCAACATGTTACTCTATTCATATATTTTCTTTGCAATATCCTGTTTAGTCAATACATCACACACCCACGCATCTAAGTGCAAACTTTGAGTTACTTTATGCTCAAAAAGCTGGCATAAATCTACGTGAAATTTTACCCCCAAATCACTAATTTCAGGCCTGATACTTCACGGAGGCAACGGTTGCCCCTTGGTGCCCTTGAAATGATCAAATAGAAATTAACAATTTCCTCATAGAGGTGCCCTTTATTAAGGAGAGAATGCCTTGGTGCCCTTAAAAAGAATGGAGCAATCAGGCCTGTAATCTCATTGTTTCAAATAATTTCTCACGACAGAAACTGATATAAGACTGTGAGTAGGATAACCTGTGGTAAAAACGCCCACTTGACTTGTTTCCACTGCTAGTAAAAAAAGGTAAAAAAAAAAAAAAAAAAAAAAAAGTTTTAAAAACTGACCGTCACTGGTTTTGCCTGTATCGCTTCAAATGATTTTTTGAAGGAAAAAAGTGTTATTTTTTTTTATAATTTTGGGTTGATATATACTAGGAAGGGTTTGATTACACAATCAAAATTCTAGAATAAATTCTAATTTTTGTTCAGTAATGTTTTTTTTTACCCCAAGCAAATTCAGGGCTCTCGGGGTAAAAACGCCCGGTAGCATCTTAATTTGGGCTACAATTATCCGCAGATAAATTATTATAAGTATCTGATCTTGATTTGCCCAAAACTCACCAATACCATAAGGGATGAAAAAGGACTCACAGCTTACACGTAATTGTTCAAGGGGCCGTATCTATTTATTTATTAATTTATTTATTTATTTATTTATTCATTCATGTATTATTAATTTCATCTGATTTAACCAGTCTTTTCAGGCTATTTAATAACAATTTTGTTGATTTTTCTGATCGCAAAACAAATGGAAATCAGACTAGGAAGAATATCATGCCATAGTACATGCAAAGTTTTGTGCTACCGGTACTTCTGATTCCAAAGCTAGCGTACAATACGGGTGCACTGCACTAAATAGAGTGAAATCCATGCCTCATTAATAAAATGTAAACCCACAACTTTTTCTGTAAATCAAAGATTTGAAGGTCCTTGCTTTTATGGATTGTTGACAATTGGTCCAACATTGTGCCCCTGGGGTTGTTGACTTTCAACCTGGAGCATTTTGAGTACATAAGCCCTCTAAAAAATGGCCCTATTTTGCTAAACAGTGTACGGTCATTTTCCCAAGATGGAGTCTGGCCAGTTTACACGTTCAGGGGCATTTTTATTTTGGATCAGTCTACCACAAAATTCTCAACGGCTTACCTACTAAAAAATGAAAAGAAAAATGAAGTTCAGATGTAAGAAAATATATTTGATTTGTTTTCTAGAGGCTGAGAGACTTTTAAGTATTTTTTGAGTATTTTTGAATATTTTGCATTTAGCATTGGTTGCTATGGGAGTTTATTTAGTGTGGTGCACCCATACGAGCGATTGACAATACAGAGCGCTCTCTACAGTTCACCCCTGAGATGCCCTCAGATTCCTAAAATCGGTTGACTGAAAACAATCACACGGCAGTTTGGGACCTTTAGATGGCCTTCATGATTGTGAAAAACATTCACTAACCTCACAAAAAAATACACATTGCACACTACGCATTACGGGTAAACGTCAACAAACAGGATTGTACTCAACAGCCGTGTTTGAAGTAACAACTTTTTTTCCATCAGCGATTGGTGTGGAGTTTCCAACTTTACATACGTCAACAAACAGGATTGATTGTCAAATAATAAATGATGAATCAATCTTAGCCATCAAGCGATTACAAACTTGAAACAGTTTCCTCGGAAAATATCTTTCCAATTAAAAATGGATCATTGAATTTCATCATTTCCGCACTACCCTTAAATGGTGATTTGTTTGGACAATAACTCATATCACATGGTGTATTCATTTTGTTTTTGACAGCTTGTTGATATGCTATACCTATCTTTTCCAGGTACATGTACAACTAAATCAACATGTTACTCTATTCATATATTTTCTTTGCAATATCCTGTTTAGTCAATACATCACACACCCACGCATCTAACTGCAAACTTTGAGTTACTTTATGCTCAAAAAGCTGGCATAAATCTACGTGAAATTTTACCCCCAAATCACTAATTTCAGGCCTGATACTTCACGGAGGCAACGGAGGCAATTGCCTCCGTTGCCCCTTGGTGCCCTTGAAATGATCAAATAGAAATTAACAATTTCCTCATAGAGGTGCCCTTTATTAAGGAGAGAATGCCTTGGTGCCCTTAAAAAGAATGGAGCAATCAGGCCTGTAATCTCATTGTTTCAAATAATTTCTCACGATAGAAACTGATATAAGACTGTGAGTAGGATAAACTGTGGTAAAAACGCCCACTTGACTTGTTTCCACTGCTAGTAAAAAATGGAAAAAAAAAAAAAAAAAAAAAAAAAAAGTTTTAAAAACTGACTGTCACTGGTTTTGCCTGTATCGCTTCAAATGATTTTTTGAAGGAAAAAAGTGTTATTTTTTTTTATAATTTTGGGTTGATATATACTAGGAAGGGTTTGATTACACAATCAAAATTCTAGAATAAATTCTAATTTTTGTTCAGTAATGTTTTTTTTTACCCCAAGCAAATTCAGGGCTCTCGGGGTAAAAACGCCCGGTAGCATCTTAATTTGGGCTACAATTATCCGCAGATAAATTATTATAAGTATCTGATCTTGATTTGCCCAAAACTCACCAATACCATAAGGGATGAAAAAGGACTCACAGCTTACACGTAATTGTTCGAGGGGCCGTATCTATTTATTTATTAATTTATTTATTTATTTATTTATTTATTTATTCATTCATGTATTATTAATTTCATCTGATTTAACCAGTCTTTTCAGGCTATTTAATAACAATTTTGTTGATTTTTCTGATCGCAAAACAAATGGAAATCAGACTAGGAAGAATATCATGCCATAGTACATGCAAAGTTTTGTGCTGGCGGTACTTGTATTCCAAAGCTAGCGTACAATACGGGTGCACTACACTAAATAGAGTGAAATCCATGCCTCATTAATAAAATGTAAACCCACAACTTTTTCTGTAAATCAAAGATTTGAAGGTCCTTGCTTTTATGGATTGTTGAAAATTGGTCCAACATTGTGCCCCTGGGGTTGTTGACTTTCAACCTGGAGCATTTTGAGTACATAAGCCCTCTAAAAAATGGCCCTATTTTGCTAAACAGTGTACGGTCATTTTCCCAAGATGGAGTCTGGCCAGTTTACACGTTCAGGGGTATTTTTATTTTGGATCAGTCTACCACAAATTCTCAGCGGCTAACCTACTAAAAAATGAAAAGAAAAATGAAGTTCAGATGTCAGAAAATATATTTGATTTGTTTTCTAGAGGCTGAGAGACTTTTAAGTATTTTTTGAGTATTTTTGAATATTTTGCATTTAGCATTGGTTGCTATGGGAGTTTATTTAGTGTGGTGCACCCATACGAGCGATTGACAATACAGAGCGCCCTCTACAGTTCACCCCTGAGATGCCGTCAGATTCCTAAAATCGGTTGACTGAAAACAATCACACGACAGTTTGGGACCTTTAGATGGCCTTCATGATTGTGAAAAACATTCACTAACCTCACAAAAAAATACACATTGCACACTACGCATTACGGGTAAACGTCAACAAACAGGATTGTATGAAGTAACAACTTTTTTTCCATCAGCGATTGGTGTGGAGTTTCCAACTTTACATACGTCAACAAACAGGATTGATTGTCAAATAATAAATGATGAATCAATCTTAGCCATCAAGCGATTACAAACTTGAAACAGTTTCCTCGGAAAAAATCTTTCCAATTAAAAATGGATGATTGAATTTCATCATTTCCGCACTACCCTTGAATGGTGATTTGTTTGGACAATAACTCATATCACATGGTGTTTTCATTTTGTTTTTGACAGCTTGTTGATATGCTATACCTATCTTTTCCAGGTACATGTACAACTAAATCAACATGTTACTCTATTCTTATAAAATTTCTTTGCAATATCCTGTTTAGTCAATACATCACACACCCACGCATCTAACTGCAAACTCTGAGTTACTTTATGCTCAAAAAGCTGGCATAAATCTACGTGAAATTTTACCCCCAAATCACTAATTTCAGGCCTGATACTTCACGGAGGCAACGGAGGCAATTGCCTCCGTTGCCCCTTGGTGCCCTTGAAATGATCAAATAGAAATTAACAATTTCCTCATAGAGGTGCCCTTTATTAAGGAGAGAATGCCTTGGTGGCCTTAAAAAGAATGGAGCAATCAGGCCTGTAATCTCATTGTTTCAAATAATTTCTCACGACAGAAACTGATATAAGACTGTGAGTAGGATAAACTGTGGTAAAAACGCCCACTTGACTTGTTTCTACTGCTAGTAAAAAATGGTACCAAAAAAAAGAAGAAAGAAAAAAAAGTTTTAAAAACTGACCGTCACTGGTTTTGCCTGTATCGCTTCAAATGATTTTTTGAAGGAAAAAAGTGTGTTATTTTTTTTTTTAATTTTGGGTTGATATATACTAGGAAGGGTTTGATTACACAATCAAAATTCTAGAATAAATCCTAATTTTTGCTCAGTAATGTTTTTTGAGTGTTTTTTTTTTTACCCCAAGCAAATTCAGGGCTCTCGGGGTAAAAACGCCCGGTAGCATCTTAATTTGGGCTACAATTATCCGCAGATAAATTATTATAGGCATCTCATCTTGATTTGCCCAAAACTCACCAATACCATAAGGGATGAAAAAGGGCTCACAGCTTACACGTAATTGTTCGAGGGGCCGTATCTATTTATTTATTAATTTATTTATTTATTTATTCATGAGTTATTAATTTCATCTGATTTAACCAGTCTTTCTTGATTCTTTAAAAATAGTTCAGTGATCAGGAACTTCTTGGGTAATGTCCCTGGACCAGTAGACCCCTGCTAGAACTATGGCTGTTCTTATTCTAGACTTTTTAATGTTGGTAGGTCGTAAGCCTACAAATTTCTTGTGTGCCAATTATGTACGCTAATGTCCGACTTTCCTCGACACATTGGGCTGTATACAAATCGTGCCTGCAGGAAGTCCAGGCTCTGTGGCTCTTTTTGTAAACGTGTGATGTCACAGGTCACATGGTCTATACCCCACCCCTTTATGTACTGGTCAATTAATTTGGCTACTTGAAGTAGTATTTGGAGAAGTCGGTTTGAAGTAAATATTGGTATGAAAACCCAAACCAGATTGTTTTTTGTGTTTGTATTTGAGAAAACATCTAATGAAAAGCTCTTTCCATAAAAAAAAACAACACACTCACACACACAAAAAAAACCCCACACATTGAGATGTGTGGGAAAAATGCGCAAAAGAAGAATGTTTTCTTGCATCATGTAATCGTTGGTGCCAATCTGTGTGATGTGCGCAGAGTAAAATTTGGCAACTAAAAGTAGCGGGCCTATCTGGAGAGTTGGCTAGGGGTAAATAAGGTGAGAAAAGTCCCTAACTAGATGGGTTTGTTTTACTTTGAGAATAATACCATGATCTACGAATGCATTTCTGTAAAATAAAACAATACATTGAGATGTACAGGGGGAAAAAAACCAACAAAGGAATAATTTCACTATTTTTTCTTACCTTTAATTGTTGGATTTCCTGATTCTTTTCTTCTCTTATGAGTTCAAATTGTTCCTGAAGCTCTGTGAAAATCCTTTCCTTTGTCTTGAACGTGAGGGCGACAAACACAAGTCAAGGACCAATATCTAGTTCTCAAAAAAACTACTCCCCTAAAAGCGACTCTTAAAAACTGAACCTATGTAAATGACTCTTAAAAAGCACACCCATAAAATTAGATTTCAGAGCCAGACTAATAAAGGGATTGCTCACAACCACAGCAAAAAGGTAGACTACAGTTTTAAATAAAATATACAACAATAACTAGAACTAGTAAACTAGTAAACTTGCGGGTACAACCATGTATAAATCTCTTTTCGAGGAGTGGTGGCTCTGAAAAGAGCTGGTGTCGCCCCAAAATACATTTTTTTTTATCACTTTCCTTTCACCACCCCTCTAAATATCACCTTATCCCTCTCTCCAATAACCCCACCCTCCCCCAAACACCAACACTTCTTAAGTTGCCAACAGAGGTCGTCCTACTTAAAGGATATGTTGCAATCTCAATCCGCTGTGAATCGATGGTCTTTTTCATCTCGGCAGTTTCCAGGTCAGTTTCGACGACGACAGTGGAAATGTTGGATTTAGCCTCGTCCAGCTGAGACTCGTACAATTCTCGCATTGTTTCCATCTCCTCATTTTTGCCTGATAACTAAGGGGTGGGGTGGGGGGGGGAGAGACACAAAATTTTCATAATTGTCATCTTCGGGGTCGTCATCTACTCCAGAATCATACAGCATTGGGAGACTTTCAGGGACACTAGGGGGCAGCAGACCTCGCAGGTAAACTCACTGTTCTTGGAAACGAACGCATGCTTAGAAATAAAGTAGCATAAAGTAGCTCAGCACAATAAAATTTCAAAGTTCTTGCCAGATTAAGGTTACTGGCCAAAATGCCATGTCACATGCACCCTCTGTGCCTGGTATCCTGCTCCTTTTTGCTGAGCAGAAAATTGTTAAGCATTCTTGTCTGTTTAAGCAGCTCTATGAAATTGGGTATTGGTGTATCGGCTGTTACCTAGCGTCTCCAAGTCTCCTGTTGTCTATGTTTACCAAAAACCCCAGCTTTTGGACTCTGATGAGATTTGTACTAACACCTGTTGCCATATTCGGCAAAGTAATGAGGGACAAATTGCATTACACACCGGACCTATGGCTTTATGTTCTATCAAAAGAACAAAACAATTATGGCTTAAGTGTCTTGCTTAACAACAAGTGCCATGACTGGGACTCCAACCCCAGTTCCTGACCAGACCAGAGCTTGAGTCCAGTGCGACAGAGTGAAACACGACACATTCTTCCACACAAAGAGATTGACCAGCACTTTCAGAATTGACCTCTGACCTGTTTCTTAAGTTGATCAACCTGTTCTTGAAGCAGCTCCAACTGGTCTGTCATTTCTCGCATCAGGGTGTCGTGCTGACCTCTGTCCTCAGCTAGATCTTCTTGCAACATCTCCATCTGGTGAGAAAAATAATTCAAAACTTAAGCCCCTATCACACTAGATAAGTTTCCAGGGGAAAAAATTCTGTGAAAAATCGGTTGACCTTTTCACACTCAAAATTGTTAACCCTGGCAGACTACCGGGAAAAAACACTTCCCTCGAAATATCGGGTGGCGGTACGGTTGAAATTCCCTGGAATTCCCTGGAAGTAGAAACTTCCAGGGATTTAAAGTACACTTGGTTCAACTCAGTCTGGTCCCTCTTCATCCTAACTCGCAGCCAAGAAGCTAAATTGTGAAGAACATGGCTTCAGCGTGGTCAAGCAGCAGGCATGTAAATGCGCTTTTTGACAGCCAGCCACATCGACCCATATATGACCATGGAGCACAGTCAGCGATTGAAAGTGTTTGATTTTTTTTCTGAAAGGAGGAAAACCAGGGGGCCCGGCGAGAAACCCTCGTGGCACAAGAAAGAACCAACGCATAACTCCTCGTGTCTGTCAAAAATAGAGTTTATGAGAAACGGGAGTTTGAGAATTACAAAAGGTCGCATCTTGCTTAAAATAACCCGGATGTACACACAAAGTCAACGGACGCTGAGATATGACTTTGTTGCACAATGGAGTTATGACCTTGGTGCACCGACACGCCAAACTCTACTCACATATGGCCCCAGCTGGGAATCGAACCAGGGCCACAGTGGTGACAGACAAGCACTTTACGCACTTTCCACCAATAAGCAAGGCACCAGTCAAAGGTGGGATTAAAACCAGGGTCCACGGAAGTGAATGAGGAAGGACAAGGTACCACAAAGCCGATCTTATTATTGTTTATGGACTCTCTCTTTGTTCCTACCTCCATGTTATGAGCCCAAGCCTGGCTCTGTAGTTCTTCTCCCTTTTCTTCCAGCTCCCGTTGCACCCCCAGCACCTCATCCCTGTACTCCTCCAGGCTGGCTTGCAACGACTGACAGCGATACCTCATGTCCTCCAGCTCGTTGGTCACCATGTTCAGGGAGTCTTCCTTCAACAGAATGGTTGCCCTGAGGTCCTGGACGGTACTGACCATGCCAGCAAGGGCATCCTGCATTGGAATCAGTAAATTTGGGTTTCAATTTTCATGCCTTGATTTTTATCTGTGAAAGGGTGACGCCATTTCTGTCTTGCAAAGGCACTTCCATTTTTGTGAAGTTGAAATAAGTTAAATTAAATTATAAAACTGGTGTCTGTGAGAATATTCTGAAGAGGCAACATAGACCAAGAACAGGGGAAACAGAGGCTAAGACCAGGGGCACCAAGGCAAAAACCAGGGGCAACAGAGGCCAAGACCAGGTGCAACAGAGGCCAAGACAAGGGGTAACAGAAGCCAAGACAATCAGGTAAAGCAAGGCAAAGACCAGGGGCAACTAGATCAAGACCAGGGGAAACAGAGGCCAAGACCAGGGGCAATAGAGGCAAATACCATGGGGCAACAGAGGCCAAGACCAGGGACAATAGAGGCCAAGACCAGGGGCAACATAGGTCAAGACCACCAGGGGCAGCTAGGCCCAAACCAGTGGCAACAGAGGCCAAGACCAGGGGCAACAGAGGCCAACACCATGGGGCAATAGAGGCAAATACCAGAGACAATAGAGGCCAAGACCAGGGGCAACATAGGTCAAGACCATCGGGGCAGCAAGGCCAAGACCAGGGGCAACAGAGGCCAAAACCAGGGGCAACAGAGGCCAAAACCAGGGGCAATAGAGGCCAAGACCAGGGGCAATAGAGGCCAATACCATGGGCAACATAGGCCAAAACCATCGGGGGCAGCAAGGTTAAGACCAGGGGCAACAGAGGCCAAGACCAGGGGCAATAGAGGCCAACACCATGGGGCAACAGAGGCCAAGACCAGAGGGGCAACAGAGGCCAACACCATGGGGCAACAGAGGCCAACACCATGGGGAAACAGAGGCCAAGACCACAGGCAACAGAGGCCAAGACCGGGGGCAATAGAGGCCAAGACCAGGGGCAACAGAGGCCAACACCAGAGGGGCAACCGAGGCCAAGACCATGGGGCAACAGCAGCCAAGACCACAGGCAACAGAGGCCAAGACCACTATGTAATACGAGTACCACAAGTCATCTGTAATGACACTCTGTAACCTAATGGTTTTGAGGCAGATTTGTCTTTGATTTTAGATAGTGGGACTTTTCCATAATTATTGTGACTGTTTATTCAAATCCAAACTCCCTTTTGTGTTTGGCTGCAGACAACCCTCCTAAATCCTATAGTCTATAATAAATCAACACCTAAATGTTTGGACTCTGATAAAAATTAGTATGCTTGGCCTGAGACAAAGAGTGGGTGGTTTGGTGCTACAAGACCGAATCTTCCAAAATCAGATGAAACTGTGAAAAGGATTTTGGATAACTTAGAACTGTTAGGGTTAATTAACATACCTTGTCCTCTGCAGCTCTCTTGTTGAGAGTTGAAATCATGGCTGCTGCTCGGTCACACTCCTCCTTGGATTTGACCAGTTCAGAATCCTATGGATATTGACACAAATGACAACAACAATGAACAATTTGTGCATCACAAATACATGGCATTAACACCATATTATGAGGTTAATTTGGGGTCGAACAAAGAACAATTTACTAGAACGAGATTTGAACCTGCAACCTCCAGGCCAACGCGCCAGTGGTATATCTACCAAATCTAAAATCCTACAGAAGTTTCAAGTAAGAATTCCAACCAACAACCTCTTGCACTCTAACCATCCGACTACTGATAATTTACAAAGTGCCCAAAACAAACAGAACATTCACTTTGGTGCAGGTGGGATTCGAACCCTTGGCCTCCAATCATTGTGACAATAATCTGCTATACCACATGCTACTTATGGGACTCAAACCGGGGCCTTGTCACTGAGTAAACTTGGTGATCTAGCAACTTGGACATAGTGTCAAGAATGCAGGAGGCCATGGGTTCGAATCCCACCTGAGGTGACTGTAAATTTGTTTTCCCATAGGATTTGGAAAGCATTGGGCATACGGTACGCTTTATCCAACATTGGTAGTGGGGGAAACACTATCATATTTTTTGTCTTTATCCCCAATGCAATTAACACATCAGTTAACAAACAGTTGTGTACTTGCCTTTTCACGACAAGCTGCCTGCAAGTCGCTATTCTCATTTTGTAGACGCTCCGTTACCTCCAGGGTTTCCAGCAGTTCTCGTTTGGTGTCCGAGCCCTCTCGTAGATCAGCCATTAATTTGGAATTCTTCTGGAATTCTGCGTCCAGTTTCTCCATGAGCGACTGCAAAAGAAAAGCATTTCCAAAGAACAGGTCAGCCATCCGAGTCAGATTTTGAGCCACGTCTTGAGTTATGAACCTTATTACTGACAGCCACTGATCTTGAGTTTCAGTCTTTGTTGAGGTGAAATGAGTAACGACTCATCCATCTTGAAGTTTGTACCAGTGAAGATTAAGACGCAAGTAAATGTTTTTAAGTTACAAACACTTTTGCAAGAGTTCAAGTCTTAGTCTGTGTTCATGTCAAATGTGGGTAAAGAAGTCATCCATCTTGGTATCATATAGAGTGTTGTAGTCGAGATCACAAAGATTGAGACCCAGACCCAGACCCTCCCCTCAAAGACCGAGACCTCAACGTCTGAGACCAAGTACAAGACCGAGAACTAGGACAAATGTTTACTGAAAACAATAAACCAATTTCCAAAGCCAACTTTCTTTATTTTCCATGGATCTTTAATGCTGAACCACTGCTTTTACCCCATATGATAGCTTTGTTCAGCCTTCACTATGGGGGTACATAGCCACTATCTGCAGCCTTTAAATATAAAAATAATAATGGTAGATCGAGCTTGAAATTACGCTTTCAACGATTTGTTACTCTTTTGGGTTCCCTTTTCTGTCTGTATATATTTTTGACAATTATGAAATTAAGGTCTTGAAAAGTCTCGACATGAGACCCAAAACCTTTGCTTCGAAACTGAGTCTCCAAATTCGAGAGATCAACAAATTGGGTCTCGAGACCTACAACACTGATCAGACAAGATCAAGACATGAGTCATTTCTTGATTCACAAGAAGGACTTGAGTAAAATACGAGTGATGAGTCATCATTATGAGTACTGAGTCATCATAGTCTAAGGAAGTTCACCTGCATCTCGTCCTCCATCTGCTGACGCTTCTTCCTCTCGTCTTTAACGACCGTCTCCAACTCCTCCTGCCGTTGCTCCTTAAAGTCCACCTCTGCTTGCAGCGTCCCACAAGCATCCTGAAGCTCCAGTTTCTCTTCGGTGATCTTCTCAATCTCCCTTGCCCTGTTTGAAAGATCCATCTCAATTCCAAGGATCTTAAGAACCAAAACAAAATGAAAGCTCAAATAGACAATTCAAACTGAACTATTTTACTCAAAATACATCTCAATGGAGTCAAAGTGAATACTCTGAAACCCCGCCTTGGCAATACCAGGAGAACAAAGATTCTATTTATTGGATTGTCCGTTTTGTTTTCTCCACCAAAGAAATGTCAAATTCACGCAACGTGAATTGCAAAACATCGGCCATTCCCAACGGCATAGGATTGGTACTAAACCTGGTACCATAAGTGGTCTGTGCACGCTCAGCAGTGGAATGTCCAGGCAACCTTTCCTCCGGTATTCCGTTTTTACACGTCTTTGCACAGCTTCCGTTTCCAGGCAGGGGAAATATTTGCACAGCTTCCGTTTTGAGGCAGGGGAAATATTTGCACAGCTTCTGTTTCCAGGCAGGGGAAACGTTTGCATGTATACACGTCATCCAGCGCCTACTGGTTAAACGGAACTCACAAGTTCCGGTTACCGTTCAGGAAATTAAACATAGATGCACAACTCTAAACTGCACTGCATGTAAAAGAAGCCCTTAAGTAGCACAAGAGACATTTTTCTAACGGTGTCTTTCATTGTTTTTTGTCTCCCGGCTAAACGGTCTTTGTATAATCTCCAAGAAAAATCTCCATGTGAAAATTAAATTGTGAATATTTGCTCTTCTTGGAGATTGCCTGGAAGTGGTTGCCTGTAAACTGCCTGGTGTGGCATGGCCCTTTAGCTTCATGAAACTCGGTCTACGGAATACCTTAGCTTCCATGGATGCAAAATCTCTGTCTCGCTCCATGTTCTGGATCTGGAGCTGTTTCTGCTTCTCCTCCAGCACACGATCGGCTGACTGCTGCATGATCCTCATATCTTCTGCCTCACTCTTGGAAACTAAACAATAAGAAGTTGGGAATTACTATAGACTATGAAATTCTCCAGCATATTTGAAAACTTTTTATTTTGGAGTGAACAAAAGAAAATTGACTGGAGCGGGATTTGAACCTGTGACCACCCTTCACGTACTGATGCTCTACCAAGTGAGCTATCTATCCAACCCTATGTTGGCGGTCTCCCTATTTTCTCATTATCTTTGTTTGGGGGTACCACTCATCAGAAGCCATTCAACGGGTTACTGCCGTGTAGCCAGAGATCACACCCAAGTTTACGATACAAACATAGAGCTGTAGTATATGGACACACCCTGGGTGGGCTCTATGGATACACCCAGGGTGTGTAACATAAACTTGGGTGTGGTCCCTGGTTACATGGCAGTAACCGGTTGAATGGCTCAGCTGGTAGAACATGGGTACGTTACGCCGGTGGTTGCAGGTTCAAATCCCGCTCCGGTAATTTTTTTTTGTTTACCCCAAAATTTAATTAAAAATGTACCCAATCAGTTTCCCTTGTGGGTTATTGCTTGATAAATAAATAACAAACAACATATTCCCCACCCACCCCAACATGGATGGGTAGTTTGTTATTATGTTGTTATTAACTAATTCTAACAAATTAATTTTATATTGTGCTTCATATAACCTCAATTATGTCATGAACTGATAAAAGCTTGGGGGACAAGAGGATGCCCAGAATGTCATAGTCGCTATAAAACTGTCTAACTTACTGCAATAGTCTTTTTGCAATTCTTGGAGCTTGGCCGACAACTCTGCAACTTGATCTTTGAAAGCAGTCTTCTCCTTTTGCTCAGACTCAAGCAGCTGCAAAAACATTTAAAAAAAGATAAAGTACAAGCAATAGACCGTTCCATTAAGCCCCACCCACTGTGCACGCACGCCATATGCACTCCCGCATTTGTCGGACTTTTGTCAGACTTTTGATCGTGCAATCACTTCTGTGATAGGTCAATACCGCAAAGGCGGGGCTTAATAGATCGACCTATTATTTGTTTTCATCTCCACTGGTGAACATTTTTCAGAGAGAGATTTATGTGCACAAAGCTTCCAACACTTCTCACGTCAATTTTTTGATGATTGGGGCGAGGCTCAACTTCATAAAGCTGGAAATATTGCTGAAAAAGTTTAGGTGCCAGGCAAAAATATGCGGGGAACCAGCCAGGTGCAAGTTACATTACACAGTATTTTGGCTGGTTGCCCATTTCAGCAGGTTTCTGTACTTAGCAATTTTGTTTGTGCTTAATATTAATAGCTTTATGAAATTGGGTCCATTCATTGGCTAAAATGCCATTTGGAGTGTGCTAATTGTGACTGGGACCAACTTGGCAGATTTTCTGTTCCATAACAGCTGCTTACCGTATGCCAAGAAAAAGGCATGAGTGATCCAACAATTCAAAATTACCAAGAACGCACAAATCTGCTTGATTGTTAACCTTTTCACTACCAAGGATGACATTAGAAGAAAATAAAAATGTCTAAAAAGTGGCTTGCTGGCCTGGGTTCCCCCTTATTCTAGACCCGGAACCTCCTGGATGTTACCATTCAGAAGGTTTACAGACTCCGTGAATCACCAGAAGTACAAAACCACAGGTTTGACACAATGTGGACTATTTCTTCCTTCCTTTGGTGACTGCTATACTTCTGTCAAGAAACTTTGAAGGCTCAAGGGTTTTTTGAAGAAAAAAAACCACCCAGAAATCAGGAAAAATCCTGAGAAATCACTTGCCCACCGGCAACCCAAATTCTCCAACTCTACGGTAACTCAACATCAAAATGTCTGGACTAAGATAAGATTGGTCTGCCTGGCCCTCCGCAATCAGTTGACTTCCTGAAGAGGCCTTTGGAGGATTTGGGAGGGTTGGGGTTTCAATAAAATTGTTCTTTCCCATTTTTTCTACTACAGATCCTACTACAATTTTATTGCTTCCCATGCTGGATTCACTTACATGCGCTCATCACGCATACGCATTACTAGAATTCCACGATCATGTGCCACAACGCTGGACGGCATGTGCGCACATTACCTACATGTGCCTTGCACTCCAGTATGGCAGACCTCCTGCATTGCTGTAGAATTGTGACGTGAGTGAGAAGGCTCTCTAGTAAGCCAAACAATTTCGCATACTGGTAAACATCTTTATGAACTCGGCCCTTCATCCAGAACTTCTTTTTTACAGAATAATTTTAAAGCAATACTCTCAGCAGGAGTTGTATGATATTTGGCAATGAATTTGTCTTAAAGGGGCTGTGTCGTCATGATTACAGCAGGCCTGTGGCTGTGCATGGAAAGATGAACTCTCACCCAGCTACTGCACGCGTGCACACTTGCAGTCAAATCACAAAGGGTGCCGTCTTTGTCAAACTGTGATGTGACCACCGGTGCCCACGTGTGCGTAGTAACTGGGTTTATTCAATATACCGCTATAATCATGACAACACAGCCCCTTTAACTTCTTTTTCTCTTTCTTCTAAGACACACCACATGGTTCCTCTCCATCTCTCATACCTGATTTCTTTGATCTAGTTCTTGCTCCAGTAGCGTCATCGTCTGCTTCAGTTTCAGACCCCCACACTCCTCATCCTCAAGACGCTGTACAAGACTCGAGTTCTCTCTCTGTAAAGATCAAAGATGAGAAAGAGGAAGATGATGTGAAAGTGAGATCCAGTAGAATTCAAAGCATAGCATCGATGACACCATCAGAATCTTGTTCATGAGTTAACCATTATATGTGGGATATGCCTGCATTATTAATTTTTGGCTCATCAGCAGGACTTAGATAGCACTAAGTATACAGCGCTTATCACACATCAATGTATGGATAAAACCGAAGTGATATACTTCAATATTCTGATGCATTTACTACTTTATAATTAATTATCTTCCAGTACGCGCTAATCCTCCAATCAGATTGCTCAACAGGAGTGTGATAATAAACCATATCATACTCCCAGTAGTCTATATTGCACTCTGCGTATTGTGAGTATCATGCCTCACGCATTGTATACGGACAGTGCAAAATGAAGCACTAAAAGCTAAAATTTGCACTGCACATATTTGGTCATCATCACATAACGCTCAAAGTTGTGTTATCTTCGTGTTGACTGGAAGGTAAGTACGTTATCAAGCTCGTGCCCGTAGAATAGGAGAAAATGTAGTGCGTCTGCATCCCATATCTCACTCGGCCTTGTGGGACTTTGGACGCAGAAGTGCTATATTTTCCCGTATTCCATTCGCGTTTGAGTGATAACTTATAACACATGTAAAGTCTTATTCCATCCATACAAATATGGTGCACATGTGGTTTTTATTGTAATATCTTTCTGGTATTCAAACCAATGGACCCTCAAAAGTGACTTGCACTGTGACCCGTAGGCCTGATGGTATCTGTAAAGAGAAGATGATGTTGAAGAAATTTGAGATGTGGGAGGAAAACCCCAAATAGCCAAACCCATGCATTCAGGTAGGGACTGAAAAACCAATCAAAATGCAAGGCTCTGTTCCGGTATTTGAACCCAAGTCCATTAGGGCTCGACATTAGCGGTCGCCGGTCGCCAAATGCGAGTCAAACCAGTGGCGGGCGAGTCAAAACCCTTACCTTTGTAGTCCGACGGGCGAGTCAATTTTGTGAACAAATTTAGGATAATTATAAGCTTGGGTGGTTTTTCGATAATGTCAAGTAGTTACGTTTGTTTAAAGTACCGACTAAATTGTTGTCAGAATACTAAAAAAAACCAAACTTCTGATTCCGTATTCCACAAGAAGTGCATTTATTAACAGCGCGCGCGCTGTCTGAACACGAGCTCTGTATAATCCCATACACTATTGTCTGGTTGCAGCCGCTGCGCGTGGTGCCAATTCGCCCCTCATAGAAACAGTGTGTGTTTGCGCCCATACGTACTGACAATACACGGTAGTCTGGTTCCGTTGCGCGGTGTTTTTCGCCCTGCATAGAAACCTATACATTTTAACAGCGAGCGTGGCCTGCGGCACAGCGCATCATTATCGACTGAAAAAAGGTCGGTGTGATGTTGCTGACTTTCGGTTGATTCAACTTGAAAGAGCTCTGTATAGTGCAAAGTAATTATAAAGTTTTTGCTGAAACAGTGTAAACAGATAATGATGCATTTTATAATGATTCTATTTTTGACTGAAAAATTAGTGCACAAAATGCGGGCCAGCTAAAAAGCTGGCGGACTACCCAAAAATCTGGATGGGTAGTCCGGCCGGCAACTGAAAAAAAAAGTTAAGGGAAAGCCCTGTCCATGTACAGGTGAAAGGCAGGGGATAAAAGCAACCTGACTATTCTGTCTATCTGCAGTGGGCAAAAGCTCTCACTTTTCTCTTAATCTAGAGGGTGAAGCTAGAACCCAAACATTTTCTAAGATTTAACATATCAATCCAGATCATAAAAAAGGCATAACAACTAGAAAATCAGGAGGTCCAGGAATAAAAAAGTAAAATCTGTACAGATTGCAAGTCTGGCCCTGCACCTACCTGCAGTTTACGGACTTCATCCGTCAGCGCCTCGTTGCACTGCTCTATCATGTGCTCCGGTATCTCCTCGTCTACAATACCCTCAACACCCTTGAGGGGTGAGGGGTCGTCATCATCCTCCTCAAGGCGGCAGGGTTGGACTGGAGTGTTGTCTAGCTTCGGCACTGTCACTACCCGATTACGCAGGTTGTAGGCTGCCTTCTTGGGTGTCGTTATGGTCTATGAACAACAAGTTATCAGATGTTGGGAGAGTAACTTGGGTGCCACAAAAATGTTGGTAACATAAATTCTTTGTAAGGTTTGCGGTAACAGGTAGTTATCTCTCTAGTGCATTGTGGTGATTTCTGATTAAAATTAATACCACTCAGTTGTATATAGTGCTTTTACACACCCAAAGGGCATCCCAAAGCGCTCATTGTGTTTTCCAAAAATATGCAGAGCTATGTTTGGATTTATAAGACCCATTTTACATGTAGCCCTATGTATTGGTTTACAAGGTGCTGTGGCGCAAACTTAACGCAGCCTACCATGCCAGGAGCACTCAGGCCTAATGCTTTATGGAGGCAACGAAGGCAATTGCCTCCGTTGCCCCTGGATTGCCTTGGTGCCCTTGAAATGTTCCAGTAGAAATTTACAATTTTCTCATACAGCTGCCCTTTATCAAGAAGAAAATGCCTGGGTGCCCTTTCCCTTTCAAAAACGAAGCAGTCAGTCCTGAACACCGGGGCACACCCCTTCTCTCAACGATAAGTGTACTGGCATGGGTTCTTTTACAACCATTACACACCACACGGGACCTACGACTTTACGTCTCATCCAAAGGACGAAGCAATACTAGTGAAGTTTCTTGCTTAAGGACACAAGTGTCAGGACCAAAACTCGAACCCACACTCTGCTGATCAGACACAATAGAGCTTTGAGTCCAGTGCGCGTGACCGCTCGAAAAGAACCTGTTGTTCAACAACTCTATGTTTCCAAAACATGAAGCCGCTTGAACATCATAGGTGCTTCATTTCAGTGGTTTTACACACTCTCTACATCATCACAAATAAAGAACTAGGGTAGTGGGTCTATGGCCCGCTTGGTCTAGAAAATGAAGCCCCTCGGACCTCCTGGTTGCCTACCACAGAATAGACTGATCAATTAAGCCCCGCCCATTGGGCACGCACGTCTTAAGCACCGATGTGTTTGGTCAAAACAGCAAGGGCAGGGCTTAATGGATCAGTCTACTGTGTGCGTACGACCTATGGAACTAAGCAAAGAACTTTGAGGTAAGCAGCTTCATGGAATTGGGCTCACGCTAAGTCCTTGTGAAATGAGGATAGGAGGATGTATTTGTCTTTTTCTATTCTCTAAAAACCAAGGATTTTATCAGTTTCTTGACACAATTGACAGTTTTTATTGAAATCAGTATAAATCCTGAGAAATGATAGGCCTTAAAGAAGGTTTTGTGATCTTGTATGGCTCAAAGTATATTTGTTTTGTGGCGTGTTGTGGCCGAGCAGATAAGAACACCGGACTCAAGTTCTGGTGTTTCTGATCAGCAGAGTGTGGGTTTGAGTCCTGGTTGTGACACTTGTGTCCTTAGGCAAGACACTTCACAATTATTGCTTCGTCCTTCGGATGGGACGTAAAGCCGTTGGTCCTGTGTGTTGTGTAATGCACATAAAAGAACCCAGTGACACTTATCGCAAAGAGAAGGGGTTCGCCCGGTGTTCCTGGTTTGATCGGCTGCAGATTGCGCCACAGCACCTTGTAAACTGATACACGGTGCTATGTAAACGAACAGGTCTCATACTTAAAAAACATAACTCATCATACCTTACAGGAAAAAATATTGAGCGCTCTGAGACTCCCATAGGGTGTGATAAAGCGCTATATAAACTTTGAATTATCATATTAACACCATGTGTATATATATCTACTTTGCTGTGTAGATTTTTCTTGTGAGAACTTGTCCTGCTATTTATTCCACTACTATTTTGGAATTCGGGGGACAACTTAGTCCTGCTTATTAAGTACTACCTGGGGAGGTAGGAAATCAGCCGGGACTAGTGGCTCGAGTGGACTTCTCAAGATTAACTTCACTGCTGCGGAGTGAGTCATTAAATGTTTTCTCAATGTTTCTACTACCTTGGTTTTAGTCATCGTCAGGAGACTGAAGAGTGTTTGAGAAGCTGGTCTGTTTGTAGGAATTCATAGATTTCAGTGTAGAGTCAGCACTGCTCTGATTGGAGTCAGCGCTGCTCTGATTGGTTCTTCTGAATGGAGAACTGTGGTTGGTGGGCTCAGAGCCTTTGTGTGGTCTGCCCTTTGTGTGTGGATGCCCTGTGTACTGGGGCGTATCAGTAGACAGTGGGATGTCAGTGGTGAAGGGTGGTAGGATTGTATGGCTCACTTATAATTCTGTTAATTTCTTACCATGATGGTCTGCATGTGCAGATTATTTATCATGTCTCTTTCGATCTTATTCTTGACTTTCATGGCTTCCAGGGCGTTCTCAAGCTCGTTGACGGACTTCTTGTAGGAGGCTACCTCTGCCTCCAATTTCAACTGAGTCTTGCGGGCGACCTCTGCCTGCTCAAGTAGCTCCTGCCTGGCCTGATAAAGGAAAGATGCGGGAAGCAATTTATCCGAGGAAATTACAACTCCTGTAGTGCGCCATGAAAATCTTCTTTTAAATCTAATAGGTTTAGTTAGTCTTACTATTTCCCCGACAGGATATCATCTTGGAAAAATGTATCTGATTGGGATCTTGTTTCAGTAAAAGTAAAAGAGCATTGTCTCCTTTGACAAAGAAGTGATGTTCATGGAAATTGTTTCGGAATACTTCCTTCGAATTGTAAGGCACCTTATCAAAACTATTCCGGGGTGACTAGCGGGAAGGATTCTACCCGGGGTGATTTTCTTCCCGAAACAACTTACTTTGCATTTCATTTGGACACCGGGATAGTGTCCGGGAAAGAAGTTTGCAATTCAACCAGACCCCAGGCTGTATGTTTACACTATAGCTAATAAACCACAAGCACCTAGATGTTATCTACTGGAAGCCCAGCGGGCGGTCCGCTTGCCAGGCAAGGTCAACATTTCTTGTGGTTTTCCTATGACCAGACGTTACATCAAACGAAGCAAGGGGAAGCAAGAGCCAACAGCGATGATCTGTGTGCATGCCTCTTCCATTCGTAAAACAATTGGTGTGCAAAATAATAGTAAAAGAAATAATCTTTCCAAAGTCAAATGTTTAATGATAACTTTTGACACTCCTCTCAATAATTACAGAATTTTGTAGAATTTTGGAGCCAATTTTTTGTTAGTGAAGTTGACAGGCAGTTGTGCCTGATACCCACTGTTCACGCCTCATTACATCCAAACAGGCGAATGCTTAACCGCAAGGGCTGCTACACTGAAGTAAGATCTTATCAGTCACCCAAACCGCAGAGAGCTCAGCAGGGGAGTATAAACAATGACCGGGAAAGTAGGGACCAAGTACCGGGAAGATTTGGGAGCGGGTGAAACATTGTGCACAAATCGTCCCGCACAAAATTCTCTGACCGGGTCGATCTTCCCGGTATTTTCCCGGGAATAGTTTTGATAAGGTGCCTAAGAATAAAAAACTAATAATAGAAAAAAAAAATGTAACTGTTATGGATTTTTTTTCTTCATTTTATCACATGACTCACTGAATCTCTCTCTGCCTGTAGCTGTTTTGACTGTGCCTTGTACTTATCAAATGTTGACAACACAGCGATGTGCTGGTCCCCGTGCTTAGATGGTGTCCATGATGGCGATGGGCAGATGCTCGTCCTACGGTCGCCTCCTGCAAGTGGACAGAGCTAAATGTATTAACCCTTTCGTTACTTGTTTTGACATAAACAACTGCTGGTGACCGCATTGTTTGACCACCAAAGCATGAAGCACATATTCTTACACAACAGAAAGCTTGTGTTCAAAGATAAGTTTTAAAATTCTATTCTCACCTTGAAGATACTGTTTTAAAGCAAAATAAGTCATAACAGAATGGGTTACTTATTGAATTCCATATTATTTGTGTTTTTTTAACCCATACACCGATGTGTTTTAAGCACTGTATACTCAGTACTTTCCCCGAGTCCAGTGAAAAAAACCCTCCAAATGCATATTCCTTGGGTGCGATTCGAAGCCACGACCCCCACCATTCTAGAGCAGATGTCTTACCAACTAGACTACTGAGATTGCCCGGTAGCTAGAGGCAATTGAATTCTATTAGCGGCGGGTACAGCAACCATTATAATAGATGTTAATTTTTGCATCAGGGATAAAGAATAGTATTTTTATTTTTTTTACCCATACACTGATATGTGTTAAGCACTGTATACTCAGTACTTTCCCCGAGTCCTGTGAAAAAAAAATACAGTGCTTAATTAACACACTGGTCGTTACAATTATGGCCAACTTCACAAAGCTTGCTTGCAAGAAAATGTAAACAACGGAAACATACACGTGTGACTGAGCCATGCACAACTCTCAGCCTTTGACCTCAGTGAGGGCGCTATTTGAGCCGTCACTTCCAAGGCATCTACTGTTGTAACCGATACACAGAAATGTTTTTGCTTTATGTTTGTCTGCTTGTGGCAGCTTTATGAAATCAGATCCTGTGTGCAGGTTTCTTACCTTCCAGGTTGGCCATCAGTTCTCTGAAGGCTTTCTCCAGTTGCTGAACACGCTCGTTATCCGAGGTGATGCTGGCGCGCACCGTCTGCAGCGCCAGCAGCTTCTTGTTCTCGCTGCGTAGATTGTGGTTCTCCATGGCGTACTTGGTGACGGTTGGGTTGTGCGTGAGTTGATCTTTCAGGGCTTCGATCTCACGTCTTAAATTATTCTAAGAAGGAACAGATTTTGATCCCAGTCAGTTCAAAACACAACCCTGAGCAAGAGATGTAATCATCTACCATAATATAGGAAACCTACAGACCGGTGAAAAAGTTGGTGGACTAGAGGAATATTGATGTCGAAATGAAACCATGACTAAACGAAGTAAAGACCACACACATTTTGACATTTGGCAATAGGATTTACAATTCTCTTTCAAATTACTATGACGAAAGCCCTCTTTGTTCACATTGAGCCAAGGCCGATAATCGGCCAAGGCATACTGAAATCTCGCACCTACCTCAGTGCTGAGAACAATGGGAAACAATCTTGGCAGCCTACTGATCTCTCATAATCCTGGTTTGTCCGACTAAAGAACCCAGCTCTGGAATTGGCGATTACACAATAATCCCCAAAAAAGAGTGATTTTGATCAGTTGATTCGAGCGCCTTTTGTCCCTGCCTGTATCAGGCCAATGAAGCGTGACAATGCAGTGCATGCATGGTGCACACTACACAGTGAGCCTTCTGAGCAAGTCAACGCGTCCACCGCTGAACTCATCCCACACAGAATGTTTCAGACAAGTAACCACGTCAACCGCTACACACGCAGCCAAGTGTGTATTCACCTGCAATCAGGACACCCTATTTTTCCTCTTTTGTTTGTACTTTTTTTGCAACACCTCCCATATGTTTCGTACATGTGTGGCAACTGGGAACACTTGGCAAACCGGGGATTCTATTGGTCCCTTTTGTTATAGGTCCCCAGTTTGAATGTGTATACAAACTCTAGGACACCTTGTGCATGTTAACATGCCTTCCATTTGGGTGTACATGTACTTAAAAACATTTACATCCAATTATGCATTTGTATCAATGAGAGGACTTTCTTTTGTTGCTTTAATTGACTCCAGAATTTCTGCACGAGTATGGACGGAATTGTTGTTTGTCATTTAATCCTGTACAAAATCAAGGCCATAAATGGCTTTGCCGTCCATTTGAGTTGTGCGCACGCAGCCATAACTGGACTTAACAAAGTGAAAGAGGTAACTTAACACTTAAGCGCACAAAATAAATGTGAGGACACTTAAATACAAAGAGATCCAATGTGAGGACTGCATTGTTCCCATTGTGTTCCTTTGATTACAATACCATGACATGTTTACACGTCATCCAGCGTTGAGTGGTCAAAAAAAGGCAGCCACCCAACTGAAAACAAGAAACAATTCCGCACTCACCATGATCTGACTTTCAGCAGACTCCTCTGCCTCAGTCTTGGACTTCTGCAGATGGGAGATGGTATTCTCCCTGAAGCGGAGAATCATCTTGGTCGACTGTATGTACTGCTCCTTCTTGTTGCAAAGATCCTCTAGCCTGGTGATCTTCTCAAGGAGAACCTAGCCACACAAGAATGAGATCGGTGTAGAAGTACAGGCTAAGCAATTGTAAGTTCAAGAATATCAAAGGTATTGCTCTAGTTTGTGAAAAAGTTAACCCTCACTTAGCCTGGTATGTTTATCAAGCAGAACCTTAAATACACAAAATGAGACCCATGTGAAGGTACAGGCTAAGCAAGTGCAAAAAAAAGAAGTTTTTGTCACCTACGTTAGGCGCACATTTTGAGCTACTTACATTCACCACACCTAACAAGTCATTTTACATATCAAGCAATAAACCACAGGTCATTTTACGATTAAAAACATTGCACACAGCAAATCTGCCCTTCCTTTTGTTCCAAGAAGAGGATTACGAGACATGGAGCGGCTTTCACCATTGTTTATTCATTGTATTTTGGAAGAGAAAACAAAAATCCTGAAGCAATAAAGAGAATCTTTTTTCTCTGGCTTTGTCACCATTGTTTATTCATTGTACTTCGGCTCAACTGAGGTAAGTCAGAGTGAACCGGGAATCCAGCCATTGTTCCGGGCTTAGTACCAATCCCATGCCGTAGCTCACAGCTGAGGTTTTGCAATTCATGGTGCATGACCTTGACAATTTTTTGGAAGAGAAAACAAAAATCCTGAAGCATTAAAAAGAATCTTTGTTCTCTTGGCTTTGTCAAGTCGAGCTTTCTTTGTGCCAGTGGTACTCTCGCAAAAAAAACTGATTCCAGCAATTCTGAGAAAATAATCCCGTCAGGCTTGACGGGAAAAAAAAGAAGAAGTATCCTGGCAGCAACTTGTTAGAAAAGTAGATACTGTGAATATTTCTCTGCTCACCTTTTTCTCATTTTCTACTTTCTCCCTGAGGTACATGGTGTCCAGAAAGTAGTTCTTCCATTTCTTCTCGTTATTGGAACACCCTGAAAGGAGACTACTCGGGGTCGTCAGGCTGGTTGGGGTCAGCGCCACTTTTGAGGGAAAGAAACACCAGATAGAAAAGATGAATCAAAAGGTTGCGTCTGCATAGAGCAGATGAGGTCAAATTGAATTTCTTGCTTAAGTCCTAGTATTTGAGTTGGAATGGAGCGTGCAAATTGCAGGGGTGTAAGTGGCCACAAAGAAAAAGAACTGAAAACATCTAGTAAAAAGCAGAATTTAAAAAGTTACCATGGTTTTGTACACAGCAGGTGTAAAAACAATCGGAAAATTCATAGTAAAAATCTAAACAACAAAAGGCTGAAATCAGCTTAAAAGCTGAATTCTCACACCCCTGAAATTGGCAGATGAGGGGCTGATCAGCTCCTTGTGGTGAGAAGATGAAGCATTCTCCTAGAAGAGTGGTCCGCTTCCTAAATGCCAATTGAAACAACTGATGAGCAGTCTGAGAGGTCCAGCTGACTAGGTCAAAGCTTCCCAAAGCTAAATGCCTGCACAGATTTGTTAACGTGGCTTCAAGTTCCAGACAATTGACAATGTTAAAAGAAATCCTTGAATTACAAGAGAGAGGGCAAGGCCATTTTTATTTTCCAAAGGGCACACTTCAATTTGAAAATCTTAAAGTCTGCAAAAACTTTTCAAGGGGCATCAAGGCCAAGACCAGGGGCAACAAAGGCCATGGCCTATGTGGCCTCTGTGTAATTTCAGGCCTGCATTAGAATATGGATAGGCAAAGTAACCAGTAGACTGGTCAAACAACAAGCTCACAAGTCCTAACCAGTTACTGAAAAACTAAATGCAAACCATTGTCATATAAGTTATGGTTAAAAGTAGAATACAGGATTGGAATTCATCCAAAATTGTTTTTATTAGTATCAGTCTGATTATGAAGTCTATACCAGTAACAATTTTCCATAGAAATATTTCTGTCTGAAATACTTTTTTTTTATGCAATTCGCCCATCACAAGGCCAAAAGGCCACTTGAGGTGTGGGCTACAGTTTGAAGGGATAGAAACCTGCCTCAATGCACAGAAACAAGACACGGAGAGATAGAAACGCAAGTCTCTTCACAGCACAGCTAAGAACAGGGAGGAGTAAATGAATCCGTTGCGAGACAAACATAACTGCCTCTTCACCTATTTGAGCAATTATAGTTAAGTGTCTTGCTCAAGGACACAAGTGTCATGACCGAGATTTGAACCCACATACTGATGAATTCGCCACCAGAACTTGAGTCCAATGCACCAAAGTCGAGAAAATAGAAGACCCCAGTTTTTACTTCAGCTGTACAATCAAAATTAAGGACAATGTGTTTACGTGCTAAAAAGTGTGCACGTTTTTTCAACTATTTTCTCCTGACTCGGACAACGGATTGAGCCCAAATTTTCACAGGTTATTTTTTACAGGTAAATATTGAATCACACAAAGTAAAGAACATCGCACTACCAGCTTTACCAATCCTTTATTTTACCTTGAATGGTTTGAAATGACCGGAAGTCAGTGAAGCTTTTTGAAGGAGGGGTGAGACATTGAAAGGCTCTTTAGGCATAGAGGTTATTATAGCTTTGGAACTGATGAGAAATACCTGGGTTGTTGACGTCCACAGACAAGCCCCCTTGTCTGACCTGCAGTAGCTGCTCTCTTAGTTTTTTAATCTCTGCTTGAAGGTGAGCTGTGTTGCCTTGCGTATCCTCATTGACAACAGCCTAAAAACAACAACAGGGTGTTGATTAATAAACAAGTTGTTAACGAGAAACAACGGAGCAAGTTTTAAATGAGTCACATGCTCCGGATAGCCTTCAACGTCAGCTGGATGCAGTAAAGTGACCACTGAGCAACTGTACGGTGACCTCCCCAAGTTGGCCAACAAGATAGCAGGACAACAGCTGCAACTCGCCCGGCACAGTCTGCGACACCCAGCGTAGCCCGCCAGCCAAGTCATCATCTGGGCGTCCTTTCCAAAAACCATGGTCAAGACACCGATGGAGGACAGTGGCGCAGCGGCTGCTGATGAACTCACGACGCTGATGATGGAAAGGGATGTAGCGTATCCGTCATCGTGCCCGTCGCAAGCGCAAGTTGTAGTCGATCAATGATGATAATGGCAAACATATGAGAAAGTATCGCTGACATTTCGATCTCATATCAGGCTCCGCCCTCAATGCAGCCATCAATCACAACCACTTTAAAGCACACTCCAGTCAGGTGAAAGTCTGATATATTAAGAGCAAGCTATAAAAAGGGATGAGAAACATTGCTGACAAAAAAGGTTTATGGGGCATCATGACATTTCCACCTTTTGGTAACCCCTGGAGTTATGGATTTGAAGGAGCTTCTGGGAACAGCATCCTCAGTGGTAGAGAAGTAGATCAAAGAACACGATTTCCTTATATCTGAAGAAAAATAACAGCCACTGTTCTCCAAAGGCAGACATAAAAATGTCAGAATTCAGAGAAAAGTCTGAAATTTCTCATCCCTCTACAAAATGTTAACGAGCTGCTGCAATTTGGATTGCAAATCGTGTTGTGCAGAATGCTGCTACATGGTGGCTGGTGCAAAGACTTATGTGTAGTACATGCTACTCACAGAGACCCACTGACAGGCATGTGCTATGGCAGGCAGGACTTAGTGGGGCCAGTTCATTTCAGACAGGTAGCATTCCTCAAAGAATTAACTGAACTTCACACTGACAATTATATTGTATTAAATCTCACCTTATTTTTAATCATCTTAGCTCTCCTGGCAAAGTTCAGGGTAGACAATGTTTCCCCAAAACACCTTCAAGAAAAGAAATAAAAATAAACTTCTGTCAGTCAAACTTCTTAAACTCAAATACCTACAATGTAAAATTCACCACAAGGAAATAACTGTACAGATCTCAGACAACCTTTTACAGGCCTATTTGGCACATTGCAGCCATCTTTGTCATGTTCCTGGTACATGTAGTAACAAATGTATGAGCTCCTGCTCAATCAAAAAAGGGGACCAGACTAAAATAAAACACAACAAATCCATCAAATCTACCCAAATTGGGATATGCTTCTATCCTTTACTCTCCCAATGAAAAATTCAATTTCCCTAATCACTGAACCTTTAACATACTACCCCATTTGGAACCCTACTTTCCCAAAGGGGGTAACAAACCCCAACTGGGATACTTCTATCCCTTACTCTCCCAATGAGAAATTCACTGGACCTTTAACATACTATCCCATTTGGAACCTTACTCTCCTAATGGGGTGAGTAACGTATCAAATCAAGATATTATACAGCAACACTTCATAAAGGTATACTCACTTCGCACCAGGATGCACATTAGCAATTATACACGTCTTAGCGTTACCACCCAAGGAATCCTGTCGAAAAAACATTTCATAAAAACACTGAAGTAGTAAAAAACTGGATAATTATGTAGAGCTTTAAAAACTTAATAGTAAAGGTGAGATTAAAATCAAGACGAGTTTTGTTGTTGCTCCCGGGTGTGTTAGTTAGAAAGGATGTCTGGGTGTCTTCTGGATGTCTTGACTCAAATATGGACTCCTTACTCTATCAACCGTGGAATATGGACTCCTTACTCTATCAACCATGGAATATGGACTCCTTACTCTATCAACCGTGGAATATGGACTTCTTACTCTATCAACCGTGGAATATGGACTCCTTACTCTATCAACCGTGGAATATGGACTCCTTACTCTATCAACCGTGGAATATGGACTCCTTACTCTATCAACCGTGGAATATGGACTCCTTACTCTATCAACCGTGGTCCAGCTTGCTCCGGAAGTTGGATCTTAACCAGATCATGTAGGGATTGACAAACCCTTTTCCATTACCTGTGCAGGATCATTTTCATTGAAAAAGCAGCTTTTTTTTCTGAGAATAATTTGTTTCGCCAATGAAACTCAGTTTGGACACCATTATAAACGTTTTCTCATTGACATTTACAGATTTTAATGGTTTGTATTTTGTTTACAGTCGTGTTTCTGAAGCACAATCAGACCGTTTGGAAAGTCATTATGTCATGGCTGATTATCGACCAGAGCAATGAAAGGCATAGTGACAACGCAGTGCAATCCATCTTTACATCTTTGAAAGGAACAGGTCTCTGATAAAGGCATTCGGCACAAATCCATGCAATGAGTTAATCCGTTCATTGTTTGCACTGCCTTTTGCCTGGGGCCATCGAACCATGACCCCATGGACTATGTGAAACAGTTGCCTTTGTACACGCAATCCACTACAGTGTCTCACCATACATGGCCTGTTGACATGACCTACGCCAACACACACAGAAACTCAAATGCCAGTTTATAAGCCTGCTGCTGTGTGTTGCATAAGAGTTTTGTGTGTTACTGTGTCCTACAAAGCGAACTGGCTAAAACAAAGCCAGGGCCAATACTAGAGGCACCACCAGAGTCAAAGTTTGAAAAAAGGACTTGAGATCATTCAAAGACCCACCCTTAGTAAGAAGCTGAGCTTTGAATCCCGGTAAGGGACATGCCTTGTCTTCCCGTGACTGATGTCGACCAGGGCAGTTATGACATGACCTAGGGTCAAGAGAGACTTGTTGATGCTCCCTGCCTCCTTCAGCCTCAGGCCGGTCGTCTTGGTGTCTTTCTGCCTCTCGCTCCCAGCCAAGTCCACCAGATTGAGCTGGGAGATGCGAATGTTGGACACACCAGCTTTTTTCTCCTGAATAAATAAATATTCACAAGGTTATGATGAATATCTAATAATGATTGATGAATATGCAATAGAAAATGAAAACTAACGAGGAAGGTTAAATCAAGTTCTCCCATCTGGGGTGATATTAGGAATCTCTAAAATCGGATTATTCAGACAGTTTTCCTGTGGTCAGCCTATGAAATTATCAAGATGGTGGCTTTCTCTTACCTTTGTCTGAATGGAGAAGGTAAAAACAGCATGACTGCGGCTGCTCTCACGGTTCATTGAGGTAGACGCTACACGCCTATTCAGCCAGCCGGATGACAGCACCTGCACACATAAAATACCACAAATCTCCATAACTGTAATGAACAAATCTTGCAGACAATAGACCAATCCATCAAGCCCCGCCTACCTTAGCAACAGCAAATGGTGTGACTTTATTGCCACGATCGCAGCGGTGGTTCGGTTGCGGCCAATATCAGATACGACACATACATGGTTTTTGTGAACAGTATGGATTTAGTTTCAGGGCCTTTTGAGCAGTGCATTGAGTCCAAAGAACAATGCAGACAGGAACACTGTTAAACCACTTTTACAGGACCGTACAGGGACCACTGCTGTGGGATTTGCTCCGCCAGAAATAGTTAGTGCAGTTGTGTGTGCTGTTGTGTGTCAGAACAATGGTGGCAATTGCTTACTTTTCTAATGAAATATTAATGTGTCAGACTTTTGTGACGTTGTTACATTTGTCATACGAGTCAAGCCACCTGACATTTATTATGGTGCAGGTGTTTTTGTTTCAATTCAATCAAATTACAGAAACAGAACCCGCAGATTGCTGAGGGGGTCACTATCAGCACAACCACCCGATTCTCCTCAATTGTGTCAGTAGTAAGCGGAACAAAGTAACACTGAGCCCTCATTCATAAGCGACACAGATTATCCCATAACCCAGATTACTCTAGTGTTCTTAAATAACGTCAGTCAGTATAATCTGTGTTGCTTATGAAAGGGGGCTCAGCGTTTCTTTTTTTCCGCTTACAACTGACACCAATGAGGAGTATCGGGTGGCACAACTCTGTTGTGAGACCATGTTATAGATGCGTGCGGCCATTCTATTATGCAGTGTGTTTTACACATGTATGGCGATATATCACAGTATCCTCAAGGTCTGGTGGAGCTGAAGCCTCCTGAGTGTAAGAGGTTTACGGACACTCTACATCCCCACAAATAGAAATGTAGAGGTTTGGTCTTAAACAAGGGCTTTGTCTTTCTTTCCTGTGATGGTACCCTCATCATTTATTGGAAAATGTCAAGGCAAAGGGTGGACCAACAAACAATCCTGAAATCTGAAGAACAAAACCAACAAAAACCGCTAAATAACCTCATAGGCATCACTTGGAGTGGTGACGACTTTCTCGATCAGGCCATCGACGAAGACTCCACGTTTGAAGTTTTCTCTTAGATGTAGCCCGGTGGAGGCTGGGTCCAGGAGGTCAAATATCTGCTCATTGTAAATTTCCAGGAAGGAAACTCTACACATACTTTCAAAGCGTTCTCCTTGCTGCAGACAAAAAAAAAAAAAAAAAAAAAAAAAAAAAAAAACCCGAGAGAAGTAGTTAAAAATTAGAACCAAAGACACGCAGTCACTGAGAAAACATTTCTGAAGAAAATAACAAACAAAATGATTTTATGCCTCATAAACTCTAACAGCGCGCAGTTTACAGGAGACTTGCTGAAGGCAACTGCAGCCCACAGTCTGATAAGAGCAACAGATCCAACAACTTGTTGTATCTTGAAAAGGGTCAGGGTCAACATAGCATTGCAAAGTCTACATGCTTCTAAGGAAAAAAAACATACATTAACATTACAAGTTTTCCCGGACATGTTTGGCCCAAAAAACAGCTAATTTCACTTTCATGCATTTGTATTAAAGTGATTTTGCCTCTTCCATTGAAACCGTCCTTCAACTTCATTTTGAGGCATGCTTAAAAGGCATTCTTTTTAGCCATACAAAATTGGCATTGAATCTAGCAGAGTAAGCGCAACTAGAGAATTTCTGCGAAAAAGCTGCTGCAAATTTGAATTCTGTTGGGAGTGAATTGTTAAATTGAACGGTTAACTTTTTTTTAATCACATGTCGCACAAGAACATTTGCTTACAAATTAAGTGAAATTGAATGATTGCTTTGAGGACATTTCAATCTCGCACGAATAGAATGACGCAATGTTTAAATTGGCCGCTTATTGACGCAAATAAGCGGAGAAACCTATATTAACAGCAATGACATGGATGAGTAAGCTACGGTACCTTTTCTCTCTCCCGGTTGACGAGGTTGAACAGATACTCAAAGCTTCTTGGGATGACGCCTCGTAGCTCGTGGTGGAACGTATCTGTGTCCTCGGATGGACCTGTTTTTAATATGAGGCACATGGAGTAAGGCAAAGCACATATGTCTTTTGTCTGACAAACGCCTTGTTTTGAATGATTTTCAGTCAGAGACAGGTGTTAACTCTGCTACACTCTTGGCAATATTTTCTAGTGACTTGACCAACCACTTGAAACCATTCAACTCCACAGCTTGTTTGTTTATTTATTTATTAGTTCTTGTTGTGAAGCCAAGGATTCTCAAAAAAGCGAACTTAATCACTATACTAGCCAAGAACCCCATGGAGAGAAGACAAGGAAGTTTCAGTTTTAGATGTGGGAGGAAAACCCCAGAGAAATAAACTAGGGAAAAGCCACGCAATCAGATAGGGACCAAAAACGCAATCAACATAGAGCCCCTGGCGGGAATCCAACCAGGGTCCTAGAGGTGGAAGGCGATGAAAGACACCACTTTGCCAAACCAACCACCCTTTACGTCCCATCCGAAGGACGAAGCAATAATGGTTTATAAGCATCTTGCTTAAGGACAAAAGTGTCAAGACCGGGACTCAAACCCTTGTGTTGTACTGTCCATACATTGACCACTTGACATCGTATTGCAGGCTGGCATAGTGCGTCTTTCATTCAAAGCCACAGTGGATGACATTGAATGGTCAGACAGTAGGAGGGTTGACTGTGTACTTGTGCAGATGCATTCACCACACGCTATCAGATTGAAGGCTTGCATAGTTTAGCTATCATTCAAAACCACAGTGGATGACTTTGAATGGTCAGACGGTAGGAGGGTGAAAACATGAATGACAGAGGCCCGTACCAAAACCTGGAACATTCCTTCCAACGGTCTAATTTTGAATAAATTTAAACCCAAACAGTCACAACTCCTCCACAATCCTTTCAGGAAGTTGTCCGACTTTGTAAGATACGGTAAAATGTAAGGCAAAACATTATGCTTGTAACTAAAACAACCATAGTCACAGCAATCTTATCCAAGTTCAAGCATTCAGGTTGGGTTTTCAGAGTGGAGTATTTTGGAGTCCTTAAGTTCCACTTATCGCTAAGAGACGGGATTTGCCCCGGTGTTTCTGGCAGTGGCTGCTAAATGCGGTCTCATAATTCAAAAACTTGTCTTAAAAAATAATAAGTGCTTTGAGACGCCCGTAAATAAAGCGGTATATAAAATCTAGTTGTTATTGTAATTATTATTAATATAAATAATTTTCTTTTCTTTAGGAACTACTTACCAATCATAGTAAATGTCTTTCCAGATCCTGTCTGGCCACTAAAATAGAAAAAATAAATACATTTCCTCCTTATTAACTTGAATTACATACACAGCATTTAAAATGAAATATTTGACACAAAAAAAAAACAGTAATGAGGAGTTTCCTACGCAAATTATTATTATTATTGGCGAGAGCAATGGTTTTTATCCTGGTCAAGGGCACCTCTACAAGGGAAATGTGAATTTCTACTGGAACATTTCAATGGGCTGGCACTAAGGCAGTTGCTCCCTTTGCAACCATAAAGTATTCACCTGACGTCATCAACACAATAATTTGTGATTGCGCCATTTTGGTAATCAATTTCCCCGTGTGTTGTACAGTGTAGTGAGAATAGACCGATCCATTAAGCCCCACCCCCTAAACATATTGACCAATCACAGCATTGGCTACATCATCACTGTACACGTGGACAGCACAATATGCGTCTCTTCAATGCCACACTGCACAACATGAACATGTGTGCTATAAGTACTCGCACGCATGTTTACATTTTCCATTAGGCTTTTATCGTATCGAACTTTTGTGGGACTTTCGATGGCATAGCCAAGGCTGTGATTGGTCGACACGTAATGGGGTGGGGCTTAATAGATCAGTCTATTTCAGGCGATGCGGCATTTACATGCTTACCTATTGGCAACTAAAGACTTCACTCTGGAGCATAACTAATAGAGGGTATGCACAGCCGTTTTGACCTCATTGAGGGTGCTGTTGAACATATCTCTATGGGACTCATGCATTTAACTTGGTCTACTAAACCTCTGAGTGCTGAGATGTATTGGTTCAGTAAGGTTGTACGCTCCTTCAGTAGTTGAGAAGTTACCTTTATTAGTAATTGGATGACTTTTGGATCATATTTTACACTTACTAAGCAAAGATGGTGGAATTATAACCGGCCACGCAGCTCTCGATTGTCCTCTTACCGACTGCGGCAAAAACTGCTTCCTGATTGAAAGACAATTTACAAATAAAAGGGAATGAAATCTGACAGCTAAATGAATTCAGAAATTTTTCTGACCCTTCCTACCAAAAATTCAATGAATAAACTTCCCATTCTTAAAAACCCCCCATTTACTCATCCTAAAGCACGGCAAAAACAGTGAGTTATACTGACTTGTATGCACCACCTTGCCTCGTTTACAAATATGCCAACAGAAATTTTGAACCTGCATAAAACCGAGAGGCCATACCTGGGTCGTATTGATATCAGCAACGTGATCAAACGTGAAGACTTTGGGCTCCGGTTTGCAGGGTAGGATGACCATATCTGGTGGCTGGACAGTCAGAATCTGGCTGGAGTCGAGACTGTTGTCCTGATCAGGTGGACGGACTCGAAGGTATACCTTAATCGAATCCCCATCGCTGATTAGAAAAGGCAAGACAATTATTGAACTAGTCCATATGTCCAATAGCACATAGTTTCATTTTTTTTTTTTTTTCAAATTTGTTTCTGAAAAAGTGACTTTTCATTTAAACCCTTTACAGACTAGGCAGTTTGGCTAGCATGTGGCCTCAATCCTCCAATATCCTCTTCTCCTATGTCACTTCCACATCCAAGTTGTTTGGACTACGAAAGGATTGGTACGCCTGATCCTGTGATAAGCAATTGTTGTTTGGGGCTACTTCTTTGCACAAAGAAGGATTTGGGGCTGTAAGGGTTAAATATTTGTAAAGAAATCCTTTTTTTCCCTCTGGATCCTTAAATCCTTCAATGGTCTTCAATTAAAAATTCTTGAAAGTACACCAAGTAAAATTTTCTTAAAATACGCAAAGCCATGCAAAAATTTTAAAATAAATATGTTTAATAAAGAGTTCTAGACTATTGCCAAGACTAACAATACTAATAATAAAATGGTTATTCAACTTTAAAAACAGACTGAAAGTTTTAAGATGATCTCATTCTTACCCTTCATTCCCGTTGTCTTTGGTAGATCAGAGCAAAACAGAAAACAGAAAACAAACAAAAAGAAAAGAAGCTGATTAATTACTAAAAAGGTCTGAAAAGTAAAAAGCAGGTCAGAGGGCTGGGCAAACAGCTTTTCTTTACAAAAATATTGACCTATATCGTTTAACCCTCGATCCTCCCAACGGTCCTTGGGAGGATGGAGAGTTACGATTATTGCACAAACCTGTGCCGTTGTCTTTAGCATAAATCAAAGTTAACCAAGGATGGAGCATCAAGCTTAAGTGCAGTTGAGAGCTATCTAGTATCTTCAAAGCATGCATTTTTTCATATTACGCAGTGTGCCATTTTTAAAGATGCAAACTTAGTTTTCTTGCATGAATTTAAAACTTTGCAACAGAGCTGGAGCACAATCTTTGAAAAGAGTGCAACTTTTTCAACCATAATTCTGACCACCACCATAAAATATACGCTGTTGGAATAGATTTTACTGCCCGAGATTAAAGGGGTAAGTTTAAAGCTTAGCATTCTGCTAGATCTTAACTTCTGTCTGAAGTGATATTTCTGTTCCGAAACTTGAGTGGATACTAGTAATGTAAACAGGGTTGCACAGAAACTGTAAGTTCTGAGTTTCTTGCAGACAAAGTGCTGGACAAAGGAAGCTGGCGGATTCCCAAGTGTTTTATCGACAACCTTGTTTCCAGGAAATTCATGTAAACTGCATAGTTTGTGTCAGTATCATGCCTCAGATAATGTCCGTAACAAATTCAATGTACACAAAAGTGCGAGCGCAAATTTGTCAAATGTGCATCTGTAAAGATTGCGCTCAACAGCGATATTCACTTCACTTCACTTCTTTGACTTTTAATTATAATGTCTTGAAGTTTAACTTTGTTTTGTTTCACTTGTATCTTTCCTTAGTCATGTTAGCATGGTTAGATCAGAATCAGTATTCAGTTTAAAATATTTTATAAATTATTTACAAACAGTAATTCAATTGTCGTTATATTTAGGAACATTAAATAAACTTGCTAGGTCCAATTGAATAATCATGGCTCTGCTTACTGCGGAATTCCACCACATCATCATTCTATCTATCGTCTATAGTATATGGGCGGTAAGGGCAGAAATCAGTGCTAAGTAGAGCCATAAATATGGACCAAATCATACTACTTCCACTTCCACTCCAGTGCACCACACACAAGTTCAATATTAACAAGATTCCCCAACAAGCAAGAAGTACAATTAAAAAAAAGTAGGGCAAAAATGTCGTATCCGGCTGCCACTTTTTATCTCTCTTAATTTAGGTCAAATTATATTCCTACCTGTCCAGAAAGGTTGACAGAATGTATGCAGAGAGGAATAGGCACTTTGAAAAATTACAGTGTCAAAATCATGAAAAATAAGCCATTGTCACGTCTACATTGGGCTTGACAACGCTACTCGCTGCACTCCATTTTAGTTTGTTTTGGCATGAATGCGCGAAAGTTCCAGCCGCGCGATGAAACGTCCACTTGATTTTTCTTTTTTTTCCAAGGTCAATAATTACCGTTTTTGCTACCAATTCCCCAAGAGGAATATTTAAAAAAGAGGGCTAGAGGGCGCTCTTCATTTGGAAATCACATTTTGTTAAATGGAAACTTGTGACAAAAATTTGGCCTATGATGAACGCTTTCCTCGACCAGAATGATTAAAAAATCATTAATACTGTGTTTGTTATATAATCAGTTAGACCCAGTAACTGGGGCGCTGTACTCCTTTTTTGAGATTTTTGACATTATCTGTCGTACGACAGATGTCAAAAATCTCAAAAAAGGAGTACAGCGCCCCAGTTACTGGGTCTAATAATCAGTTCTTCCCCTTGGAATGCATAACATGACAATTAAGACCAAAACTTTAATAAATCTAGAGTTTTAAGCATTTTTAGTCAAAATCTACAATGGGAGGGCCTACTTTTTCGTACAAATTTTCAATCAAAGTATTAAAAAGATGATCATGTGATACTGATAGGCCTAACATAATCAAAATCAAATCAACCTTAAGTTCATCTAAACTTGGGCATGTTGGCAGTTGGGAGTAAATTGTGTTACTGATGTCTAAACCAGCTGACCTACAAATCATGACCTAACGTTAAATAAAGACTAAAAAGGGATAAAAAGTAATTTAGTTTTTTTTTTTTTTTTTTTTTTTTTTTGGGGGGGGGGAAATATGGGGCGAAATGGTAAACATCATGTATATGGGCAATATGATGAGCTGAGACGGGCAGACGGCGGGCTAAATACGTCAAACAAATTGACAATACCGGCGGTACATTACGTGGACTGACATTTCACCGACAACGATTTACGACTGACTGAGAACAACCCGTCACAACGTCGGTACGAACAAATGCAGAAAACTCACCTAAAGACGGCATTCTTGATTCTATAAGATCCTGTTTAAGGCCTTTTCGATGTGTAATAACACTATAAAACCTCAGCAAAAGTTGTAAATATTCCTCAACTTTGAGAACAAACGTTGAACTTGGAGAGGTGTTTGTTTTGAATTTTGGCGCTGGGTGGACCAAAATGGCGACTGGTTGACCTTTGACATTTTGTTTCAGGCTTTTTAGCCAGTTTAATAAAACATTAAATTGATTGTATTTTTGTAAAAAATAATAACAAAATAAATTAAAGTATAAATAAATATTTTTAAATACGCATACTTTTCTAAATATATGTATATAAAAATATATTTTAAATACATACTTTATAATAATTGTTCAGCAAATAACCTTTCACATGTTGAACCTGTTGTGTTGAACCTGTTGGATGTCGTCTGCAACAGACATATTTGAGACTTTTGTTTATGATTAAGTACGTTTAAACTCGGCAAATTAAGAAATTAAACATGTCTGGCCGTGGTCGACAATCCATAGACTATGTCAAACCCCGCGAACCAAGCTTTTTGACGAAATTTAAGCAGCAAGCAGGTTACAAAGAAGGGCCAAACGTTGATACAAAGGTAAATTGATTGATATGAATCACCATAGTGTGTGTCGAGCGCAATCTTGACACTTGCGCAAATTTATTTACTCTGTCTTACCCTGACTTGATTATCATAGCAATGGATTCATTCATACGGTAATCAAATCAGGGTAGAGTACAATAAATTTGCGCAAGTGTCAATATTGTGCTCAACAGTAATAGTAAAATTTAAGCTACAAACAGCTAGTCTAGTCATTTAGTTACTGACTAGTAATACTACTTACTAGTCATAGCCCTAGTGTTGTGGAAAAGAAAACAGAGGTACTCATTTGTTACAATACAACTTTAAAAAACAAGGCTAGATTTGAACAAAAACTTTTCTACAGTATCTCTTTACAGTCAGTGCCAGTATTTAGCTATATGGCCCTAGACCCAGTAACTGGGGCGCTGTACTCCTTTTTTTGAGATTTTGACATTATCTGTTGTACTAGTACGACAGATAATGTCAAAATCTCAAAAAAGGACTCCTTTTTTGAGATTTTGACTCCTTTTTTGAGATTTTGACATTATCTGTCGTACTAGTACGACAGATAATGTCAAAATCTCAAAAAAGGAGTACAGCGCCCCAGTTACTGGGTCTAATATGGCCCATATAAACAACTTTTGTTTATAATCTTATTTTTGTTTATATTATTATTAACAGAATTTATATTTCTTTTGTGGTTCTGAAGTTGTTCCCAAATTATGAATAATGAAATATGTTTCTCGAAGATATAGTTTGCCCCTACACGAAGTTTCTTCAGGGGGTGTTCCTGCAAGAGTTATGATTTTAGTTCTTTTTGGTGTGAAATGAGGGCCTTTGTTATTAATGTCTGACTTTTATTTAATTTTGTGTTGCTACGTAGAGAGAAGTTCCTACATTTGATGAAGATGATGAACGGCCAGAAGATGATGATGAGAAGCCAACTGTCGTCGTACTCCGTGAGGGAGATTTGACCCAAGAGGAAGTTGATCAGTACTCTCAAGGAAAAGGGACAACTGGTAAGGTTTTTGGTGAAATTTTTTGTTCTCCCTTGGGTTCTATCATTTTGGAGATGTTTGAATTTTATGATGAGCAGAAACATTGGGATGGGTGAAATTCTTGTTGTAATAGCGACATTCCACTCTGACTGAGATTCTGTATTTGTTTTCTCAAGGTGACAACACGTCAACATCAGCTGGAAAAATCCTCTTCAAGAAACCTGTTAAGCGATCTTCCGAGGAGAGCACAACATCCGATCTCAACGTGACCTCAAGCAAGAAAAAGAAAACCAACCGAGACAAGAAGAAAGGATTGGGAGGCGAGAGGAGTGAGCGGAAAGAAGTGAAGAACAAATCTTTGCTGTCATTCGGTGATGACGAGGAAGAAGGGACCTGATGGAAACATTAGAAACAATTTTCACTTTTCCTTGAAGGACTTCTCACTGAATTTGTCTCAAGCTTTTTTAAATGAGTTCCTGCAACTTGTTTCTCCAGGAAACTTGGTGCCCAAAACTTTGATTTGTTGTTAAAAACTTACAAAATATAAATATTTCATTACAAGACATCAATGATGTGATTCATATCTCACTAAAAAGTACTTCTCGTTAGAAAACTGATTTGTGTTTAACACTACAAATCATGAATCTCACTTTTCCTTGAAGGACTTCTCACCGAATAAATTTATCTTGAGCTTTTAAACCAGGTTCCTGCAACCGACTCCCCAGTAGTCTTGGTCCCCCAAATTTTCCATTGATTTCTTTTCTAAACGCTTCAAAGATACAGTTGTTTCATAAACATGATAGTTATAGTTTGATTCCTAACTTAATGTTCTTCTCTGTTAAAAAACTGGTTTGTGAAAGCCTACGTTCAATTTAACCTTGTAAAAAGCGGTAAATTCTTGAATTTAACACTACAAATCATGAGACCGGAAGAAACACAATTATGTTTGTACATTTTATATTCATAATTTATTATATTCACCTTTAAATTTACATTGTTTTTTTAATAATAGAAGTATCTGCTGAAGTAGTTTTAACATTAAATATAACGACATATTCACATTTATATCCATTTGGTGTTTTTTGTAGTTATATAATGTGTTTTACTTGAAAAGAATTATGCAGAGCAGTCGTTATCATTTACAGATGTCTGTCCACCACATCAACTACACCAAATGTTCAAGTTTACTTTCTCTACATCAAAATGTGCTGCATTCAATATCTGTGCAATGCACAGAAAAGTGCCGCAAGCCTTTCTAAAGTTAAAAGTGAACAACAAGAACATACTGGAATGTGCGTCTTTCTCAAGTGTTGACATATTCTAGTGATATTTGCATAAATCAAAATCTTTGAAATCACTGGACTGCTCTTTCTCTGCTGCCAACAAAGAGGCTAAAATATCGGTTTCATTTTGGGAGTTCTGTGCCCAAATTCTTAAAGCTGTTAGTCAAAGAAATTTGGCACAGCAAAGAAAAATCTTGCTCGGTGAAAAGAAATCATTTAATTTACAGTGGTTGCAACGAGGGCGCAGTTTCATAAATCTGTCAAGCAGAAAGTACTGCTTAGCCATTTTCTTCACTGAGAAAAAAAATGAGTGGGTCACCAGTTGCAATGCTGTAAACTTAATGGCATTTTGGCTGGTAACCTGCTACTAAGCAAGATTTGTCTGTGGTTAGCAAGTTTTTGTGCTTTATAAGGATTTATAAAATTTGACCTAGTTCCTTGGTCATTTTTGCTCAGCAAACGACATTGCTTTGCAACCTTTTCCTGCCTAACAACTTTACAAAAGCTGCTTTAGCACAAGAATTAGCAAAGCACAAAACAATTGTGCTTACTGAAAATAGGTCGCCCAAAATATTATGTTATATGTACCATCTGTGACTGAATTCTTGCTAATTTTTTGCTGAGCAGAAATTTCTGAAGCTCTATGAAATTCTGACCAGGGCTTCATAGAGCTCCTCAAGCACAAATTAAGCTTAGCACAAAACAATTGTGCTTACCACTAAAGGTTAGCAGCCACATTGTTAGGTCATTCGTACCATTTGTAACTGTAATTATGCATATCAGAATAAGGTTACCAGCCAAAATACCATTTCAAATGTACCATCTTTGACTGGCTTCCTGCTCATTTCTTTGCTAAGCAGAAAATTTGTAAGCAACATTTTTTGCTTAAGGAGCTCTATGAATTTGGGCCCAGGTCATCTTATGCCTCATCCGAGTCAAGCTACTTCGGCTGTGGCTACGGCCGCTGGCTGCAACGACAACATTGCAGTATAGGACTTTTCGGGGTTCCAGCCATAGCCACATGCTGAATCCATCAATAGACCGATCCATTAAGCCCCTCCCCTAAACATATTGACCAATCACAGCATTGGCTACATCATCACTGTACCATGAGGGCAGCACCATGTGCATCTTTCCAATGCCACACTGCACGACATAAACCCACACTATAAGTACGCGCACGCAAGTCAACATTTTCCAATATTATTTTATGGTGTCGGACTTTCGGTGGCATAGCCAAGGCTGTGATTGATCAACAAGTAAGGGGGTGGGGCTTAATGGATTAGTCTATTCAGACACGACCTTGATCTTGAACTGTACAGTTTGAAAGTGCAACCATCTTCAACACGAACCCACCCACAACAAAGTTGAGATTGGAAGCCGGGCTCCTTTTTTGTAGTAAGTGCTACCGAAGCAAAAAAAAGGAGGTTTATATTGTTTTTGAAAAACTTGAAACATTCCATATCTGCTTAGTCTCATCCATACAAATGCAACTAATCATTAAGGAACACAACTTGACATCATAAAGGACTGGTTCGAGTTATCTAGTAGACAAAAATAGCAATCACTAAGAGATTAATCTGTTTACTATACAAAAATGGATAAATGCATAAACATTGTATGAATCTGTTTTAAAGTATTTACATTAATGATAATTATAGATTTAACAAAAATCTGAAAATATTGACTATTTTTTTTAAATTTTAACTTTTTCAATGTACCAGTAACCATCAAGTCTAAAAATGTTAAGTTTGTAATAAATATCTTCAATCTAGGGGACCAGGTGTCGGGTGTCTAAAGTCTTAAACTTTGGGAATGATTTTTTTGAAATATATTTTGAAAGGCAATTACCAATCCTTACCGAGGCCGGAACTTTGTGCATGCCTGGCCTTCATTTAACAGAAACAGGCAAAGCCACTGAACAAAACCTTGGACAAAAACCACAGGTTGTTCCCTGTTCATGGTGGTTTGTTTACACCAATGCAGCTGTAGCTGCCGCACCATTGCGCAACACAAAAATAGTGCGTCAGCCGGGCAGATGTACCAATCAGCATGGAGGATTCACAGTGCGTGTGCCTCCACGCACACGTGCAGCGGCAATACCTGCGGTTGTGCAAAACCACCACAGACGAGCTGCTCGGATTGGTGTATACGAGAAGAAAATGTTTCGCAGTGTCCCTGTGCGATGCTGTACACTTCGGAACAATTGTCTGTTCACCATGTATTAAAATACTTAATGTTTTCACAAAAGAGGGGCAACTATATTCGAAAATGTCTTTCCAAGCTATGAATGTCAAAGAAGGATAAACGCTTCTTAAAAATTTGTTGAGAGCAGTATAACATGCATTATCTCAAACAGTATGAGATGTGAAATCATTAACTTATGGACCCTTCTGCTCAGTTGAAAAATTTGCTAAGCAGAGAAGCATTTTGGGTTGGTAGAAACCAGCCGCTATGACACGTGATGCCTACAGTTTATTCCCTTGTTCCTTCGTCACTTTTGTTGAGCGACATTCCCTGCTTTAAAAGCTGTAATAAATCGGGCCTTTAAAGCTTCAGAGGTTGCTCAGCACACAAAATGAGCTCAGCCCAGACAAAAAGTGTTTTGCATAGCACAGCCTGGTAACCAACCCCAAAATACATAGGATGAATATCATTTGTGACTGGTTCTCTGTCACTTTCCGCTTAGCAGATTTTGCTATTCCATGATTTTCCATGGAGCAGCTCCACGACAATGGGTTGCTGTACTTAGATTTAAAAAGGTCACACAGCCAATATCCTTACTGGTCTCGTCATTGCTCCACTTGCCCTTGTAGTCAGGCGATATCCGAACTGGTGGCTACGGCTACGGCTACCACTGTTGCTAAGGGTGTTGCTAAGGACGTCCTATACTTCAACACAAGACGACGCAGCAATCCAGCCATAGCCGTAGCCTCAAATTCGGACACGGTCTAATTTCAACTAAAGAATTATTTCCCCATTAAGACGCTCTTTAGCAAGGAAACACTGCCTTGCCCTCTTCAATAACTTCATAGTCTCTGACTTCACTGTCATCTTTCTGCTTCCAAAACTGTATTTATAGAATAATATGTGATTACATTGCTATGTTCTAATCTTTCATAATAAAGAATAAAGCATAATTACAGATACTCCAATAAAAGTATACCGAGCCTGTGTTGTTTAAAAAAAATTCTTCTCAAAACAGATGCTGCTTTAATGGCCCAGTTTATGTTTGTTTTCCTTTTGGGTGGAAAGAGACGTTACTAACTGCTAGAACTTAAGAGTTTACAAAGACATTGTACAGGCTCCTGGAAGAGTACAGTAATTCCAAACATGTCATGAAATTTACCCGTGAAGATGTTCCGGAAACAGGGGCTCTGTTTTGGGAGGAAAAACTGTGAAATGACCTTGCAAGTGCTAACAGCTACCTGGTTGTACCAGGAACGGATCGTACGCAGTTGAAAACAGTGTACAGGTTTCTGGAAGAGTAGAGCCATTCCAAGCATTTCGAGAAATGTGAAATTTACCCGTGAAAATTTCCCTGAAATACGGGGCTCCATTTTGGAGGGAATAACTGTGAAATGACTTTGCGCTGATCACAGCTGCCTGGTTGTACCAGGAATGGATAGTTCATTATATGGGCGAGGTTCAGGGTCAACTTTTGGTTGTAAACTCAAAGTTTATACCTCTGACCATTGGTTGCTTAACCAGTTGTTGCCGCATCTTTGTATTTGTTTTTGACCTGTCTCCCTGGCGGGATTCTTTTGGCGTAATTGCCAGTATCTTTTTTCTTTGAGGGTACCGCTGGCACAAAGAAATCCTGACTTATGTCTGTAATCACAAAAGCCACAAAATGCCAATATATTCTAGGACTTTTTTTCTGTCCTTGTGTGGGTGAAACGATGCGTTAAATGGCGTGTGTGTGGTCTATGCATGCTCCGCAGTGGAATGACCAGGCGACCTTTGCTCCGGTGGTCCAAAATTACACAATGGCGTCTTTACACAGCTTCGGTTTCCAAGCAGGGGAAATATTTGCATGTATTCATTCGGCGCCAAATGGTTAAGGACTGCTTTCTGCTCTCATCTGTACTTGGCTTTAAAATGAAACTTTCTAATTTTGTTCAACGCCATTTTGTGGTGTCAGTGCAAAAATATTGTATTTCAACCCTAACCCTGTAAAGTCTTTGATTAGACACCCTCCTGAATCCACCAAAATACTCCGCTCTATGGTCAACTCAACATCAAAATGTTTGGACTTGGGATAAGATTGGTGTGCCTGGCCCATTCCTGTATTTGGCTGTAATCGTTCAAACAGTTTACCCTGTCCGATTTGTTGTATGGCCCACTTTCATGGAAACTGCTTAAGTGCAAAAACTAGCAAAGCACAGAAAACAATTCTGCTTACCAGAATAAGGTTACCAGCCAAAATACCACGTTATATGTTACATTTGTGACTGGTATCCTGCTTATTTTTGCTTAGCAGAAAACTGTTAAGCACTATTATCTGCTTAAGCAGCTCTGTGAAAATGGGCCCAGTTGGGATTTGTTCCAACTGCAGCTGGGACAAGCTCATCTTGATTTGGGCAGAACAACAAAGTTCGGCAGGACCTCCAAACGGACAAAAAGTGTGTGCTCTTCTACTTTTTTCATTGTCGTCGCCTGGCTACTGATGTGCAACACCCTTAAAAACTAACATCACTGGGTCCGCTGTGGGATTCTCTTTCAAAATGAAATCTGAGGTTCATGTTTGTAACTCAAGTTATTTTTTTTACATTCATGTGTTCTCATCGTAATATTCTACTGTAGTTAGTTATAGAAAATATCTGAAAGTCTTCCTCAAAACATTTAAATTGAAAAAACCCATCATTAAAAAGAAAGGTTTAAAATAACAAGACCAAAGAATACTGTGTGTAAACTATGATACTGAAGCACCAACGATTGTCACTAGGCTAGGGGGTAGCCTCTGCTGCAACACAAACCCTGACCTCTCACCTCCCGACCTCTTGGGGTCACCAGCGCCCTCTTGTGGTGACCTGGCAAGAACCCTTGTATTGGCCAGGTTGTAGACTCCCGGAGCACTGAAACAGGCATGGAGTGGGGCCTGGTGGGGGGCGTGCGGAGGGAGAATCAACATCTGGGTGATGTGGCCGACCCAGGCGAAGTCGGTTGAGCTTGTTGATGTTGCCCTTGTGGGGTAGCTATCGGGTTGTGAGGCAGCCCTGTCTGTCATTGCACTAGATTTGAAAAAATAATAATAATAAAGTCTCACCAGCCTCAATCATTTTATTATATTAATTTGAACATCTGGAGAATTTTCAAAACCATTTTTGCTAGCCATTTCAAGGCCACAGGCTTCCAACACCTATGTCCACAAAACGTTGTGGCTTGCATACTTTATAATACCTCCAACCATGCTAACTGGCGGTCAATCCAGTCAACCACTGTTGGTTATCAAGGAAGAAAATAAATACTAAAAATTTCACTTGTTCATTGTGACCTTGTCATCCTTTTTAACCAGTTGACACCAGATCCCATGTATCAATGCAAATATTTGTTGAGTCAGGAAATGGGTAACTTGAATTTTGTATTTTTGTGTTAAATTCCAAGCCCGGAACAGAGGGCACCCGCACATTCCACTGCAGAGCCTGCACACAGCATACGCGCTCCATGTAATGCTTCGTCTCACCCACATAAAGTGCCAGATTGCACTTGAACATTTCGTAGAATTTCTGCCATTATGCAGGGGTTGTTGTGTAATCCTCAATTCTAGACATTTGTCCTTTCGTTTCAAGAAGAGGATTACGAGACATCGAGAGGCTTCCGCCATTGTTCATTTATTTTATTTCAACTCACTGGAGGCAAGTCCGAGTGAATCGAGTATCCAGCCAATGTTCCGGTTATAGAAACAAATTCTTTGCCATTGCTCATGGCTGAGATGTTACAATTCATGCTGCATGAATTTGACATTTTCCCGGTAGAGAAAACGACAAATCTGTTTCAAAGAGAATCTTTTTCCTCTTGGATGTGTCAAGTCAAGGTTTATTTGTGCCAGCACTACTCTAAAAGAAAAATGATTCTGGCAATTCCAAAAAAAAAATCCCGCCAGGGGGACGGGGAAAAAATATAGAAGAATCCCAGCGGCAACTGGTTAAAGGTTATGTTGCTAACTCAAACGTGTTACATAGTTTGTTTCTCATTTGTTGTTAATTTTTTTCGCAAACGTTTTTTTTCTTTTTCTTTCCATGCATACCTTTCTAGCTTAGCTGTAAGTTTTCATGCTTAGGTTGTGTCTTAATGCAAGTGTTTGTTTATTCTTCTTGCTACTTTTGGTCTGTATTAGTCCATTCAAGGCATCTCCCCACAAGCCTAGACTCCGTACCAAACATTATTTTTCGCTTCTTACATCTTGGTGACAGTCCACTTTACTTTCTCATGTGTTTTTATCTGATTGATTCACTTTTTCATTTGGTATAGAAATAAACTTTTTTGAATTCTGACACTTTTTGAACTCACCTTGTGTTGTCCTGGTCTGCTGTTTCTATGGCAACCTCCACAGCAGTACTGGTACAGTTGTATAAATTCAGAGACACTGGTAATGTGCAGATTCTGGGTTCGGGAGAATAGAAAAAAACAAACAGGATAAGTTCAAATACTACCCAGAATTTATAGGATGTAGTAGAAAAACAATTTTCTTCTTTCATGGGTTAAGATGGCTTTAAAAAAAACAATCATCTCTTCCCAGGGTTGTAAAAAGTGTGTGGGGGATTTCCGGATTGAAAAGACATATAACACTGCGAGCGCGGAGCTCAATGGATACACACATGGTGTTTGTTCAAAGCTATTACATTACATAGGAGAGCAATGTCAAATCCAGCATTGTCCAGTGGACTTTGTTTTGGGGATCGACTTGCTTTGGGGATTTGTAATTCTACAAAAAAAATTACTTATCTCATTGTTTAAAGACACTTCTTATGACAGAGAGGACCTTTAGACTTTACAAAGTAAAGGAAATAAAATCAAACTGGTTTCACTATAATGAAAGTCTAAACCTAATTCCCCCAATCTCTCCCCCCCCCCCCCCCCCCCCCCCCCCCCAGGGTTCTCACCTCTTCTTTGTGAAATCATGCTCTTTGACCTCGCTGTACTGGAGGCTGTATTTCAGAAGTTGACCCATGACCTCTGCACTGGGTTCCTTGTTGGCGCACTCAGCCTCGGGGTTCTTGATTATCTTTAGGTTGGTGACTTCTCGGGGCCTCTGTAATTACCAGTAACATTTGCATGAATTTGTAACTAACCGGCTGTTTGTCTCGGTGCATTAGCAGGTGGCAAGCCCCCCAAACCAGGTGATTACCACACAGTGAAGACTGGGTCCAATACCAGCGAACGTGAATGAGCGGTCACGAAGCTCGGTATTTGATTGGCTACCAAATTCTACCAAAACTTTAGCGCAATAAGAAACAGACAGTCAATGACTGTACGACATCATGCAATTATCACTAACTGCAAGCTCTCCAATTAATTGCTGTAAAACCAGTCTCGCATAAACACATTTCGGACATCAGTTAGGGCGATAAAAGCCAACAAACATGTAAATATAATTCCAAAAGGTTCTTAATTGCAGAGATGGAATTCAACTACATGACTAAAGATGCTCTTACAGGTTTAATCAAATTAGCCTGGTTTCTACCAGCTTGGAAAATAATGAAGTTCACGACGCAAATGATCATTATGCCAGAGTGATCTGCGGTGTTTACCGAGCGCTGTGTGTCAAAGTTCATTCAAGACATTAGGTAAAACACCCCATTTTGGGTTCGTTTAATATATATATTAAATAGCGCACATATCTACCAACACATATGAACTCAAGGCACTTATTATTTTTTAAGACAGGTTTTTAAAGTTTTTGAATTATGAGACCCATTTATGTAGCACCTTATAAGGGTTTACAAGGTGCTGTGGCGCATTCAGCAGCCACTGCCACAAACACCGGGGCAGAATGGGTTCTTTTACATGCTACACAAGAAATCTACAACTTTACGTCCCATCCAAAGGATGAAGCAATAGAGGTTAAGTGTCTTGCTTTAAAGACTCAAGTGTCAAGACCGGGACTCGAACTTACACTCTGCTGATCAGAAACACCAGAGCTTCAGTCCAGTGTGTTTTACCACTTCGCACAACACGTTACATCTAATCGACAGATCTTTGATGAGTATGATGAGATATCATCATATGAATGAGATCATACTTCAGCAGATAAGAACACCGGACTAAAGTTCTGGTGTTTCAAGTCCCAGTCATGACACTCGTGCCCTTAAGCAAGACACTTAACCACTATTGCTGCGTCCTTCAGATGGGACGTAAATCCGTAGTTGTCTAAAGCACGTAAAAGAACCCAGTGCACGTATCGCAAAGAGAAGGGGTTCGCCCCAGTGTTCCTGATTTGATCAGCTACAGATTGCGCCACAGCACCTTGTAAACTGTTACATGGTGCTATGTAAAGGATCAGGTGTCAAACTTCAAAAACGTAACTCTGCCTACCTTGCAGGAAAAAAATACTGAGCGCTTTGAGACGCCCATTGGGTTTGATAAAGCACTACATAAAAACTGTGTATTATTATTACTATTATTTATGGTTTTAAATGGTTTATTTATCCGATAAATATTTCACACTTATGGGTGTTATTTTGACTTACCCTCGTAGCTTGTACAGTTGTTACTTCTTTTCCTATCGTTTCCATGGTAATGTGGTGCTGCCCAACGAGCGTATGATGGAAGCCCTCCTCATCAACAACAAAAGCCTGCACAACAGAAACACAACAACTTTCAAAATAAAGTAAACAAAACCACCAAATGATGAAGCAAGTGTCAGCAGAACCTACTCCAACTGAACACCATAGCCTTACAAAATTGTCTTGAAGATCAACAAATTTACCCAGGCAGTTTCCCTTGTGGTTTATTACTGGACATTTGAAATAACAAGTCACATCCCCTTAAGGTGATCCCTGTACTGCCGCTTCCCAGGTTGTATCGTAAACTTGGGTGTGATGCCTGGTGATACGGCAGTTTCAGGTTGTATGGCTTCTGACTGGCACCCCAAAACAAAGATATTGACAAAATAGGGAGACCACCAACATTATAGCTAGATAGCTCAGTTGGTAGAGTGCCGGCATATTAATCTGGAGGTCGCTGGTCCCGTTTTAGTAATTTTTTCTTTGTTGACTCCAAAAAACAACAAAACGAATCTACAAATCTCAACACAAATTTCCAATAGTGACAATCCTAAGTAACTTACATATGATGAGCTTTACAGAAATCAAGCCACTCTAAAAGTCTACTAAAAATCTTTTTAAAATCAAATCATCGATGGTGATAAAAACTTCTTCCAATAAAGTTACCTTCCACAGAACGATGAGGGTTAGCCCCGCCTTGACGCAATCCTCCAGAGCTGATTTGGTGTCGGTTACCATGGCAATGCTCATCTCCTCTGTGGGGCTCATTGTGCTGGGAGTTGCCGTCTTGCTCGACGGGGTCAGCTCCAGGCTTCGCTTGCTGGGGTCGAAGGTCGAACGGAAGAAAAAGTCTGAGCAAGGAGTTACTGAGCTATCCACCTATACAAATGAACAAAGAATTTGTTTTATTTTCTGTTGGAACAAAAAAATACTCTTGAACACTCCTGGCTACGAGCTTCATTAACCCTCCTACTGTCTGACCATTTAACATCATCCCCTTTGATTTTGAATGACAGATGAACTAGCTAGCCTGATAACATGATATCATAAACATGATATCAAACATGTTTGCATCAACACAGTGTGCAGTCAACCTTCCTACTGTCTGACCACTCAATATCATCCACTGTGGTTTTGAGTGATAGATAAACTATGCCAGCCTGATCATATCATGTGGTGAATGCTACCACAAAGTAAACACATGTGCAGTTAGTTCTATGCACAGTTGTGCCACCAATACACAACACGTGCAGCTAAATATGGTTTCAGATGGTTGGTCAACTCACTGTTACCAACAATAGGAGGGATTAATCAAGAGGCACTAACGATAACAAGTACAGAAACGAAGGAAAAAGGTTTGATCAAGTACTAACAGCTTTCAAAATGCAAACATTGCCACTCATTTCGACCCAAGCAGAGTCTTTCTCAAAGGCTAAAGCGACAACACAACTCAAGTTTACTGGCTTTGTATTGGTTACCCTTTCATTTGGATTGGATGGCATTTTTAGACTTCAAAAAAGGGATAATAAAGCCACAGATGTGTGGTAGAAACCTTCCCCCAGGACCTTGAAGGCACTACACAGGATTGGTCAAGCTGACAGTGCAGTGTTCTTACTTTGTCTGATTCAACATATACATGAAAAAAACAAACCTGTGAAAATTTGGGCTCAATCCGTCATCTGAGTCAGAAGAAAATAGTGAAAAACCGTGCACACTTTCAGCATGTAAGCACATGGTCCTTAATTTCGGTTGTCACAACCGAAATCAGCTGTTGCGTTTTTTTAGGTTATCAGAAACAGTTTTCTTAATTATATGACTGCATTTCAAAGGAAAAAATTTCACAAAAAATTTGGTGAACTTCATAAAAAGTAAGCTTTCAAACCATGTTTTTGATCCTGACCAATCCTGTACGGTGCTTTATCAAAACCTATCACGTTTAGGAGTTAAAAGATTTTGATAAGGACCAACAACTGGCACAGGTACTGTTTACAGCTGCCACGCACACCCAGAGCTCTGTCAGCACAGCTCGCATTATAAAACAAGGTTCAAAATCCATGTAAACAGAGATCCCGTTGCAAGAAAATAAGCTTGGACTTACCCTTTGTTTCCCGAATGTCACACTCGTGAAGACCAGTTGCTCCTTTCCAGGATTCTCTGTACAAGAAATACCATGAAATAGTTGGTTGTGTGCTATGTGTATGCTTTGGGGTTTACTTGAATTTTGTATTCATGCAGAATTTTTAACAAACAACCTCTACACTGACTGAGAACCTTTCAAGTCAAGTCATAAGACAGGAAACACAATCACAGTTTCAAACTTGTGCGCACAGGTTTCAGACTAGCGCAAGAAAGTCTGCGCAAGTCAAATTTGCATGCTACTACTGATCTCCATGGAGATCAATGCATGCTATCAATTTAATTTGGGCCGTGCTCTGTGTAATTATCTGATAGTGCCCTCTTTTGACTCAATTTACTCAGTCTATATTTAAACACCATTTGCCATATCTAAGATTTCCTCCTAGTCATGCAGAAAAAAACATTAACAGGCATACTACTCCAGTGGGATTCGAACTCACAACCACTGCATTCTAGAACAGATATTTGAACCATTAGATCATCCCGACTTTGCAAAAAAGGGGGCACCATGGAAATGGGAGTTGGTGCCATGGGTCGACTGAAATGCAGACAGCACCTACCTGTGGGACTCCGTCTGCACTTTGCAGCTTTAAAACACATCCTCTGCGATTCCCCTCCGCTTATCTTTGGCTCTGCAGAAAAACAAAACATCAAATCATGAACAAAATTATCCGAGAGCTTGAAATTTATTTCATATAGCTATTGGGCAGAATATATTGCTTAGCCAAATTCTTCTGTAAGCAGAAATTTGTATATAACAACATAACTCGCATGGCATCTTGGCTGTAGTTTGGCTATGGTAACCAGCACATACTGAAATAGACCGATTGTGCAACCCGCGTCACGTGACCACTTTTGAGTATAAAATGTAAACAAACACGACAACCTCCAAAGGAAAGGGTGGTACGGTACACGATAATTAATGCATTTAGTTTATTCAATCGAGGCTTTTCTTGCTCGAAATCTGTGAAACATATTCTAGAATTTGTACCAAAAACCTTCAAGTGGCTGAATAAAGCCAGTAAGGACAGTTCCAGCAAGTCTTGAAAATTGTAAAAGTACCTCATAAATGTGCACGATGTGTACAGCGCACGACGGAACGTTAGGCCAGACGACCGCGATCACCACACACTTTCCAACACAAACATTTCAAAGTTTTGAAGCTGAAATCCTCCAAAGAAATTGCTTTCCAAAACTGTGTGATTCCTTTGCCTATTTGAAATTCTGCAAGGCTAGGTATTAATGCTCACTTTTCCAACGTTGTTTATCCTTTTTTTACAGTGATTTAGGCCAACATTACAAACAAAATAGCACACGGGTGGCTACATAATAGTCGTCCGACGCCGGTAGTGCATGGCTAAAAAAACCTCTTTTTAGTATAATCCTGTTAAATTATGAAACAGAGATGTGATTTAAATTAATGCCACAACATACTACTTTAAATAAAGGGGCTGATTAACTAATTCATCGTTTAACCAAAGTAAAATCGACTGTTTTCGTACTCACTCTGTGTCACGGCCTATGCTTTTACACGTATTTTTTCATCAGCTGTATGACGTCATACCCAATAGGGGGTCACGTGACCGCATGTAAACATTGTCGCGCAATCGGTCTACTGGGTGCTGAGTTTCTCCTGTATAGCTCCTATTTATGTATAGGGTACTGATCCCTCTTGCACGAGTGTCACATGCTGTGACTGTGCCACACTCACCATTTTGGGAGTCAAAAGGTATAAATTGGGTGTAAACGTCGCACCCCCTAAAATGCGCACTCCATTGTATTACACACAGGGACACTGACTTCCAAAATGGAGCAACTAAGGTTAATGTGATGATGGCGTCACGTAAATTGGATCAATCGGAGAGCACAGATAAAAATTCCATACTAACAACTCAAACACCATCAAATTAAGGCTCATCACGGGAAAGCATGATAGACCAAATAACAATCTCTCATCCGAATACAGGATTCAAAGGCAAAGAAAGGGCATTTCATTTAAACACAGACAACGTATTAAAGAAAGGATCTCACCTTTGGTTAGAGTGTTAGGGTCAAGACTGTCCAGGACCCATGTATTGCTGACGCAAGACACCTGTCCAATGCTGAACTCAATTATGTGAGAATCATGAACCTAGTGGAGAAAACAAAGAAGAGAAATTTGTTCCATAATCACATTCTACATTGATAAAGCAGCCCCTTTGCACAAAAACCGTCTCAAAAGTCGGGCACGTTCTAGGCGTGAAGGAAAGTTTCCCTGTCGGCATATGCCCGCAATCCAGTGGACTGCCAGAACGTTCTGCTGGACCGTGACATTGTGCCGAACTATGGGAAAATTCCTACATGGGAGAATTACGCGTTGGCATTTCTAACGTTCCGATGGAATGCTCCGGTGGTCCAACAGACTGGTCCATGTACATTCACACCATGAAACGTTCCTACCTATCTACATTTTGAAATGCTCGTTAACAACTGCACAGTGTGAACAGCGCCCTCTGATGTTTTCAAGCATCATACCTGATTCATGTTGTCAATGTCCAGATTGATGATCAGGCTGGTTCCTTTGGCCTCGGTGTCTTGTCTCTCGGTTGAGTGCGCCCTCAGCGCAGTCGACGTCAGCGAGATAGAGTTACTAGAGTGAATCACAGCAGTGTGATGCAATGTTCTATGCCTGGAAGGGTAACAAAGCACAAAGGTAAGAAAGTAATAGGAAGGGGTGAGCAAAGAGTCGTGCAATGCCAGCTGCAACTTTCTGGAACTGTATGGTGGAGAGCTGTGGTTGCATAATACAAAGATTGGAACAAATTGTCAAATGAAGTGGTCTCAGCTCTTTCTATGAAGCATTTCAAAACGAATTTAACAAATCCTGGAAAAACTTAAAACTGCAAATTTATATCTTCATAATAAATATTGCACCTGTTTCAAATTAAATGTGCAGTCTGCAGCTTCTACCCATCTTTTAGTAAAAATTTGTTGATGTTTTTGACAAGAAGGGTCATATAAGCCTTTGGCTTTTTACCGACCCTAGATTTCAAGCAAGATCCAAGCAAGAAAGATTGACGGACAATAACCACATTTTTGTTAATTTACACCACTGAAATATCCTCACCTCATTTTGGAGTTTTCCTCTAAAGTTTCGTAATAAAAAAGCATATTAATCTCATGTATTCCACTCTTATCCGGGCCTCTCACGAACATGGGTATTGATATACTGCCCTCTGGAGGTAGTGAGCCTCCAGGCAATGGGATCTCAGTTACATGCGATATATTACACTTATCAACAGTGCTCTCCACACAACCCCCCTGTCTGCTGCCGGAACATTGAACAGTCCTATACACGCTGGCCTTTGATTGGTTGGCAGAGTCTTTGCCCGGTTGGGATTGGTCTGTGGGAGTGTTGAACGCTCCAAAGGAAAACAGTTCGGGGTGGTTGGACGACACAAGAAGTTTCTGGAGGGGGCTGAATCCCTTGTTGGTGAATTCCACGACTGAACTGCAGACTTCGCCACACAACAGAGTCGATGGGAAAGAGTTGAAGATGACCTGCCGATGAGAAACAAGAAAGGTCACAAACTTAACAAAAACACTTCAGTTTGTTCTGATGATTGAGTTATAGCAAACACCTATTCAAAAGATCCGATTAAAAAAAGACTTTTCCAACGTAGTCACTACATCTATTGTATATAAATATTGTATGTTCGGTTTACGGTAACACCATGTGTATACAGCTACTTCCCTGTGTAGATTAAGCAAACTTGTCCTATTTATTCTACAACCGCAGAGAAGATTTTGAAATTCGGGGGGAGGGGGGAGTACTTAGCTCTGAAATGAAGGTAGAATACAGGATTGGATTCATTCAATTTTTGTTTATTATTATCAGTCTGAAAGGTTACTGATTAAGCTTACCGGTACCAATCTTCTGTCTGAAATAATGTTGCAGTCGAAAAAATAGAATTTGAAGACCCCCATTTTAATTTTGATTGTAACAATCGAAATTAAGGACAATGTGTTTAGATGCTGAAAAGTGTGTACTGTGTTTCACTATTTTCTCCTGACTTTGACTATTGATTGAGCCCAACTTTTCACAGGTTTGTTTTTCATGTGTATATTGGATCACACAAAGTAAGAACACTGCACTATCAGCTTTACCAATCCTGTATTTGACATGTAAGTACTACCCTGGGAAGGTAGGAAATCGGCCGGGACTACCACTACTTTCGCTAAGTAGATCGAGAGGACTTCTCGTGACTTCACTGCTGCGGAGTGAGTCATTAATTGGTCTCAACGTTTCGAATAGCCTGCTTTAGCCATTGTCTGGGAGACTGATATAAATAAATACATAAATATTGCATGAGCAAACAAATATGAACAAATTAGGGGCACTTTTATATGAAAATTGGTAAAGTTTACAATCAATTGAGAGCTTCAATTTAGGAGTAATTAAGTAAACAGGAGCACTTGTCAAATCCCCTGAAATTTGTCAAAACAAGTCACTCTTCAAACTGCAACTTTAGGCAGATGATTCTTCATTTAATCATACTGTGAAAGTATTTCAAATTGATAAACAATATTCTTTCAGAATGAGTTTCCCTCAGTGGAAATGAAACTAAAACAATCTTTAAAGAACCCAAGAGCAGGGTCATATCTGCTTCCAATGGATCTGAAACATTGATGTCATGCAGCTGCCGTCTCAGCAGTAAAACGATGATGAAACAATAGAAATGCACAGGTGTGAACACACAGTGTACAGGATGGGCCAATCAGCAACCCTCTTTTATCACACATCGATGCAAATATAATCTTCTTTTGTGTTTTTACCCATACACCGATGTGTGTCAAGCACTGTATACTCAGTACTCACCACCCCCCCACCCCCGAGTCCTGTAAACAAAATCCACAGGCATATTCCTTGGGTTGGATTCGAATCCACGACCCCCACCATTCTAGAGCAGATGTCTTACCAACTAGACTAACAAGAAGCTACAGGCAGTTCAAATCTTATTCAAATTAAAATCGTTGCGGTACTCGCTTCTAAAATATAGGATTAAAACTGCCTCTAGCTGCCGGGCAGTCTCGGTAGTCTAGTTGGTAAGAAATCTGCTCTAGAATGGCGAGGGTCGTGGGTTCAAATCCCACGCAAAGAATATGCCTGTGGATTTTTTTTCCACAAATATACAGTGCTTAACACACATCGGTGTATGGGTAAAAACAAAAATAATATTCTTTATCCTTGATGCAAAAATCTATCAAAATCTTCTTTTGATTGACCCCTATTAGAGGGCGCCCCACTCCAGTGACATCATGTGCATGAGGTCAAGACAACAGATGAATTATTATGAAATGTAGGCAGAGTAATTACTTACCTCTAGGAGTGGCATGGGAGGTACAACGACAGGGTCCAGCCGGCGGTCAGGCCCGTACATGACGCTACATCGTTCCACTTTGGTACTGTTAAGTCTCGGGCCCTGGATGTCAAGATCCTGCCCTCCCTGGACCGAGATTACACCGACGCTGCGAGACATCGACTTGGGATCCTTCTGGGGGCTGTCCGGATTCTCCCGGTTTCCAAAATCGTTGGTCGTGATCTCGTCCTTGGTGCTGAGCAACTGCTGAGCAGAGAGGCTGTAGGCGACACCGAGGATGTGTAGCTCCCCTGTCTTATGAGGTGTAAGTGACAGGTGTACCTGAGGACGGGGGAACAACAAGAGGAGAAGGGGGGTCAGAGGAGATAGACCAAAATGGAGACTGCTACAATCAAAGCAGTCTATACAGATGAACAACGACCTAAATATTTGTTAACAAGAGGAACTGAACTTACAGGTTTGTATTCACTACCGGCGAGGACAATTTCTTGTATCGACTCTGTGCTGACCACCTCATCAAGCTGGTTCTGCTGAAAAAACAACAATATGACAAAGACTTAAAAAGTCTGTGAATGTTTTGTGACTACCCAATTCAATCTTCGGCAAACAATTGTCCATAAACTCAGACGGTAATGTTACCCAGGGAACGCATTGCACCATAAATCATTCTACATTAATTTGAGTACGTTGCTGTTTTTCTTCTTCACAGCATTGAACATTTTCCTCTACCTTTTCGTTGAGTATATCTGCCTCGTTGGTAATCACAGCGGGTTGCTGCTCTGGGTTTTCCTTATTCACGTGCTCATAGTCCACGGGGGTGAACTTCCATCTTAGCGTCAGGTCTGATATCGTTAAGGAAACCTTGAGGGGGTTCTCCAACACTAGCTCCACTGTCACTGCCTCTGTTGTGGCAACAAAAATAATTAAAAAATCTTCAATACTGTAACAATAATAATAACAGCAATAATTTGGGAGGCTAATCATCCTTACTCTCAGACAAGAAGCTGAATTGTGCAGGACGCGGCTACACCTTGTTCAAGCCGCAATGCAAGGGCGCCTTTGGCAGTCAGCCACTCAACTCCTAAGTTAGGACTAGTTTTGTGAAATCCACCCCATGTAAGGCAACTTTAATGAGACTATAACAGACAACAATCACGTTACTGTTTACTCTCCACCCGTCTTGAAAAAGTTGGGGTACATTTTAATCGGTGACAATGTTTGTCTCACCTCCAACAACCACCAGAGGGCTGACGCTGTTGTCCGTCTTTCCATGCAGCAGCTGAAGGTTTGGCCGGTAACCGGCTGGTAGATTCCGCTGGCCGGTAGCCACCATGACGGCCATCTCCTCCAGGTCCTGCCACTCCTCACGCTCAGCCGGGTCAAAGATGCGGTCAAAGGTCACAGAGGTTGCAAACATGTGGTTGTCTGGAATGATGTATCAACAATCATCATGTTAAATACCTTTTTTTCTGTTTTTTTTAAACAATACCAAAATTATTTGTGTTTTTACCCATACACCGATGAGTGTTCAGCACTGTATACTCAGTACTTCCCCCCAACCCCCGAGTCCTGTGAAAAAAATAATCCTAGGGTGGGATTGCAACCCACGACCCCCCGCCATTCTAGAGCAGATGTCTTACATCTAATACCGAAATTACAAATCAGTCTAAAATTAGTCTACAACCATTGCTTCGACCCTGCCATCTGTTATGGAGCTGAAACCCGGACACCCCTGTGGAAAATTGAAAGTATCTTGCAGCAGCCCAGCACAATATGGAATGTTGTATGCTCAACATCCCGTACAAAGCGGAAAAAATTTACAATTGGATAAGCGGGCAGACCAGGGTGCAAGAAATCCCAGCCGCAGTTAAAAGAAAATAGAACTGGGTTGGTTGTGTCTGTTGTAGAACAGTTGATAGGTGGAGTTCAACATTAACATACTGGACACCACGTGAGGGAAGACGGTATAGGGGGCCACCGGCAAAAAGAGATGGAGAGATGAGCTGCTACCATAGAAATAAACCAGAGAACAGGGACTTTGCCGCCATTGCTGTCGTCTATGGAGCACAAAATAGTGTACCCTCGGTATGCCTCGGCTGTGCTGAAACGTGTTCGTTTACCATCGCTGTGAATGCGTTTCATAACAAAAAACGCATGGACTGGCATGAACGCACGCACTCCGATAGGGCCACGCACTTTCATGACTGCCCTGGACATGGGTGCTTGAGCTGCCAATCATGCATAGAAAACAAACAACACTTTTGACGCGCTGTCCATCGTTCAGTTTCAGCAGATGTCGGGTTTTCCCGAGGGTTCACTTTTTGAGAAGCCATAAGGATTGACGCGGTTAAAAGGGGCGGTGTAAGAGGTCCCCAGTCTCTGGTTTACTTCTATGACTGCTACAGTAATGGGGCAATGGGGCTACGTAGAGGGACATTTGGCAACATCATGCTGAGACCTTCATCCTGCAGTGGGTTACCAACGGCTGAACCACAAGAAATAGTCGCTGGTTTGAAATGAGGCCTACTACTGGAAAGGTTACTGAAACTCAAATTCAAGTTAAAAGTCCCAAGTCTGAAGGGTTTGGGACATGTCATCGCAGAGTCTGCATCGGAGTCATAAACATTTCATCTAAGTTCGAGTCGAGTTCAACAGAGACGAGAGTTGATGTTTGTGAAATCTCCTGAAAATGGCTTACGGGCCTGGGTCCACCCTTTATTTTTTAGACCCTGAACCTCCTAAATTCTACAATTCGGGAGGTTTACAGACTCTGTGCATCACCAGGAGCCCAACAAGTTTGGACAGAATGTGCACTATTTCTGTCTCCCTTTGGTGACTGCTTTGATTCTTTCAAGAAAATTTGAAGGCTCAAGGAGATTTTGAGAAAAACCTGAAATCAGGAAAAATCCTGAGAAATCACATGCCTGGTCCAAGTCCCGAGTTATGAGTAATTCAAGTCCACAGAATGCATGGCACAAGAATCTGATTTGCTGCCAGTATGGTTTGAAGTTTTCTCGCTTACCTGGGAGTTGTATTTTTCTAGGGTTTGTCAGCAGTACCCTTGTTGCTGGTTTGTTTATGACGGGTAGAGGGAGTTGGGAAAATGTGGTCTGCACGTTTCCCTCTTGAGCTTGCATCATCAGCAGTTGCTGCAACCAAACAAAGCGTCAACATTTTGTTTACTAATAAGAAAATGGTAGGGGAAAAACATCGTTTGATTTGTGTCATTGGTTTGACACTTCCAAGTTAAGGTGTACTGATTGCAAGTCAAGGTGTTCTTTGGTAGCCAGTCAAACACCAAACTTTGTGACCATGTTTGATGATGTTCGCCCATGGTCTTTTCGATCTTGCCTCTTCAGTAAATAATAATAACATTAATGAAAAATTCGCCCATGGTCTTTTCGATCTTGCCTCTTCAGTAAATAATAATAACATAAATGAAATATTATCTTGCGCCAAACCCCTCACTAAAATAAGGCTCAAAACGCTTCACAACGACTCACATCTATAATAGATCTGATGCCCTCAAGTTGCATGCAAAAAACCGGAGCTTTACCTTAAACACAGACAAGTAGTCCTTGAAGAAAGCAGTCTGTTGGTCTGGCGGCTGTTTGCTCTTGTAGGTCAGTAGATGCTTGAATGCAGTGGTGGCATTCTCCAACAGTTTCAGGTTGAAGGACTGACGGCCAATAGTGAAATTTATATGGTCCTAGAGATGAAAGAAGAGAATGCAATCAAACCAAGCTTTTAAAGCAAAGCAGTTAATAATAATAATAATTTGGGAGGCTAATCATCCTTACTGGCAGCTGAGAAGCTGAATTGCGAGGGATGCGGCCACATGTGTTCGAGCTGCAGGCATTCAAGGGCGCTTTCGGCAGTCAGGCACATCAACCCATTTTGACCATGGAGCACAGCCTGAGATCGAAAGTGTTTGTTTTTTTCCGGAGGAAGAAAAACCAGATGGCCTGGAGAGAAACCCTTGAGGCACAGGAGAGAACCAACGCACAACACTACTCACATATGGCCCTAGCCGGGAATCGAACAAGGCACACATTGGTGAGAGGCGAGCGCTTTACGCACATGCCACCCATGCCACCCAGTTGAAGCTAAGGAAAGCACAATGTAACACAATAAGCATGAACTACACTGGCAACATTCAGCTGGTGTTGGGAAGCCTTTAACATTTGCACCAATAGGAAGCTCCATTCCGTCTCTTCCCCTAGCCTGTTCTCCAGCTACTTGCATGGTAAGTGCTCACAAAGTCTCTCACTCATCGCTCCATTGTGTAAGCACCTTCACTCCAGTACACATTTTGCCGCATCTTCTCACCCCTTCACAGTATCTGTTTCCAAGGCCAGTACTGTGAGATACTCAGCTAGCTTTTTCCCCCGTACTGCTGCACTTTGGAACTCCCTACCTGTATCTTGTTTCCCACCAGCTTAAAATCTATTGCAGGTCAAGAGAAACGTGAACAGATACCTTCTCTCCCTTGAAATTGTCTAAATTTTCCTTGTAGCCCTCATCTTGAGTGGCCCTCTGGCCTTGTGTCAAGAGACAATATAAAAATAAACACTCAGAAACTCCAGAATTCATCTTGGTAAGTGATGACGTTTTTGGAGCCGGAAGTGCAATGTAAATGAATGATATACATACATGTACATGAACATTCGTTACGCTGCACTTCCGGCTCCATAACGTCATCACTTACCAACAGGATGCTCATAAATGTCTAAGGATGAATGAAAAAGGGAACAGGGAACATGCGATAGTATTCTATTGACTTATACCATGGAGCAATACCCTTGCATTTCTCCCATTAAATATCAACGTTACCAAAAATGCTACTTTGAGATAAAATAGCCTGGTCCCCATTCGGGTAAGCTGACAATCAGTATCCATGACTGCGATTGCAATAAGGGAACTTGACAATGACGGTATCAGATACTTACCTCGGCCAGCGTCCAACCTTTTCCCTTGTACACCTGTAGGGCTTGCCAGTAGGATCTCAGGGCATGCTTTCGCTGTGGATCAAAATGAAACTCGAAATCAATCCTGATCCTAATCAACCCAAACCTATCTATACCAATGGGCCTTATTTTGGACTGCAAGAGGGCGCCCTTTGGGGGTAGATTGGGGGTCAAACCGTAGAAATAGTGTGGTAAACCAGATGCAATTAGACTTCTAATAAAGCAGTTAGTATACAATTTTTGAGGGTTATCAGTGTAAGAAATTGCTGTGTGAATTTGTATTTTTAATAAATGAAATTAGTATTGCGCCCTCTTGCTGTAAAAAATACTGCCTACTGCATAACACAATGTCTCTGTAGAATACAGACACAATAAAATCGTGTTCGCATTGGTCAAACTAACCAAGCCAAAAAGTCTAATGTGGACGCATCGTCCTGGTAAAACCGGTCAGTAAAATACCACATCTGGTTCGCACAGGCAAAGGCTGGTTAAAAGTCGGTCGCGCGACGGTTAAATCGACATGTGACGCAGTTTATAGTCCACGCTGATGCCTCAGTTGGTTTGTTTCACCATCGTCTCCCTTAGCTTACCCACGTCAAATAATAAGTGCGGACACCAGGAAGATTTACCGGTAAGGAAATTACCTATGGTCTTGGTTAAATGTTAATCCAATGCGAATGCAGCTTATGACAAACAAGTAAAGCACTAGGACAATTCTCCACGGCGTGTGCATTCACTGTGCACGCTCACCAGTGGAATGTCTGGGCAACCTTTGTTCAAGAATTCCGATTGTACATAATGGCGTGTTTCATTGTCGCCTGTTTGCTGGCTCAAAAAATATTTTCGTGTAGACATTAGCTGGTGCCAACAAGGTTAAATAATCATCAAATATTTAATAAATGTACATGCAATAGTTGTAACAAAGAATATTATTTGTTGTTTTTTACCCTACGCTGATGTGTGATAAGTGCGTTCCCTAAGTCCAGCAGATACAAATCCACGGCCGTACTAATTCAATGGGATTTGAACCCTCGACCCCTGCCATTAAAGAGCAGATGTCTTACCACTAGCGATAATAAGCGGCCAGTTCGAATCCTGTTATTAAAGCAGTGACTACTTACAGTGCTTATCCCACATTGACGAAGGGTAATAAAAACAAATAGTAATCATAAAATAGTTGTGAAATGCTGACCTGTCCTGCCTTGCTGAATCGATGGCCAGCTAGGATCATGTGGAATGCATACTTGCGAACCATCGGTTGACGCATATTTATAAAGCAGTGGGCTGCCTGCTCCAGAAAGATGGCACTCCGAATATCCGAATCCTATTGAACAAAAGCACACCAAAGAAATCAAAAACTCTCTGGTACACATTTCAAGGAAGTCAAATTTGTGGGTACAACATAAGTTGAAAGCTTTTTACCACGAATGATTTTCCACTCCAGTCTCTAATTTGGATTTTCCACTCTAGTCTCTAGCTTTGATTTTCCACTCCAGTCTCTAGCTTTGATTTTCCACTCCAGTCTCTAGCTTTGATTTTCCACTCCAGTCTCTAGCTTTGATTTTCCACTCCAGTCTCTAGCTTTGATTTTCCACTCTAGTCTCTAGCTTTGATTTTCCACTCCAGTCTCTAGCTTTGATTTTCCACTCCAGTCTCTAATTTTGATTTTCCACTCCAGTCTCTAGCTCTGATTTTCCACTCCAGTCTCTACCTTTGATTTTCCACTCCAGTCTCTAGCTTTGATTTTCCACTCCAGTCTCTAGCTTTGATTTTCTGGCTACGAATCTCTGAACTGTCATCTGCCTTTACGATTTTGAGCTTTGCATAGTAGAAAATGCAATCTCTGTGAAAATCTTTAGGGTTTTTCGATTTTGAAAAAGAGGATGTTTGTAGATTCTCAACTTGAACTCAGGTCCACAGGAAACAATGATTTGGGAGTTCAAAGTTAACATTTTTGCGGACAAAATTTTGCTCGCCATAACAGGGGACGCTTCAGCTTTTTTAAATTGATGCTAAAACTTTTCTGAGACCACACAGTAACCTGAGGCCTTGACCAGGGCCCAACTTCATATAGCTGCCTGAGCATAAAAAAAATTCTCAAATATTTTCTGCTCTGCAAATGTATGCAGGATACCAGTCACAGATTGTCCTTGTGGCATGGTATTTTGGGCTGGTAACCTTATTCTGGTAAGCATAATTTTGTTGTGCTTAGCTACTTTTTGTGCTTAAGCAGCTCTATGAAATTGGGCCCAGGACTTTACTCTAGGACTTTGGTCTTGGGATCTATTCTCATATTTTATTATTTGAGAGTAGACCCGCCATGATGATAGTATTACCTCTCCTGTCATCCTGATGAATTCCATGGCTGCTTCGGCGTACATTCCTCTAGCTTTTAGAATCTCGGTGCTCATCAAGACTGCCCGAGTTGCAAACTGTGGTCTTCTAAACAAAGTACCAGAGAAATCACAAATGTAAACAGGCAGGTTGGTGAGAGAGTGGACAAGGCCTTCAATTTCACTGCTTCTGATAAGCCCATAATCAGTAAATTAATTAATCAATCAATCAATCAATCAATCAATCAATTAGAAAATCAATCAAATCAGTCAATCACTTTTCAAGACGCCAATCCAGCTGTCGTTGTTCATAGCACTGTACAATAAGCTCTCGAGACCGAGTGGGACTTGACCCTTTCAATAACAAAATCTGTGGACATAAACAACTGCTGGTGACCGCACTGTTTGAACACTCAACAAATTTTGTTCAAGGCCATTTTTTACAAACTCTATTATTAAACTGAAGATATTGTTTCACAGCATAACAAGTAATACAAAAATTCTTACTTATTAGATTCTCTTTCATATAAGTCAGAAAATTATTGAAATCGGACAATAAACGTCATAGTTCTTACTCTTTGTTTCCTCAGTTTCCTAAAAACTCAAACATTTGGCATTTCACATCTTTTCACTCCAATTTGAAGGGATTGCAAAATAGCAACCTTATTTTATTTTATCATCGTTGGAAAGATCCGATCTTTCTCTAGGTTCAAGGTTGAATGCTACTGTGTGTGTAAACTTGGTCGACTGAAGTGGCCAATGGGGGGTATGAGAGCAGTAAACAAAAGTCGCCTATGGTAAGGAACGGGTTAAGAGAAGTTTTGAACATGGCTATTAATGGGAGACAGTCTGATGTTGCAAAGAAGATTCTTCCACATCCTACATGCCATGATGGGAAAAATGAACAAATCCCCGAACTTTCCGAGTACGTGAAACTTTTGCTTTATAGCCAAATGGATTACCAGTAATGCTGTATGATGTTCATTCCTGAGACAGGTGTCATGCCAACTCCCACTTTTAGCAAAACTCTTTGTTTGGTCATTTTTTTCTCCGTTAGGTCTCGATGACATCTACTTACTTGCATGTGTTCAGGTAGGTGGTGACTGCTGTCTCCATGTAGTGGGTGGGGTAGGCCTTCTGCATACTGCCGAGCATGAAGGCAGACACTGCCGCCATTTCCTACATCACAACATTGCAGGGAGAAAATGTATAAACGTCAGCTCACATGTACATCGTTATTATGCAGATCACACACAACAACAATAGCTCGATCTATAAACGAACTGTCTAGCATGTGGATGGCACGTATGACATGTACATCTCTGCATCACTAACAACAAAGCAGCACACCAAAAGTTCACACCCAAACTGCACAATGCGACAATCCAAATTTAGGGATCTTGTGTACATTTTTGCATGATTTTTGAGGCACACTTGTCCATGTGATTAATCAACAGATGAAAGGACAGAGCTAAACCATTCTACTGTTGGGTTATTAGCGCAGCGTCGTGGCCAAGCACTGTATTCAAGTTCTGTTGTTCAAAGGGTGTGGGTTCGAATCCTGGCCTGGCTGGTCATGATGCTTGTGTCATTAATCAAGATACTTTACCACAATTGCTTTGAGTTGGGACGTAAAGCTATAGGTCCTGTGTATTAGGATAGTTGGTGCATGTAAAAGACCCCAGAACAATCATTGTGGAGAGTGGGGGTTTAGCTTGGTCTTCCTGATTCATTGCAAGCACCCTTATCTACAAGTTACCTTAGACTTCCAAGTTACAGTGATTAAGTCGCTTTTGAGGCATCCTTGGTTTCATTACCAGAAATAAATCCTAATAATATTAATATTTCTAGTCATCTTCGAGCATTGCTCCACTGTCTCTCCGCTAACTTTTGTTTTTCATTTTTGAATTTCATTTCATTTATAAATTCTGGTTGTGAAGCCAAGGATTCTCAGAAAGCAAACTTAAATCACTATACTAGCCAAGAACCTCATGGAGAGAAAACAAGGAACGAAGTTTCAGTTTTAGATTTGGGAGGAAAACCCCAGAGAAATAATTCGGGGGGGGGGGGGGGGAAACCAATGCAGTCAGGTAGGGACTGAAAACCCCATCCACACAGTGCCCCTGGTGGGATTCGAACCGGGGTCGTAGAGGTGGAAGGCAAGGAAAGATACCACTCCGCCAACCTGACCGCCCGTTGTTGCGCAAAATGATTTCAAAAATCTATGAAACCTTCCTTTGCAGCTTAATAAACTTTGGCCACAGAGAAGGAAGGGTCAAAATGACCAATAAGTTTGAGCAATTAGATGGATGAAACACTCACCAGTGCCCCAGCATAGTGGGCCCATGCCTGGTCGTTGCCAAAGTCTCTCTTTGCCGTATGGTATGAGGTGTAAGCCAGCTCGTACAGCTGAACCAAGAAGGCCAGGTCGGCCAGACGTCTCATCTGCAGCTCAGGAGACTCCCTCAAGTACCTGGGGACAAAGTGAACCAAGAAACTTGTTTTCTGATACTGATGTGGTTTTTCTTTTTCCTAGTTCCAATTTTCATATTATGGTTTTGAATCCCTACAACATATAATATCTATTTAATCCCTACAGCTAATAAAGTACATCAAGCCACCTGTGATAAGTTATCTCTCTCACCAAACCGTAATTATCTAAAATCAAACTACTACCTCCGTGAAACAGAAGTTGTTCTAAAAAATTTACAAAAATGGTAGAGAAAGCACCACAACAATCACAGAAATATTTTGGAAGGTTACACCTTCAAAGAGGGAAAAGATAGGGTTGCTTTAGAAACATTATACAAAGTCCAACGCTTCCATTTCATTATAAAACATATTTCAGAAAAAAAGACATGTTTTGACCTGTGACCCTGACTGGTATCCCGTACTTACTTTCCACCCATATCGTGTCCTGTGACAGCAGCCTTTTCAGCCTGTTTACCACCGAACCACTTCTTGGTCGCACTGAACATGAACCGGTGAAGTCCTTTCCTTGCGGCGAGCTGTGGAGTTGACAAACTCAGTTTTAGTAAACGCTTTTTTTTTATAATCGGCTCTGGTGAATGCTTCATCTGCCATTTGGAAGCCAATTTTTCTTTGGGGGGTGATAAAAGGTTTTAAATTGGTTTGAATTTACGTGTCATGGCCGAGCAGTTCAGCGCAGTAGACTAATGCTCTAGTGTTTCTGATCAGCAGAGTGTGAGTTCGAATTCCGGCTCAGCGTAAACTACAGTTTTGAAACCTCCCCATTTGTTCCATCATGGTTACCCAAATGGCATAAAAAATAAGACAGGGGTGATTCAAGTAATGCACAAGTGGGATCTAGCTCGTAAGATATGTGAGAGGCAAGACTCGGGGCAGATGGAAAGGGACAAATGAAGGATGTAATTTGGGGGTAATATTTCATTGTTTTTGGTGATGCCTAAAATAAAGATGTCACACAAAAATAACCTAAGTTTAGTGACATTTTCTTAAAACAAGGTTGGATGACGTAGTGGTCAACACGGGGAGTTCCTGGTCAGAACTGGGCAGTATTGCGGTTGAGACCTGATAGTCCAAGACCGAGACCTGAAGGTCCAAGAGTCCAAGACCGAGACCTGAAGGTCCGAGACTGAGACCAGAAGGTCGAGACCAAGACTGGGACCATGAAGGTCCGGGACCAAGACCTTCATGAATATATGACATAATAAAAGAGTCAAGCAAAGTTTTTAAACTGTATGAGTGATTGTGTGCACAATTTTATTCTCATGAAAACAAGCAGACATGAGAAAACAATTGTAAAAACCAAGCTATTAACCAAGGATGTATTCCTGACTCCTCATAATATAACAAAGAAAAATGCTGAAGTAAAAAGCAGTCTCAAAATGCAAAAATCATTTGAGGTTTCTATGGACCCGAATAAAAACAATCAATCAGTTATGGTAAGTAAAGGCTGGTTTTGACATGAGACCAGTCAAACATCCGAGACCGGAAGGGTCTGAAACTGAGACTAAGACCACCGGGTATCAAGACTGAGACCAAACCTGAGACCAGCAAAACCGGTCTGAATGATCTACACCAACTGGTTCTAGGGGAACCCTGAGGTTTACTAAGAAATTTGAGGTGAGTCTTGGGATGGCAGATTAAATTGGACAGATGATGGCATGTATGGAATCATGGGGGAAGATTGAAACTGAGCTAGAATTCAGCCGCACACTGTGAATTACGATGAGTAATGGGGAGGACCATGAGATAGACTGTGTCCAATTGGAACTTTTGCCTTCACCGTCTATTTCCCTGACTGTAAGTCACATGGTAGCATTGGTTTCACTAATGTAAAAAGGAACCAGTTCTTGTTGATAAGAAGAAGTTGTCTTACGTTATAGAATATGGTACTGCAGACCCAAATAATCATTGGAACAGGCATACCAATCTTACCCAAGTTTTAGGTATTTGCGTGTTGAGTTACCATTGAGTGGAGTAATTGGGTGGATAGGGATAAGTGGAGTTCCTATTATCTTCACTGTTTTCAGCTTTGTTTTTGAAAATGGAAATTTTCCTTGACTAACCTGATCGCTGAGAATCCTAATCATTCTCTCGATGTAGGGCAACAAGCCTCGCACGGAAAACTCATGGATGAAATTTCGCAGTCGGTCGTGATCGCTCAACGTCAGGCAGGCCCCGTGAAACTTTGACCTCTTGGAAGCCTGCTGCAGACCGCCCTCACTGTTCAAGATCTTGTTGTTGGTCATCAGCGAAGCGTCGGCACTGTTGAAGGTGTCCAGCTCTTCCCGAGATCGTTTGGTTTCCATGGATTGATCCAGGGGGTGGGCGATGACTTCATTGAGGGAGTTCCCCTGAGTTGCTATGATGACATCATCAGGTGATGGATCATTAGGGCCATCTGGGGACCAGTATAACGCTACGTTAATCTCTTGCAAAATAAATATCAATTAATCTTGCGCTATCGCCTTTATAATCAGTGCATTTCCATGTAGGCAGGATAGTTTGATTTTAATATAAGAAGTTTAATACTTTGAATCATAATTTCAACAGTATCCTAGCATTGTTAAAATGATAGCTGGACAAAATTGAGATATTTTGTTCAGCTAAACCATTCCTTTCATATCAAAAGCTGACGGCAGTCACTTACTGTAATCTCCTTGACCCTAACTCCCAAGGTGTTTTTGCTAGAAACAATACCAAAACCACCAAAATCAATCAGTTTTTTTGGACAGTCAATATGCAACTGTACTGAATCAATCATAATCAACCAGTGCGCTTAATTCTAAAAATCTTTTCAAATGTTCTAAAAGGGGTGAAAAACCAACTCCATCAAAATCAACCAGTGGTTCAACAGGGCTGGAAGAACAACTCCATCAAATTCAACCAGGATTCCATATATGCTTAAAGACCAACTCTATCAAAATCAACCTAATGTTTCAATCTGGTTGTGTACTGGATTACTGAAAATCAAGCAAAACCAGCCGATCGATTTTGATGGATTTTGCCCTGTTAGGGTTAATAATCTAGGTTTTTATATTTTCCTCCATTATGCTGTGTACAAATTGTGCCTGTGGGAAGTACAGGTTCTGTGGCTTTTTTGTAAACATGTGCTGTTGAGAATAAAGTGGTTTAAACAAGCCTTCAATGTAAATGAATGACTGGAAATATGCAAATGATTTACCATCTGTGCTGTCCGGTGTTAATATACTCGTGTCTGATGGATTGGTGACTTCCAGGTTTTCTGGCCCCGCCTCCGTCACTCTGTCTGGGAATCCCTCATCATCAGCCGGCTGAGTAATGTCTACATCTAATGTGTCCTGTCACGGAGAAACAAACATTGATGAATATTCAACAGTTAACCGAGTTAAAAGTCCATGAATTTTTTTTTTTTATTGGTTAAAAAAATAAAGTATGCCTATTATGGTATATCTTTACTTTTTTCACATTTTTTACATGCGTATTAATCGTAGAAATAACGATTTCTAAAATTAGGGGGTTGCCGTGCTCCACCCACCCTTCCTCATTAACATAAAATCTGTGACGTAGACAGTGGAACGGCTGACCAGGGCTATGTGTGTGACAATAACATACAATGCAGTGTTGACCACTCGGCATCAAAGCCGTCTACGAAATGTTTTACCACAGCCTACGTCATGGATCATTGCGCAATCAAATGGCATACATTTTCGGGGCTCAATTAAAGTGTATTAACACATAAGAGACACATCAAAATAGTCAATACTATGTTTTGTTAATTTCAAACCATATATTAAGTAACAAAAATGTTCCGTGACAAAAAACCTCTTCATGGGCCCTTTAAATGTTATAACATTGCAGCTATTTTGTATTTTTCCCTCTCCACAGACCTTCACAGCCTTTGATCTTGAAGCTGTCGTTCCGGCACCCCTGATACTCCACAACAGGCAAACTACCACATCACATGTACAACTTGTGACTGGTATCCTGCTCATTTCTGCTTAGCAGAAAATTGTTAAGCAATGTTTTCTGCTTAAGCAGCTCTGTGAAATTGGGCCCGGGTCTCACCGTTGTCGTCACTTACCAACTGCTCTGAACTCTTATTCATGTACTGGCTCCAGGGGTCTGGCATATTGCTGCTCCCCTCACTGTTTAATATGGTGGTCTCGGCGGCGTTGAGGGAACGCGAGTTGATCCTGAGAAGGTGGCAGGTATGGGGGCTATAGGTGGACTTCATGCTCTGGTAAACAGCCTCCGCCCTGGCAAGGGGGAAAATATCCAAAAGAACGTAGAGGTTCATTGCTCTTGAGTGGAAACACTTACAACTAGACCGAGGCTGGATGAAACAACAGTCAGGTACCTCTACAGGTAATGAGCAATGTAATCATTTGTGCATCAGGGAATTAGACAAGGATGCCAGAGAGGTGAAATTAAGTTCTACATCAGGAATTTATTTTTATTGGGCCGTTTTAAATGCATTTGTTAAGAGTAGGTGAATGTTTGTATTTTAATCTGCTACCACCAAAAAACCAAAAAACAAAAACACCCCTATAAAATACTCACTTTTCCTCTTCACCGTCCGTGTTGTCATGCAACAGCACGTAGTACTTGAAGATGTTCGGGACTAACCATTTCGGATATGGGGATTTGGAGGTATGCTGCAGAAAGTGCTGCTGCTGGCTCAGCTTGGCGAATTGATCCATGGGATCAGCGTGGGATGTTGACACTACGTGCATACCTGATGCCAAAAAGGATTGTGCTAAGGAAAACTACACATAAACAGTATCTCCTTTTCTGCATCAATTTTAAGTAAAAGCTGCAATAACAAAATCTGAGTGACTAAATGATGGGGCCTTTCTATTTTACCCCTGAAAAAGTAAATAGAAAAAAATGCAGCTCTGGATCAATACCAAATTAGTTTTTGACCAACCAAAACTTCATTAACCCTCCTACTCTTCCTAATCTTGTCCAGCGAGTTGACCAACTGTTCAAGACCATTTTACTGCACATGTTGTTTATTGGTGACACAACTGTGCACAGCACTGTTTGTGTTCTGTGTAGAGGCATTCACTGCATGATATCATATTGCAGGCTGGCTGGCATATTGCATCTATCATTCAAAACCACAGTGGATAATACTGAATGGTCAGACAGTAGGAGGGTTGGCTGTGTACTGTGTAGTTACATTCACCAAATGATATATTGGGGGCTGACAGAGTGCATCTACCATTCAAAACCAAATTGGATGTTATTTAACAGTCAGACAGCAGGAGGATTGACCGTGTACTGTGTAGATGCATTCACCAAATGATATACTGCAGGCTGGCATAGTGCATCTACCATTCAAACCCACATTGGATGACATTGAATGGTCAGACAATAGGAGGGTTGACCGTGTATTGTATAGATGCATTTACCACATAATGTCATATTGCAGGCTGGCAGAATATATCTACCACTCAAAACAGACAAATTGAATGGTCACAAAATGATTAGACTGTTATTTTGTAGATTTAAAAAAAAAAAAGGATACAAGCAACATAGTGCTGTATAAACTCATGGTCTGATGGCGTCAACAACTGAAGGAAGACATCGCGGTAAGTTTCATACCAAGGTGTAGATGCTGCCAAGTATCAAGAGAAAGAAAAATTCACAAAATTAATTTATTGAAAACTTTTAAGGGTAAACCACATTGGTGGAGAAAACCTATCATGGATGGCATTAAACATTTTTGTTATACCATGGTATTAGACTGTGAATTTTTATTGGTCGAGAACCAATCACGTGACATAATACAAAATGTCAAGTCTTCCCAAAAAAGTGATGTTGTCGGGGTCCATTACCTAGATCGTCCTCAGAAAATTCATTTCATCGTCCCCATTGATATGTATATTGAAGTTAAATACACCCGAGAAAGAGGTAGGTCATGATGCCCGCGTCCATTACCTAGATCGTTCTCAGAACATTATTTCATCGTCCCCATTGATCTGTACAACCACATTAGCGGTACTACCTGAGAAAGAGGTTACTGAGCAACCACTGGTACTATGCACGCTACTGTACTTTTGATATGATGCTCGCGATAGGGACCAGTTGATACAATTTGGTTGGTAAAAAATTTGCAATGGACGCACTTTTGTTGAATTGAATATTGTCGCAAACTATGTCGGTAAGGGCCTTTTTAACAATCCTGCAATATAATACAATGGTATAACAAAACAATTGTTGTCTGCTGTGATATGTGGTCAACGCTGTTTTGGACACCCTCGGGGGGACGATGGCACCCTCGGCTTCGCCTCAGGTGCCATCTGCCCCCTCGGGTGTCCAAAACAGCATGGACCACATCACAGCAGACAACAGTTGTAAAATGGCATTGTCCACCTTGGACGGAAAACGAAAACTGTGCACCAGAAAAAAAATAACAAAATCATAAAAACCTCGAGAAAAACCCCTACCAAGATATTATATTGAATATCAGGTTCACATAGTTTAGCTACATAAACAAAATGTTCTCAAAGCAGGTCTGCATGCTTCATTCTTGAAAGGGCAATAGCACTACTTAAGGCATTTTCTCCTTGGTAAAGGGCACCTCTATGAGGAAAAATTGTAAATTTCTATTGGGACATTTCAAGGGCACCAAGGCAATGACCAGGGGCAACGGAGGCAATTGCCTTGGTTACCTCCGTGAAGTATCAGGCCTATTGAGGGTGAGACCCACTGCTGACAAAAAGTATGAAAGTAGAAAGTTTAGGAGCTATGTTGAAATGATGGCATTTCAACTTTTTTGGAAGCCTACGATTTGTAGATTACAAAAAAAGCGCTGGACAGACAACATCCCAGATGATCTTAAGGGCATCAACTTGACCCTTATCCACGACCGGGAGGCATGGAGAAATGCCATCAGACCAGGCTGATATGACCATGATTGCGTCCAACCCTCGATCTCGGGGAACAAGAGACGTTAAACGCTTTGATGATGAAAGAGGTTTTGGGAACAGTATCCACAGCACTAGAGAAGTAGATCAATGAGCATGTCTTGTATTTACCAGGGAGACATAAAAATGTATGAATTAAAAGTTTGAAATTTCTCATCTCTGCGATCTACGCAGAGAAAAGTCTTCCTTGGGACTGGTTCCCCGCTCACCTAAGCAAATATATTACACATGGTATCAATTTGTGGGGTGTCGTGGCCGAGTGGTCTGGTCCCTGAACTCAAGTTTGTAGTTTACAGAATGTGTGTTCGAGTCTTGGTCTGGCCAGTCGCGACACGTGTCCTTGAGCAAGACACTACCATAATTGCTTTGTCCTTCGGATGGGATGTTAAGGTGGGTAGGATGGATAGTGCACGTTAAAGAACCCAGAATACTTGTCGTGAAAGAGTAGGGGTTTACCCCGGTGTTTCTGATTCAGTGAGCAAGCATAATTATCTACAGGTTTCTTCAGGCTTTACAGATTAAGTTCGCTTTTGAGGTATCCTTGGTTTCATTACTAGAAATTGATAATAATAATAATTTACATCCAATCTGCAGGTCATAGGAACCAACGGTGATGACGTTGCCCCGGTTTCCGTTGACAGGGGGTGGCTGACATCGGTTGACACTCTCTTGCAGCATCTTCCGCATCAGCGTCGGGGCCAGGGGTTGATGGTTCATCTCATTCAGGATGAGACGGAGGTTGCGGACAGTGTGTATCTGTCCTGATGGATCTCTTATATGAGCTTTGGGGAGAGAAATATTCACAGCATTTAAAAATATGATTATACAAGTAGTTTTAGACAATCTTTCATAAATTGTTTAAAATCTTTCATAAATAGTCCTAAATCACGAGTCGTTATAAATCATGTATTTGAAGGTACTTTCATCATATTCATTCAGTTTCCGACAAAATTCCAGTTTCCGACAAAATTCAAAAGGATACTAGGCCACGTTCAATTATTTTTGCAAATAGTGCTCAACCAATGGTAAATATGACTTTTACTTTTTTGACAATTGAGAATAAAAGATTAGGTTGTAGTGAGCATTGTCAAAAAAGTTATGTTGATCATCGCAATTTAACGATAGACTGAGCCAGTCTTCCAACCAACAATATTTCCAGCATTATTTAATTAAGCACCTCTGAAGTGCTATTTTATCATATCATCCAAGTAATGACTAGGCCCCTAAATTTATTTTAAGGATAGTTTACTTATGTCATGACAATAATTTGATGATGATGAGCAGCTATGCCCATGGTCAGATGGTACACTATCACTATCAGTATCAATCGGTCATACTAATTACCGACAACACACTAAATAACGTCAACATGCCGACAACATGCCGACAACACATCCAAAATACTGATTTTAATTGATAAAGGGGGTGTTAAACCTTACAGTGATTTACTAAATGACTTTCCGGTACAAAAACTTTGTGTAAACACGTCTAAAATTTCTCTGAAATCTGCAGCCATCCAGCAGCAGCGGTCAACTCAGACTGTACCATTGTGCTGTAGGGGTGATCAACTTTAGACTAGGAGTTTTTAAAACCCAAATTTATCATGTTATTCTTATATCCTATGTTTAACATTTCTATAGTTAATCTGTTGTATATTTTTTAATGTATATTAGAATAGATATGTTGACAGTGTGTTGTCGGCACTACAGCGTGTTGTCGTTGTGTTGTCAGTAATTAGTACGACCCGTATCAATATCATTTTTATTCATCAGCATGATCAGCATTCATTAACCTGAATCTGATGAAGTTCCAGATTGCCTCCCTTGCAGTTGACCTTCCTCATGTTCCTGGAGGTCATGAGAGTCAAACTGCATCCATTCAGGCATGTCAGGTCAATGCAGACTTCGGACTGAGTTACCTGCCTGTAACCTTCGCACCCACCACTACATCAGTGTGGTCAAACATCAGTATCCCAATTTACAAACATGACAAACGGACAAAATTCCCTCATTCGTTGTGTCATTATTTTCTTCAGATGTCAACTGAACAAGGACAGGTTGCTTTCAACATGTTCAAACATTAGGTTAAAAGTCAAACGATCTTATTCTTAATAACATACTTAAGCAAGAAATAACACAAATAGTTCCATATTAAGGCTTACCCTCGTTTGATAAACAGCTAAATGGGCGTAACATCTCAACAACAGACAGATTGTTTTTCTGGGCCAAAACCTCGGCGTCGTGGCTGCACAGCACAGCCACCGTGGGCCCGAAGGCATTTTGCACAAACTCCTGTGCGCTCTGCGTGCACTGCGCCATTGCAAATAATCCCAGTTGAAGTGCAGATTTATGTTTTAGGTAAATGTTCAGCCCTTTCACGAGCTTATGTTTCGGTCAGCACATGGGGCACTTTGAAAGTAAAACATTGAAAATACGTAACGGGAGTTCCATCACTTTTTTAGGTGTCCGCCATCTTCTTCCATACGCCACTCAGCTCTGCGGATGCTGCATTGTGGGAAAATCAGCCTCGTCACCAACACTTTTTACCCATCGTGTGTATCCCACGACCCCACTTATTCTTCGCACTCAGACTGATGATAATGTGACACAGAGGATGAGTTCTTCCCTTTTGGCAAGAAGAGCGCCGTTGAGTTGATATTGTAAGAAAAAAAACACCTGTTTCAATTCAGTTATTGTTTTTACCCTATAAATAACAAAAAATACTACTAATAATAAATATTTTATAAAATCATTCACCCCAATAACCATTTATTGCTCCTTATCGCCATAACTGACTTCAAATGAAGAAAAATAACTTAGTTTTAAATACATAATAACTTTTGAAATCATAATTATTTCGACTTCCCTACGCTTAATTAAGCAAACTTTAAGAATTTAGAAAAGGCAGCAAATTCCCCATTACACCAACAAATAGTACAGATTATTGTTTGTATTGTTTTATTTAAAGACATCAAACATTCAAATTGTGTTTTTGGGGGTGTTTTTTCCACCCTCCATTCATAGACTGGGCTGCCCCAACAGCAAAAAAAAAAAAACAAAACAAAAAAAACTAATTCGGAGGAGAGGGGAACACTTCCAGCTCACTTTTTTTAATTATTCATTATCACTTTTAAATTGACAATTCAAAGAAAAACTTGTTTTATTTTCATTGCTCAATTTATAGTTTCATCATGGCCACCGCTGTCAAATATAAAAAAACCAAAAACGTACAAGCGTTATTGCAAATTCGTTAGTACGAGCATGGAGGTAGTACGAGAAGTACTGCATCGCTTGTTGTTCAGCTGCTATTTTTATAACTTGTGAATAAATGTGGGAATTATGACACAAAGTGTAAACTTTTCCACATGACCAGTGTAGTATCCTGCCTGCCAGAAAGGCCCATGGAATGTACAAGGTCGCCATTTTTGTAATCAAAGGTACGGTCTATACATGGTCTATCAACTCATGCGACCAGGGGCGTGTTTTGGCGACCTCGACCAGAAACAATAGTTTTGGAAGGCGAAAAAATGGGGCGCCCTCTATATAAATACAAACAATTATTTTTCTCAAAATTTCTGTGAGAATTTATTTCTAAATATTGCGCCCTCAATAGATATGTCACGCAGCGCAGTACAAGAGCACGTTGCATGTGTTGTTGTTGATGAAAATGTGACATATGCATGATCTTCCAGACTTCTTCTCACAAATCTCCTTCAGTTCAAGGACTACCCATAAATGCTTTATCAACCGACTGTTTATCAAAGGTGGAAGTTTCGCTCCGTTTTGTGAAGGTGTGTTTTGTAGTTTTATTCAGCTAGCCCCACGGACAGATAATTTCTTGGGTTTTTGGTTTTTCATTCAGAATCAGACGAGACCCAGTACGCGGCACTGGGGGCGGGGCACTGTACTTTTTTTTCTCGAGATTTTGACATTTATCGGTCGTACTACTACTAGCTAAAATACGACCGAAAAATGTCAAAATTTCAAAAAAGGAGTACAGTGCCCCAGTTACTGGGTCTACATTCAGACTGCATTCAGTCTACATTCATTTTTCTGATGCTTCATCCTGTCACAGTGTCAGCATGGTCAGTATCATGTCTATCCACTTCTTCAAGAATAAGAAGTGGATCGGCCCTATATAACATGTTTAAGGGGCTAGTGTGTCAATAGCAGTAGCAGAACTAGTAGTAGTAGCAGTGTCAGGAAAGTGTCAAGTCTGTCATGTCTTATAATTATAGCCTGATGATGAGTCCATTGTAATACACTGATCTGACGCCCTGGGTATGAGGCTTCTCTACATTTTTTTACAATGCGAAAAAACATTACCATATACAAGAGTTGTTTTCTCCTTATGTTAACCTGATGTTGGAAGCTGAAAGTCTGTTCGTATATTCCCAATACTTTAAACTTTTGAATATCTGCCTTTACTTTCAGTAAAACTTTAACTGGAAATAAATGGGAACTCAATTACAAGTCGTCCCGAACATGTACATGTACTTTATGTGTGAAGTTTCTACAGTATGCAGATGTGCCAAAGTAATAACGCAGCGCTCCACAAATGCTGAGTGCAGTTCAATTTGAGGCGCAAATGTGAAAAATGCACAGGCCAAAATAGTGTGCAATACTGTGCTTGCATGACCAGTTTGCACACTGCAAACAAACGTGCTGAAAGTAAATGAGCAAAGCTGCTTGAACTAGAGAGGGGGGAGGCAAGCGGGGCAAAGACATATTTTGGGGGGCTTTTTGACGTGTCTAACCGTTCATTTATGCATTTTGTTCGATCTCATTTAGGGGCGGTGGGAGTCAAAGATTCTGAGGGGGGAGGGGGGACTCCAGCCCCCCCCTGTTACGCCACTGCTCCCTCTTCTTCCTATTTGTCTGGACATCTTTTCTGCCATTCTAGAACGCTAGAGCCCCCAGTGCCAAATCAGCAAATCATTAAATTTAATACTATTGAAAGGATTTTATGATTCAAAACTGAAACAGTTGCATTCAAGCCAGATTTTTTTTTTTTTATGCAGATTAGCGTACCCTTTATTCATTAGTTTACTAAATTTTCTTCGTGTCTTTTTCTACCATAGATCACTCTTGGTTCTTGCACATGATGTTCTTGGATTGAACTCTGGGACTGTATGACTCATGATCAACCCTTTAGCATGAAATTATCAGCTTTAACTCATTGAAGCTCCTAACTAATGCTGGTAAGTTTTCAAAAACCTGCTTAAAGCATTTACCAGCTATGTCCTCTTTCTCCCAGTGTCCGAAATCACAATCATTATCCATCATCACTTCCCCCCTCATTTCCCCTCTCATTAATTGTCTCTTTTTACCAATCACCTTTATGCCAGAACAATCATTGGAGGGAGCTAGGAATCAATTCTACCGGGGGGGGGGGGGGGCGTTGCGGTGAGGCAGGGTTCAAAATAACACTAACAAAAAAAGGAACAGCAAGTTTTTGGGGAATGCCTCCCCCATCCCTTGAACCCTTTTTCTTTTTAATCCATCCTGACCAGACACCCTACTTTTTTACATATTCTCTCCTACTTTAAGCACCAGGAGTTTCTACCTACAGGTATCCATCCCAACCACACCCCACTGTTCACTTTTCAGATCTTCCCCAATAATGCACCCCTCTTTTCTACATTATCTGTATTCATTCTAAACAAACACCCCTCTGTTCACTTTTAAGATCTGCCCCCTTTATGCTCCCCTCTTAAAATCATCTGTATTTATTCCAACCAAACACCCCACTGTTCACTTTTCAGATCCGCCCCTTTATGCTCCCCTCTTTTCTACATCATCTGTATTCATTCCAACTTAACTCCCCACTGTTCACTTTTCAGATCTTCCCCAATAATGCACCCCTCTTTTCTACATTATCTGTATTCATTCTAAACAAGCACCCCTCTGTTCACTTTTAAGATCTGCCCCCTTTATGCTCCCCTCTTAAAATCATCTGTATTTATTCCAACCAAACACCCCACTGTTCACTTTTCAGATCCACCCTTTATGCTCCCCTCTTTTCTACATCTATCTGTATTCATTCCAACCAAACACCCCACTGTTCACTTTTCAGATCCACCCATTATGCTATCCTCTTTCTACATCATCTGTTTTCATTCCAACCAAACACCCCACTGTTCACTTTTCCGATCCGCCCCTTTATGCTTCCCTCTTTTCTACATCATCTGTATCCATTCCAACCAAACACCCCACTGTTCACTTTTCCGATCTAGTTCCTTTATGTTACCCTCTTTACAAAATCATCTATTTTCATTCGAATCAAACACCCTAATTTTCAGATCCCCCCCTTTTATGCTCCCCTCTTTTCTACATCTATCTGTATTCATTCCAACCAAACACCCCACTGTTCACTTTTCAGATCCACCCATTATGCTATCCTCTTTCTACATCATCTGTTTTCATTCCAACCAAACACCCCACTGTTAACATTTCAGATCCACCCCCTTTATGCTATCATCTTTTCTACATCATCTGTATTTATTCCAACCAAACACCCCACATTGCACTTTTCCGATCCGCCCCCTTTATGCTATTTTCTTTTCTACATCATCTGTATTTATTCAGACCAAACACCCCACTGTTAACATTTCCGATCCACCCCCTTTATGCTATCCTCTTTTCTACATCATCTGTATTTATTCCAACCAAACATTCAACTGTTCACTTTTCCGATCTGCCCCCTTGATGCTATCCTCTTTTCTACATCATCTGTATTTATTCCAACCAAGCACCCAACTGCTCACTTTTCCGATCCACCCCCTTTATGCTCCCCTTCTTTTCTACATGATCTGTATTCATTCCAACAAAACACCCCACTGTTAACTTTTCTGATCCACCCCCTTTATGCTATCCTCTTTTCTACATCATCTGTTTTCATTCGAACCAAACACCCCACTGTTCACTTTTCCGATCCACCCCCTTTACGCTCCCCTCTTTTCTACATCTATCTGTATTCATTCCAACCAAACAACCCCATTGTTCACCTTTCCGATCCACCCCCTTTATGCTATCCTCTTTTCTACATCATCTGTTTTCATTCGAAACCAAAGACCCCACTGTTCACTTTTCCGATCCACCCCTTTATGCTATCCTCTTTTCTACATCATCTGTTTTCATTCCAACCAAACACCCCACTGTTCACTTTTCCGATCCACCCCTTTATGCTATCCTCTTTTCTACATGATCTGTATTCATTCCAACCAAACACCCCACAGTTCATTTTTCGGATCCACCCCCTTTATGCTATCCTCTTTTCTACATCATCTTTATTCTTTCCAACCAAACACCCCACTGTTTACTTTTCCGATCCACCCCTTTTAATGCTATTCTCTTTTCTACATCATCTTTATTTTTTCCAACCAAACACCCCACTGTTCACTTTTCCGATCCACCCCCTTTATGCTATCCTCTTTTCTACATCATCTGTATTTATTCCAACCAAACACCCCACTGTTCACTTTTCCGATCCACCCCCTTTATGCTCCCCGCTTTTCTACATGATCTGTATTTATTCCAACCACACACCACTGTTCACTTTTCCGATCTGCCCCCTTTATGCTATCCTCTTTTCTACATCATCTGTATTTATTCCAACCAAACACCCCACTGTTCACTTTTCCGATCCAACCCCTTTATGCTATCCTCTTTTCTACATCATCTGTATTTATTCCAACCAAACACCCCACTGTTCACTTTTCCGATCCAACCACTTTATGCTATCCTCTTTTCTACATCATCTGTATTTATTCCAACCAATCACCCCACTGTTCACTTTTCAGTTCTAGTTCCTTTAAGCTATCCTCTTTTCTACATCATCTTTTTTTGTTCCAACCAAACACCCCACTGTTCACTTTTCCGATCTGCCCCTTTTATGCTATCCTCTTTTCTACATCATCTATATTCCAACCAAACACCCCACTGTTCACTTTTCCATTCCACCCCTTTAGTATGCTATCCTCTTTTCTGCATCATCTGTATTTATTCCAACCAAACACCCCACTGTTCACTTTTCTGATCAGCCCCCTTTATGCTATCCTCTTTTCTACATCATCTGTGTTCATTCTAACCAAACACCCCACTGTTGACTTTTCCGATCCGCCCCCTTTATGCTCCCCTCTTTTCTACATCATCTTTATTTGTTCCAACCAAACACCCCACTGTTCACTTTTCCGATCCACCCCCTTTATGCTATTCTATTTTCTACATCATCTCTATTTATTCCAACCAAACACCCCACTGTTCACTTTTTCGATCCGCCCCCTTCATGCTATCCTCTTTTCTACATCATCTGTATTTAGATCCAACCAAATACCCCGCTGTTCACTTTTCCGATCCACCCCCTTAATGCTATCCTCTTTTCTACATATTCTGAATTATTCCAACCAAACACCCCATTGTTCACGTTTCCGATCAGCCCCATTTATGCTATCCTTATTTCTACATCATCTGTGTTCATTCTAACCAAACACCCCACTGTTGACTTTCCCGATCCGCCCCCTTTATGCTCCCCTCTTTTCTATATCATCTGTATGTATTCCAACCAAACACCCCACTGTTCACTTTTCCGTTCCACCCCTTTAATATGCTATCCTCTTTTCTGCATAATCTGTAATTATTCCAACCAAACACCCCACTGTTCACCTTTGAGATCCAACCCCTTTATGCTATCGTCTTTTCTGCATCCTCTGTCTTTATTCCAACCAAACACCCCACTGTTCACTTTTCCGTTCCATCCCTTTAGTATGCTGTCCTCTTTTCTACATCATCTGTAATTATTCCAACCAAACACCCCATTGTTCACTTTACCGATCAGCCCCCTTTATGCTCCCCTCTTTTCTACATCATCTGTGTTCATTCTAACCAAACACCCCACTGTTCACTTTTCCGATCCACCCCCTTTATGCTATGCTATTTTCTACATCATCTGTATTTATTCCAACCAAACACCCCACTGTTCACTTTTCCGATCCAACCCCTTAATGCTATCCTCTTTTGTACATCATCTGTATTTTATTCCAACCAAACACCCCAGTGTCCGCTTTTCCGATCCACCCCCTTTTTGCTTTCCTCTTTTCTACATAATCTGAATTATTCCAACCAAACACCCCATTGTTCACTTTTCCGATCAGCCCCATTGATGCTATCCTCTTTTCTACATCATCTGTGTTCATTCCAACCAAACACCCCACTGTTAACTTTTCCATTCCACCCTTTTAGTATGCTATCCTCTTTTCTGCATCATCTGTATTTATTCCAACCAAACACCCCACTGTTCACTTTTCCGATCCAACCCCTTTATGCTATCGTCTTTTCTACATCATCTGTATTTATTCCAACCAAATACCCCGCTGTTCACTTTTCCGATCCACCCCGTTATTGCTATCCTCCCTTCTACATATTCTGAATTATTCCAACCAAACACCCCATTGTTCACTTTTCCGATCAGCCCCATTTATGCTATCCTCTTTTCTACAACATCTGTGTTCATTCTAACCAAACACCCCACTGTTGACTTTCCCGATCCGCCCCCTTTATGCTCCCCTCTTTTCTATATCATCTGTATGTATTCCAACCAAACACCCCACTGTTCACTTTTCCGTTCCACCCCTTTAATATGCTATCTTCTTTTCTGCATAATCTGTAATTATTCCAACCAAACACCCCACTGTTCACCTTTGAGATCCAACCCCTTTATGATATCGTCTTTTCTGCATCCTCTGTCTTCATTCCAACCAAACACCCCACTGTTCACTTTTCCGTTCCATCCCTTTAGTATGCTGACCTCTTTTCTACATCATCTGTAATTATTCCAACCAAACACCCCATTGTTCACTTTACCAATCAGCCCCCTTTATGCGCCCCTCTTTTCTACATCATCTGTGTTCATTCTAACCAAATACCCCGCTGTTCACTTTTCCGATCCACCCCCTTAATGCTATCCTCTTTTCTACATATTCTGAATTATTCCAACCAAACACCCCATTGTTCACGTTTCCGATCAGCCCCATTTATGCTATCCTTATTTCTACATCATCTGTGTTCATTCTAACCAAACACCCCACTGTTGACTTTCCCGATCCGCCCCCTTTATGCTCCCCTCTTTTCTATATCATCTGTATTCATTCCAACCAAACACCCCACTGTTCACTTTTCCGTTCCACCCCTTTAATATGCTATCCTCTTTTCTGCATAATCTGTAATTATTCCAACCAAACACCCCACTGTTCACCTTTGAGATCCAACCCCTTTATGCTATCGTCTTTTCTGCATCCTCTGTCTTTATTCCAACCAAACACCCCACTGTTCACTTTTCCGTTCCATCCCTTTAGTATGCTGTCCTCTTTTCTACATCATCTGTAATTATTCCAACCAAACACCCCATTGTTCACTTTACCGATCAGCCCCCTTTATGCTCCCCTCTTTTCTACATCATCTGTGTTCATTCTAACCAAACACCCCACTGTTCACTTTTCCGATCCACCCCCTTTATGCTATTCTATTTTCTACATCATCTGTATTTATTCCAACCAAACACCCCACTGTTCACTTTTCCGATCCAACCCCTTAATGCTATCGTCTTTTCTACATCATCTGTATTTATTCCAACCAAACACCCCATTGTTCACTTTTCCGTTCCATCCCTTTAGTATGCTGACCTCTTTTCTACATCATCTGTAATTATTCCAACCAAACACCCCATTGTTCACTTTACCAATCAGCCCCCTTTATGCTATCCTCTTTTCTACATCATCTGTGTTCATTCTAACCAAACACCCCACTGTTCACTTTTCCGAACCAGCCCCTTTATGCTATTCTATTTTCTACATCATCTGTATTGATTCCAACCAAACACCCCACTGTTCACTTTTCCGATCCAACCCGTTTATGCTATCGTCTTTTCTACATCATCTGTATTCATTCCAACCAAACACCCCACTGTTCACTTTTTCGTTCCACCCCTTTAGTATGCTATCCTCTTTTCTGCGTCATCTGTCTTTATTCCAACCAAACACCCCACTATTCACTTTTCTGATCTGCCCCCTTAATGCTATCCTCTTTTCTACATCTTCTGTATTTATTCCAACCAAACATCCCACTGTTCACTTTTCTGATCCACCCCCTTTATGCTATCCTCTTTCTACATCATCTGTTTTCATTCCAACCAAACACCCCACTGTTAACATTTCAGATCCACCCCCTTTATGCTATCCTCTTTTCTACATCATTTGTATTCATTCCAACTAAACACCCCACTGTTCACTTTTTCGATCCGCCCCCTTGATGCTATCCTCTTTTCTACATCATCTGTATTTATTCCAACCAAATACCCCGCTGTTCACTTTTCCGATCCAACCCCTTAATGCTACCCTCTTTTCTACATCATCTTTATTTATTCCAACCAAACACCCCACTGTTCGCTTGTCCGATCCACCCCGTTTATGCTATCCTCTTTTCTACATCATCCGTATTTATTCCAACCAAACACCCCACTGTTCACTTTTTCGATCTGCCCCCTTTATGCTATCCTCTTTTCTACATCATCTATATTTATTCCAACCAAACACCCCACTGTTCACTTTTCCGATCCACCCCCTTTGATGCTATCCACTTTTTTACATCATCTGTATTTACTCCAACCAAACACCCGACTGTTCACTTTTCAGATCCACCCACTTTACGCTATCGTCTTTTCTACATCATCTGTATTCATTCCGACCAAACACCCCACCGTTCACTTTTTCGATCCACCCCCTTTATGCTATCGTCTTTTCTTAATCATCTGTATTTATTTCATCCAAACACCCCACTGTTCACTTTTCCGATCTGCCCCCTTTATGCTCTCCTCTTTTCTACATCATCTGTATTTATTCCAACCAAACAACCCACTGTTCACTTTTCCGATCCGCCCCTTTATGCTATCCTCTTTTCTACATCGTCTGTATTTATTCCAACCAAACATCCCACTGTTCACTTTTCCGATCTGCCCCCTTGATGCTATACTCTTTTCTACACCATCTGTATTTATTCCAACCAAACACCCCACTGTTCACTTTTCCGATCCGCCCCTTTTATGCTATGCTCTTTTCTACATCATCTGTATTTATTCCAACCAAACACCCCAATGTTCACTTTTTCAATCCGCCCTCTTTATGCTATCCTCTTTTCTACACCATCTCTAATTATTCCAACGAAACACCCCACTGTTCACTTTTTCGATCCGCCCCCTTTATGCTATCCTCTTTTCTAAATCATCTGTATTTATTCCAACCAAACACCCCACTGTTCACTTTTCCGATCTACCCCCTTTATGCTACCCTCTACATCATCTGTTTTCATTCCAACCAAACACCCCACTGTTTACTTTGTCGATCCGCCTTGTTTATGCTATCCTCTTTTCTACATCATCTGTATTTATTGCAACCAAATACCCCACTGTTCACTTTTCAATCAACCCTCTTTATGCTATCCTCTTTTCTACATCATCTGTATTTATTCCAACCAAATACCCCGCTGTTCACTGTTCCGATCCACCCCCTTAATGCTATCCTCTTTGCTACATCATCTGTATTTATTCCAACCAAACACCGCACTGTTCACCTTCTCGATCCACCCCCTTTATGCTATCCTCTTTTCTACATCATCTGTATTTATTCCAACCAAACACCCCACTGTTCACTTTTCCGATCCACCCCCTTTATGCTATCCACTTTTTTGCATCATCTGTATTTATTCCAACCAAACACCCGACTGTTCACTTTTCAGATCCACCCACTTTATGCTTTCGTCTTTTCTACATCATCTGTATTCATTCCAACCAAACACCCCACCAGTCACTTTTCGATCCGCCCCCTTTATGCTATCGTCTTTTCTTAATTATCTGTATTTTTTCCATCCAAACACCCCACTGTTCACTTTTCCGATCCGCCTCCTTTATGCTCTCCTCTTTTCTACATCATCTGTATTCATTCCAACCAAACACCCCACTGTTCACTTTTCCGATCCGCCCCCTTTATGCTATCCTCTTTTCTACACCATCTGTATTTATTCCAACCAAACACCCCACTGTTCACTTTTCCGATCCGCCCCCTTTGTGCTATCCTCTTTTCTACATCATCTGTATTTATTCCAACCAAACACCCCACTGTTCACGTTTCCGATCCGCCCCCTTTGTGCTATCCTCTTTTCTACATCATCTGTATTTATTCCAACCAAACACCTCACTGTTCAGTTTTCTGATCTGCCCCTTTTATGCTATCCTCTTTTCTACACCATCTGTATTTATTCCAACGAAACACCCCACCGTTCACTTTTCTGATCCGCCCCCTTTATGCTATCCTCTTTTCTACATCATATGTATTTATTCCAACCAAACACCCCACTGTTCACGTTTCCGATCCGCCCCCTTTGTGCTATCCTCTTTTCTACATCATCTGTATTTATTCCAACCAAACACCTCACTGTTCAGTTTTCTGATCTGCCCCTTTTATGCTATCCTCTTTTCTACACCATCTGTATTTATTCCAACCAAACACCCCACTGTTCACTTTGTCGATCCGCCTTGTTTATGCTATCGTCTTTGCTACATCTTCTGTATTTATTCCAACCAAACACCCAACTGTTCACTTTTCCGATCCGCCCCCTTTATGCTATCCTCTTTCCTACATCATCTGTATTTATTGCAACCAAACACCCCACTATTCACTTTTCCGATCTAGTTCCTTTATGCTATCCTCTTTTCTACATCATCTTTATTTATTCCAACAAAACACCCCACTGTTCACTTTTCCAATCCACACCCTTTATGCTATTCTATTTTCTACATCATCTATAAATATTCCAACCAAACACCCCACTGTTCACTTTTTCGATCCACCCCCTTTGATGCTATCCACTTTTTTGCATCATCTGTATTTATTCCAACCAAACACCCGACTGTTCACTTTTCAGATCCACCCACTTTATGCTATCGTCTTTTCTGCATCATCTGTATTCATTCCAACCAAACACCCCACCAGTCACTCTTTCGATCCGCCCCCTTTATGCTATCGTCTTTTCTTAATTATCTGTATTTATTCCATCCAAACACCCCACTGTTCACTTTTCCGATCCGCCTCCTTTATGCTCTCCTTTTTTTCTACATCATCTGTATTCATTCCAACCAAACACCCCACTGTTCACTTTTCCGATCCGCCCCCTTTATGCTATCCTCTTTTCTACATCATCTGTATTTATTCCGACCAAACATCCCACTGTTCACTTTTCCGATCTGCCCCCTTGATGCTATCCTCTTTTCTACACCATCTGTATTTATTCCAACCAAACACCCCACTGTTCACTTTTCCGATCTGCCCCCTTTGTGCTATGCTCTTTTCTACATCATCTGTATTTATTCCAACCAAACACCCCACTGTTCACGTTTCCGATCCGCCCCCTTTGTGCTATCCTCTTTTCTACATCATCTGTATTTATTCCAACCAAACACCTCACTGTTCAGTTTTCTGATCTGCCCCTTTTATGCTATCCTTTTTTCTACACCATCTGTATTTATTCCAACGAAACACCCCACCGTTCACTTTTCTGATCCGCCCCCTTGATGCTATCTTCTTTTCTACATCATCTGTATTTATTGCAACCAAACACCCCACTGTTCACTTTTCCGATCTAGTTTTTTTAAGCTATCCTCTTTTCTACACCATCTGTAATTATTCCAACCAAACACCCCACTGTTCACCTTTCCGATCCCCCTCCTTTACGCTATCCTTTTTTCTACATCATCTGTTTTTATTCCAACCAAACACCCCACTGTTCACTTTTCCGATCTAGTTTCTTTAAGCTATCCTCTTTTCTACACCATCTGTATTTATTCCAACCGAACACCCCACTGTTCACCTTTCCGATCCGCCTCCTTTACGCTATCCTCTTTTCTACATCATCTGTATTTATTCCAACCAAACACCCCACTGTTCACTTTTCCGATCCACCCCCTTTATGCTATTCTATTTTCTACATCATCTGTATTTATTCCAACCAAACACCCCACTGTTCACTTTTCCGATCCAACCCTTTTATGCTATCGTCTTTTCTACATCATCTGTATTTATTCCAACCAAACACCCCACTGTTCACTTTTTCGTTCCACCCCTTTAGTATGCTATCTTCTTTTCTGCATAATCTGTATTTATTCCAACCAAACACCCCACTGTTCACTTTTCCGATCTAGTTTTTTTAAGCTATCCTCTTTTCTACACCATCTGTAATTATTCCAACCAAACACCCCACTGTTCACCTTTCCGATCCCCCTCCTTTACGCTATCCTTTTTTCTACATCATCTGTTTTTATTCCAACCAAACACCCCACTGTTCACTTTTCCGATCTAGTTCCTTTAAGCTATCCTCTTTTCTACACCATCTGTATTTATTCCAACCGAACACCCCACTGTTCACCTTTCCGATCCGCCTCCTTTACGCTATCCTCTTTTCTACATCATCTGTATTTATTCCAACCAAACACCCCACTGTTCACTTTTCCGATCCACCCCCTTTATGCTATTCTATTTTCTACATCATCTGTATTTATTCCAACCAAACACCCCACTGTTCACTTTTCCGATCCAACCCCTTCATGCTATCGTCTTTTCTACATCATCTGTATTTATTCCAACCAAACACCCCACTGTTCACTTTTTCGTTCCACCCCTTTAGTATGCTATCTTCTTTTCTGCATAATCTGTATTTATTCCAACCAAACACCCCACTGTTCACTTTTCCATTCCACCCCCTTCATGCTATCCTCTTTTCTACATCATCTGTATTTTATTCCAACCCAACACGCCACTGTTCGCTTTTTCGATCCACTCCCTTCATGCTATCCTCTTTTCTACATATTCTGTATTTATTCCAACCAAACACCCCACTGTTCACTTTTCCATTCCACCCCCTTCATGCTATCCTCTTTTCTACATCATCTGTATTTTATTCCAACCCAACACGCCACTGTTCGCTTTTTCGATCCACTCCCTTTATGCTATCCTCTTTTCTACATTATCTGTAATTATTCCAACCAAACACCCCATTGTTCACTTTTCCGATCAGCCCCCTTGATGCTATCCTTTCTTCTACATCATCTGTATTTGTTCCAACCAAACACCCCACTGTTCACTTTTCCGTTCCACCCCCTTCATGCAAACCCTCTTTTCTATATCATCTGTATTTATTCCAACCAAACACCCCACTGTTCACTTTTCCGATCCACCCCCTTTATGCTATCTTCTTTTCTACATCATCCGTATTCATTCCAACCAAACACCCCACTGTTCACTTTTCAGATCCGCCCCGTTTTGCTCCCCTCTTTTCTACATCATCTCTATTAATTCTAACCAAACACCCCACTGTTCACTTTTTTGATCCGCCCCCTTTATGCTCCCCGCTTTTCTACATCATCAGTATGTATTCCAACCATACACCCCAATGTTCACTTTTCCGATCCGCCCCCTTGATGCTATCCTCTTTTCTACATCATCTGTATTTATTCCAACCAAACACCCCACTGTTCGCTTTTTCTATCCAACCCGTTTATGCTATCCTCTTTTCTACATCATCTGTAATTATTCCAACCAAACACCCCATTGCTCTCTTTTCCGATCAGCCCCCTTTGTGCTATCCTCTTTTCTACATCATCTGTTTTCATTCCAACCAAACACCCCACTGTTCGTTTTTCTGATCCACCCCCTTTATGCTCCCCCCTTTTCTACATGATCTGTATTCATTCCAACCAAATACCCCACTGTTCACTTTTTCGATCCGACCCCTTTATGCTATCCTCTTTTCTACATCATCTGTTTTCATTCCAACCAAACACCCCACTGTTCATTTTTCAGGTCCACCCCCTTTATGATATCCTCTTTTCTACATCATCTGTATTTATTCCAACCAAACACCCCACTGTTAACTTATCCGATCCGCCCCCTTTTTGCTCCCCTCTTTTCTACATCATCTGTATTTATTTCAACCAAACACCCCACTGTTCACTTTTCTGATCCACCCCCTTTATGCTATCCTCTTTTCTACATCATCTGTATTTATTCCAAACAAACACCCCCCCACTGTTCACTTTCCCGATCCGCCCCTTTATGCTATCCTCTTTTCTACATCATCTGTATTTATTCCAACCAAACACCCCACTGTTCACTTTTCAGATCCGCCCCGTTTTGCTCCCCTCTTTTCTACATCATCTCTATTAACTCTAACCAAACACCCCACTGTTCACTTTTTTGATCCGCCCCCTTTATGCTCCCCTCTTTTCTACACCATCTGTATTTATTCCAACCAAACACCCCACTATTCACTTTTCCATTCCACCCTTTTAGTATGCTATCCTCTTTTCTGCACCATCTGTATTTATTCCAACCAAACACCCCACTGTTCACTTTTTCGATCCGTCCCCTTGATGCTATCCTCTTTTCTACATCATCTGTATTTATTCCAACCAAACACCCCACTGTTCACTTTTTCGATCTGCCCCCTTTATGCTATCCTCTTTTCTACATCATCTATATTTATTCCAACCAAACACCCCACTGTTCACTTTTCCGATCCACCCCCTTTGATGCTATCCACTTTTTTGCATCATCTGTATTTATTCCAACCAAACACCCGACTGTTCACATTTCAGATCCACCCACTTTATGCTATCGTCTTTTCTACATCATCTGTATTCATTCCAACCAAACACCCCACCGTTCACTTTTTCGATCCTCCCCCTTTATGCTATCGTCTTTTCTTAATCATCTGTATTTATTCCATCCAAACACCCCACTGTTCACTTTTCCGATCTGCCCCCTTAATGCTCTCCTCTTTTGTACATCATCTGTATTTATTCCAACCAAACACCCCACTGTTCGCTTTTCCGATCCGCCCCCTTTATGCTATCCTCTTTTCTACATCGTCTGTATTTATTCCAACCAAACATCCCACTGTTCACTTTTCCGATCTGCCCCCTTGATGCTATCCTCTTTTCTACACCATCTCTATTTATTCCAACCAAACACCCCACTGTTCACTTTTCCGATCCGCCCCTTTTATGCTATGCTCTTTTCTACATCATCTGTATTTATTCCAACCAAACACCCCAATGTTCACTTTTTCGATCCGCCCCCTTTATGCTATCCTCTTTTCTACACAATCTGTAATTATTCCAACGAAACACCCAACTGTTCGAGTTTCTGATCCACCCCTTTTATGCTATCCTCTTTTCTACATCATCCGTATTCATTCCAACCAAACACCCCACTGTTCACTTTTCCGATCCACCCCCTTTATGCTATCCTCTTTTCTACATCATCTGTATTCATTCCAACCAAACACCCCACTGTTCACTTTCCCGATCCGCCCCTTTATGCTATCCTCTTTTTTACATCATCTGTATTCATTCCAACCAAACACCCCACTGTTCACTTTTCCGTTCCACCCCTTTAGTATGCTATCCTCTTTTCTACATCATCTGTATTCATTCCAACCAAACACCCCACTGTTCACTTTTTCAATCCGCCCCCTTGATGCTATCCTCTTTTCTACATCATCTGTATTTATTCCAACCAAACACCCCGCTGTTCACTTTTCCGATCCACCCCCTTAATGCTATCCTGTTTTCTACATCATCTGTATTTATTCCAACCAAACAGCCCGCTGTTCACTTTTCCGATACGCCCCCTTTCTGCCACCCTCTTTTCTAAATCATCTGTATTTATTCCAACCAAACACCCCACTGTTCACTTTTCCAATCCACCCCGTTTATGCTATCCTGTTTTCTACATCATCTGTATTTATTCCAACCAAACACCCCACTGTTCACTTTTCCGATCCACCCCCTTTGATGCTATTTTCTTTTCTACATCATCTGTATTCATTCCAACCAAACACCCCACTATTCACTTTTTCGATCCGCCCCCTTGATGCTATCCTCTTTTCTACATCATCTGTATTTATTCCAACCAAACACCCCACTGTTCACTTTTCCAATCCTCCCCCTTTATGCTATCCTGTTTTCTACATCATCTGTATTTATTCCAACCAAACACTCCGCTGTTCACTTTTCCGATCAGCCCCCTTCATGCTATCCTTTTTTCTACATCATCTGTATTTATTCCAACCAAACACCCCACTGTTGACTTTCCCGATCCGCCCCCTTTATGCTCCTCGCTTTCTACACCATCTGTATTCATTCCAATCAAACACCCCACTGTTCCCTTTCCCGATCCGCCTCTTTATGCTATCCTCTTTTCTACATCATCTGTATTTATTCGAACCAAACATCCCACTGTTCCCTTTCCTGATCCGCCCCTTTATGCTATCCTCTTTTCTACATCATCTGTATTTATTCGAACCAAACATCCCACTGTTCACTTCGTGGATCCGCCTTGTTTATGCTATCCTGTTTGCTACATCTTCTGTATTTATTCCAACCAAACACCCAACTGTTAACTTTTCCGATCCGCCCCCTTTATGCTATCCTCTTTTCTACATCATCTCTATTAATTTTAACCAAACACCCCACTGTTCACTTTTTTGATCCGCCCCCTTGATGCTACCCGCTTTTCTACATGATCTGTATTCATTCCAACCAAACACCCCGTTGTTCACTTTTCAGATCCACCCCCTTTATGCTCCCCTCTTTTCTACATCATCTGTATTTATTCCAACCAAACACCCCACTGTTCACTTTTCTGATCTGCCCCTTTTATGCTATCCTCTTTTCTACACCATCTGTATTTATTCCAACCAAACACCCCACTGTTCACTTTTCTGATGCGCACCCTTTGTGCTATCCTCTTTTCTACATCATCTATATTTATTCCAACCAAACACCCCACTGTTCACTTTTCCGATCTGCCCCCTTTATGCTATCCTGTTTTCTACATCATCTATATTTATTCCAACCAAACACCCCACTGTTCACTTCTCGGATCCACCCCCTTTATGCTATCCTCTTTTCTACATCATCTGTATTTATTCCAACCAATCACCCTACTGTTCGCTTTTCCAATCCACCCCCTTCATGCTATCCTCTTTTCTACATCATCTGTAATTATTCCAACCAAACACCGCATTGTTCGCTTCTCCGATCAGCCCCCTTTATGCTATCCTCTTTTCTACATGATCGGTATTCATTCCAACCAAACACCCCACTGTTCACTTTCCCGATCCGCCCCTTTATGCTATCGTCTTTTCTACATCATCTGTATTTATTCCAACCAAACACCCCACTGTTCACTTTTCCGATCCAACCCCTTCATGCTATCGTCTTTTCTACATCATCTGTATTCATTCCAACCAAACACCCCACTGTTCACTTTTCCGTTCCACCCCTTTAGTATGCTATCCTCTTTTCTACATCATCTGTATTTATTCCAACCAAACACCCCACTGTTCACTTTTTCGATCCGCCCCCTTTATGCTATCCTCTTTTCTACATCATCTGTATTTATTCCAACCAAACACCCCACTATTCACTTTTTCAATACGCCCCCTTTATTGCACTCTTTTTTCGACATCATCTGTATTTATTCCAACCAAACACCCCACTGTTCACTTTTCCGATCCAACCCTTTTATGCTATCGTCTTTTCTACATCATCTGTATTTATTCCAACCAAACACCCCACTGTTCACTTTTTCGATCCAACCCTTTTATGCTATCGTCTTTTCTACATCATCTTTATTTATTCCAACCAAACACCCCACTGTTCACTTTTCCGTTCCACCCCTTTTATGCTATCGTCATTTCTACATCATCTTTATTTATTCCAACCAAACATCCCACTGTTCACTTTTCCGATCCAACCCTTTTATGCTATCGTCTTTTCTACATCATCTTTATTTATTCCAACCAAACACCCCACTGTTCACTTTTCCGATCCACCCCCTTTATGCCACCCTTTTTTCTACATCATCTGTATTCATTCCAACCAAACACCCCACTGTTCACTTTTCCGATCCAACCCTTTCATGCTATCGTCTTTTCTACATCATCTTTATTTATTCCAACCAAACACCCCACTGTTCACTTCTCCGATCCACCCCCTTTATGCCACCCTTCTTTCTACATCATCTGTATTCATTCCAACCAAACACCCCACTGTTCACTTTTCCGATCCAACCCGTTTATGCTATCGTCTTTTCTACATCATCTTTATTTATTCCAACCAAACACCCCACTGTTCACTTTTCCGTTCCACCCCTTTAGTATGCTTTCCTCTTTTCTACATCATCTGTATTTATTCCAACCAAACACCCCACTGTTCACTTTTCCGATCCACCCCCTTTATGCCACCCTTTTTTCTACATCATCTGTATTTATTCCAACCAAATACCCCACTGTTCACTTTTCCGATCCAACCCTTTTATGCTATCGTCTTTTCTACATCATCTTTATTTATTCCAACCAAACACCCCACTTTTCACTTTTTCCATCCGCCCCCTTTATGCTATCCTCTTTTCTACATCATCTGTATGTATTCCAACCAAACACCCCACTGTTCACTTTTCCGATCCACCCCCTTTATGCCACCCTTTTTTCTACATCATCTGTATTCATTCCAACCAAACACCCCACTGTTCATTTTTCCGATCCACCCCCTTTATGCTCCCCTCTTTTCTACATCATCTGTATTTAATCTAACCAAACACCCCACTATTCACTTTTTCAATACGCTCCCTTTATTGCACTCTTTTTTCTACATCATCTGTATTTATTCCAACCAAACACCCCACTGTTCACTTTTCCGATCCAACCCTTTTATGCTATCGTCTTTTCTACATCATCTGTATTTATTCCAACCAAACACCCCACTGTTCACTTTTCCGATCCAACCCTTTTATGCTATCGTCTTTTCTACATCATCTTTATTTATTCCAACCAAACACCCCACTGTTCACTTTTCCGTTCCACCCCTTTTATGCTATCGTCATTTCTACATCATCTTTATTTATTCCAACCAAACATCCCACTGTTCACTTTTCCGATCCAACCCTTTTATGCTATCGTCTTTTCTACATCATCTTTATTTATTCCAACCAAACACCCCACTGTTCACTTTTCCGATCCACCCCCTTTATGCCACCCTTTTTTCTACATCATCTGTATTCATTCCAACCAAACACCCCACTGTTCACTTTTCCGATCCAACCCGTTTATGCTATCGTCTTTTCTACATCATCTGTATTTATTCCAACCAAACACCCCACTGTTCACTTCTCCGATCCACCCCCTTTATGCCACCCTTTTTTCTACATCATCTGTATTTATTCCAACCAAATACCCCACTGTTCACTTTTCCGATCCAACCCTTTTATGCTATCGTCTTTTCTACATCATCTTTATTTATTCCAACCAAACACCCCACTGTTCACTTTTTCGATCCGCCCCCTTTATGCTATCCTCTTTTCTACATCATCTGTATGTATTCCAACCAAACACCCCACTGTTCACTTTTCCGATCCACCCCCTTTATGCCACCCTTTTTTCTACATCATCTGTATTCATTCCAACCAAACACCCCACTGTTCACTTTTCCGATCCACCCCCTTTATGCTCCCCTCTTTTCTACATCATCTGTATTTATTCCAACCAAACACCCCACTGTTCACTTTTTCGATCCGCCCCCTTTATGCCACCCTTTTTTCTACATCATCTGTATTCATTCCAACCAAACACCTCTCTGTTCACTTTTCAGATCTGCCCCCATGCTCCTCTCTTTTCTGATTATCTGGATCCACCTTTCCACTATTCAAATCCCTTCTAATATGTGCCCTACTTTCCAACCAATCTTGATCCATCCTTAATTTTCAACCATTAACAACCTGCACCCCACTTTCCTGCTTCTGGACCCTTCCCCCATTATAATGTCAGTTGATGTTTTTTAATCCCAAAAACATAAAAACAGTATCATCCTTTCTTGCTGGATCCCACCCAAAATACTCGGGCCCCTTACATTTCAATCTTTGTTCTTAAAAGAAAAAAAGCTGTTACAATCAACTTTGATTGTTAATTTTGTTACTATTTGACAGGATTTTGTGATTCAAAACTGAAACTTTTGTCTACCTTTGAATGCGTTTTGACAATTAGACAACCAATACATTGTACAGTGCTATGTGTACTTTTGAACACAAAAACCAAGAAGTGTGGTTGTGTTTTGTATTTGGCATTTAAGCCAAGAATAGTCTTTTTATGTAAATTGTACTACCCATTTATTTGCACGGTCACTTAATTTTCGTCGCTTCTTCTTCCATTACAGATAACTCTTGATTCTTGCACATGATGTTCTTGGATTGAACTCTGGGAACGTATGACTCATGATCAACCCTTCAGTTCAAGATTATCACCTTAACTCATTCAAGCTCCTAAATAATGCTGGTAAGTTTTGCAAAAACTTTCTGGATCGGGGGTTGGGGGTGGGGGTGGGGGAACATGGGCATACAAGCCGGGGATGGGAGGGGGGCAGATGCCACCCTGGCTACACTAGCTGCTTGGCCTTGTGGTGGGGGTGCCTAGTATTTGACGAAGTCATGAAACTGAACAAGCAAAAATGAGAACAAAATGATCAACTTGTCTCAAAATAGCACGATACACACTTAATTTCTTATTTTATGACTATTATGCTGAAAAGATGCTTTTGAGTTTTGGAAACAATCGGACCACGAACGATCAAACTTTCCTTAAAAAGAGAACCCAGTAAGGCTGAGAATGCATCAAAGAGCATCTTAATTCGCAAAATTAAGTTCCCGGTCCCTTCAATCGGCCCTGAACTCAACCCTGTGACTCTGCTTTGCGTTTTTTTTTTCTCAGAATTATCCCCTCTACTTTTCAACACAGATCTACGTCACTGTATTTTGCTCCTTGTTTGTAAACATTACTAATAAGTATCTTTAAAGGGGCCATGAAGAAGTATTTCGTCACATTACATTTTTGTGGCTTAATATACGGTTTGAAATTAACAAAACATATCATAGACTATTTTGATGTGTTTGTTATGCGTTAATACACTTTAATTGAGCCCCAAAAATGTGTGTCATTTGATTGCGATATGATTCGTGACGTAGACTGTGGTCAAACGTTTCAAAGACAGCTCTGGTGCTGAGTGGTCAACAATGCATTGTGTGTTATTGTCACAAACATGGCCCTGGACCTTTAAGTAAATGTACAAAGATGTACATGTGAATGTAGAAGATTGTAGATGATTATAGAGTAATCATAGGGTTGGTTGCTAAAATGGGGTTCAGTTTTTTCATACGTGTAATCTCTCTCCCTTTTGAACAACTATCAAAGAAGATAAAAGCTGAAAGAGACAATAATGATCTGTTTTCCCTCTGCTTCTCATCCCCTCCTCGCCCCCTCTAATGTTACTGTCTTGTAGATACAATGTAGAGTACATAGTGGCTCTAATGCAAGACAGTTCTGATGAAGTCTTAATGTCCCGCTATTGTTATAAACAACTTCAAATAACTGTTGATTGGTGGCATTTGACATTTATGCACTTTGGTACTTTTATTTGTGTTTGTAGGACACCCAAGATGATGATGAGCCTTGGTCTGAAGGATACGTCAGCTTGACTGAAGAGAGCCCATGAGATGGAGCGTCATCATGAATTCAAATACTTTATCTTGTCACTACCTCAAGCTACTTGAGTTGTTCAACTTTATTATTGATTCAATACTAGGATATTAAGGTATGTCTGATGTTGTAACTTTCATCTATTGTAAAAAGGTCTGTTTCCGTTCATTCTCTGTAAAAACCACACCCACATAGGGAGAGCATGTTCACATTTGCTAACAGAAAATACTTATAATAAAAGCTATGAATTAAATTTGATTTAAAGTCTTATTGCATAACAGATCTTTATTGTATGCAGTCTTGGGGCTGTTATTGTTATGTAGCAGCAATGTAGTAGCCGGGATTGCTCTTTGGGGAGAGGGGTGGGGTTCACAGGGGCAATGCCTTTCAGTGGGGGCATTGCCATTCAGTAGGGGGGGGGGGGGGCAGAGGCCATGTTTTTTAATGAATGTGGAGACACCTTCAGGGTGGGGGAGGGGGCACTGGAAATTTGTGGGAGTGTGCATGCCCCCCCCCCTTTCCGTGGCTACGCTGCTGTTATGTAGTGAGATTTTCTTTGCTTTGTTGAGAGCTTGGCTGAACATTGCTGTTCATACTTCGTTATAATAGACCCATGTACTGATGACATTACGCTGTGTTTACATGTCGTTTTCTTATGGTGGGGACCAGGGAATGAGGGGGGCTACGAACTCAAAGCTCCCATTGGAAAACACATGTTAACAAAGCGTTACGTCATCAGTACATGGGTCTATTGTAGAGAGTTATATATGTTCTTAATAATTTAATCATCAAGTTGTTACACATAAGTTCTTTCGAGTGAATCAAGAATGCTGCTAAATGCAGCGATTATATCGAAGAGCATTCTATTACTTTCCGTTAAACGTTTGGCATACATGTGAAGCCTCGTAGTCAGATCAGATGAGTTAGTATACTGCACATATGTAGCCTAGTCTTTGACAATTATTCTTATGGAAACGGACGTCAGTTGAGTTTAAGTTGATGCTAAAGGTACACTTGGATTAGTTATTTGTTGACTGATAAATTTGGTTGAATTTACTCTTTCATAGCGCATTAAGGACAGCTAAAAGCAAAATGTGTACAAACTCATTAGACCATTACTGTAGAATCTAAACATACAGAAGCCTAAAGTGACCATCCATGTTTCCATATTTCCAAGTTGGTGCATCTTTCGAAGAGCGTGTTATGCAAAACAAGTACTATGAATCATTAAAACATCGTCTTGTGTAAATAAGATATCTTAGTTATGTTGGTTTCTTCCATTCCTTGATACATTTCTTCATATAGAATGTTGATGGTATTATCTAAACAATTACTGAAGAAATTCTCTATGCATTAATTGCAGCCATTTATGTATGGTTCCCTGTCTCCAAGCGCTCCTTGAACACTGATTGTAATGATAGAAAACATGTACCAGTCTTTTTTTCCTTGCCATTATTTTGTTTCGACTCATAGCCTCTCTTATGATGTAAAATGCATGAACGAACCAAATTTCTGTGTTCTTGTGTTAAAAGCTTTTGATGGAGAGTTATATTGTGTGCTTAAAGCAGATGTAAATATAAGGAATTCAGTCTTCTCGGATGTAAAAAAGTAATAAAGTAGTTTTAAGACCTAAAATGATGTTTAAAGCCTTATTTATTTGAAAAAATGCTTTTTCTTGATTAATTTTGATGAGTGTGAATGTGTGAGAGGTGTACAACACCATGGCAAGTTTGGAGAATGTGTTTCAGACCGTTTAAAGGCACTGTCAAGCTGTAATTAAGCAATTTAGTGATTTTAAGCAGTAAAATTGTGGTAAAAAAAAAATTTTATTGAAAAAAAAATTTTTTCGAAAAATATTTAACGAGCGTGCGTTTCAGGCGATTTAAAAAAAATGAAAGACCATTAATTTTTTTTTTTCAATTTTTTTCAAATTTTTTTTTTTTCAATAATTTTTTTGAAAAATATTTAACGAGCGTACGTTTCAGGCGATTTTAAAAAAATGAAAGACCGTTAATTTTTTTTTTTTTTTTTTTTTTCAATTAAAAAAAAAAAAAAAATATTTCTCGTCTTCCCTTTCCTTTCCTTTCCTGCCCGGTCCACCTCCCCTCTCTCTCTCTCTCCCTCCATCGTCCTCTCCGTGTCCACTCCTCCCTCTTGTGTATCTCCGCCATGTTGTCTCCTCTTCTTTGCGTCTTGGGGTCCTCCGTGTGTGTGTTCCTCTTGCGAGCGTGTCCTCTTCTTGTCTTGATCTCTTGGTCTTGTCCGTGTTTGCTTGTCCTTCGCCGGGGTTCGAACCCATGCAGGTCTTGCGATCTTGATCCTGTGCGAGCGTGCTCTTATCCATTAGGCCATCGCTTGATCCGGGACCCGGCAAAAAATTTTGGACCTGATAAATATTAGAACGAAATGTGTTGCAATAACGTATACAAAAATACACGTTAAAATATATATATGGAAAGGGCGCCATCTGTCGTTGTGAAAGGGCGCCCTCTATTGATATTATTTATTTTTTCTCATTAATTTATTTCATGCTGAGCGCCCTCTCGTGACAGAGATTGTTAATGATTTTGGCCACCTAAGTTGTCAACTTTTTGGATGAAATAAATAAATTCTTTATAATTATAAGAAATAACACCAATATTGTTGAGTTTGTTTCTTCTTGAGAAGTTATTTTCCAGATTCTAAGCACATTCTTAATTTATTTAAACTAAATAATTTATTCAATGAAAAGACTCAAACTGAATAAAAGATGCAGTGAGAAAATATCACATTTTTACTTGCAAAGCATATCATTTAATGTAATCATTTGAGACATTACAAAAATTAATATTATTTACAATAAGATTAAAATGGGAAAGTATTTAAGATACACTTTAAAGCTGTACATAAATAAGTTTATCAGCAAATTGATGGATAAGCATTCTCCAAGTTTTAAATTTCAACCCTTAATACTTTAAAATAGGCAACGAACAAGTTCTAAGTTCATTGTCAATAACCTGTGATAGTTCATTAATGATCAAAAATGTAATGATGAATGATATAAAACAAGATTTAAAAGGCCAAGCTCTTATTTTGATACTTTCTTAAAAGTAAAAGCAGACATTTTCAATTCGTGTCTCTTAAGATTGTAATTTCAATGAACTGTGTGAGTTGATTCACCACTGGTTCAAAATCATAAGAGAGTTTTATTTACATGGTGTAACTGCAAACTCTACCAGATTGTACACAAGTTAGTTTTGTTTGTTCATGAACAAGATAACTGGAACGGAATAAACAGTACTCTGTGTTGTACAAAAGAAAACCAAATGCATACCCTTTTAGAAGTCCATCTGAAATTATCGGGGGGGGGGGGGGTGATGCAAAGGGTTGCAGAGACTCAGTGGGAAGAGGTTTTGCTCTTGGCAGCCACTTGTTTAATATTTGTAATGGTCACTCCCTCGGAACAAAGCTGGAATAGTTAAACAAATATTGACTGCTTTGAGTGGCGTAGTAAAACTAGTCACTCGAGGTGATCCCCGGAGCAGCCTATCTTCCTGAGGCGGAGCTGAGGGTAGATGGGGGCTCCGGGGATCACTGAGATTGATTAGTTTTACTATAGCACGAGATAAAGCAGTCAATATTTGTTTTATAACAACTCAATGTCATCCATTTTTGTGGTAATATTCGTTAAACAACTGTGCATATGTAGTAATCAATCTTCAAACAACTGTATAAAATCTGACAGGAAATCTTGACAAAAAGAAAGAGGGGTACCAGACTAATGTTATTGCCTTCGTTCTCATATCGCATTTCAAATGCACGTATTATTTGATCGTTTCACCAGGTTCGGGGTTGTCACACAGCTCATTTAAATCAATGCTTGAAATCAATGCAGTCAGAGTACAAGGGTATCCAATCAATAGTACATCGGTTGCTAGGCTACCGTTGGATAGTACCGTTAATAGTTCTTTTGGTCGGTGTGCGTTGCAATAGTAAAAATACACAACACCACGTGACGCACGTTCGGCCAATCAACATATAGAATCAAAGGAAGAGGTGTTATAATAAAGCATCTTCAATGCTGAACGCTAAACACTTCATTATTTAGAGTTTGTAATTTCATCATCAACAAAAGTCAAGAGGGCTGAAGAACTGTAGCAGAGTCTTTTGCACAATCATCCACAACCTTGAGTCAGCAATGACTTCTACACAATGTCAGGTAAGGTATGATCCAATGGTTGATGGTCCGAACAGTGATTCTTTCTTCTTTTGGATTCAAGAGATCCACAGTAGATCAGTTGGGGGTGGACATCGTTCCTTTCACTTGGTGTTGGTGGACAGCATGTCTACAAGCAAAATTATGTGAAAAAAATTGTTAACTTTTATTTGGCATCACAAAAAAGTTTTTTTTATTTTATATAACAAGGGAGAAGAAAAAAATGTTTCTAAAAAAGAAAATTTAACCCAAGTGATATTGACACTGCACCAAGACATGGGGTTAGGCACTGCATCCCCCAAAATAGTTTCTCAATCCAAAATTTTACCAAACTGAAAATTTTGACAATGTACCATTTCTCAAAAGTACAAAAAAAAACTGTCAACTAACATTAAAAAAAAATAAAAAAAATTCTCCCACAAAAATGTAACCAAACTGAAAATATTAACACTGTACCAGGAAAGAATGTTTATAAAACAGAAAAACCTTGCAAAATTCAGAACAACTGTACTCCCCAAAATTTTTTACCGATTTACACTGCTCCAGGAAAAAAAAATGTTTCTCAAATGTTTGAAAATTAAAAGCTGACAAAAGAAATTCATCCCTTGAAATTGTTTATTGCTTGATAAAAAAATAAAACGCTGTTCACTACAGATATTAAATTATGCTCCTCAAAAAGTCTTGCAAATGTTATCCGAACTGGAAACAATTATTAAACTTCACCAAGAATAAAACTATGTTTTTCAAGTTATAAAAGACAATAAAACCAATTCAAAAATAAACCATTGGATATGGGGTTAGGGTTATTATAAGTTTACTGATGTTTACTCACCACTGTGTTGAGATTCACAGAGGACAATTACAATCTGAAGCATCATCTTTGGTTGTCCCCCTAGAAATTGCCAGTCCATGTGTATATCACTGGATCTGTTGAAGTAAATAAAGAAACAGTTTTTTTTAATTGTATAATAAAATATGTATCTTCTTTATGAAGTGACAAAGTCCAAAACGGGTATACAATTTCAATTATTTCTCCCCCCAAAAAATAACCAAACTGAAAATACTGACACTGCACCCAAAAAAAGTATGTTTCTAAAAAAGAAAAACTTTAACTTCAAAACAATTGTTTCCCCAAAAAATGTTACCCTTTTCACACTGCTCCAGGAAAAACATTGTATGTCAAATGTTTGAAAACTAAAAAACTGAAGAAAAAAATAATCATCCCTTGTATTTTTTTTATTGCTTGCTGACAAAAAAATAAATAAAAAAATATTTGATATGGATTTAGGGTTGGATGGGGTTAGGGTTATTTGAATTTACTCACCATGGTGTCAAGATTCACTGAAGATATTGATATTCTGAGGCATCATCTTTGAATGTCCCCCATAAGAGATTGCCAGTCTAGGTGTATATCATTCGATCTGTAAAATAATTAGAGAATAAGTTTTTTATAAACTGCATGAACAAATTTATACCTTTTTTATGAAGTGACAAAGTCCAAAACGAGTAGACAATTAAAATTAAGGGGGTAAAATCCCATTTACTTTTAAACACATTTGTCCACTAAAGAATTACACCACCCAAAAAAGTGTTTCCCTCCAACACTTTACCAAAATGAAAATACTGACAACGCAAAAAAGAATTTTTATTTCTAAAATAAAGAAATCCTTCCAAAATGTTAAACTGACACTGTACAAACAGTAATATTGACACTGCACCAAGAAAAACAATTTGTCAACAGAAAAGAGTTATAACTCCCCTGATGCTGCACAAAAAAATTGATTCTCTACAAAACTCTACCAAACTGGAAAAACTGACACTGCAAGAAAATAAAATCTTTTTAAAATAGCAAATCTTGCAAAAATTTTACCAGACACTGCATCCTACAACATAATGAAGTATTATAAACTTACCTTAAGAGTAAGAAAGACAGGCAGTGGACCACTGAGTTGTAGGTGCTAACAATTTACTTGGTGCATGGGATGGTATCTTTGGAAGTGCAAGCAAAATGTATGAACCTGAGTGGAAAATAACATACATAAACATCAGTTAAGTTTGAATTAACACAGTTATTTCCTTCATCTGAAATGTAGGGATGGTTACAACAATCTTATTTTGAACCCCCACCCCCCCCCCTAAAAAAAAAACAATAATAAAAATAAAAAACACTATGAAAAATTAATGCTTGTCAATCTGAAAACCAACTGATTATGAAGATCGAACTACAACCAAACATTTTAACTAAGGTCATTTCCATTTTAGCCTAATATAATATAAATTAAAATCAGGGGGTCTTCAAATTCTTTTTTCTCAACTATTTTTTAGACAGAAATACATGTGCTTCTGTGGAAGATTGGTACCGGTAAGAACTTCATAGTCAGTAAGCTCTCTGACTATTACTTATAAAAAAACACTGTTTGGTGAATACCAATCCTGTATTCTACCTATAAACTTGAAAACCTAATTACACAAGTTATTAATCGAAACTCTGAAGTGGCTCATGAATTCAGTCAAATGAGACTGAAATCTGGCATGCAATTTCTCTAAACTTTATAACCATATGCAAAACTACATGTAGGTCTACTATATTTACCAGGTACTGCACATGTGGAGAAGTATAATGGCAATCTCAAGAGAAGTCGCCATGACCATCATGATAGTAAATAGAAGTAACCAGTCAGGCTGAACATTGTTTGTGTAATTTGTTTTAACTTTCAATTATTAAAACCAAAAACCATGATATCAATATGGATGATTTTCCCATTTGTTTGGTTTGGCTAAAAAAATAGAAAACAAGCAGATATAGAAAGGATGTTGTAAATGTCTAAAACCTACCTTGGTTGCACCATGGGTCCCACAGTGTTATTCCTGTGATCTGCCCTTCAAGTGAGATGGTTCGGTAAGCACAGAGTAAGGTGATTCTATGAGTTTGCTTGGCTGAAATGAAGATGCTTCTGTTTTAAGCTGACTCTGATTGACAGTAAACACTCAAGTGGAAAGCTGCAGTGAGGTTGACATCAACTACGTGGAGGTGTCTCAAGCAGAGGGTGACCAAGTTTCATGAGTTCAAGGTGCACATGAAGGGTGACCATCTTGAGCTCTTCTGTTGTCACTGATGGTTTCATCTGTTGGAAAGGGAAAGACCGGACAAGATTAAACGCTACAGTAATTTTCATATTAATACATTGATTTTCACCGCCAAAAATGTTGCTGTTGCTTGTATTCCGAGCGGCTTATACAACGACACTTGAATAATAGACCCTAGAATCATCCCTTATATTTCACACAAAATGATTTTCTGTTTATTGATAACATTGTTGATTTTTTTATAAACATGTTTTTTGGTTTTGACGGGAATTTTAACTGCAAATGATTTTTTTTCCTTGTTGTATTCATGGTGTTTAATTTGGGCATCCGAACTTTGTTTGTTATCAACAAATACTTTAGTTAAACTTTATTATTACTTTTCTTATATAAACATTTATATGTATGTTGCATAATCTCTTTTTGAAAATTGGTAGCCCTGAAAGGGCTGTTGGTTATGTACAGGCATTGATAGCCTAAAATCTCTCAAAGTCTTCATCTTTGCTGTTGCTGTGAAACATCTCGACAAGCTCTGCATCTAGCGCTGGGGTGTTCTCATCAGCATCAGAAAAGTCCTCCTCCTCTTCCTCCTCAGCCCCACTCACGATCTATGCCTTGACGATGCCGTTGGCGATGTTCGATTGCTTCACTGACTTCCACGCCATCAGCACCCACTGGCACACCCCAGCGTGGGTTGCTCTCCGCATCTTCCCCGTCACCGTATACCTATGTGTAGGCCCGCTGACATACAGTCCTCCCACGCCTGGCACAAGTGAACCTTGAAGACGTGGTTCACCGTGATGTCTAACGGCTTCTTGGTCAAGCCGCCAGGAATCACCCCCAGGATGGTGTCATGTTCCGACTTGACATGTGTGATATGGTTATCTTTATGCGCAGACATTGAATCATTGAATCATGGACTTCTTGCTGAAGAAGGTAAAGGGTCGCCCGAGGTAGCACTTTTCTGTCCAGTCCTCCATCACCTCCTTATTCATCCAACCTGCATAGGAAAATGACAAAAATACTTGTTTCATACAAAATTTAACTACAAAAAATGAGACAGATGTTAATACAGAAATTATACACACGCCGTCTATCGCTTCATTTCACTCACACATACACTTACACACCGACATCACTTGTTTTGATGATTTTTGGGTGTTGTGGCTTATAAACCGGGCGGCTTATATTCCAAAAATTACGGAACTTCACTGTACATTTTAAATGGACATTCTTGGAAGTGGGCTTTGAAACTTATGTTATTATAATCATCAGGACGGGTAAGAAGGATCCAATAGTTATTTAATTGTTATGAAATTCAGTACAAAACTACGTAGCCCCTGAAGAAAAACTATTGGCAACTATATTAATGATGAGACCGATGTTAAAAGAAAGACATAACAGCCAACCAAGGTGCGCTAGGACTAGGTCTAAAGCCCAGTTCATACTCTTGAAAGTGAAGGCAAAGTGAATTTTGGTGATGCAACAATTCAGTACGTGCTGTTTTTCAATTGTGACACAAGCAAATTCGCTTCGCTTTTGCCATTCGCGTAAATTATGAACCGGGCTTCAGCCTATTTTTAGGAATATTTATCTCACAATTTTAAGTAGCCTATCAATTTATATCATTATGTTATCATGACTTTGATTGTAATGAAGAGGAACTTTAGGAGGCCTATGTTAATATTTTCATTAATCAATTTTTGTTAACTAACCAGGGAGAAAGAAACCTCCATCATGTCCATGCCGTCACTTATGACTTATGACAGGTAGTGGTAGGACGCCAGTCTGCGTTGCACTGCCACTGACTGAGAAGCTTTATACCCAGGACGTCAGTGGCAGTGCAACGGAGACTGACGTCCTACCACTAGGGCTACCGTGTCAGTGTCAGAATGAAAAGACTGAAGGTGAAATAGCCAAAAAAAATAGTGCCCAGATCAAACACAATATTCTGAAATCTTGTTTTCAAAGTCTTAAAGCAAGGACCCAAAAATATAATTCTGTTGTATATAGGTAGATTTCCGTAGACTAAAATGCCGTATCCGGCTGTCACTTTATATTCATGGAATTTAAGTTAACTTTGATCCTTACCAATCTAGAAGGGTTGAAGAATGTATCCAGCTAGGAACAGGAAGTTTGAACAATTCTAAAGGGTTGAAAACGTTTTCATGGTCGCAGAGCACGGACCCCCAAATCATGCTGTGTAAACAATCTTCGTTTCAAATGTGACAGCAGCTGCTGTCAACGGATTATATCAACAAGAGTTTTAAAAAGATAAACAACGCCCTCCCCCGGCGCCCGCTCTCTAGTCTTACCCTCCTTTTCGTTCTGCCAATGACCCCCTTCCACAGCTCATAATTCGTGATTTCTTACTCGTGGCCCTCCTCCACGGGCAAAGAGTAAATTACAATATTGGCTAGGTTGCGCGCTACTCTTTTCGTGACCTGATTGGTTAGTAGGGGTCTCCGGGTTAGCAAATAGGAAGCGCGCTTTCATGACAGATTGGGGCTATCATTAATTTTTCGGGTTAGGGTTAGGGTAAGGGTTTTAGGGTTAGGGTTATGGGTTTTAGGATTTTAGGGTTAGGGTTTTAGGGTTAGGTTAAGGTTAGGGTTTCGGGGTTAAGGTAAGGGTTTTAGGGTTAGGGTTAGGATTAGGGTTAGGGTAAGGGTTAGGGTTTTAGGGTTAGAATTAGTATTTTTTAGGAATAGGAAGCACACTTCAATGACACGATTGACCTTCATTTTTAGGGTTAGGGTTAGGGTTTTAGGGCTACGGCTAACCCTAAAAATATCCCTAACAATTTTTATATTTACTTCATATAACTGCTTTATTTAAATAGATGAAGTGAAATTAGTAAAAAAAAAAAAATAAATAAATAAATAACCCTAACCCTCAAGACCTAACCCTAACCCTAAAACGCCAACCCTAACCCTAATAACCATAACCCTATAACCCTAACCCTGACCCTTAAAATGAAGGCCAATCGTGTCGCTTCCTATTCCTAAAAAATACTAACCATCAACCTAAAACCCTAACCCTAACCCCTAACCCTAAAACCTTAACCCTAACCCTAACCCTAACCCTAACCCTAACCCTAACCCTAACCCAAACCCTAACCCTAACCCTAACGCTAACCCTAACCCTAAAACCCTAACCGGGTTTTAGGGTTAGGGTTAGAGTTTTAGGGTTAGAGTTAGTGTTATTTAGGAATAGGAAGCGCACTTCAATGACATGATTGGCCTTCATTTTTAGGGTTAGGGGTATTAGGGTTAGGGTTATAAGGGTTAGGGTTTTAGTGTTAGTGCTATTAGGTTTAGGGTTGGGCTTTAGGGTTAGGGTTAGTTATTTTTTTTTATTTTATTTTTTTTTTTAATTCAAGGGATAAAGCAGTAACATGATATTAATATAAAAATTGTTAGGGATAGGTTTAGGGTTAGGGTTTTAGAATTATGTTATTAGGGTAAGGGTTAGGGTTTTAGGGTGAGGGTTAGTATTTTCTAGGAATAGGAAGTGCGCTTCAATGACACGATTGACCTTCATTTTTAGGGTTAGGGGTATTAGGGTTAGGGTTAGGGCTTTAGGATGAGGTTTTTTTTTTTTTTTTTTTTTTTTTTTTTAAATAATTTCACTTCATTTTTTTAATTCAAGGGATAAAGCAGTAACATAATATTAATATAAAAATTGTTAGTGATAGGTTTAGGGTTAGGGTTTTAGGGTCAGGGTTAAGGTTTTAGGGTTATGTTATTAGGGTTAGGTTTAGGGTTTTAGGGTTATTTTTTTTTTTTTTTTTACTAATTTTACTTCATTTATTTAATTCAAGGGATAAAGCAGTAACATGATATAAATATAAAAATTGTTAGAGATAGGTTTAGAGTTAGGGTTTTAGAGTTAGGGTTAGGGTTAGGGTTAGGGGTTAGGATTGGGGTTACTATTTTTTTAGGAATAGGAAGCGCACTTCAATGACCCGATTGAGCTTCATTTTTAGGGTTAGGGTTAGGGTTTTAGGGTCAGGGTTAGTTAATAAAAAAATAAATAACCCTAACCCTCAAGACCTAACCCTAACCCTAAAACGCCAACCCTAACCCTAATAACCATAACCCTAAAACCCTAACCCTGACCCTAAAAATGAAGGCCAATCGTGTCATTGAAGTGCGCTTCCTATTCCTAAAAAATACTAAAACTAAACCTAAAACCCTAACCCTAACCCTAACCCCTAACCCTAACGCTAACCCTAACGCTAACCCTAACCCTAACCCTAACCCTAAATCCCTAACCGGGTTTTAGGGTTAGGGTTAGGGGTTAGGGTTAGAGTTTTCGGGTTAGAGTTAGTGTTATTTAGGGAATAGGAATTGCACTTCAATGACACGATTGGCCTTCATTTTTAGGGTAAGAGTTAGGGTTTTAGGGTTATGGTTATAAGGGTTAGGGTTAGGGTTTTAGTGTTAGTGCTATTAGGTTTAGGGTTGGGCTTTAGGGTTAGGGTTAGTTATTTTTTTGTTAATTAATTTTGTATACTAATTTCACTTCATTTATTTAATTCAAGGGATAAAGCAGTATCACGATAGGTTTAGGGTTAGGGTTAGAGTTAGGGTTAGAGGTTAGGATTAGGGGTTAGGGTTGGGGTTCGGGTTTTAGGGTTAGGGTTAGTATTTTCTAGGAATAGGAAGTGCACTTCAATGACACGATTGACCTTAATTTTTAGGGTTAGGGGTATTAGGGTTAGGGTTAGTTTTTTTTTTTTTTTACTAATTTCACTTCATTTATTTAATTCAAGGGATAAAGCAGTAACATGATATAATATAAAAATTGTTAGAGATAGGTTCAGAGTTAGGATTTTAGAGATAGGGTTAGGGGTTAGGGTTGGGGTTAGGGTTACTATTTTTTAGGAATAGGAAACGCACTTCAATGACACGGTTGACCTTCACTTTTAGGGTTAGGGTTAGTGTTTTAGGGTTAGGGTTAGTTTTTTTTTTTTTTTTTTTTTTTTTTTTTACTAATTTCACTTCATTTATTTAGTTCAAGGGATAAAGCAGTTACATGATATAAATATTGTTAGAGATAGGTTTAGAGTTAGGGTTTTAGGGTTAGGGTAAAGGGTTAGGGTTAGGGGTTAAGGTTAGGGGTAAGGGTTGGGGTTAGGGTTTTAGCGTTAAGGTTACTATTTTTTTAGGAATAGGAAACGTACTTCAATGACATGATTGACCTTCATTTTTAGGGTTAGGGTTAGGGTTTTAGGGTTGTGGTTATTAGTGTTAGGATTAGGGTTAGGGTTATTAGGGTTAGGGTTAGGGTTATTAGGGTTAGGGTTAGGGCTTTAGGGTTAGGGTTAATTTTTTTATAATTTCACTTCATTTATTTGATTCAAGGGATAAAGCAATAACACGACACTAATATAAAAATTGTTAGGGATAAGTTCAGGGTTAGGGTTTTAGGGTTATGTTTCTTAGGGTTAGGGTTAGGGTTTTCGGGTCAGGATTGTTAAGGTTATTAGGGTTAGGGTTAGGGCTTAAGGGTCCCGGCAAGCAAGGGCCATCTTCCGCCTTGTAACGACCAGGGAGCGGGGCTGCTCCGAATGCACTTCAATAGCCAAGATCGGTACAAGTTCTGGACCGAAGCCAGCAAAAAAAAAAAAAAAAAAAAAAAAAAAACGCCGAAAAAAGAAGTCGGCAGCGCCAAGGCCAATAACTCCAGAAATAAGGGGGCTAGAGGGAATTTTCTTTTACCTCCAGTTAGCTGCCATAGTCCTGCATCCGAAAATCTAGTTTTCCCAGCCAGCAAGGGCCATCTACAGCCTCGAAACCACCAGGGAGCAGGGCTGAACCGAATGGCCTTCAAACGCCTGTCTAATGGCACTTTTGTACACGAAGCTGTAACAGAGAGAAAACAAGACTTAGCAACGGCTCTATCTCCCAAAGTATTGGAGGGATCCTGACAAGTCTGACACTGTTGGAAAGCCCTACTCATGGGCTTTCCGAAAATACCGGTCTTGGGGCTGTGCAATAAATAGAAAAGAAGGCAGAGACCGCAGAGTGAGGACACCCAGAGGATGTCCAGTGCATGCGGCATGCTGCGTGTACGTCAACAAAGCCAAGGCCGGTACGTGTGTGCTGGACCGAAGCATGCAAAAAAACAAAAAAAAACTAGAGCTTAAGCGTTTGTGGACAAACACAGGGCTGTTCCGATTATGATCGAATTTGATATTGCACATTATATAAATTACTTTGTGCAATTATTTCTTGACTTCTGTTTCATAGGCACAGTTTCCTCATGCATCACTGCCATGTACACATTTGACATTAGATATTAAAATCTTGTTATACTCGTACTGATAATTGCTGGTATGATATTTGGCCCACTTTAGTCTGATTTCCGATTTCTTGCCCTTAGGAAAAAGCAGAAAATTGTGATTAAATAGCCTGAAAAGTCTATTAAAGCCTACACCATGTGAACATGTTAGTCAACCCTTGTACTCAATAAAATGTTCCTTCTTTTCAAGGACCATATATCATACCTGTAATAGTGAAATTTTACTGTGACATCCCTACTGATTATAGTCATTACTGATAAACTTAATTGTTCATTTCCTTTAGATTGTTTGGGAAGAAACCCCTTGCAGATGATGTCACACTATCACTATTGTTTGAGTACTGAACAAATAATTTAGAACATAAGCGTGCGTGTGTAATATGCTTTTTATATTCTAGCTTCAGAGCCCTGAACCTTGGGATTCTTTTTAAGCTCAGAAAATACAGTATGGATGCTAGAAATGAGTTACCATTCAAAATTTGTTATTTGTATCTGGTTTCCTGCTCTTTGGTGAAGAGCACCTAAGATTGCACTTCGGTTTTTTTTTCCGCCTAGCAACTCCTGGAATTAGGGTCAGGAAGTAAGTTCTACTAGCAGAATGAATGTATACATTGTATCTATGGTGTAACTCATCCAAAGTTAATAATACCATTAAACGTGCATTGAAAACATGTAAGGTGTGTAAAAACGTCTGATGTCAACCAACGTAAAAATTGAGGAGTGTTTATGACAGTAAACTGAAAAGGTATGTTAGACTGTTGGAGTAGTTTTGATCAAGCATTTATAAACAAAAGGAGCAGTATAAAATGAATCTGTTGTAGGCTAACTGGTAGCTATTGAAGTTCCTTCATAAATGGGAATGACATATTATTATGTCATCTCAAGGATGTGGAACATACCAAATGAGGTGCACTATTCTGTAATCATTAAATTTGTGTCCAATATGACATAGCACCAGTAAAGGGCATCGAATTCAAGTTCTGGTGGTTAAGCATTGGGGTGTGTGTTTGAATCCCAGCCATGACACTTGTGTCCTCGAGCAAGATGCTTTACTATTAAAATTGCTTCTCTTCACCTAGGGGTATAAATGGGTACCTGCGAAGGGTAGAAGTTGATATTGTGATTGAAAATCCTTCAGTGCGCCACGGCAGCCCCTGGGGCTGTATACTCTCCCAGGTAGCTGAGAAAGATTTATAGGAATGTTATCGGCCCAATGACCAGGGCATTCATGTAAAGCACATTGATTGTAAAATGCGCTACATAAGAACTAGTTAATGTTATTATTTTGATATTAATCATTACAAGAGGACTGCATAAGAACTAGTTATTGTTATTATTTAATATTAATCATTACAAGAGGACTAAAGCACTAAAACCACATTTTGGAGAGTATCTCAGTCGAGGTACATTTTGATTCTCCTTATGTTTCGTAATTTTGATAGGCAGAGGCTAGAAACTTGCTTGACTGCAGTGCATGCAAAAGGAACACTACAGTAGTATGGCAATTGTTTTATTAGTTTCGTATAGTCCACATAAAAAAGAAGAAACAAAACCGGTTTGAATAGTAACAATTCTGTGGCATTTCAGTTCTGATGTATTTAGATTTATACACAAATATATTTGAAATGTATGGTGGCCCTGAAGGGACATCGCACATCGCAAACGTGTGCGCATACGTAAGCGATGTCGTGAATCAAATCGCGAATATATGCGTACACGTATGCAATGTCGTAAACCAAATCGCGAATATGTGCGCACACGTATGCAATGTCGCAGAATAAATCACGAATATGTGTGCACACGTATGCAATGTCGTGAACCAAATCGCGAATGTGTGCGCACATGTATGCAATGTCGTGAACCAATTCCCGAATATGTGCGCACTCGTCTGCGAATATATTCGCGATGTCGTGAATGTTATTGCATACCGTTGTCGCATACCTTTGGGGTGATGTCATAGTTGCGGACAATGTGTTAGTGAACTAGGGAGTATGCAAGTGGCCCTGGTCCCATTTGTATACCAAAGACATTCAATGCAGGAGCTTGGGTACCAGGCAGGTACATTGTGTGGCCACTCTATGTGCAGCCGCCATCTACCGTGTGATGTTCAATCGTTCAGCATCATCAAAAAACAAAAAGTCAATATCAAGAAAACAGTCATGAATTATGACAGTCACGCGCGAAGATAAATTAGTCTGACCCTATTTATATATGCCTGTACGTCTTGATTCCAGACTTGGTGCTTCAACCCCCCAGATCAATAGACATTTTATTCAAAGGTATGCGACAATGGTATGCAATAAAATTCACGACATCGCGAATATATTCGCAGACGAGTGCGCACATATTCGCGATTTGGTTCACGACATTGCATACCGTGTGCACACACATTCGCGATTTGTTTCACGACATTGCATACGTGTGCGCACATATTCGCGATTTGGTTCACGACATTGCATACGTGTGCGCACACATTCGCGATTTGGTTTACGACATTGCATACGTGTGCGCATATATTCGCGATTTGATTCACGACATTGCATACGTGTGCGCATATATTCACGATTTGGTTCACGACATTGCATACGTGTGCGCACACATTCGCGATTTGTTTCGCGACATTGCATACGTGTGCGCATATATTCGCGATTTGGTTCACGACATTGCATACGTGTGCGCACACATTCGCGAATTGTTTCACGACATTGCATACGTGTGAGCACACGTATGCGATGTGCGATGTCCCTTCAGGGCCACCATAGAAATGTAAACAACGGTTGCTAAAGAAAATGTTTACCTTGTGTGCTGTTTTCTATATTAAAATATTAAACCTCATTGTTTGTGTCTTTGTCATACTGAGTATGTTCTTGGGCTAAAATAGTAAATAATTTATGGGATATGAGTTGTTAATTTTGGCTTTTGACCCCCCAAATCCAACACTGACCCTATAGCCATGGAAAAGGTAATTTCACTTTTTATACTTTATTTCCCCACTGGGCTCTAATTCTTGCCCTATTGCATCCCCACCAAGTGTTTTGTCTGCCAGACGGTGATTTCCCAAAGTAATGCGTTCGCACAAGAACCTTAAAAACGTGGTTTCAGGCGAATGGGTAGCCTTGTTTCCTTCACGATTCAGCTTCAAGTAATGCGTTTGCATAAGAAACCTAAAAGATCGTTTTCCGGTGAACCGGACCAAGCGCAGACAAGTCTGACACGCGGGCAACATCGTCCCAAAGCACGGCGTTCTATTGTCTACGTTCACGCTGAATAACGATGATCTGAGCGGACACGACGCTCTGTGCTGAGAGCAAGACAAATTCTTCTCGATTCTTTGCGATTGAACGTAGACTTGTGTCAGTCGGCGCAGGAATGACTCTTTATAATATACTGTACATACAAAAAACGCAAAAACAGGGGTCATATTTGGGTTTAGGACTAGATTGAGTTTTAAAAAAAAGCAAGCAAGAGCACCGTTAAACTGGTAAAATCCCATTTGTTTTGTACACGGGCGAAAGTGTGCAATAGATGACGTAATTGTGACGTCGTTCCACATTTTAGGCCGGAAAGCACTTCTACAGTAGCTCAGAAGTCTAAAACTGAAACAAGTTTGACGATCGATGGTATACTTTTTGAGATAAGATGCTTTCAAGATTTGCTAATTAAATCTTCACCTCGCTGTAAAGTGGCTAATTAATTAAGAATTTTAATATTTTTTACATTCTGAGTCAAGCTTATGTTCTAAGCTACAATTTGATGTATGATTCAACTCTTTCCTATTTACGCTCTAGGATATTAGGCTTAAAGAAAAAACGTGTAAAAATGCTATGGGATTTAGGGCGGAAACAAATAATAATAATAATAATAATAATAATAAAAATAATAAAAATCTCGACGAAAATAATAGCTGTTCCGACTGTATGTCGGAACAGCTAAAAAAACGCCGAAAAAAGAAGTCGGCAGCGCCACGGCCAATAACTCCAGAAATAATGGAACTAGAGAGACTTTTCTTTTACCTGCAGTTAGCTGCCATAATCCTGCATCCGAAAATCTAGTTTTCCCAGCCAGCAAGGGCCATCTTCCGCCTTGAAACCACCAGGGAGCGGGGTTGCCCCGAATGGCCTTCAAACGCCTGTCTAATGGCACTTTTGTACACAAAGCTGTAACAGAGTGAAAACAAGACTTAGCAACGGCTCTATCTCCCAAAGTATTGGAGGGATCCTGAAAAGTCTGACACTGTTGGAAAGCCCTACTCATGGGCTTTCCGAAAATACCGGTCTTGGGGCTGTGCAATAAGTAGGGAAGAAGGCAGGGACCGCGGAGTGAGGACACCCCGAGGATGTCCAGTGCATGCGCCATGCTGTGTGTACGTCAACAAAAGCCAAGGCCGGTACGTGTGTGCTGGACCGAAGCATGCAAAAAAAAAAAAAAACGCCGAAAAAAGAAGTCGGCAGCGCCACGGCCAATAACTCCAGAAATAATGGGGCTAGAGAGAATTTTCTTTTACCTGCAGTTAGCTGCCATAGTCCTGCATCCGAAAATCTAGTTTTCCCAGCCAGCAAGGGCCATCTTCCGCCTTGAAACCACCAGGGAGTGGGGCTGCCCCGAATGGCCTTCAAACGCCTGTCTAATGGCACTTTTGTACACGAAGCTGTAACAGAGTGAAAACAAGACTTAGCAACGGCTCTATCTCCCAAAGTATTGGAGGGATCCTGACAAGTCTGACACTGATGGAAAGCCCTACTCATGGGCTTTCCGAAAATACCAATCTTGGGGCTGTGGAATAAATAGGGGAGAAAGCAGGGACCGCGGAGTGAGGACACCCAGAGGATGTCCAGTGCATGCGGCATGCTGCGTGTACGTCAACAATAGCCAAGGCCGGTCCGTGTGTGCTGGACCGAAGCATGCAAAAAAAAAAAAAAAAAAAAAACGCCGAAAAAAGAAGTCGGCAGCGCCACGGCCAATAACTCCAGAAATAATGGGGCTAGAGAGAATTTTCTTTTACCTGCAGTTAGCTGCCATAGTCCTGCATCCGAAAATCTAGTTTTCCCAGCCAGCAAGGGCCATCTTCCGTTTTGAAACCACCAGGGAGCGGGGCTGCCCCGAATGGCCTTCAAACGCCTGTCTAAAGGCACTTTTGTACACGAAGCTTTAACAGAGTGAAAACAAGACTTAGCAACGGCTCTATCTCCCAAAGTATTGGAGGGATCATGACAATTCTGACACTGTTGGAAAGCCCTACTCATGGGCTTTCCGAAAATACCGGTCTTGGGGCTGTGCAGAAAATAGGGAAGAAAGCAGGGACCGCGGAGTGAGGACACCCAGAGGATGTCCAGTGCATGCGGCATGCTGCGTGTACGTCAACAATAGCCAAGGCCGGTACGTGTGTGCTGGACCGAAGCATGCAAAAAAAAAAAAAAAAAAAAACGCCGAAAAAAGAAGTCGGCAGCGCAACGGCCAATAACTCCAGAAATAATGGGGCTAGAGAGAATTTTCTTTTACCTGCAGTTAGCTGCCATAGTCCTGCATCCGAAAATCTAGTTTTACCAGCCAGCAAGGGCCATCTTCCGCCTTCAAACCACCAGGGAGCGGGGCTGCCCCGAATGGCCTTCAAACGCCTGTCTAATGGCATTTTTGTACACGAAGCTGTAACAGAGTGAAAACAAGACTTAGCAACGGCTCTATCTCCCAAAGTATTGGAGGGATCCTGACAAGTCTGACACTGTTGGAAAGCCCTACTCATGGGCTTTCCGAAAATACCGGTCTTGGGGCTGTGCATAAAATACGAAAGAAGGCAGGGACCGCGGAGTGAGGACACCCAGAGGATGTCCAGTGCATGCAGCATGCTGCGTGTACGTCAACAATAGCCAAGGCCGGTACGTGTGTGCTGGACCGAAAAAAAAACAAAAAAAAAAAAAACGCAGGAAAAAGAAGTCGGCAGCGCCACGGCCAATAACTCCAGAAATAATGGGGCTAGAGAGAATTTTCTTTTACCTGCAGTTAGCTGCCATAGTCCTGCATCCGAAAATCTAGTTTTCCCAGCCAGCAAGGGCCATCTTCCGCCTTGAAACCACCAGGGAGTGGGGCTGCCCCGAATGGCCTTCAAACGCCTGTCTAATGGCACTTTTGTACACGAAGCTGTAACAGAGTAAAAACAAGACTTAGCAACGGCTCTATCTCCCAAAGTATTGGAGGGATCCTGACAAGTCTGACACTGTTGGAAAGCCCTACTCATGGGCTTTCCGAAAATTCCGGTCTTGGGGCTGTGCAATAAATAGGGAAGAAGGCAGGGACCGCGGAGTGAGGACACCCCGAGGATGTCCAGTGCATGCTGCATACTGCGTGTACGTCAACAATAGCCAAGGCCGGTACGTGTGTGCTGGACCGAAGCATGCCAAAAAAAAAAAAACGCCGGAAAAAGAAGTCGGCAGCGCCACGGCCAATAATTCCAGAAATAATGGGGCTAAAGAGAATTTTCTTTTACTTGCAGTTAGCTGCCATAGTCCTGCATCCGAAAATCTAGTTTTCCCAGCCAGCAAGGGCCATTTTCCACCTTGAAACCACCATGGAGCGGGGCTGCCCAGAATGGCCTTCAAACGCCTGTCTAATGGCACTTTTGTACACGAAGCTGTAACAGAGTAAAAACAAGACTTAGCAACGGCTCTATCTCCCAAAGTATTGGAGGGATCCTGACAAGTCTGACACTGTTGGAAAGCCCTACTCATAAGCTTTCCGAAAATTCCGGTCTTGGGGCTGTGCAATAAATAGGGAAGAAGGCAGGGACCGCGGAGTGAGGACACCCAGAGGATGTCCAGTGCATGCTGCATACTGCGTGTACGTCAACAATAGCCAAGGCCGGTACGTGTGTGCTGGACCGAAGCATGCAAAAAAAAAAAAAAAAACGCCGGAAAAAGAAGTCGGCAGCGCCACGGCCAATAACTCCAGAAATAAAGGGGCTAGAGAGAATTTTCTTTTACCTGCAGTTAGCTGCCATAGTCCTGCATCCGAAAATCTAGCTTTCCCAGCCAGCAAGGGCCATCTTCCACCTTGAAACCACCAGGGATCGGGGCTGCCCCGAATGGCCTTCAAACGCCTGTCTAATGGCACTTTTGTACACGAAGCTGTAACAGAGTGAAAACAAGACTTAGCAACGGCTCTATCTCCCAAAGTATTGGAGGGATCCTGACAAGTCTGACACTGTTGGAAAGCCCTACTCATGGGCTTTCCGAAAATACCGGTCTTGGGGCTGTGGGATAAATAGAAAAGAAGGCAGAGACCGCAGAGTGAGGACACCCAGAGGATGTCCAGTGCATGCGGCATGCTGTGTGTACGTCAACAATAGCCAAGGCCGGTACGTGTGTGCTGGACCGAAAAAAAAACAAAAAAAAAAAACGCAGGAAAAGAAGTCGGCAGCGCAACGGCCAATAACTCCAGAAATAATGGGGCTAGAGAGAATTTTCTTTTACCTGCAGTTAGCTGCCATAGTCCTGCATCCGAAAATCTAGTTTTCCCAGCCAGCAAGGGCCATCTTCCGCTTTGAAACCACCAGGGATCGGGGCTGCCCCGAATGGCCTTCAAACGCCTGTCTAATGGCACTTTTGTACACGAAGCTGTAACAGAGTGAAAACAAGACTTAGCAACGGCTCTATCTCCCAAAGTATTGGAGGAATCCTGACAAGTCTGACACTGATGGAAAGCCCTACTCATGGGCTTTCCGAAAATACCAATCTTGGGGCTGTGGAATAAATAGGGGAGAAAGCAGGGACCGCGGAGTGAGGACACCCCGAGGATGTTCAGTGCATGCGGCATGCTGCGTGTACGTCAACAATAGCCAAGGCCGGTACGTGTGTGCTGGACCGAAGCATGCAAAAAAAAAAAAAAAAACGCAGGAAAAAGAAGTCGGCAGCGCCACGGCCAATAACTCCAGAAATAATGGGGCTAGAGAGAATTTTCTTTTACCTGCAGTTAGCTGCCATAGTCCTGCATCCGAAAATCTAGTTTTCCCAGCCAGCAAGGGCCATCTTCCGCCTTGAAACCACCAGGGAGCGGGGCTGCCCCGAATGGCCTTCAAACGCCTTTCTAATGGCACTTTTGTACACGAAGCTGTAACAGAGTGAAAACAAGACTTAGCAACGGCTCTATCTCCCAAAGTATTGGAGGGATCCTGACAAGTCTGACACTGTTGGAAAGCCCTACTCATGGGCTTTCCGAAAATACCGGTCTTGGGGCTGTGGGATAAAAAGGGAAGAAGGCAGGGACCGCGGAGTGAAGACACCCAGAGGATGTCCAGTGCATGCGGCATGCTGTGTGTACGTCAACAATAGCCAAGGCCGGTACGTGTGTGCTGGACCGAAAAAAAAAAAAAAAAAAAAAACGCAGGAAAAGAAGTCGGCAGCGCAACGGCCAATAACTCCAGAAATAATGGGGCTAGAGAGAATTTTCTTTTACCTGCAGTTAGCTGCCATAGTCCTGCATCCGAAAATCTAGTTTTCCCAGCCAGCAAGGGCCATCTTCCGCTTTGAAACCACCAGGGATCGGGGCTGCCCCGAATGGCCTTCAAACGCCTGTCTAATGGCACTTTTGTACACGAAGCTGTAACAGAGTGAAAACAAGACTTAGCAACGGCTCTATCTCCCAAAGTATTGGAGGGATCCTGACAAGTCTGACACTGATGGAAAGCCCTACTCATGGGCTTTCCGAAAATACCAATCTTGGGGCTGTGGAATAAATAGGGGAGAAAGCAGGGACCGCGGAGTGAGGACACCCCGAGGATGTTCAGTGCATGCGGCATGCTGCGTGTACGTCAACAATAGCCAAGGCCGGTACGTGTGTGCTGGACCGAAGCATGCAAAAAAAAAAAAAAAACGCAGGAAAAAGAAGTCGGCAGCGCCACGGCCAATAACTCCAGAAATAATGGGGCTAGAGAGAATTTTCTTTTACCTGCAGTTAGCTGCCATAGTCCTGCATCCGAAAATCTAGTTTTCCCAGCCAGCAATGGCCATCTTCCGCCTTGAAACCACCAGGGAGCGGGGCTGCCCCGAATGGCCTTCAAACGCCTTTCTAATGGCACTTTTGTACACGAAGCTGTAACAGAGTGAAAACAAGACATAGCAACGGCTCTATCTCCCAAAGTATTGGAGGGATCCTGACAAGTCTGACACTGTTGGAAAGCCCTACTCATAAGCTTTCCGAAAATTCCGGTCTTGGGGCTGTGCAATATATAGGGAAGAAGGCAGGGACCGCGGAGTGAGGACACCCAGAGGATGTCCAGTGCATGCTGCATACTGCGTGTACGTCAACAATAGCCAAGGCCGGTACGTGTGTGCTGGACCGAAGCATGCAAAAAAAAAAAAAAAAAACGCCGGAAAAAGAAGTCGGCAGCGCCACGGCCAATAACTCCAGAAATAAAGGGGCTAGAGAGAATTTTCGTTTACCTGCAGTTAGCTGCCATAGTCCTGCATCCGAAAATCTAGCTTTCCCAGCCAGCAAGGGCCATCTTCCACCTTGAAACCACCAGGGATCGGGGCTGCCCCGAATGGCCTTCAAACGCCTGTCTAATGGCACTTTTGTACACGAAGCTGTAACAGAGTGAAAACAAGACTTAGCAACGGCTCTATCTCCCAAAGTATTGGAGGGATCCTGACAAGTCTGACACTGTTGGAAAGCCCTACTCATGGGCTTTCCGAAAATACTGGTCTTGGGGCTGTGGGATAAATAAAGAAGAAGGCAGGGACCGCGGAGTGAGGACACCCAGAGGATGTCCAGTGCATGCGGCATGCTGCGTGTACGATAACAATAGCCAAGGCCGGTACGTGTGTGCTGGACCGAAAAAAAAAAAAAAAAAACAACGCAGGAAAAAGAAGTCGGCAGCGCAACGGCCAATAACTCCAGAAATAATGGGGCTAGAGAGAATTTTCTTTTACCTGCAGTTAGCTGCCATAGTCCTGCATCCGAAAATCTAGTTTTCCCAGCCAGCAAGGGCCATCTTCCGCTTTGAAACCACCAGGGATCGGGGCTGCCCCGAATGGCCTTCAAACGCCTGTCTAATGGCACTTTTGTACACGAAGCTGTAACAGAGTGAAAACAAGACTTAGCAACGGCTCTATCTCCCAAAGTATTGGAGGGATCCTGACAAGTCTGACACTGATGGAAAGCCCTACTCATGGGCTTTCCGAAAATACCAATCTTGGGGCTGTGGAATAAATAGGGGAGAAAGCAGGGACCGCGGAGTGAGGACACCCCGAGGATGTTCAGTGCATGCGGCATGCTGCGTGTACGTCAACAATAGCCAAGGCCGGTACGTGTGTGCTGGACCGAAGCATGCAAAAAAAAAAAAAAAAAAACGCAGGAAAAAGAAGTCGGCAGCGCCACGGCCAATAACTCCAGAAATAATGGGGCTAGAGAGAATTTTCTTTTACCTGCAGTTAGCTGCCATAGTCCTGCATCCGAAAATCTAGTTTTCCCAGCCAGCAAGGGCCATCTTCCGCCTTGAAACCACCAGGGAGCGGGGCTGCCCCGAATGGCCTTCAAACGCCTTTCTAATGGCACTTTTGTACACGAAGCTGTAACAGAGTGAAAACAAGACATAGCAACGGCTCTATCTCCCAAAGTATTGGAGGGATCCTGACAAGTCTGACACTGTTGGAAAGCCCTACTCATGGGCTTTTTGAAAATTCCGGTCTTGGGGCTGTGGGATAAATAGGGAAGAAGGCAAGGACCGCGGAGTGAGGACACCCAGAGGATGTCCAGTGCATGCGGCATGCTGCGTGTACGTCAACAATAGCCAAGGCCGGTCCGTGTGTGCTGGACCGAAGCATGCAAAAAAAAAAAAAAAAAAAAACGCCGAAAAAAGAAGTCGGCAGCGCCACGGCCAATAACTCCAGAAATAATGGGGCTAAGGAGAATTTTCTTTTACCTGCAGTTAGCTGCCATAGTCCTGCATCCGAAAATCTAGTTTTCCCAGCCAGCAAGGGCCATCTTCCGTTTTGAAACCACCAGGGAGCGGGGCTGCCCAGAGTGGCCTTCAAACGCCTGTCTAATGGCACTTTTGTACACGAAGCTTTAACAGAGTGAAAACAAGACTTAGCAACGGCTCTATCTCCCAAAGTATTGGAGGGATCATGACAAGTCTGTCACTGTTGGAAAGCCCTACTCATGGGCTTTCCGAAAATACCGGTCTTGGGGCTGTGCAGAAAATAGGGAAGAAAGCAGGGACCGCGGAGTGAGGACACCCAGAGGATGTCCAGTGCATGCGGCATGCTGCGTGTACGTCAACAATAGCCAAGGCCGGTACGTGTGTGCTGGACCGAAGCATGCAAAAAAAAAAAAAAAAAACGCCGAAAAAAGAAGTCGGCAGCGCAACGGCCAATAACTCCAGAAATAATGGGGCTAGAGAGAATTTTCTTTTACCTGCAGTTAGCTGCCATAGTCCTGCATCCGAAAATCTAGTTTTACCAGCCAGCAAGGGCCATCTTCCGCCTTGAAACCACCAGGGAGCGGGGCTGCCCCGAATGGCCTTCAAACGCCTGTCTAATGGCATTTTTGTACACGAAGCTGTAACAGAGTGAAAACAAGACTTAGCAACGGCTCTATCTCCCAAAGTATTGGAGGGATCCTGACAAGTCTGACACTGTTGGAAAGCCCTACTCATGGGCTTTCCGAAAATACCGGTCTTGGGGCTGTGCATAAAATACGAAAGAAGGCAGGGAAAGCGGAGTGAGGACACCCAGAGGATGTCCAGTGCATGCAGCATGCTGCGTGTACGTCAACAATAGCCAAGGCCGGTATGTGTGTGCTGGACCGAAAAAAAAAAAAAAAAAAAAAAAACGCAGGAAAAAGAAGTCGGCAGCGCCACGGCCAATAACTCCAGAAATAATGGGGCTAGAGAGAATTTTCTTTTACCTGCAGTTAGCTGCCATAGTCCTGCATCCGAAAATCTAGTTTTCCCAGCCAGCAAGGGCCATCTTCCGCCTTGAAACCACCAGGGAGTGGGGCTGCCCCGAATGGCCTTCAAACGCCTGTCTAATGGCACTTTTGTACACGAAGCTGTAACAGAGTAAAAACAAGACTTAGCAACGGCTCTATCTCCCAAAGTATTGGAGGGATCCTGACAAGTCTGACACTGTTGGAAAGCCCTACTCATGGGCTTTCCGAAAATTCCGGTCTTGGGGCTGTGCAATAAATAGGGAAGAAGGCAGGGACCGCGGAGTGAGGACACCCCGAGGATGTCCAGTGCATGCTGCATACTGCGTGTACGTCAACAATAGCCAAGGCCTGTACGTGTGTGCTGGACCGAAGCATGCCAAAAAAAAAAAACGCAGGAAAAAGAAGTCGGCAGCGCCACGGCCAATAACTCCAGAAATAATGGGGCTAAAGAGAATTTTCTTTTACTTGCAGTTAGCTGCCATAGTCCTGCATCCGAAAATCTAGTTTTCCCAGCCAGCAAGGGCCATCTTCCACCTTGAAACCACCAGGGAGTGGGGCTGCCCCGAATGGCCTTCAAACACCTGTCTAATGGCACTTTTGTACACGAAGCTGTATTAACAGAGTGAAAACAAGACTTAGCAACGGCTCTATCTTCCAAAGTATTGGAGGGATCCTGACAAGTCTGACACTGTTGGAAAGCCCTACTCATGGGCTTTCCGAAAATACCGGTCTTGGGGCTGTGCAATAAATAGGGAAGAAGGCAAGGACCGCGGAGTGAGGACACCCAGAGGATGTCCAGTGCATGCTGCATACTGCGTGTACGTCAACAATAGCCAAGGCCGGTACGTGTGTGCTGGACCGAAGCATGCAAAAAAAAAAAAAAAAAAACGCCGGAAAAAGAAGTCGGCAGCGCCACGGCCAATAACTCCAGAAATAAAGGGGCTAGAGAGAATTTTCTTTTACCTGCAGTTAGCTGCCATAGTCCTGCATCCGAAAATCTAGCTTTCCCAGCCAGCAAGGGCCATCTTCCACCTTGAAACCACCAGGGATCGGGGCTGCCCCGAATGGCCTTCAAACGCCTGTCTAATGGCACTTTTGTACACGAAGCTGTAACAGAGTGAAAACAAGACTTAGCAACGGCTCTATCTCCCAAAGTATTGGAGGGATCCTGACAAGTCTGACACTGTTGGAAAGCCCTACTCATGGGCTTTCCGAAAATACCGGTCTTGGGGCTGTGGGATAAATAGGGTAGAAGGCAGGGACCGCGGAGTGAGGACACCCAGAGGATGTCCAGTGCATGCGGCATGCTGCGTGTACGTCAACAATAGCCAAGGCCGGTACGTGTGTGCTGGACAGAAAAAAAAAAAAAAAAAAAAAACGCAGGAAAAAGAAGTCGGCAGCGCAACGGCCAATAACTCCAGAAATAATGGGGCTAGAGAGAATTTTCTTTTACCTGCAGTTAGCTGCCATAGTCCTGCATCCGAAAATCTAGTTTTCCCAGCCAGCAAGGGCCATCTTCCGCTTTGAAACCACCAGGGATCGGGGCTGCCCCGAATGGCCTTCAAACGCCTGTCTAATGGCACTTTTGTACACGAAGCTGTAACAGAGTGAAAACAAGACTTAGCAACGGCTCTATCTCCCAAAGTATTGGAGGGATCCTGACAAGTCTGACACTGTTGGAAAGCCCTACTCATGGGCTTTCCGAAAATACCGGTCTTGGGGCTGTGGGATAAATAGGGAAGAAGGCAGGGACCGCGGAGTGAGGACACCCAGAGGATGTCCAGTGCATGCGGCATGCTGCGTGTACGTCAACAATAGCCAAGTGTACGTAGTACGTGTGTGCTGGACCGAAGCATGCAAAAAAAAAAAAAAAAAAAGCCAAAAAAAAGAAGTCGGCAGCGCCACGGCCAATAACTCCAGAAATAATGGGGCTAGAGAGAATTTTCTTTTACCTGCAGTTAGCTGCCATAGTCCTGCATCCGAAAATCTAGTTTTCCCAGCCAGCAAGGGCCATCTTCCGCCTTGAAACCACCAGGGAGCGGGGCTGCCCCGAATGGCCTTCAAACGCCTGTCTAATGGCACTTTTGTACACGAAGCTGTTACAGAGTGAAAACAAGACTTAGCAACGGCTCTATCTCCCAAAGTATTGGAGGGATCCTGACAAGTCTGACACTGTTGGAAAGCCCTACTCATGGGCTTTCCGAAAATACCGGTCTTGGGGCTGTGGGATAAATAGGGAAGAAGGCAAGGACCGCGGAGTGAGGACACCCAGAGGATGTCCAGTGCATGCGGCATGCTGCGTGTACGTCAACAATAGCCAAGGCCGGTACGTGTGTGCTGGACCGAAGCATGCAAAAAAAAAAAAAAAAAAAAAAAAAAAAAAAAGAAGTCGGCAGCGCCACGGCCAATAACTCCAGAAATAATGGGGCTAGAGAGAATTTTCTTTTACCTGCAGTTAGCTGCCATAGTCCTGCATCCGAAAATCTAGTTTTCCCAGCCAGCAAGGGCCATCTTCCGCCTTGAAACCACCAGGGAGCGGGGCTGCCCCGAATGGCCTTCAAACGCCTGTCTAATGGCACTTTTGTACACGAAGCTGTTACAGAGTGAAAACAAGACTTAGCAACGGCTCTATCTCCCAAAGTATTGGAGGGATCCTGACAAGTCTGACACTGTTGGAAAGCCCTACTCATGGGCTTTCCGAAAATACCGGTCTTGGGGCTGTGGGATAAATAGGGAAGAAGGCAGGGACCGCGGAGTGAGGACACCCAGAGGATGTCCAGTGCATGCGGCATGCTGCGTGTACGTCAACAATAGCCAAGGCCGGTACGTGTGTGCTGGACCGAAGCATGCAAAAAAAAACAAAAAAAAACGCCAAAAAAAGAAGTCGGCAGCGCCACGGCCAATATCTCCAGAAATAATGGGGCTAGAGGGAATTTTCTTTTACCTGCAGTTAGCTGCCATAGTCCTGCATCCGAAAATCTAGTTTTCCCAGCCAGCAAGGGCCATCTTCCGCCTTGAAACCACAAGGGAGCGGGGCTGCCCCGAATGGCCTTCAAACGCCTGTCTAATGGCACTTTTGTACACGAAGCTGTAACAGAGTGAAAACAAGACTTAGCAACGGCTCTATCTCCCAAAGTATTGGAGGGATCCTGACAAGTCTGACACTGTTTGAAAGCCCTACTCATGGGCTTTCCGAAAATACCTGTCTTGGGGCTGTGCAATAAATAGGGAAGAAAGCAGGGACCGCGGAGTGAGGACACCCAGAGGATGTCCAGTGCATGCGGCATGCTGCGTGTACGTCAACAATAGCCAAGGCCGGTACGTGTGTGCTGGACCGAAGCATGCAAAAAAAAAAAAAAAAAACGCCGAAAAAAGAAGTCGGCAGCGCCACGGCCAATAACTTCAGAAATAATAGGGCTAGAGAGAATTTTCTTTTACCTGCAGTTAGCTGCCATAGTCCTGCATCCGAAAATTTAGTTTTCCCAGCCAGCAAGGGCCATCTTCCGCCTTGAAACCACCAGGGAGCGGGGCTGCCCCGAATGGCCTTCAAACGCCTGTCTAATGGCACTTTTGTACACGAAGCTGTAACAGAGTGAAAACAAGACTTAGCAACGGCTCTATCTCCCAAAGTATTGGAGGGATCCTGACAAGTCTGACACTGTTGGAAAGCCCTACTCATGGGCTTTCCGAAAATACCGGTCTTGGGGCTGTGGGATAAATAGGGTAGAAGGCAGGGACCGCGGAGTGAGGACACCCAGAGGATGTCCAGTGCATGCGGCATGCTGCGTGTACGTCAACAATAGCCAAGGCCGGTACGTGTGTGCTGGACCGAAAAAAAAAAAAAAAAAAAAACGCAGGAAAAAGAAGTCGGCAGCGCAACGGCCAATAACTCCAGAAATAATGGGGCTAGAGAGAATTTTCTTTTACCTGCAGTTAGCTGCCATAGTCCTGCATCCGAAAATCTAGTTTTCCCAGCCAGCAAGGGCCATCTTCCGCTTTGAAACCACCAGGGATCGGGGCTGCCCCGAATGGCCTTCAAACGCCTGTCTAATGGCACTTTTGTACACGAAGCTGTAACAGAGTGAAAACAAGACTTAGCAACGGCTCTATCTCCCAAAGTATTGGAGGGATCCTGACAAGTCTGACACTGTTGGAAAGCCCTACTCATGGGCTTTCCGAAAATACCGGTCTTGGGGCTGTGGGATAAATAGGGAAGAAGGCAGGGACCGCGGAGTGAGGACACCCAGAGGATGTCCAGTGCATGCGGCATGCTGCGTGTACGTCAACAATAGCCAAGTGTACGTAGTACGTGTGTGCTGGACCGAAGCATGCAAAAAAAAAAAAAAAAAAAAGACAAAAAAAAGAAGTCGGCAGCGCCACGGCCAATAACTCCAGAAATAATGGGGCTAGAGAGAATTTTCTTTTACCTGCAGTTAGCTGCCATAGTCCTGCATCCGAAAATCTAGTTTTCCCAGCCAGCAAGGGCCATCTTCCGCCTTGAAACCACCAGGGAGCGGGGCTGCCCCGAATGGCCTTCAAACGCCTGTCTAATGGCACTTTTGTACACGAAGCTGTTACAGAGTGAAAACAAGACTTAGCAACGGCTCTATCTCCCAAAGTATTGGAGGGATCCTGACAAGTCTGACACTGTTGGAAAGCCCTACTCATGGGCTTTCCGAAAATACCGGTCTTGGGGCTGTGGGATAAATAGGGAAGAAGGCAAGGACCGCGGAGTGAGGACACCCAGAGGATGTCCAGTGCATGCGGCATGCTGCGTGTACGTCAACAATAGCCAAGGCCGGTACGTGTGTGCTGGACCGAAAAAAAAAAAAAAAAAAAAACGCAGGAAAAAGAAGTCGGCAGCGCAACGGCCAATAACTCCAGAAATAATGGGGCTAGAGAGAATTTTCTTTTACCTGCAGTTAGCTGCCATAGTCCTGCATCCGAAAATCTAGTTTTCCCAGCCAGCAAGGGCCATCTTCCGCTTTGAAACCACCAGGGATCGGGGCTGCCCCGAATGGCCTTCAAACGCCTGTCTAATGGCACTTTTGTACACGAAGCTGTAACAGAGTGAAAACAAGACTTAGCAACGGCTCTATCTCCCAAAGTATTGGAGGGATCCTGACAAGTCTGACACTGTTGGAAAGCCCTACTCATGGGCTTTCCGAAAATACCGGTCTTGGGGCTGTGGGATAAATAGGGAAGAAGGCAGGGACCGCGGAGTGAGGACACCCAGAGGATGTCCAGTGCATGCGGCATGCTGCGTGTACGTCAACAATAGCCAAGTGTACGTAGTACGTGTGTGCTGGACCGAAGCATGCAAAAAAAAAAAAAAAAAAAAAGACAAAAAAAAGAAGTCGGCAGCGCCACGGCCAATAACTCCAGAAATAATGGGGCTAGAGAGAATTTTCTTTTACCTGCAGTTAGCTGCCATAGTCCTGCATCCGAAAATCTAGTTTTCCCAGCCAGCAAGGGCCATCTTCCGCCTTGAAACCACCAGGGAGCGGGGCTGCCCCGAATGGCCTTCAAACGCCTGTCTAATGGCACTTTTGTACACGAAGCTGTTACAGAGTGAAAACAAGACTTAGCAACGGCTCTATCTCCCAAAGTATTGGAGGGATCCTGACAAGTCTGACACTGTTGGAAAGCCCTACTCATGGGCTTTCCGAAAATACCGGTCTTGGGGCTGTGGGATAAATAGGGAAGAAGGCAAGGACCGCGGAGTGAGGACACCCAGAGGATGTCCAGTGCATGCGGCATGCTGCGTGTACGTCAACAATAGCCAAGGCCGGTACGTGTGTGCTGGACCGAAGCATGCAAAAAAAAAAAAAAAAAAAAAAGCCAAAAAAAAGAAGTCGGCAGCGCCACGGCCAATAACTCCAGAAATAATGGGGCTAGAGAGAATTTTCTTTTACCTGCAGTTAGCTGCCATAGTCCTGCATCCGAAAATCTAGTTTTCCCAGCCAGCAAGGGCCATCTTCCGCCTTGAAACCACCAGGGAGCGGGGCTGCCCCGAATGGCCTTCAAACGCCTGTCTAATGGCACTTTTGTACACGAAGCTGTTACAGAGTGAAAACAAGACTTAGCAACGGCTCTATCTCCCAAAGTATTGGAGGGATCCTGACAAGTCTGACACTGTTGGAAAGCCCTACTCATGGGCTTTCCGAAAATACCGGTCTTGGGGCTGTGGGATAAATAGGGAAGAAGGCAGGGACCGCGGAGTGAGGACACCCAGAGGATGTCCAGTGCATGCGGCATGCTGCGTGTACGTCAACAATAGCCAAGGCCGGTACGTGTGTGCTGGACCGAAGCATGCAAAAAAAAACAAAAAAAAAACGCCAAAAAAAGAAGTCGGCAGCGCCACGGCCAATATCTCCAGAAATAATGGGGCTAGAGGGAATTTTCTTTTACCTGCAGTTAGCTGCCATAGTCCTGCATCCGAAAATCTAGTTTTCCCAGCCAGCAAGGGCCATCTTCCGCCTTGAAACCACAAGGGAGCGGGGCTGCCCCGAATGGCCTTCAAACGCCTGTCTAATGGCACTTTTGTACACGAAGCTGTAACAGAGTGAAAACAAGACTTAGCAACGGCTCTATCTCCCAAAGTATTGGAGGGATCCTGACAAGTCTGACACTGTTTGAAAGCCCTACTCATGGGCTTTCCGAAAATACCTGTCTTGGGGCTGTGCAATAAATAGGGAATAAAGCAGGGACCGCGGAGTGAGGACACCCAGAGGATGTCCAGTGCATGCGGCATGCTGCGTGTACGTCAACAATAGCCAAGGCCGGTACGTGTGTGCTGGACTGAAGCATGCAAAAAAAAAAAAAAAAAACGCCGAAAAAAGAAGTCGGCAGCGCCACGGCCAATAACTTCAGAAATAATAGGGCTAGAGAGAATTTTCTTTTACCTGCAGTTAGCTGCCATAGTCCTGCATCCGAAAATTTAGTTTTCCCAGCCAGCAAGGGCCATCTTCCGCCTTGAAACCACCAGGGAGCGGGGCTGCCCCGAATGGCCTTCAAACGCCTGTCTAATGGCACTTTTGTACACGAAGCTGTAACAGAGTGAAAACAAGACTTAGCAACGGCTCTATCTCCCAAAGTATTGGAGGGATCCTGACAAGTCTGACACTGTTTGAAAGCCCTACTCATGGGCTTTCCGAAAATACCTGTCTTGGGGCTGTGCAATAAATAGGGAAGAAAGCAGGGACCGCGGAGTGAGGACACCCAGAGGATGTCCAGTGCATGCGGCATGCTGCGTGTACGTCAACAATAGCCAAGGCCGGTACGTGTGTGCTGGACTGAAGCATGCAAAAAAAAAAAAAAAAAACGCCGAAAAAAGAAGTCGGCAGCGCCACGGCCAATAACTTCAGAAATAATAGGGCTAGAGAGAATTTTCTTTTACCTGCAGTTAGCTGCCATAGTCCTGCATCCGAAAATTTAGTTTTCCCAGCCAGCAAGGGCCATCTTCCGCCTTGAAACCACCAGGGAGCGGGGCTGCCCCGAATGGCCTTCAAACGCCTGTCTAATGGCACTTTTGTACACGAAGCTGTAACAGAGTGAAAACAAGACTTAGCAACGGCTCTATCTCCCAAAGTATTGGAGGGATCCTGACAAGTCTGAAACTGTTGGAAAGCCCTACTCATGGGCTTTCCGAAAATTCCGGTCTTGGGGCTGTGGGATAAATAGGGAAGAAGGCAGGGACCGCGGAGTGAGGACACCCAGAGGATGTCCAGTGCATGCGGCATGCTGCGTGTACGTCAACAATAGCCAAGGCCGGTACGTGTGTGCTGGACCGAAGCATGCAAAAAAAAACAAAAAAAAAAAACGCCGAAAAAAGAAGTCGGCAGCGCAACGGCCAATAACTCCAGAAATAATGGGGCTAGAGAGAATTTTCTTTTACCTGCAGTTAGCTGCCATAGTCCTGCATCCGAAAATCTAGTTTTCCCAGCCAGCAAGGGCCATCTTCCGCTTTGAAACCACCAGGGATCGGGGCTGCCCCGAATGGCCTTCAAACGCCTGTCTAATGGCACTTTTGTACACGAAGCTGTAACAAAGTGAAAACAAGACTTAGCAACGGCTCTATCTCCCAAAGTATTGGAGGGATCCTGACAAGTCTGACACTGTTGGAAAGCCCTACTCATGGGCTTTCCGAAAATACCGGTCTTGGGGCTGTGGGATAAATAGGGAAGAAGGCAAGGACCGCGGAGTGAGGACACCCAGAGGATGTCCAGTGCATGCGGCATGCTGCGTGTACGTCAACAATAGCCAAGGCCGGTGCGTGTGTGCTGGACCGAAGCATGCCAAAAAAAAAAAAAAAAAAACGCCGAAAAAAGAAGTCGGCAGCGCAACGGCCAATAACTCCAGAAATAATGGGGCTAGAGAGAATTTTCTTTTACCTACAGTTAGCTGCCATAGTCCTGCATCCGAAAATCTAGTTTTCCCAGCCAGCAAGGGTCATCTTCCACCTTGAAACCACCAGGGAGCGGGGCTGCCCCGAATGGCCTTCAAACGCCTGTCTAATGGCACTTTTGTACACGAAGCTGTAACAGAGTGAAAACAAGACTTAGCAACGGCTCTATCTCCCAAAGTATTGGAGGGATCCTGACAAGTCTGACACTGTTGGAAAGCCCTACTCATGGGCTTTCCGAAAATTCCAGTCTTCGGGCTGTGGGATAAATAGGGAAGAAGGCAGGGACCGCGGAGTGAGGACACCCAGAGGATGTCCAGTGCATGCGGCATGCTGCGTGTACGTCAACAAGGCCGGTACGTGTGTGCTGGACCGAAGCATGCAAAAAAAAAAAAAACAAACGCCAAAAAAAAAAGTCGGCAGCGCCACGGCCAATAACTCCAGAAATAATGGGGCTAGAGGGAATTTTCTTTTACCTGCAGTTAGCTGCCATAGTCCTGCATCCGAAAATCTAGTTTTCCCAGCCAGCAAGGGCCATCTTCCGCTTTGAAACCACCAGGGATCGGGGCTGCCCCGAATGGCCTTCAAACGCCTGTCTAATGGCACTTTTGTACACGAAGCTGTAACAGAGTGAAAACAAGACTTAGCAACGGCTCTATCTCCCAAAGTATTGGAGGGATCCTGACAAGTCTGACACTGTTGGAAAGCCCTACTCATGGGCTTTCCGAAAATACCGGTCTTGGGGCTGTGCAATAAATAGGGAAGAAGGCAGGGACCGCGGAGTGAGGACACCCAGAGGATGTCCAGTGCATGCGGCATGCTGCGTGTACGTCAACAATAGCCAAGGCCGGTACGTGTGTGCTGGACCGAAGCATGCAAAAAAAAAAAAAAAAAAAAAAAACGCCGAAAAAAGAAGTCGGCAGCGCAACGGCCAATAACTCCAGAAATAATGGGGCTAGAGAGAATTTTCTTTTACCTGCAGTTAGCTGCCATAGTCCTGCATCCGAAAATCTAGTTTTCCCAGCCAGCAAGGGCCATCTTCCGCTTTGAAACCACCAGGGATCGGGGCTGCCCCGAATGGCCTTCAAACGCCTGTCTAATGGCACTTTTGTACACGAAGCTGTAACAGAGTGAAAACAAGACTTAGCAACGGCTCTATCTCCCAAAGTATTGGAGGGATCCTGACAAGTCTGACACTGTTGGAAAGCCCTACTCATGGGCTTTCCGAAAATACCGGTCTTGGGGCTGTGGGATAAATAGGGAAGAAGGCAAGGACCGCGGAGTGAGGACACCCAGAGGATGTCCAGTGCATGCGGCATGCTGCGTGTACGTCAACAATAGCCAAGGCCGGTACGTGTGTGCTGGACCGAAGCATGCAAAAAAAAAAAAAAAAAAAACGCCGAAAAAAGAAGTCGGCAGCGCAACGGCCAATAACTCCAGAAATAATGGGGCTAGAGAGAATTTTCTTTTACCTACAGTTAGCTGCTATAGTCCTGCATCCGAAAATCTAGTTTTCCCAGCCAGCAAGGGTCATCTTCCGCCTTGAAACCACCAGGGAGCGGGGCTGCCCCGAATGGCCTTCAAACGCCTGTCTAATGGCACTTTTGTACACGAAGCTGTAACAGAGTGAAAACAAGACTTAGCAACGGCTCTATCTCCCAAAGTATTGGAGGGATCCTGACAAGTCTGACACTGTTGGAAAGCCCTACTCATGGGCTTTCCGAAAAGTCCGGTCTTCGGGCTGTGGGATAAATAGGGAAGAAGGCAGGGACCGCGGAGTGAGGACACCCAGAGGATGTCCAGTGCATGCGGCATGCTGCGTGTACGTCAACAATAGCCAAGGCCGGTACGTGTGTGCTGGACCGAAGCATGCAAAAAAAAAAAAAAAAAAAAAAACGCCGAAAAAAGAAGTCGGCAGCGCAACGGCCAATAACTCCAGAAATAATGGGGCTAGAGAGAATTTTCTTTTACCTGCAGTTAGCTGCCATAGTCCTGCATCCGAAAATCTAGTTTTCCCAGCCAGCAAGGGCCATCTTCCGCTTTGAAACCACCAGGGATCGGGGCTGCCCCGAATGGCCTTCAAACGCCTGTCTAATGGCACTTTTGTACACGAAGCTGTAACAGAGTGAAAACAAGACTTAGCAACGGCTCTATCTCCCAAAGTATTGGAGGGATCCTGACAAGTCTGACACTGTTGGAAAGCCCTACTCATGGGCTTTCCGAAAATACCGGTCTTGGGGCTGTGGGATAAATAGGGAAGAAGGCAAGGACCGCGGAGTGAGGACACCCAGAGGATGTCCAGTGCATGCGGCATGCTGCGTGTACGTCAACAATAGCCAAGGCCGGTACGTGTGTGCTGGACCGAAGCATGCAAAAAAAAAAAAAAAAAAAACGCCGAAAAAAGAAGTCGGCAGCGCAACGGCCAATAACTCCAGAAATAATGGGGCTAGAGAGAATTTTCTTTTACCTACAGTTAGCTGCTATAGTCCTGCATCCGAAAATCTAGTTTTCCCAGCCAGCAAGGGTCATCTTCCGCCTTGAAACCACCAGGGAGCGGGGCTGCCCCGAATGGCCTTCAAACGCCTGTCTAATGGCACTTTTGTACACGAAGCTGTAACAGAGTGAAAACAAGACTTAGCAACGGCTCTATCTCCCAAAGTATTGGAGGGATCCTGACAAGTCTGACACTGTTGGAAAGCCCTACTCATGGGCTTTCCGAAAAGTCCGGTCTTCGGGCTGTGGGATAAATAGGGAAGAAGGCAGGGACCGCGGAGTGAGGACACCCAGAGGATGTCCAGTGCATGCGGCATGCTGCGTGTACGTCAACAAGGCCGGTACGTGTGTGCTGGACCGAAGCATGCAACAAAAAAAAAAAAAAAAACCGCCAAAAAAAGAAGTCGGCAGCGCCACGGCCAATAACTCCAGAAATAATGGGGCTAGAGGGAATTTTCTTTTACCTGCAGTTAGCTGCCATAGTCCTGCATCCGAAAATCTAGTTTTCCCAGCCAGCAAGGGCCATCTTCCGCCTTGAAACCACCAGGGAGCGGGGCTGCCCCGAATGGCCTTCAAACGCCTGTCTAATGGCACTTTTGTACACGAAGCTTTAACAGAGTGAAAACAAGACTTAGCAACGGCTCTATCTCCCAAAGTATTGGAGGGATCCTGACAAGTCTGACACTGTTGGAAAGCCCTACTCATGGGCTTTCCGAAAATACCGGTCTTGGGGCTGTGCAATAAATAGGGAAGAAGGCAGGGACCGCGGAGTGAGGACACCCAGAGGATGTCCAGTGCATGCGGCATGCTGCGTGTACGTCAACAATAGCCAAGGCCGGTACGTGTGTGCTGGACCGAAGCATGCAAAAAAAAAAAAAAAAAAAAAACGCCGAAAAAAGAAGTCGGCAGCGCAACGGCCAATAACTCCAGAAATAATGGGGCTAGAGAGAATTTTCTTTTACCTGCAGTTAGCTGCCATAGTCCTGCATCCGAAAATTTAGTTTTCCCAGCCAGCAAGGGCCATCTTCCGCTTTGAAACCACCAGGGATCGGGGCTGCCCCGAATGGCCTTCAAACGCCTGTCTAATGGCACTTTTGTACACGAAGCTGTAACAGAGTGAAAACAAGACTTAGCAACGGCTCTATCTCCCAAAGTATTGGAGGGATCCTGACAAGTCTGACACTGTTGGAAAGCCCTACTCATGGGCTTTCCGAAAATACCGGTCTTGGGGCTGTGGGATAAATAGGGAAGAAGGCAAGGACCGCGGAGTGAGGACACCCAGAGGATGTCCAGTGCATGCGGCATGCTGCGTGTACGTCAACAATAGCCAAGGCCGGTACGTGTGTGCTGGACCGAAGCATGCAAAAAAAAAAAAAAAAAAAAACGCCGAAAAAAGAAGTCGGCAGCGCAACGGCCAATAACTCCAGAAATAATGGGGCTAGAGAGAATTTTCTTTTACCTACAGTTAGCTGCTATAGTCCTGCATCCGAAAATCTAGTTTTCCCAGCCAGCAAGGGTCATCTTCCGCCTTGAAACCACCAGGGAGCGGGGCTGCCCCGAATGGCCTTCAAACGCCTGTCTAATGGCACTTTTGTACACGAAGCTGTAACAGAGTGAAAACAAGACTTAGCAACGGCTCTATCTCCCAAAGTATTGGAGGGATCCTGACAAGTCTGACACTGTTGGAAAGCCCTACTCATGGGCTTTCCGAAAAGTCCGGTCTTCGGGCTGTGGGATAAATAGGGAAGAAGGCAGGGACCGCGGAGTGAGGACACCCAGAGGATGTCCAGTGCATGCGGCATGCTGCGTGTACGTCAACAATAGCCAAGGCCGGTACGTGTGTGCTGGACCAAAGAAAACAAAAAAAAAAAAAAAAAAACGCCGAAAAAAGAAGTCGGCAGCGCAACGGCCAATAACTCCAGAAATAATGGGGCTAGAGAGAATTTTCTTTTACCTGCAGTTAGCTGCCATAGTCCTGCATCCGAAAATCTAGTTTTCCTAGCCAGCAAGGGCCATCTTCCGCTTTGAAACCACCAGGGATCGGGGCTGCCCCGAATGGCCTTCAAACGCCTGTCTAATGGCACTTTTGTACACGAAGCTGTAACAGAGTGAAAACAAGACTTAGCAACGGCTCTATCTCCCAAAGTATTGGAGGGATCCTGACAAGTCTGACACTGTTGG